>JAGSMP010000065.1:0-1223534 GCA_029286625.1 Parnassius orleans | reverse complement strand
CACGGCGAGCCGACGAAGCTGCAGGAGCAGGTTTTGTGCAAATAAGGCGAGCGTTATGTTCATTACGTTCATATCATTTAAGACTTATTTTCGTGACCAGCGCGAAGCGTGTTCATTCATGTGAACGTTCGAGTATTAAAATCTCGTGAGACCGGCTTTTTGCCAGCCGATGCTCTCCGTTTAATATAATCTCAACATTTTTATTATTTTCGCCCAACATAACCAATTTACAAGATTAAATTGCTTAAGGAATTTTTATACAGGACTCGGTTAGTCCAAATACAGAAACCTATCTAACTGCAAAGAGGTGTAAAACAAGGTCACGTTATATTTCCAAACTCTTCACCGCTGCATTGGAAGACGTTTTCAAGCAACTGGACTGCAAGGATACTGTAGGCGAGTACATCATTTGGTGACGATATAGTCGTTACTTAAGAATCATTATTTGAGATGCGACATTAGCATAATGGTTAAGGGTACGACTGCAAACTTAAAGAGTCGTGGGTTCGAGTCCACTATTCGTCTACTTTCGTGAACCACCTAACACAAGCATTTCACGCTCATTTGGAGTGGTTAGTGAAAATATCGATATTGTGAAATAGCGTTAATTAATTTAAATAATTATTTAAAAAAAATCTCTGGAGGACCTTAGCACTATCCTCAATGACCTCAATAGAGCTTCTAGCATTTCCTATAATCGCCTCTTACGATACTGACGGGGTGAAATAGGGAGTTATTTTACATCGCTACGACACGGCTAATTATAAAATATCACTATGTACCTACGCTCACCTACTGGTATATAGGTAATCATAAGTCCAATAACTAGCAGTTGGTAGGGAAATATTGTCAAAGAAGAAGAAAATGAGTTTATATTAAAATAAAAGTTGTTTATACCATTTCAGCTTGCATTAAACATTACGTAGATTGTTCTAAATTCAATTGAACTATTGTTGCCCCCTTAGCAATGTGTAACAATTTGACACTGAGGGGCCGGAGTAATTAAATGAACAGCAGTGGATACGGGCGCGAATGGACTGACCGATTAAACGTACCTACCGTAGTTTAATTACTAAGACAGCTGAAAAAACGTCTGGAGGTCGAACTTGCTGCTTATAAATATTAGCTCGGCTCAATCTTAAACATTTGTAATCTGGTACTTTAAATTTTTATAAATAACATACCCAAAAATCTCTGCAATATTTGTAAAATGATTAGAATAGTCTTATTAATATTATAAAGATGAATGTTTGTATGTTTGAACGCTTGATGATATCCTGAAAGGACGTAAGAACCTTTTACCCCGTGTTGAGCAAAGCGCCCTCCGATTTCTCACATCGTCGAAGCCGCAAGCAAAAGCTACTTATTTTATATTTGTGAAGTAAAAAGTCTCAGACCGCATAAATAGCTCAAACTGGCAATGTGAGGGTCTTATTCCTTGATCATTCGGTCTTATTCCTCTGAATCAGGACTGACAATAAATCTATGGTATGTTATCTTCCTTCCTTGGGACTGTTTGTAATTATCCTCCCACTACATTAGGCACTTTAGATCAATGGATTGCTAGCTCATCTTTCACTGAATTGTAATAAAAACATCTACAAGTCATTCCATTTCTTATTTTTCTTATAATTAAAAAATGGAGATTTAGATTATAACCATTACTCTTTTAGTTTTTTTATTATTTTTACATACGAATTTAAAACAGCAATATTGTATTCTGTACACAATTGATTCACATCTAGGTTGGTAACACTGGCAACTTAAAGAATTCCAATTAAATGAGGTCCTTCAATGAGGAGTCCCACGACGTGGGGCAACGGCCGTCTGCGGCGCCGCAAGCGAACAATTTCATGCATCACTTGATAGATATTTGATTACTTACAGGCTGCTCTCGGGCAGCCCTACCGCATGCATTTTTGTTTATTTTATAACTAAATTTACATTCTGCAAGTATTCTTTTATATCTGCGTAGGCATATTATAAGCATCATTACTTGATGATAGATAATTAAGCAAAGGTATATAATATACCTCACATTTAACCCTACGCACTACCCGCATTTTTATAATATTTAATTAGTACAGCCAAAGTTTTTAATAATTGCTATTTATTTTCCACATTCATTCACAGTTCATGTTTAAAATTTTCATAAGAAATATCTAATCTGCTAAATCAAGTTAATCAGTTTACCGATCAAAGACATTTAATTAGGTAGTAGTTACCGATATCGTGACATTTTGTTCGTTTTGAAATTGCAGAATTTTTTAACGCATAAAATAGTAAGTGACAATTTTACCACTTATTGTTTTTGTCGAAACTCTAATTATATTTTTATTTCGCTAAATATAAATGTCTAAGGAACTACTGCTGAATTTATAAGTTTTTTTTTAGTATTGGTTTACTTAGGTAATCCTAATCCGTTGCAACTTACAATTTATACTGGCCGTATATGCCAGTTTGTAAAAAAATACGGGATTTTTCTCCATACCCTACAGTTTTTTCGAATTTTAAATCTTATAGATCAATACAATACACACATTATTAGATACTACAGCCCGTCACAAATCCACTGCTGAGCTACCATCCCATAGATTGTCACAAATACGATCCGGAGCCACGTGCATCCTGATGTTATTAGATATAGAAAACAAGATAGCTTCGGGTTTTCCCTTGATACACCTCAGAATTACGGGGTCCAATTGCTATATCTTTGTTTATGGTAAATAAATGCAAATAAGTACCAAACGACTGAGCAAACGACCCTGTACCCTGTACTCACACACATGTTCAATATTTTTATTTAACTAGCAACTTGACTAGAGAAAAATCAGGACATTTTCAGAGCATATCCAAAATGCGCAGTAAGTATAATAAATCTTTTTTCATCTTTGATGAAGAAATTTAAAGTATAATTTTTGACTGTTTTAATTGAAAATGGTAATAGGCGTAACAAGTAAAATAAAATACAAGATTAGGTAAGTCATATTTTCACCATTGGATTATTGTTTTGCTTCTAAGTGAAGCATTACTGCCTCGTTGGTCTAGTAGTCGTAAGTGCGACTGCTGATAATGATGTCCCGGGTTCGAACCCCGGGCCAAAATCAGTTATTGGATTTTGCAGTCAAGAAATTTACAGTAGCAGCCCGGAGTTAGATATTTCGAAAGTGTTTCAGCCCCGTGCCTAGGAAAGCATGTAAAGTCCTGTCCTGCGCCTGATATTTCTCCTTTCGTGTCTGATTTTCGTTTCATACGACTATGAGAGTGAGGGAATAGAGTGCACCTGAGTTAGCACACACAATCATGCACTATATAATCTCCTGTGTAGATGGCTAGTCTCCGTTGAGACGATGTCCTCCAGACCGAAATTCGGTCTGATATTAAAAATTAAGCGTCAATATACTGCCCTGATACGGAAGGAGGCGGCTAAGTGCATTTTGCCGATTTTGAGCTTTCAGCACCACTAAACTAAGCAAAATATTCTCTATCGGCCAAATTGGAATTATATTTTTACGTTTGATAGTTCCAGAGATAGATTAAGCATTTTGGCGGTTAAGTGCAAAATTTTCTTTGCTGTCATACGCTAGAAATCAGTTACAATGCATCGTTACGCTACAAAACCGTTAAATGATTTTAACGATTTTTTTCTAAGTTGAAGTATAATATTTGATTTTGTAAAACTAAGAAAAAATATCGTTAAACACATTTCCTAAGCAGAGGCAGTTAAGCGTAGGTAATTGCTCTATTCCTTAGCAGCAGTTTTGCTAGGCTATACCTTAATAATATGCTAAAAAACGGTAAACACTAGTAGTAGAAGCTAAAACACGGCTAAAAATATTTAACTGTTTTCAAGCGTAGAATTAAAAAAATATATTAAAATCACATACTTCCCAAAAAAGCAGTCACAGCTTTTTAGTGTATGAATGAAATTGAATTATATTTGAAATAATATTTAAACAGCGGCAAACTAAATGTGCTACGCTAAAAAGCGTTTAAGAGTAAGTTTAGCAATCATGTATGCGTGAAGAGTTCGATCGGCAAATACGATCAGAGCTCTTGTCAGAGTGCGTCAGAGGTATATTTCTTGGTTTGGACTTTGATTTTGAAAACTATTTTACTGTCCGAAAAAATGTGTCTTTTCCAATTAAGCAACTTAAAACTCAATTTTCCTTCAACGTTTTGCCGCTTGCAGATCAAATCTAAATTGCGAGGAAGAAATTTTATATAATTTAAAGTAAATAAAATAGTTATATTTATTTTTACAATGACATTTTCCACTCATTTTAAACTTAAGGTCATAATTTTCTAAACTAGCACCTCCATTGAGATTGCCACATACCACATACAGATAGTACTTGACCCAAATAAATATAAAATTTAGCTACTTTTATATCTTAAAACCTTGATTTAGTAAGTACTTAAAAAGTTATAGTCAATAATGGCACATTTTATTTATTACGTCTCTAATATGTAAAAAATGGTCCTTATATTCATAACAAAATAATATTAATATACGCTGCGCCAAGGAGTTTTCAATTCAATTTTGAGGTAGGCATGCGCTGCTGGTACTGTTGTTCGGGCGCCATAATTAACTTTGTTATTTACTTTAATGCCAAGCCAAAAGGTCTTCCTTGTGCATAAGCGTGGATGACCTGTTATACACCAATTTCATAAACTAATATTTTTCCTAATTTGATATTCAATAGTTTCCGAACGTGAGGCAGCTGACCTCCCCTCTCTTACATTACTTGAGTATTTATATATTTTTGAAGTGAAACTTCTTTAGTATCGTTATGATTTGAAACGCAACCAAACGAAAAAACGACACTAAAATTATATAAATTATAGTATTAGCCTGCGATATATACATACGGTTAAGATTCGATAGATTCGTAGGCTGGGGTAGGGCGGGTGCATTCGACACTTAACAGATTTGGTTCTATTAACTGTTTGTACTTATCATTGCATTTTATGCATTTTTAACGATGGTGCAATTACATTCAAGGAAGGTGCAGTTTTTATATTGCAAAAAGTACCCAATTATAATTATTTGAAGTAATATCGACGTTATAAGGTGAGTGATCTTTAACTATTTTTTATTTCTAAACTACATGGGTGAAGTTAAAATTCATAGGCTTGGGTAGGGGTGATTATTTTACTACGGTATATAGCTCCGCTCCGTAGCAATCAAATGACGTGCTAGGATGGACCTTCAAAAATTATTTTGTAATACAGGGATGAAAAACCTTTGCTGTATTAAAACTTTACTTTGATTCATACTTTTACCTAAAGTCAAACCATAGCACGACTCAAAATATATGTGGCTCCATCTAGTTACTAGTAGACGTGAAAACAAACAATGAGCCACAAAGTAAAAACAGTTGACTTACGATTTCTTGAAAAAGCATAACTAAAATATTATTTCATCAATTTATTTCACTGATAGTGATCCTTTTTAATTATTGGTTGAGGTATTATCTGAACCATTTAGTTCATTAATATCCAGCTCCATTCCAATTATTACGAAAAGTAGAAATTAGAGATAACTGCCATTAAAATTAGGTCCCATTTCATATAATAATTTTTACTATGGAAGTTGCACCAGCCTGACCCTCCATATATCTATTCCTTTCAATAAATGGCGCCACAGAAACTTTAAATCGCGTTGTGGTTCGCCCTATATAAAATTACTAAAATATATTTGACATTTAACATAACATTCATTGGTCCACTCCAGAAACAGAAAAATTGATAGTAACATTTTTATGGAAACACGATTTCATCTTATATTTTATGCCGCACTTGCGGTTAAAATTATCAAATGAAATAAATAATTTGCTGCGAAATATTTAATTTCATTTGAAGGTTTTACTTCTACCGCGTGTGAACTGCACATGTTTTTTTTTTAATTTTATACATTAAATAATGCCTTGATAATAAAGGCAAGAAGTTAGTGAGCATGGCAATAAAAGAGGCAGCAGAAGACCGTAAACCATTTAAACACAATCAAAAGTTGCGTGAGATGTTCAAACTTGATAATTCGCAACACGAAAATGAATATACACAATGAATGAGGGCTAATAATTTTCTGCTCACCAGATGTCGCTAGTTGACACTGAGGTAAAGTTTTTTGTTACACAATGTCATTTAATTGAGAAGTTAGTTTTTAATCAAAGTTTATCAGTTTCAAAAGTATTCTATTAATACACAAAACAATGCCTCAGTGGTTTGCTCTTTAATTTTTTGCACATTTTTAACTTTTTTTAAATTTTTCTACTTTTATGAATATCTGTGGTTTGGTTTATTAATTTTTAATCTTATTAATATAAAATATAGCTTTTACCACAGAAAGAAACATTAACCTTTACATTTTCCGAACAAATTAACTTCCCGGCTATGATATCTGTCAAATATTATACCTCACTTTTAAGTGGCGCCGCCCTGGTGGCAGAAAAAGTCGTGGTCATTGACGTAACCGGAAACAAATAAAACTCTTTGAATATTATTTGTTATGATGAAATGGTACCATCTGTAAGAGATGTATATGATTGTAATGAATTGATCGCTATAGATAAAAACTGTGCCACCGATGAACATGATCCAGAATAACTTCAAATCTGAAGAAGACAACAATTAATTTATTAATTACTCCTTGCCGCCCACTGTACCACTTCCAGAATATGTCAAAGAGCTCATTTGATTACATTGAATTAGCCGAAAAAGATTTTTACTCCGGTGAGAATAGCTCCACATTCGAAAAAGTCTACAATTTGTCCGTAAAAGTCTGTAAAATTACTTATTCCTTGCCGTCTACAGTACGCTTTCTAGTATCAGTAGAAGAGCGCCAGTATTAAGAATAAAGCGGTGAATATTTTGACTCTGACTATTTTGTAAAAGATAAGGACTGCGTGCCGTCGCTGGTGATGCCGCAAAACAGTTCTGATTCCGAAGAAGATGACAATCAGTCTATATCATAAATCAATAAATAAAACAGATTCATCAGATCAGATTTGGCAGAAGATGAAGAATTATTAGGTCCTTACATATGAAATTAGCGTTTTTTCGTACTGACCACTTTGATCAGATATATCTTCTCTTTGGTTAAGAATTCCAAATTCAAATTTGTAAATTCATTTAGTTGGTACATTTGAGTTTTGAAACCAGTCATTCATTTGTTTTTTCCTCATTATTTTTTTCTTTGGCGTCGTTTATTACCGCACAATGGAAAACATGAAATATCGGTATATTTACGAATACGAGTTCTATCGTGTCACCAGTGCTGCAGAAACAGCTCGAAGGATTAATGATGTGTACGGCGCTGGTGTCGCAAAAGAAATCATGGTACGTTTTTGGTTTCAACGCTTTCGTTCTGGAAATATCGACCTTCAGAACCAACCCCGTGGACGACCGGAGACCAAAGTGGAAAATGAAGAATTAAAGGCTATTGTGGAAGCGGATCCATCACAAAGCACTTCAGAGATAGCTGCAGGCTTCGGGGTAAGTGATAAAACTTTATTAATCCACTTGTAGCAAATCGGGAAAGTAAAAAAACTTGAACGATGGGTACCTCATGAATTGAGTGAATCGAACTTGCAAACACGCGTCGACTGCCGTGTTACTTTGCTCAACCGACACAATTATGAAGGGATTTTAAATCGAATAATTACTTGTGATGAAAAATGGATACTGTACGATAATCGTAAGCGCTTGTCGCAATGGCTGAACCCTGGTGACCCTGCCAAATCCTGCCCTAAACGAAAATTGACTCAGAAAAAGTTACTTGTGAGTGTTTGGTGGACTAGCGCCGGTGTCGTTACCATGAAGGAAGAACTAGCTGCTAAACAACCGAGATAGGTCAATCGCTCTAGGCCACTGCTGCTTCACGACAACGCAAGACCACACACTGCACAACAAACAACCACTAAGTTAGATGAGCTACAATTGGAATGTCTGCGACATCCACCGTACTCCCCGGACCTTGCTCCAACAGATTACCATTTTTTCCGTAATTTGGACAACTTCTTACAAGGAAAAAAATTCAACTCCGATGCGGCAGTCCAAACCGCCATCAAAGAGTTTATTGATTCTCGCCCCCATGGTTTTTTTAGTAAAGGGATCAATGAACTACCTATGAAATGGCAAAAGTGCATAGATAACAACGGTGCATATTTTACAAAAAAAAATTGATTTTATATTCCTCCCGTACAAAACGCTAATTTCATATGTAAGGACCTAATATAATTGAAAAGGGTTCGGTAGAGCAGAAAATCACATTTAAAAAAATAGGGTCTTTAAGAATAAAAATCATTGTCTCGGATTTTCTAATAGCTGTTAGTGCTAAGCTTGAATAAAGTTTTGATATTCTTTAAACTATTCTTTAAACTAAAGCATATTTTTATTTTAACCTTAGCAATTAAGGGTATTAAGAAAGGAATGCTTCGGTGGTTTGGTCATGTAGAAAGAATGAACGAGGAAAGAGTGACAAAGCAAATTTATGTTGCAGAAGTGAACGGAAGAGTCGGGAAGGGACGCCCTAGACGAAGGTTTATCGACCAAATTGGCGATATATTGAAAATGGGCCAGATTAGGAGTACCCTTAACCGACGAGCGTATGCGTAGATATATGGATGTAAAGGAGGCGAGAGAAGTGTGTCAGGATCGTGCCAAATGGAAGTCCGTAGTCTCTGCCTACCCCTCTGGGTGTCAGGCGTGAGTGTTTATGTATGTATGTATGTACCCTTAGCAACTTTTCAAGCTTACGTAATAATAATGTACCTATGCTAATGCTAACCAAAAAAGCGGTTCCGTGACATTGATATACATTTAACTACCTTACCTTTGCATATACGAGTACGTGAAGCACAATCTCTTGTAATCTTTAAGCGACATTACTTGTCTCAATCGTTCGGACACCGTTAGGATAAATTATGTGATTATGTATTTATTGTATTTATCAGCTTTATATTATTGTTTGAGGAATTTTGTAATTTATTTATATGTTTTGGGGTAGATATATAAGTTTGTTTATATATTCATATATATTATGTATGTATATGTATATATATATGTATTAGTAATTTATATTATTGCATGTATTAGTTATTTATATGTTATTTTATTGCATTTATTGTCTATATATCACATGTATTGATATTATATTTTGTATATTTATATTGCACCACCTACCTTGTATTCATTGTTTATTCCTTTACACCTTTGGTTGCCTGGAAGAGATCGCTATGTAGCGATAAGGCCGCCAAAGTGTACATTTAATAATCTGCCTTTTTGTTATGTCATTTCTATATTTGTTTGTGGTGTACAATAAAGTATATTCATTCATTCATTCATTCCTTTTAGTTTAGTTGCACTTGTATTTAATTAGATTATTTGCTGATAAACTGTACTATAAGGCGGTCAAATCACTAAACACTAAACAGCAATAAAGCGTAGTCTAAGAGTATAATTCAAAGAATGCGTCAGAAATCAAAAGAAAGTTAAAGTAGGTTAGCCGCATTTTACCGTATGATTATTGTCAGTGCTATACTAAAGAGCAGCTAGGGTATACTTAACTGCCTTTTATATTGTGATAAATATTCAAATATAATGTTTCAATACTTACGTTAACTACATTTTTAGATTTTACAGAACAGGATGTCACTAATATCAGTCAAAAATATTTATGAAAGATTCGTAATTTTTTTTACATGTATTCCAATAGTTGAAACTTTTTTCTCAGTGAAGAAAACCAATTTCGCGCTTTTTTTTTAATTTTTCTCGAAACACTTTTGTGACTTAGTCGCCTTCTTCCGTATCAGTATAGTCATAATATTTTTAATATGATTTTTCTTAAGAACCTCAAAAGCGTCATCTACATTATTTTAATGAACTTGATATAGCGCCATCTGTTGTAGTCTGTCAGAACTATGATGAATGTTCTTACATGTACACTAGATTGCTTTAAGTTTTGAAAGTTTACGATAGATGGCGAGCTGCTGACTTTTGTTATCATTAAATTTTATACTAGGTGGCATTAAAAACGCTTACGCTAGCTAAAAATAAAAAAAACGATGTTAAAATAATTTTATTATATTATCTTATTTCGTAAGAAAGAGTCCTTTTGAATTTAAATATTGTACATCTGTGCATTCTTCAATGAATTCGTATATCGAAATATGTACAATTGCATTTATGTTTTGTTGTAAATAAGAAACATATAATATATATGTAACATGCGTTAGGTAGATTAAGAGATGATTCTGACGAACAGGTAAAATAAGGATTCTTTCAAGTCCATACATAAGTTTCATCGCTTAGCGAAAATTATCAAATTAGGAAATATAACGTTATCATCATTTAATAGCATTATTGGTTGTAGGTAGGTATATTAGGTATAATCTAAGTGACGTAAGTTTGCACCTTTTTTATTGTGTCATTGTATTTCATCAAACAAGATATATTTTATTAACATGAATGCCTGCATATTTCAAATGTTATGAACATTTAAAAAAACTAACAACATGTTTTTTTGTCTTATCTAGAGCTAGAGAGATAAAAATATCAAAAACTGCAGCATTCCATTCGACGGTAGAATTATCGAATTAGAATTAACCGAATTCTCTAATCCCAAACAGGGCGTTTAAACATTGTAAGGAACATTCGTAGAAATAAGGAAATCAAAATTACATGTAACTTAAGCTATTACGTAGTTAAGTAGAGGCCAGCGCACAGCCTCCGAGATGGTGGTGGCAACATCGGAATGCCATAACTCAGACCTACCACCTTAACGGTACGAGTGAGTGAAACACGACTATTTATTAGAAAAGGACGACACAACGACATGGTTGAACGACCGATCAAATAAGTTTTGTACGGGCTATCGTATGCCACGTAGGTTTTATTTCTTCTAAACGTCTCGAGGGCGCATGCGCTATAACCCGATTTCCAAGATGGCGCTAGCAAGTTTCCCATGTATCATGGGATCATGGCGGGAGAAGTCTTCTGACGGTTACTTTAGTAATTATACTCAGCATAATTTGAAATTATATTTATTGTTATCAATTTAATAAATCTATGAGATATCTACTGCTCTAGCCCCTATCTGTAAAATAAGTTCGGATTTAAATAATACTGAAAGAAATATTATATTTCATAATTGTCTTATATTTTATCATTCGCTTTCAGGCTTTTTTATTATTTTCGTAAAATATTTCTTTCATTTCTTTTAAATCATCGATATATAATATGTACTACGTACTAGATTTGGCATTCCGAACATTCACTATGTTCAAATGAACTGTACTGCAATCCGTACACCTTTAGTGTCATTTAGTGTGGCTTCAATATTCATAGAGTGTGGAGCTGCCCTAATAATACGAGATTTCAAATTAAAGTTTAAACCTGAACGTAAATAATAATTCAGTAGTCAAATAAGTAAAATTATTTGTTGTTCAAGTGAATAAATAGGTAATAATATTACAATAGAAAAAAATAATTTCTTCATTTATATGCCACGCTATCTACAATCATAGACTAAAATCTACTATCTCCCGCGCATGCGCGAAAACAGAGTAGTGCACATTTTTTGTTTGGAATAGCTTCTCTAGTACGTAGTACATAGAACTCAATGTTTTAAATAGTTATTGCCACTGACTGCTTCATGTAAACTATGGTTTTCGAATTTAAATCTGTTGTAATTTTCCCTAAATATCTGACACAGCATCCGATCCTACCTCTTCTTACTTTATCGCTAATGTTCAGTCCAAAAATTCAAAACCAATTCAAAAACCAATGAAATAAGAATCAGATGTTATTGCCGAAAAACAAAAAATTGTAACGACTATTCCCCTTTTTTGCATTTCATTACAGCTGACAAATTAATGGACATCTCACAGACTCTTTCTGGGAAGGCTTCTAACTAACCAACACTTCTCCCACTCTGGGCAATCAGCGAGTTAGATAGATAAAATAGGAAGTGGATTATTTATGACTTGATAAAAAAAGACATAATAACGCATATGAGCCCATTTGCTTAAAAACGTGAACGACTTGTCAAAGTAATATCTCTTTTTTATTTTTTAAGAAAGAAAGTATAATTTTTTAAGCATCTCTTCTTCTTGGAGATAAGCTGGGTCATGTTATATTGGTCACTTTTGACCACACATGCTCATGTCAAGACGGGGGTAACCTAGTATTTTCGTTTTTATTACTTTTTGATAAAACAAAAGAAGTCGGAGTTTCTACAACGGGCTTAAATACGTGACGGAAGCGCAATGCAATTTTTTCTATTGCATACTTTTACTACTACTTAAACTACACATAATGAATATTAAAAAAAAATCAAAGTTGTTTTATATTACGCTAAAACGTAATGAGGAGAGGTTTCTAATATAATAATAATTCCAAGGTGAGGATACCAATTGAATATGACGGACATTAATTCGGCATAAATTCGGCTTGCCAGCGGTTGTTAGAAATTGGCCAAGGTGCCGGATAGCTAGTGAGTAAGACGCTTGTGTATCCGAAACGACCAGTCGGCCAGACGGATCGACCTTCACAGAGCCGGAGGTTGTACACACTGCCTATACATAAAAAAAGAATGAAAAAAGGGGATCGTGCGTGAGTCCAACGCGTGTTAGGCCCTTACCAATTTGTAGCCGTGCGGAGCCGTAAAAATAAAACATGAACGATACCCATTATTGTTTACTAGTTCTGGATCTTCACTATGGCCAACATCATGTATATAATTTGTTTTACCTTCTTAAATGATGTTGGTCATTTTATCAAAAAACCTAACCTAATCCAATTCTGGATATTCGTTTTTTTTTAGAATCTGCTAAGTGGCATGCGTAACTTGAAAGATTTGCCCATTTTTGTGACGTTTCTCTGGGCAGATTGATAAGTTATTAAAGATCCAATATCTTCCTCGTGTACTACTAAGTATTTTTTAAACTACTGGTATTGCAGGCGATAAAATAACAATTTTGTGCCCTGTGGCTTACAGGTAAAGTTTTATAAACAGTCGGCATCGTATACATATTTTTTATTAAAATACATTAAACTTTGTCAATTTATACATATTAACTTTTAAAAATCACATTAAATATTGTTTAAGGTTCGTAGCCTTTACAACAAATCTTGACTATTGCAGTGTAGAGTGCCGCATTTCAAAAAACTGCTTCCGTTATGTGAGCTCGTGCGCTGGCTAAGTCAACACGCTCGCGTCAAATGACGAAGGAATTTCACTCGTACACGAGAAACAGAAACGGGCATGATTTTAGTGTGCAATGTCTAATTGAACGTGCATAATGAAGTAGCGCCTGTTTCCACATGGCACGAACAGACCGACTTTTGTATTAACACCAATTTATTCTGTATCGTGTTCTTAATTTTCATATTATAATATAATGTCACATTTTTTTAAGCTCATTTTTAACAATCTCTCGAATGCGATCTCATTTTCAAAACTAAACAATGAGGACCAATAATCTTTCGATCACCAGATGTCGCTAGTAGGGACTGCGGTAAAGTTTTTTCGTATGTATGTAATTACTCTAAGGTTTTTTGTTACACAATTGTTATGTCATATAATTGAGAAGTTGCGTTCTAAATAAAATTTTATCGTTTTCTAGAGTACACAAAACAATGCCTCAGTGGTTTGTTCCTTATAAATGTTTTTCCCATTTTTTAATTTTTCTATATAGAAATACCTGTAGTTTGGTTTATTCATTTCTAATCTAATTAATATAAAATATGACTAATATTACTAAACATTAAACCTTACATTTTATTAGCAAATTAAATTACCCTACATGTAATCAGTCAAATTAAGTGTCACCGGCCTGGTGCCAAAAAAGTCGTGGATGACCAGTGCCCACATTGTGCAAAAATAGTGTAGTTTTTGAAGCTATAATGAAACGAACCTTACTGGTGTATCGGCATTCATATTAATAGACTAGCTGTTCCCCGCGACTTCGTTCGCGTGGAATTTATTATCATTGGATTTTATGGGTTTCAATTTTTTTTGCGTAGAACCCAATTCATTTCCTAAAATAAAAGTAGCCTAAGTTACGCCTTATAACATCAGCTATCTGCCAGTGAAAGTTCCGTCAAAATCGGTCCAGCCATATCGGAGATTAGCCGGAACAAACAGACAGACAGACAGAAAGACAGACAACAAATTTAAAAATTGTTATTTTGTTGTAAGTATAGTTTCATATGCATTTAGTAAAAAGCTGTTATTTTGACATTATAAACAGACACTTCAATTTTATTTATTTGTATAGATGCGGTATCGGTGTCACATGCATTTCTACTCCTTAATAGATAATAATGCACCTGTTTGATAGTAGAGGCCTAGGTATAATCATTGGAGCTGTTTATATATATATATATATATATATATATATATATATATATATATATATATATATATATATATATATATATATATATATATATATATATAGTAATAAATTTGTCAATAAATTAATAATGTCAATAAATTAGTCATCAGAAATGCGAAATTGAATATTGTGTTTAAAAAACTTGTATAAGTACTTTAATAACTTTTAAAAATAATTAAGTAATATAACGGGAAGTTTATAGTTATGTTTATGTAAAGTTGTAATAATTCAAATAACCGAACGTTTGCTTCATCGTTAATCATGCGTACAGTAAAAGAGTGGAATAAGTTGCCAGCACAACATGTTTTTCCATCCAAATACAATGTTCATGTTTTGGCGAGAGGGAGTAAGTTTTAGTTAATTCAGTGTACACCATCTTCTGCTGCATTACCACATACCATCAATTTTGGATAAGTATAACAAACATTTGTGTCTTATTTTTCCTTCTATTAAATTAATTTACCGTTTGATTATCCATAATCTATATGACCATTGCCGATATTTTTATATTAGTAGGTACGGTATCGATATCGTATTAGCAGAAGCGCGTATTGATGCTGATTAATAAACATTCATTAATTAAATTATAATTACAAAAATAGAACTTTTAATTAAGATTCATAGAAAAATTTAATGTTTGCTTGTCAAATTCAAAGCTTCAAAAAGAGGGCGAGTCGTGCCCGAGAGAGATGAGAAGATATCGTCCGCACGAAGCGCTACAGAAACCACGAGCGTGCGCTATCTACCCATCTGATGTTACCTTCGCTTTTTTTTTCGAATTTTGATGTAGCGCACCCTTTATTGTGTCCGTGCCGATAATTGTATGCTTAATATTTTTATACCATAATATTATGTAGTTAATCAAATACAGATGTGAGGTTCAAAATTCGAATTTTCAGGATACAGGGACTTCAGCTTTTTTTTTAAATTACTCATTACGCGTAACACAAACGGTTGCCGCATATATCAGAATTAATTAGCAGACCTATATAGTAGTGATGTATTATATCACAATTATTAGAAGTCTCAGCAATATTGAAATTAAGTTGAAATAGATAGGTACTTACTGTTTGGATCGCAGTATGTTGACCCTAATGCGAAAAATCTAAGTCCAAGTGGTTTCCATAAAACTCTTGCTACTAAATTACTATAATTTATTTATTTTATTTATTCATTGCAGCAGAGCCTATGCAGATGTATGTATCCGCACCCATGCTTGTAGAAGTGGCAAGTCCCACCAATCAAAGAATACCCCAAGGATACTGGTGGTACTGTTCCGCAAACGGGTCAGAGCGGTGGCACACCGCCTCCTTACTATCGCGGCGAAACCGCCAATACGGCTCTCAGCGAACATGCCTGAGACATATAATATAATATAATAATATAATCCACTGATGCATAACGACATTCCAGTCCATAATTATAACACTCTGCATCAGTGACATTAGCATTAGCAAGGGTATCGCGAGATTAAAGACGATCGGCAACTATAGTACGTGAGGGTAATATGGTCATCCGGTTAATATGGTCACTTTCTTACAACTCAAAAACTATACCCTTGTTTGCATAGATGGCTCTGTGATACGATAGCTCTTCATCAGTCAATTAAATAATAAAGAGTCAAAAGGGCGTTGCTTTATCGATGCCATTTTGACAGTTGAAAATATAGTAAAAATTTTAGTTGATTTTAGTATTGTGTAGTGTAGTAAGTTTTTTTTAAGTTGATTTTTCGAAGTGTTCCTAATTATTGCCAAGCTTGTTTGTTATTTTTTTCAGAATATATTAGTTATAGTATACGATTTTGTGTTTTTATCTCTGTCCTACTCCTAGTTTTGGTTTTATAGTGTTACCCTCACGTACCTTAGGGTATCATTGTTGATGACCTTTATCTCATATATCAAACCTCGTTCAAGGACGTGATTTTCATCATGATGCTACTTCGAAATTATGCTGATAAAAGTACACTGCGTACGGGTTTATTCTGCCCTCTGCCAATCAGTAATACAGAATTGTATAAAAACTTGAGGTGACAGGTGACGCCTCCAAAGCTCCAATGACTCTGTTGAAGAAGGTTTCGAGAGCAATTTTAAAAAGCCCTACCGGTACCCTACAGTTGATCTTTATCGGGATGCCGTGCCGTGGTATTGAGTATACACATGCACACTAAATTATAATAACACATAAACTTATGGAACTAATATATAAAAAATATTTTTTGTTTGTTCGCATTTTATGCGCTGTAATACCATTCATCAGATTGTGGTAAAACTTTGTCAACTTATTACTTGCACTTGCGCGAATGTTATAGGCATAGTACAATTAACTTACAGTAAGTGGCGCGCGAATCGCAACAACAAATTTATTAGAAAGTATATCATTTAAATTCAGTGAATGTATTATCATTCCTAATTAAACAATACAAGTATTCCAAATTTAAAACGATATTTCCACAATGATTTCTTCTGCGGCCCCAATGCGCTGGGTACCAGCTAGTAATCTATAAATAATATAAAATATACAAACAATCTTTATGTACATTATACATATGTACATTTACAAAAAAATAATCTACTTAATTATAGTTCATCGTTTATGAGAATTATATTAGTTTTATTTGTAATAAGAACTGGTAACTGTACTACTGGTCCCATTATACGTGGTAGAGCCACGTTGCAGCTATATTATGGTTGTAGAATGAATATTCGTCGTCTCGACGAGGGTAGGATCACGCTCTCACAGAATATCAGCGTAAAATAGCAGCTGAATGCTGCTGTGTTTCGTATGGTGAGTATAGAGAACTGGAGACCATTTACATTGGAAACGAGGCATTCTATCTTTGTCCTCAAAGGTGACAAAGCATCAGCATTTTGATTCTTAATCGAGGCTTATTGTAAATGTCTATGGACCTCAGCATCCGCTTACCATCAGGTGGACTGTGTGCTCGTTTGTCACTATAAGTCTATTTAAAAAAAATAAGATACATACTACGCCATGTTTGGGAACCTTCATTAAAATATTTATGTAATTAAAATTAAATAAAACTTACTATTACAAGAAGTTTACAAGAAGCCGCAGCTGTGTTTGAGAAATATTTCACTGATATACCTATTTTGACAACAAAGTCATTGATACTTCTCCAACTGTCGCCGATTCATTACTCAAACAGAATGTTAATATCTGTTTAAAAGAATTTAGATTTGAAAAAGTATTACCACAAGATATTGTAAAATATTTCAAAACCCTGGATGTAAAGAAAACCGCAGATTTATGGGGGATTTCCGTTACAGTTATTGCGTCCATAACATATTTAAATGCACCTCATCTTGCTATTATTTTTAATACTAGTATCGAATCTGGTGTGTTTCCTGATTTAATGAAACATAGTAAAGTAATACGTTTATTTAAATCTGGTACTACATTGGACCCCGCTTATTTTAGACCTATTTCTGTACTAACAACTCTCAGTAAAATTTTTGAAAAGATAATTTTAGATCAGTTGTTAATTTTTTTTAATAAAAATAAATTACTCCATAAAAATCAATTTGGTTTCACAAGGGGTCGCTCGACGACTGACGCAGGTGTCGAGTTTACGAAATATATATTTAATGCCTGGGAGAGTTCACAAGATGCCTTAGGTATTTTTTGTGATCTTTCCAAGGATTTCGATTATGTTCATCATGAGATATTAATCAGGAAACTACAACATTACGGTGTCAAAAATATTGCGCTTAGACTTATTATTTCATATTTAAATAACAGAACTCAAAAAGTCGTTATCAATGGTAAAGGTTCCTCCGGATCAGTAGTATCAATGGGCGTTCCTCAGGGCTCGATTCTTGGCCCATTCCTGTTCTTAGTGTATATTAATGATTTACCTTATCTTGCAGGGGACAATCACGATATAATATTATTTGCTGATGATACCTCTTTAATTTTCAAACTCAAACGACAGTTAATTAATTTTGACAATGTAAATAATGCTCTATCGAAATGAGTACATTGGTTTAACGCCAATAATTTGCTCTTAAACGGCAATAAGACAAATTGTATTAAATTTACAATACCTAATGTTAAACATTCAAATACCAATGTGCTCTTAAATGGGGAGGAGTTGAGTCTTGTGGATACCACTGTTTTCCTTGGTGTTACTATTGACGCGAAACTTCAATAGGGCCCCCATATATCTAAATTAGCAAGCAGGCTTAGTTCAGCAGCATATACTGTGAGAAAGATTAGAAGTCTCACCAATGTTGAGACAGCTAAATTAGTTTATTTTAGTTACTTTCATAGCGTGATGTCTTATGGAATTTTGCTATGTGGTAATGCGACTGGCATCGAAGCTATATTTGTTTTGCAAAAGAGAGCCGTACGGGCGATTTATAACTTAAATTGTAATGAGTCCCTTAGAGAATAATTTAAAGAAATAAACATATTAACTTTGGCATCGCAATCTATTTATGAAAATGTAATGTATGCACATAAAAACATAAATACCTCTGATAAGAATAAAGATGTTCATACTTTAAACACTAGGAAAAAACATAAGCTTGTAATACCAGTTACTAGACTCCACAGAATTAGTAATTCATTTATGGGGCAATAGAAACCGAAACAGATTTTTTTTTATTCAATAAAAGTCCCGCTGGGTTTCTTTCTGGTTCTTCCCAGGGCAGAGGTATTTTCCGAACCAGTGGTGAATAAAAAAATGACTTTCAATAAGTATTATGTAATAATCTATATTGAATAAAAATTATTCCATTCTATTCTATTGTTTGTTTAACCCGGTAACTATATTTCAGGATTACGTTGGCTTGTTTTAGTGATTTTCACAGCATATTATATGGAATTATGCTAACCCTTAAACATGGATGATCATAATGAGATATATATATATATATATATATATATATATATATATATATATATTTGCCCGCGACTTCGTCCGCGTGGAGTTCGGTTATATCGCGCCCATGTGTGAAAAAGAGTCTGCTGGTACAAGCCACAACTACAAACAAAACTTCTTTATACACCACATTTTATGCTTATCTATTACTGTGTGCCAAAATTATCATACTACTGGGCGAGCTTACGCGTCTGCAAGCCACATAGAATTGCCCGTGTGAAAAACAATTTTCTCTCAAGTCTATACCCGCAAATTTTAATGTCTGCCCTTGTGATTTGTTTATGGTCATTGTAAAGCAGACTTTGAGGGGAAACTGTATTCGTTGGAATTCAAAGGGAAGATCATTCGGGATCAAGGGAATTCTTGGTTCAAATACATTTTCCCCTTGCGCACATCCAGTTATAATTGTGGCTTCCACTATATTGCGATGTAATGCTTTTACTTTTAGTCTGGTTCCTTTGCACAGTAGAGGAGGTTTTAAATTTCTTGTTAAATTGAGTGGCAAGCAGTGTAGCTGCGATCCCAGAAGAAGCCACAGCCAAAGCAATTCCGCGATTACTTCTAACTTTTGCTAATAGCAAATTTATGAGGAATGTCTTGCCTGTTCCACCGGGAGCATCTAAAAAGAATATTCCACCCTCATTTGATTCAATTTTTGTGTTAATTTGATTGTAAACTGCTTTTTGTTCGTCATTCAGTGATCCTTCATTATTTTTAACTGTGTTTTCTGATGATGCTACGTCGTAACTTTTCTCTTTAAGAAACTCTCTATTTTCAAATTTTTGTTCTTTCCTTGGCTGAGGTAACCCATACTCTTTTAGTAGCCGACCACCCAACGCTAATACGGCATCTTCTATTACCGAAAGGAATTTGTTAAATACCACATCTGTTATGTGCTCTACATCCACATCTCCCTGTCTTTCTAAAAATTTAGTCTTCCCTGCCTTTAAAAATCTTCAGATAGGTATTCTTTGTATTTCTCCCAAAGGCTTAAAGGGTCTGATACTTGGCAGAACACTAAAATAATCGTAAAAAGATCCCGAATCATTTGCGGTGATTGGCAAAGTGCTGCCTTTTCCAATACTGCGAACAAATGCTGATCATCTTCGAGTAAGCCGAGAGCTTTGCACGCTGATTGGAACGTGGAATATACATGACCATCTACAATTTTTAACGCTTCAAACGAAATTGGGCCCCGGATCTCATGAAGAAGCATGCGAAGGTGATAGCATTCTGTATTGTTCGGATGCACAGTATAAACCCTGCCCAGAACGTGCTCTTTTTTGACCCCTGGCGAGCCTTCAACATTTGCTCCTCTCTTTCTCCTTTGGAACTTTCTTTAATCCCAAACGTACTATGCAGGTACTTCTAGGTAGAGCAATGTTTTTGCAAAGTTATCCACTTTAAGGATAGGAGTGTGGTTGTTGGAGGACTATTCACTCTTTCACTCAGATTTTGCTCATTAAAATAAACCCTTTGCCCATTTTCCAAATAAAAAGCGAGGTGGACTACGGGAGGGAAACGCTCATGAATGGGAAATTCAAAGATTCGCCATACTGCCTCTGATGAATTTATATATCTTCCACTTGTGTAGGTTTTAACTTCATCCTTCTTATTCTCTAAAGCAAAGGATGCCTGGTCTGAACCTTCATTTATGTATTTACAGACGTATTTTGTTGATTTTACCGAATGACAATATTCCACATCTAAGTGAGCGTTAAATGTTCTTAATAATACTGGATTATAAGGGACTACCCAGCGATTATCTATGTTTGTGCCTTTGATATCAACATAGAACCCACCGTCATCTAATAAACGTCTCTTGTACTACGGATAATCGTCTTCACCAGTTTGAGTTTCCCTTATGAGAGCCCTGGGGTATCGATTACTGCACATGTCATCTTTCATACATGGTGACTTTCGATTTGAAGTTCCACATGGACCATGTATCATATTACATTTAACGATTTCGTGAAGCTCTGGGTCACGTTTGGGATCCGGTATTTCAGCACAAATTATATTGTCGATTTGATCCGGAGTAATACGTTTGTGACGCCATAAAAGAATATGAATATGTGGAAGACCTCTCTATTGCCATTCCGTTGAGTACATATAGTAGCGCATCATATGTTTGATGTATCTCACTAATACGCTGAAGTGAATTACTTCAGCTCTCGAGGATGATGTCCCTTCGATCAAATTGTTGATCAAATTGTTGTTTATTTTCATTGTATTTTAATTTTTAAATTAGTATTTTTTTGTTTAGGTGTAACATTTTGCAAATTTTTTGTACAAATCTTCTTGTCTATTTTGTTTTATGTTTTTGTACAATAAAAGTATATTCTATTCTATTCTAATAAATTGAGTTTAAAATATTTATCAAAATCATTTACGTTATTTACGACCCAAAAACCTTAAAAATAACACCCAAGTCACCCAACCCATGATGATTTTTACATACAAACATACATCCATCCATCCTTCCATCCATGTTGGTTCAAACTATATCGATGCCATTTTCGTAATTAACTTCCCAAACACCATAAAACGACACCCATATTGACATTTCAACCACATCGCACCCTCACAGGGGATGATGTATTTATTTATTTATTTATTTATTTAAGTACACCAACGATTGTTACAACAATGCAGAAATAGTAAACACACATTCACTTATATACTAATTGTACAATCAATTAAAGTTATACACCACATGCTTCAAGTTACTAAAAAGTTAACTAGTAATTCCAAATACATAAAATACAAAAACTTAGGATAGAACAAAATAATATTATGTATATAAAACAATGACTAACACCTAGTTACTTAAATAATGTATCGTTTACTGTGACCTTAAACTTAGCTAGAGACATAACATTAACATCTATTGACCCTCCGCACTAATTATATAGTTGGGAAATTCTAGAAACCGGTGAATTGGCTCCCAAAACTGTTTTGCGAAATGGACGAGAGAGAGGTTCAATGGGCTTACGAGGCATTCGTGACGGAACTTTAAAATTAAATTTCATTAGGAGTACAGGACAATGCAACTGATATCTTATAATCTTGAAAAAGAAGGATAGGTCAAGTAGATCCCTGCGGTTGTCCAAGCCCTGCACCTTTAGGAACTCTAGTAGATCCTTGTAGAGGCTAAATCTTTTATGCCAGAAGTGTGAGAACACCAAGTGTTTTACTAATCGTTTTTGAATGCGTTCAATACGAAATGTGTGAATAGCATAATGTGGACGCCAGACCACACTTCCATACTCAAGGATCGATTTGACCAAGCTATTGTATAGCGCAATTTTTGAGGAATGGCGCTTGAATACTCTAGCGTTCCTGATAATAAAACCCAACATCTTGGAGGTCCTTCCTATGATGTAGTCAATATGTATTACAAATGTCATTTTACTATCCGTAAGCACCCCCAGATCTCTTACTACTGTTTTTTCTCCTAATCGAATCCCATTAATGCTATAGACGGATGGAATAGGATTCAATTTTCTAGTGAATTTAATGTGAACACATTGATATTGAGCTCCATTCCATTCGTCTGACACCATTTCACTAGCGCGTCAAGGTCTTTTTGTAAATGCAAAACATCATCTTGTGTTTCAATGACTTTCCACAGTTTTAGATCATCTGCGAACAATGACGGGGACGAGTATTTTATGTAGTTAGGTATATCGTTTACAAAGATATTGAAGAGAATAGGGCCTAGGTTTGAACCTTGCGAAACACCAGAAGTGATATCTCGTAGCTCAGAGCTAAAACCATTAACGACTACATAAAAAGAACGTACATAAAGATAAGATTTGAACCAAGCTAAAACAGAACCCCCTATTCCGTATGCAGATAGTTTTACCAGAAGCCGTCGATGGACTACTCTATCAAAAGCTTTGCTGAAGTCTGTATATATCACGTCTACTTGTTTATTGCCATCAATGCGACTTACAATGTCCTCCACATACGTAACTATAAATATAATATAACTAATAAATCCGCGGCCTAAGGTACTTAATAAAAGAAAATATATGGTTTCTATTTTTATTTTTCAATATAATCTCCCTCAAGTGAAATACATTTCTCACATCTCGTATACAATGCCTTTAACCCACCCAAAAAATATTTTGTATCTTTTTCTTCAAAATGACGATCAACCGCAGCTTTCATTTCGTTGTTATCTGCAAGTCTCCGGCCCTGTAAGTCCTTTTTCAAATTGGAAAACATTGAAAAAATGTTCATGTAAAATTTCTCCAACTCCTTCTTTGCTAATCTGCAGTTCTTCAGCAATCTGCCACAATTTAATTCTTCGGTCGACCAGAACGATTTTTTCGACTTTTCGGACGTTTTCTTCGGTCAGTACCGTGACAGGGCTGCCCGGGCGAGGGTCGTCTTTACAGCTCTTGTTGAAAAATGCGGGCCTATTTTTTCACCATCGTATATGAAGGCGCAGAATCCTGAAGAACCGATGACATCTCTTCAAAAATGTCTTTCGGTGTATTTCCCTTCTTTACGAGGAATTTTATCACGGCGCGGTGTTTAAAATTCCGAGAATTTCCAGATTCGGCTGACATGGTGATGTTTGTTGTTCAATAAATAATTGAACTATGAGTGCAAACTCAAATAGTGATTGTTTTTATAATACTACTGAGTGTTGCAACTAGTGACATAAGTAACACGCTAATTACTCATCGTTAAGTACCCTAGGCCGCGAACTTTTCAGCCGCCCTGGTATGGGCGCTTACTTGACTTTCTATCTTTATAATTAAATCATCTGCGAAACGCTTTCCCATATAACTACCTACTATGATAGTTCTTCCATTTCTCGTGGAAATCATTTTGCAGCTATATTTATATATTATAGATAGGGAATATTAAAATTTGAAATTATCTCAAACATTATACACTACATTAAATTGTTGAATTTTAATTTCTTTGCTAATAAAACATTAAACGGCAAATGGTCATTCAGTCAGTATTTTATAAAAAAATATACCTTAACATAGACAGGTTTAATCTTTATATGTACAATGGTATGTGTGTCTGTTGGTGATCGTGTAACTTCTGAACGGCTTGACTGATTGACTTGATCATGTTTACACAACATATTTGTTAAGTCATGACGATGTTTTTGTTGAAACGATGGTTCATAGCTAATCTAGGATAACCTTAATTTTTAGACCAAACCAAAATGACTCCTATTCAAAAAATATTTTTATTGGGTTTAGTGGCCCAAATGAAAATGACAAAACCTGGACCCGATAAGCGGTACTGTGCTCGATTTATTAATGCATTTTATATTTAAACTCTAAAACAATTACGTAATAAACGAATTATTTATCGAGTTTTTGAGAAGAAATGGAAGAATGGCATAAAATATGGACGTTGATAAATCAAAGTCCATGCGAGCAAAGCCGCGATAAAAAGTAGTATAAATAATGAATAGTATATTTAATGAATAACTAACTAATTTATACGGACGATCGACTAATTTACACATTATTGTACAATTAAGAAAATCTTGAACACACCAAAAAATGTAAATAACATGCTTTAAAAAAATATTTATAATATTTGATTTAATTTAGCGCTAACAGTTTTCCTGATTTATATCAAACGGATCTGTAGTCCATAACATTTTACTGTTTCTATAATTTAATTGTCATTTTTAAAATGGTAAAATATATTCAAGTAAAGAAACTACTTACGCGTTTTATTTTTACAGTGGTAGAGGCCGCACGGCAGTGAACTTCCTTCATATACTCCGTAGTCCCGCTACTCTGTAATGTGTTAGAGGGAATAAATTCACACAGGATTTTGATATTTTCATTATACTGTAGGCATTATAAAAGTTAAGAAACTATGTTAAACGCAAAGAGAAAAATTTGATACTATTAAAACAATGTTTTTAGAAATGTAGGAATATACCTAGAAGGAAGAACTCTTTTATGAGTGAGGTATTGACTTAATATATTCAAAAAAAGCATTCATTGTTAGTGCTTAGCGATAACGTATCTGTAGCTATCTTGTTTTAAAGTTGGTTGCAGGAGTCCATGGGCTGCAGTAGCCACTTAGGTACCGTCAGGAGGATTCTAAGTTCGCCTGTCTTTTAATTTTATTAAAAATGCGTCGTCCATAAAAATACGTATCATTTAGGAATCCTGTGAATTCCATTTGACCTTGAACATTAAATCTTAACACAAAATATTTTTTTTAAATGTTCGGAAGATTCTAGTCGCAAGTGTCGTTCGCTCTCTTAGATATAAGATACAAAAACAGAGTTATCTAGAACCAGATTCTCGAATATTCTCTACACTATCATCACAGTGATACGTGTTAATAACGGTTTTAATTTTTTTTTACCGGTATTCAAAATGATTAAAAGCCATTTATTAAGTTAAACTAAGTTGTAACAACTTTTAAATATCAATTCGTGTCAACTATACTTATAGAATAAACAATACAAACAATTATTTTAATATATTAGCAGTACCTATTAATAATCACACCAAAATGAATAAGGTGGCAAAGTTCAGTGCAAACGATGTTCGGGGTTGGAGGCTTCAATAACAGTAGTTGATATCTAAACATAGAAGCTCCTTATATCATAGCTAAAGGAATATTATGCAACGTTCTTAAACTTGACCTGACGGTGTTTGGTTACTGCAGTCAGTCCATGGACACGTGTAGCAAATTTCAAACAAAGAAACTACAAATGCGTTGTCACCACTGAAGACCTTTTTACTTACTTTATATACGTGGTAGAGCCATGCTGCAGCTATATTAGTAGTATAGTTGTAGCACGAATGGGTCGGTTCTACCGGGGACCACGCTCTCACAGAATACCAGCGTAAAACAGCAGCTTAACGCTGCTGTGTTTATGGTTAGTGTAGAGAACCGGAGACCCTTTTTACTGGAAATGAGGCATTCCATCTTAGTCCTCACGGGTGCATTTTGATTTGTAATCGGGGATAGATGTAGATGTCTATGGGCTGCAGCAACCACTTACCATCAGGTGGACTGTGTGCTCGTTTGTCACCCTTATCCTATAAAAAAAACATCCACTATTTCGCTAAATAGATTATTTTATATATTGAACTACCCTTAACCCTTATGCTGCCGTGTCAGTCACTTTGCACGGAGTACTGCATTTAAAGGATGACTGACGGCAGTGTATGTGTTAAAGTCAATAGGTTACTATTGAAACGTACAAAATATTTATTTCTTATTCATAATCACGTAGCATAATATAATCTAAGTATATCGGCCAAGCGATATCGATTTATTGGAAACTACATTTATGTAAATCAAGTGTTTATAAAATCGTGTTTTCCGCGTAGCCGACATTTTTATCTCCAGATAAAATATTCAGGTATCACTTAGTCTATGCAAATACATAGAACCCCGAGAACATTAAGCCGGTTGTACACTTCGCGATATAAGATTTATGCATGATAAATAAGCCATAATAAAGGCGTAAAACAATACAAAAATCAATAAATATGATAAACAAGGCGAAATAACTGTATGGTAATCACTGACCAATGAGAGTTTTATCTAAGAAGCTAGTTTTAATTTATCAATTATTTTAATAAAGAAAAGTGCTTTGCGTGCCGAACTAGAAGTTCTGCAATTTTTTCGGGTAGGTCTTTCTCATAGGATCATTATAAAACTCAAAAACTATGTACTGAATATCGGCACAAAAACATAACAGACTTACGAAAGCCATTGTTTTAGTAATGACTTTAATGGAGTTTTTTTTTTACTATTGTAAGCCAGTGCTTGACCATTATCTCACCTGGTGGTAAGTGGTGATGAAGCCCTAGATGGTAAATCGCACTGTATTAGCGCAATAAAAGCTTATTCACTCTTGCCTTGAAGGCGCCCAGCTTGTATTCGGACGGAAAGACAGACGCCGGCAAATTATTCCACTCCTTTGCTGTACGCATTACAAAAGATGAAGCAATGGTTTTATATAGAAATTTATAATAAAAATATTTTTAAATCCTTGCCTTCACAGGCAATAAGAGGACGACATACCTAAACCACTGGCGCCTTTATCAAACGGTTAAAATATTATTATGTCAACCTAGTTAAAATACACTCCCGATAAAATTGCTGATCGTCGAGTATCGATCGATATTAGATACATTATAAACATGTACACCAATCTTTTATCAACAATCAAATAATGCTCCCGTCTCTACGAAAGATATAAATTTACAAAAATATACCTACAAAGTTTAAAAAGTATGTATTAAGGGTAGCCGATATTTTTTGAACTAGGTATATACTTTAAAGTTGCTAATATCTGTTTGCTTAATCCAAATAAATTTATATTACTGTAGTATTAGTGATTAATTTAAAGTAACTTAAACTAAGGAGTTTAATATGAATTAAGATGGCTTGTTAAATTCTTCACAGCCAGTCATTCTTCTGGCCTGGGCAAATAATAATTATTGTTTATTTAAATCACTCTCAAATTGGTTTAAGTATTAATGCATAAATCGATAGCCCTTTTAGGAGTCTGTAATTTTTGTCTTTTAAATCATATTCATTCCTTAAAATATCTTCTTATATCTTATTCCCAAAAATGACGTTCCTTACAACAATGTTTTTGTTATTTGCAGAACAAAAACCGGCACCTCAAATGCGATTCAATGGTAAGACAAGTGCCTATGGGCTTTCCTCCTATTGGCTTTCTTTGATCAAAAATTAAGTAATAAATTGTACAGTTATCCAATAAGTTTTCTATTTAAACTTTTCATTGTTTATTATACATATTATTCTATTGTTTGTTGCTCCAAATTAAAAATCAAAAATAAAATTTCAGCCCGATTACCGGTCTTTTAAAAAGGAGTACGCTCGTTCTTGAATGGTGATAGCCGATTCCACAAAAAAGTTTTGCTGGGAAGAAAACATCAGGTAAATCACGCAGTGGTGGACCGCCAAGCATTGAGATGGTATTGATGGTATCGTGTGATGGTATTATGTCGCGATGTGCGATGGTGGAATTTGGAGGCATTGAAAAGTCCGAATAATTACTCTGAGCACTTCCCATGGTAGCTACGTTAGAATATTCAAGTCGATCATAAATAACTTGGATGCGGTCAAGTGAAAAGAGCTGGTACTAAGTTGCTCTGACCGGAGATGCTAATAGTATTTCACGTGTGGCCTAACTTACGCCTTGTGAAGTTACAAGCGGTGTGCCGGCATGAAATATTGAGCACGCCTATCTTTTAAATTACCAATTTTGCCTTCCCATCCAAGAGACCGCAGAACTGAACGTCCTCCGATATATGTTAACGCCGAGGACTCCAATGCTGCCTATGGCAGCATGAGGAATTGAAAATTGAGTAGATACGTCAAAGGGGTTCTTTTTGCGGCAAATGCGCAAACCTGTGTATTCTAAAGATTAAACTCGACTAGATTTATTCGCCCCAATTTTTTTGAAGAAAAAAAATGGAGACTTTGTTTAGTAAAGGCTCGACTTTAGACAAGTTTGTTGAAGTACTCGACCAGATAAGACTCGACGACGTGTGAAAAATTTCAGCACGACTAATGTTGAAAGTATCGCCAGCGCTGTCGCCTGCTTTCAATTAACGGGCGGCGGTAATCTCCATCAGGTTAGTCGCATGCTCGTTTGTCCCTTCTTGTATAAAAAAATGTTACTAGTGTGCAACATATCATAGTTAGGCGATCATTTACAGGCTTACAGCCTTGGAGTCCGAGCATGCACCGTCGTCTTCAACCTCGATGCTCCGATATGCGAGAAAACTGGTAACTCAATTGCATAATTTTTCGGGAAGACCATAGGAGGAAAGTTCAAAAGAAGCACTTTGTGCCAAACCCGATCGAAAGCCTTCGCTGTGACTGAACTCATCGCCAAGGGTTTTAACTCGAAACTTTTCTCCTACCATAAACAGAAATATATTTTAAAAATTTATTTTAATTTGTTAAATAAATTTAACAAATAAATGTCTGTATATTATCAGTAATTTTATTTGATTTTGTAAAAATTGTGAGACAAGAAAATATGATAAAACTGGCATTGAATTTCCGAAGTACGTGATATCATTGTGCAAAATCCTTAATAGCAAATAACACTATTGATTCCATTCATTACCGCCTATAAAAGTTTAATGCTGAACATAGGCCTATAATGACCATTTTGCCATAGTTGCCACGCTTGGCGAGCTGGTTGTCAACCGCAGTTTTTTTATTATTTTGAGTCGTCATCGAGTCATGAGGAAGATGCTGCTGCACATCACCTGTTTCAATGTCCCTATGTCGCCTCTTACGACACCCACGGGAGGATATGGGGTAGTAGATACTCGTATTCTTACACCGCCACTACACGGCACAACACTATTGATTAACACCATAAAATAGTTTTAATTTATTTTATGCATAATTAGCGGTATAATTCGTTGATAAAGTAAATCATTTTTCCAAAATATCTAAATGTATTGTCTTTATTTCATGTACAATCTAAATCTAATGACAAAAGCCCTTAAATTTATAATAATAATACACCTTTTCAAAATATCTCAACCTCTTTTTATTCATACTGTTTTCATACTTCATACAATCACTATAAATTCACGCCATACTGTACAACGTATGCATTTTAGTGTATGGATATATTCATATTTTATCAACTTAAAGTAAATGTATCTTTATCAGCTTGTAAATTCTGAGTGCTGAACATGGTTGAACATAAATTCCTTATTTGCTTTTAATTTTAGGTATTGCTATAACACATACGAGTAATACGTCAGCATACAAAAATATGTATATAATATCTTTCCTAGAATCTGAGAATACATTACCTATTAACAACAGGTTTTAAGTTAAAACACGCTCTTACTTAGAAAAGTTATTGTGGTTTATTATAAATCATTTATCTGTAAATGTTGCACCATTTAAATGTATTTAAATGTTAGTATGAGGGGATATTACTAATGGACGATATTATAATATCAAAGAGATTGTTTCTACGGCGTAATGGCTATTAAATCAAAAGTACTTATTTCAATTTTTTCTTATTTTATTACATGATAATTTTGAAAGCTTCGTTCCGTGCAAGCCAACGGCTCGTAATTATTATATATGATGAAACATTTTTACGAAATATACATTTTTACATCAACGACAACGACTCTTTAGCTCAATAGCTAAACTATTAGTTGAATTTCCGCACAGGACAAGTATTTGAATCTAATTATTGTCTATCGTTTGGTTGTGTACATGTGAAGTTCATGTGTGCAAAAAGCCTTGATGATACAAGGGATGGTACTATTAGCTAGCGGGTGACATTTTATGCCATTATTTTAAATGTTTATCATACGACGTATGTCACACAAATTTGACATGGTAGAGCAACGCTGCAGTTATATTATGGCTGCAACACGAATAGGTCGGCTCGACCGTGGTGGGACCGCGCTCTTAAATAATACCCGCGTAAACAGTAAAACTTTTTACTGATAACGAGGCGTACCATCTTAGTTTTCAAGTTTGACAACCTGCATTTTGCATTTTCTCAATCGAGTATAAATGTAGATGTCTATGGGCTGCAGCACTTACCATCAAGTGGACTGTGCGCTCGCTTGTCACCCTTATCTATATATTAAATAAAAATCAATTGCCGCATGCACGAAAGATCATCACTTGAGAACGGCTGGACCGATTTTGATGATTTTTTTTTTTGTGTATATTTGAGTGGGTGGATTAGATTGAATAGTTCAGATTGTTCAGATTCAGTTCAGATTGGCGCTGTTGTCGAGATCCAGAAATTACCCGTGCGAAGTCGGGTTAGATCGCTATACTACTAACAGATATTAGTGTAGTACCTATGTTTGTAAAGCCGACTGTACTTAAAATAAATTCTAATATATAACAATTGAAAAGAGGGTGTCGTAATCGTAAGTAAGAGCCGACCATGGAAAACTCTAGAAAGATCTTATGGCTTTCGATAGATGGCAGTATAAACATATTACTTACGCCAGACGTAAAATAACCTGACCGTCGATGGAATCGACGTCAAAGATGCAAAACGTCTGGTAATGCGATCCTACAACGGGAGAAGCCTATTCTATCAGAGGGTTTTTACGGGCTGATAATGAGGAAGGAAAAAATACTTGTGATGTAGGAACTAAAGGAAGATACAACATAAAATGCCGAGCTCGCGTGTAGGCACTATGCTTGCTAACTCGAAATACTTAACTTAATATATTTCGAATTAATTAACTTAATAATGTTGGAAATTTATTACATAACATTAGGCTAAGCTGCAATAAAAACAATGATTTTAATATAAATAATATGAGTCTGTCTAGTCTGGCAGTACCTTCGCTTTAATGATTTTAAGGCTTCCGATAGATGTCGTTAAAACCATATCTGTAGGACGAGAAGTAGCATCAATGGTGGCGCCAGCCAAGCGTGATGATTATGACCGTTCCTCACTATAAGGGGAGAGGACCTTGTCCAGAAGTGGAATTTTATGAGCTGATGATGACGAAAAATACGATAATAATTGCCGCATTGTAGCAACATCAAAAAATCTATCAACCAATAGGTGTCGTAATGGTAAGTCGTCTAAGGTAAATGAGATTAAAAAATGAGTTCAGTTATATAGCGTGATAACTGTCAAACCAAAGATAGCAAAATCAGTGTTGCAGAACTCCATCTAACGCAGTGGTATGAGGCGTCTTTTTAAAAAGGAAGGTAAGGGTCAACGAGTGCACAGCAAGTAAGTGAATGCCGTGGCCTATAGACACTTCTATCCCCTACTTAGAATCATGCCGTGGCTTATAGACAGTTAGGTACATCTAGTCTCAATTTAGAATCAAAATACAGTCATTCCTTGGATTTTGATGTAAAGCATCGTAACCATAAAAAGGGCCTTCGGTGCCGTCACTTACCATTCGAAAGACAGTAGCATTATTAGCTGCTTCATACAGGCATTATGTTCGAACGTGATCCTTTCCCAGTTGAGCTGACCCATTCGTGACATGGCCATATTATACGCTACAAGTTCGCTCTACCACGTATATAATACTTACAATACTTCTTCCAAAACTACACGTTGAAATTCGATTCAAACATCCACGTAACAAAATCAACCTCATGGCACCCCCACCCTGAAAAACTGTCCTAGGTGCAAACTGGACATACTTAATAAATACTTACAATGAGTTGTCAATGCAGATTCATTGATCGCATAAGTTCTTATCGATATTTTAAGTTTTATAACTCTTAATTTTAAATTATTTTCTTATAATTTGTTCTTTATCCATTTATTCTTTTTGTTGCTAATAATTATTGTTCACTTAGCTTACTTCATTTATCCTTATAAGCCGTGTCTGTTTCAAAATATTTATATATTAATGCATGTCTTATAAATGCTAAATGTGGCAAGTAAGTCAAAATCAAAAACAGGAAATATTTTATGACAAAAGTAAGCTTTAGATAAACATTAAGGACTACTAGGACTTCATGACAGCCGAATATTACGTAAAACATTCCTAAGCTAGGCACGCACGACACGAAGTCTATTACATATAAATTGACATAGATTGCCTGGTCTGGTTCTCTATCCAGTTTAATAGTACAATTCACCAAAGCTAACTTCGTACAGTGCAATAACAGATATTATATAGGTAATTATACGTAAAGCTGTAGCAAAACTGTGAACTTTATGACAAGAAAATGGTAGGTAATGAATAAGAAATTCTAAGACCTATATAATATTTTGATATAATAATTTTATAATTCTTTGATTATGGAATAACACTAATTTTCTTTTTTTTTTCAAATATAATAAGGGTGACAAACCTCCACTGATGTATGTGGATACTTGGCCCATAGACATCTACATTTATCCCGGATTAAGCATCAAAACGCAGATGTGTTGTCGCCCCTGAGGATTATGACGGAATGCCTCGTATCCAGTAAAACGTAAAGTAAAACGTTTTACGTGGTAGAGCCATGCTGCAGCTATATTAGTAGTATAGTTGTAGCACGAATGGGTTGGCTCGACCGGGGAAGGACCACACTCTCACAGAATACCAGCGTAAAATAGCAGCTTAACACTGCTGTGTTTCGTGTGGTGAGTGTAGAGAACCGGAGAACCTTTTTACTGGAAAAGAGGCATTCCATCTTAGTCCTCACGGGTGACAATGCATCTGCATTTTGATTCTTTGTTGAAGATAGATGTAGATGTCTATGGGTCACAGTAACCACTTACCATCAGGTGGACTGTGTGATCGTTTGTCACCCTATCCTATAAAAAAAAAAACCTTATTCTAATTCAAATTATTGAATTCACCTAACCAAATGTTTGCTACTGGAAATAATTCGAAAGCAATAGATTTGGATAGATGGCTAAGGCGCTATAACTATTAACTATCATCATCATCACCAAAACAGTCCATCACAGGTCCTCTGTTGTACATAGGCCTCCCCTAAATACCACAAAGCACGGTTCTGTGCCACCTGCATCCATTGACTTCCTGCATATCTAACCGGGAGGTCACTTTATCTAGTGGGGTGTGCCAATCACTGCGCCTGCCAGTACAAGGCTGCCACTCGAAACGTTTCTTCCCCATCGGTTATCGGTTCTTCAAGCCATATGGCCGGCTCATTGCCACTTCAGCTTACTGATTCGTTGGGCAATGTCAGTTACTCGATTTTTTGCAGATATTCTCATTAAAAATATCAAGCGGAGAAACTCCGGCAAAGCTCTCTCCATAGCTCGCTGAGTGGTAATATCGAGCTTTCTCATACGACCAGCACTGAAGGACCACGTCTCGGATCCATATGTCACTACTAGCAACACGCACTGGTTGTACACTCTTTTATTTTGTTTCGCAGTAGATTTGTGTGGGCTGTAATGATGATGATGATGATGAACAATAAATATGCATTCCTCAGTTGTTGACCAGAAAATAAAACCCATTTAAAACAAAACTGGGCTTACTTTATAGTCCTCTATCATTTCGAGAAACTCAAGAAAACTGGAAAGAATGAAGTCATAATCAACGTCCACCACTGGCATTTCAACGCGTTAACGATGTTTTTGTGCTGTAATGTTATGTTTTAGTATTTTTTAAAGAAATATTTCGAAATGTCAACCTCTTTAACGCTCAGAAACTTGTTGTATTCTATTTTTTTTATACGGTCCACACAATGAGTAAGAAAGAAAGAAATACGTTTTTGGTACAAACTATTGACGTATACCAACGAATCTAATTACGCAATATGTACAAATATACTAAAAACTGGATAAATATAAAAAATACTTCGTGCATCGTAAATCAAGTTGTATTGTACATCGTAATGGAGTCACCTGTATCCATCGACTCCATTTGGTTTCGTCCAACACTGCGCTCGCCAGTACGTGGCCGCCACTCAAGAATAGTCTAAAAGGTCACCAGTTTTCATCACAAACCACACAATACCCTACTGCTATTTTTGGCTGTGTGGGACGTTTAGTATTCTTTTAACTTTAGTAAGTTCAAATTAAAGGGGTTAGAATAAGCTTATGTTGACTGTTTGTCACCCTTACTCTATAAAATAAAAATAAATAAATAAATATACTTAATAACATAGACGGAAGAATAAACGAAATTAAAGCCTTAATTACAGAGTTAAGGCTTTCTCTAAAATTTCTCAAATAGTTCTCGACTTACATGAATATTTATAGTTTTTGAAAACCAAATAATTCAATTAAAAGGTTATGAAAGGACATTTATATTTTGCAGCTATTTATGAAAGAGAATAGGCATAAAGCGCGAGTCGTGCATGAAGTGCTCTGTTACATATGGACTAATGCTACAAAAATACAAAATGCCACCTAGCAGCGTTAGACACAAACGAGAGGTTTGCTAAGAGGCTTATAGGTGACTACGATTTGGTTGAAACCAATACTGTCAGCCTCGAGCACAGACGCAGAGCATAAATGCATTTCGAAGAGTGTGCGCTTGAGTTACATATCCTAATTATTCCCTCCTTTTTCACCGTCGTACAACCAACCCACCTACCGGCGGGATTCCCGCCTTTGTTGTCAATATTCCACGCATTCGAACGAAACAGTTTGCCTCGTTTTTCCTAAAGCGTACAGCAAAAGAGTGGAATAATTTGCCGACGTTTCTCTTCTGGTTCGATCACAATCTGGATGTCTTCAAGACAACAGTGAATAGGCATTTGTTACGTTAAAACAGTGCGGTTTACCAGCTAGGTCTCTCCATTTACCACCAGGTAGGAATGTAGACAAGAATTGGCTTATTTATAAGTAAAAAGTAAAAGTGTTAACGAAATTAAATTATAATAACCACTAAAGATTTATTATAATTTAATTCCGTTCTATATACACTAGCGACCTGCCCCGTTTTGATTCCTGGATAGGATCTATTAATATGACGTTATTTAGATTTAAGGTAATCAAAGATCATTTATATTATCAATTTATCGTTTATTTATTTTTTTAAATAGTTTTTTGGGTAAAATATAGCCTAGATCCTTCCTGGCAAAGCTTTCCATCTGTTCGTAAAGTTTCATTACAATCGGTTCAGCCATTTCGAAGCCTACTTTATTTTATTAGCTCCGACAGACAGACAAAAATTAAAAAAATGGTATTAATATCTTAATATCATGCAAATAACCCCCTGAGCTTAATGAAGCTGGTTATTTTAATATTACAGACAGGTGTTTCAATTTTATTAATATGTTAGATGTTTAGGTTTTAAACAATTTATGATGTAATTTATGTAAGATTCAAAACGTTAATGTTATCCGAGCACTATACACTCAATTGACATGCACGCTAATGGAGGCAAAAATGCAAACTTATCTGATATTCCACGCGACTATTTTCCTCACCAAAGTAATAAATCCCGTGTCTTTTGTTTCGCGTAAATGTAACAGGTTTTAGTTCCAACGGCTTGCGTGCTGCAAATTGGTGATTTTTTTTTAAAATAAAACGAATGAGAGAATGCGGCCCATGCCAAATCGCTCTGAGCCAATATCATTTAATGCTTGTATTGAACTCAATTCATCGGTGCTCACACGTGAAAGAACACAGAAAAAAAGTCTTTTAAGTAACGATCAATCAGTAAGTTTTCCATGCCCCTATTAAAAATGCTTGCACATACAATATTTGATTTCGTTTACAAAAAACACATTATGTTTTATAAATCTTATTACTAATACGTAGTTAAGACAATTTAAATGAGAGATTGAGTAAGATGCTGACATTTAGACCTAATCCACGAATAGAACGATATTGGTTTTCAATGTAACTGATTTTGAAGATTTATGGCGAGAAGAGTTTTTTTTAGGATTTAACGATGACAAATGAACACATAGTCCACCTAATGCAGATGCTGTGGCCCATAGATCTATCCTCGATTATGAATCAAAATGCAGACGCGTTGTCACCTCAAATGCGTTCGTTGTTGTCAGAGAAACGGTCTTCGGTTCTCTACACTCACCATATTAAACACAGCAGCATTAAGGTGCTACTTTATGCCGGCATTCTGTGAGAGCGCGGTCCTTCCCCGGTCGAGCCGATCCATTCGTGCTACAACCATGATATAGTTACGGCGTGGCTTTACCAAGTATAAAATTATTAAGAATAAACGTATACATAATATATTCGTTTTTTTCTTATATTAAATAAAATTTGTGACGCTCAAAGTAAATACGCTTGATTTGTTTTTAATTATGTGCATTCGCGTTATCAGTGTGCCCACTTTTATCACATTATCAGTGTCAACGACTTTGTGTAATCTCAGTCCAGTTATCATTATCTAGTTAACTCGCGGTACGTAAACATTCTGTTTGAATTATATTTTGGGTCAATGAGTTCTGCAATGACAATGAGCGCTTGTTTAAAATTCAGTGTTACAGTTGTTTTTACCCGACTGTCCCAGAAGGAGGGTAATGTTTTTTGAGTGTATGTATGTAGCCTAAGCCGCTTAGTGGATTTTAACAAATGGGGATATCATTAAATTCGTCTTAGTTGTGTGTGTGTGTGTGTGGGTGTGGGTGTGTGTGTGTGTGTGTGTGTGTGTTTTAATTACGGTTTTAACCATTGCACTTGTTAACAGAAAAGAAAACGCAGCCACTACACTAATGTACAGATTATAGTTATATAAAAAGAATTTGTTAATAAAAAACTCAATTAAATTTATTTTAGTACAACCCGTGATTCGAACCCGTACCGGGTTTACGACGACTAGACCATCGTGGCAGCCATAAGGCCACGATATAAGGAACGAGACATCCCATCAACTTGATGGTATATTATACACAGGCCTCCAAAAAAATCGACCCACCCGTTAATTTTGAGTAACAAAGTTGTTACTTAAGTATGCGTTGACATATTTGTATGTTTTTGCTTATGCGTTATAAATTAACATCTGAGTACCCACTTGACATTGTTTTAGAGGAATACAAGTGCTATTGTGGGTATTTGTAACATTTTAAGCGCACTGATAAAAATTGTCGACTTGTGCATAGAGTGCAAGGTTAGTTTATTTCGGACTTTTGACGCGTAATATTCTTGGTTCTGTGCATCGTAATGACTTAATCTTTTAATTCTTTGTTGGATCAGACATATCGCTACTTTTAACCATAAAATATAGATACCACTGTAGCAGAACCCGCTCAAGTGGTAGCTCTCGTTCGTGAAGGGCTAAGTCAGCGAAATGTGGCAAGGAGATAAAATTTGAGTCGATCAGCAATGCGTAGAGTTTATAAACGATACTTAGAGACGGGAGAGTACCGCCGGAGACCAGGGTCTGGAAGAGGACGTCTAACAAACCCGACGGATGACCGTTTTATTGCCTTGACTTCTTTGCGAAATCGGCATCTTTCTGCTGTTGATGTTCAGGGTAGGCTGAGGGAAACTCGTGGAGTGTCTGTAAGTAATAATACGGTGAGAAGAAGACTTCGGGAGCAAAACCTGACACCAAGCCAGCGATGGGACCAAAACTCACAGCATCTCATCGGCAAGCAAGGTTAGAATTTGCTAGGCAATACGTGCAATGGAATCTTGGTCAATGGGAGACAGTTCTCTTCAGCGATGAAAGCCGAATGACCCTTGTAGACTCTGATGGACGTCGTAACGTTATGCGATGACCAGGAGAACGTTATGCTCAGTGTTGCATAAGAGAAACAGTCCGGTTTGGTGGAGGCTCTACAATGTTTTGGGGTGGCATATCTTTAACCGGATGTACTGAGTTGGTTTTCTTTCGCAATCGTGCGGTTAATTCTGAAAGTTACATTACGGACATTTTGCAACCTCATGTGATGCCTTACGCTGGGTATATTGGGGACAATTTTCAACTCATTCATGATAACCCGAGACCGCACGTCGCTAGAATTGTAACTGGATATCTTCAGGAGGTCGGAATTCCAGTTATGCCAGCTAATAGTCCGGACTTAAATCCCATAGAGCATCTCTGGGACCAGATAAAAAGAAAGGTTAGAGCCCGAAATCCAGTTCCCGAGACGTTGGATCAACTGGAAGCCGCCTTAACTGAAGAATGGGAACATACACCCCAAGAAGACATAAAAAAGCTGATCCGTTCCCTTAATAGGCGTATGCAGGCGGTGATAAAAGCAAGAGGAGGAAACACCCCATATTAGAGTAAGGTTTACATTTTTTTAAATGTCAAAAAATGTAAATATCGATCTTCACAGTAAAATCGTAAATTTTGTAAAATGTTATGGTTTCAATGTCTCATGAAATTTGTATGTAAAATATCCCGTTTCACGCGCCGTTTTTTAGTTTTTTACAACCCTATAATTGCAATGACTCAACCTTGGACTCTACTGCCTCCGCCCATCTATGAGTCAGGTAGACCAGAAGATCACCAGCTGATCGACCCCGACGAAAACCGTATTGGCGGTCACTAATCAGCTGGTGATCTTCAAGGTACCTCATGAGCTGGCAGTTTATAATGAACTCCATTATTTTGGAGAACAAGGAGGTGATGGCGATAGGCCAAAGTTTATAGTTTACTACTGCACTGTATTTTCTTTATTTACTTATCTTTATGTTCTTTGTCTAGAGCAGTTACGCTAACCTCAATTTCACCAGAAAAACCGACTGAAGGTTACAATTAAAAAACAAAAATTTCAATAGTAATAGTCTAAAGTTATGTGTGTAGCATGCTTCCACCACGGATTTCAAAAGTATCTAAATTATTTTATACACCCCCCCTCTCTCTCTCTCTTATCTTTAATAAACTTTTACCCCCTCCCTCTCTCTCCCTTATCTTTAATAAACTTTTATAATAACGACGTAAATAAATCGATTGGTAGATTCACTAACGTAATACTAAGTGATAAACAAACAGTGATGATATGATGATAAAATTTATTTTAAAGTTGTATAATAAGAGTGGCGATTAAGTGCGTTACGATCGTTTACTGTTTATATTTAGCTCATTCCATATCTTTAATAACAACCTCATCTACCAGTGTCATCGTACGATAAGAGTCGTATAATTTTAAATTGCATCTTTATAGAGTCTACCAAGCAACTTTACTTACGGTTAACACAAACAATATTTTTTATGATTATTGTCCAAGAAGTACAACACTCTATTAATTGACCCCACCAATCTGCGTTATAATTACTAGAACATCTTACCAGAATATATAGTCATTTAAAATTAGAGCATTTAAGCGTATTCTTGAAAAAAACCTTCAGGGCATTTAGAATGTTATTAATAAGGCCTAAAATACAAGTGACTAAAAGAATTCCTTTCATTTTTTAATCTATAGTGAGCTTATGTTTCCACCTAAAGTTAAATGGTGATATGGTAAACATGTTAACCTAGATAATATACACATGAGGAGACAGAGAATATATTGCATATTGAATCAGGAATTGTGCGTAAGATAGGTACTACACGCGAACGCGAATGATAGTTGTGCGCTGGGTACACGGCCTTAACGTCTCCCAAAAACAACCGTGATATGATTGATTAATTTGAAGCACAACCTTACTGAAGACATGAAGTAGATGTGAAACACAATCTTGGATTATCGTCAATCTGTTTCAAATTAACCGACACCTACTGAAGTGAAGCGAGCGAGTAGCACAAACAAAATGTTTTACCGCTTAGAGCGACAAGCGTTCAAACACGGGCCTCAGTGGTCTATTGATGTGCAGAAACGCACACTCACACACTGGGCTCTTAAAATGTGAGAGATTTTGGGCAGTACACCATTGAAACGATTTGGTACCATAGAATATTTTTATATTCCATAATGAATGCTAATAAAAACTCGATGACCTGGCTGCATCCGAGTAGCAGGTAAAAAAGTGTCTGATTCGAACTGAAAGTTGGTTTAGACAGAAAAGATATAAATTTCAAGTAGGTAGAGATCATTTTCTATTTTCCATTTTTATAAAACTTTCTGAGTAAATATATAGGCCTCATCTAGAATTGGCATCGTATCACTTCACAGATATATTTGTGGAAGCTGCCTAGATTTTTATCCGACTCCAAAAAAAAGGGGAGTTTCTAAATTCGACTGTATGTTCTTCTTTTTATGTATGTTACGCGATATCTTCGTCAGTTGTGAACCGATTTTAATGATTTTTTTAAATTAAATAGGTTTTACTTCAGAGGTGGTTCAGAGGAATATAAAAGAAAAAGCTGACTTCGAAACTAAAAAAAAATTCCACATAATAGCTTGTGAAGTCGGTGTTAAGGTAAAGACTAATAATGTGGAAATTTTTCAACTCAATTTGTAATTTTTATTAAATGTTTAATTATATTACCCTTTGGAATAGTTCGAGTAATATAACCAGTACAAAGCAACAATAAGAATGTCGTTTAATTTGTTACATTAAAATCTCCATTGCCTGTATTTCCATTTTCCACCCTTAAAGGTGATATTTTTCTTCAAATTTATAGGGAACCAACTCTGAGGTATTACCTCTTTAATTAAGAAAAATCATTAAAATAGGTTTAGCCGTTTCTGAGCAATCGGTGAACATTGGTGAACATACATATAAACACACACGCGTTGAATATAGAACCTTATTTTTTGAACTCTGTAAAAAACTATTAACGAAAAATTAATATTCTCTTGGATATAGGAAATAATTCATAAAACGCTCTTGCAGTGACTTGATATTTTCTAATCATGAAACATCAACGTAGTATAATAAAACACACCTAGAATAAAAGGTTTGAAGGGCAGAGTTCTCTAAAGTGCTTAAGAAACAAATAAAATCTATCTAAATGGGGCGTTTACACAGAAAACTTCTAGCTACTATCGTATACTTATATCTTAAGGAACGCTGGCAGTTCTGAGAACACATCCCTGGTAGAGGCTGCGCTTAGAGTAAACGAAACAAGAATATAAAGCACCTGTAAGTGCAAATGAGACGGCACGCTAAGTGGATTACCTTCACGAACCTACTCATGAACATTTTATTCAAACACTTCGTTGTTTTATGTTTAATATTAAATGTAGTGTAAGTAAATATAATGTGACGATGGCGCTAGATAAAAATATTTTAGAAAAATGTGGTTCGTTTTAGTTACATATTTCAAAAATATACGTTAATGTTAGATTATTGATTTAGATTATATATTTAAATACACTCATCATAGCAAATAAAAATTCATGTTAATTATTATCACAAAACACTTTTATCTATGTGCTATTTATGTCGGACAATGCAAGTAAAAAGTCAGACAAAATCTCTTTTATCTACCTTTTTCGTAAAAAAAATTATATAAGCGACACAATGACGTCATTCCATCCCACATCTTGACAAAATTTATATCATGGTTCTTAACTACATAAATAATATTTTTAAGGAACTAAGGTTTTTATTTTCACTTAATTACACGATTTTATTAACACTATCATTAAGTTTAAATTTAAATTACAGGAATCTATGAGACGAGGCACGCGTCTATTGCAACAGCGTGTAAGTGACGTAATTCCATTTTCAAACCGGCACTAAAGTAGTGTTTAAAAATAATCTTTAAGCTTTAATGCTTAAAGTACTTTTTACAGATAAAATTTCTGTCAAAAACCAGATGTGAAGATCGCCCCGCGACACATTCACAACCTACATGCTATTAGGCAATTGCAACTTTAAACCGTTAAAAGTTATAAGGTATTAAGAAACGTTATAGCGACATATTTAAAAACAACTTCCCAACTAGGTCGTATTATACGGCATTGCAACGTCTGTAGGTGTATTTGTACAATATTTAAAGGCTTTTTATTCTCGTAATGGGGGCGATGAAACGAGATAATGTAAACGTGTCAAAGGCTTTATCAAATACCTAGTTACGCCTATTGCTTAAGATCGAAAAGAAAACTGTATCTAATAAGTAACAAGCATAGTTGACATAATCGCTATTTTGCATTGACACATGTAGAATTCAATTCCTCTACATAACACAACAGTTGCATTTATTATTATATAATAAAATATTTAATGAATTCTGTTCCCATTTTTAATTCAATTCGATTAACATGTTAGTTCAGAAATAATACAGAAATACAGTACAGTTAAAAATTTAAAAAAAAATTAAAAATGAGTTAATATAAGTAGTAGAGCCGCAGCGTGACTTGTGGCTCTACTGCTTCTAACTAACATCTAAGTTTTAATTTAGTTTCTAAAGTGGTAGAGCTAAGCTGCAGCCATGCAGCTATGGTTGCAGGACGAATGTGTTGGCTCGGTCGGGGAAGGATCACGCTCGCACAAAACACCAGCGTGAAATAGCACCATAATCCTGTGTTTGTCATTTTCTAAGTAACGAGAACCGAAGATCTGTTTTACTGGTAACGAGGCAATCCATCTTAGTTCTCAGGGGTAACAACTGACAACAAATCTGTGTTTTGACTCTAATCAAGAGTAGGTGTAAGTGTTCAAGGGCCACATCATCCATCAGGTTGCCTGTATGCTTGTTTGATACTCTTACTTCGTAAAAAAGCTACCATGAGGTCCAACTCATCAGTGTACTGTTATAGACCAATAAGAAGAAAGAAAGGGACATGGCTCCAGATAGATATCCTTTTGCCTGCTTCTACTTAGCAGCTATGTTAAGCTACGCACGATTTTCAGATTTGAAGAGAAAGATTAAAATATAGGCTTTAAGGCATTTCCCCTTATTCCCTAGCTTAGAAAAGAACCTTAGTTTGAAATTTAGTATTACTAGCAATGCTATTAACATTACTAATATTCCCTTTAACCACTGCTGATAAGCTTAAAATGCTTGTGTTAGGTGTGCTCCACGACAATAGTCAAATGGCGGATTCGAACCCACGATCTTATGAGTTCGCGGTCCATACCCTACCATTAGGCTACTGTCGCTTAATATTAATTGTATATATATTCTGTGTGTATATTTACATAAACAAATAAATGTATTGGCTGTAGGGTTGCTTACAAAAAGATAACAGCTGATAAAGCTTAGGTTAACCTAAGACCTAAGTTAATCTAAGACTCCTCTTCATTGTTCTAGAACTTTGTCAAATGTTACCGTTTTGTGAGCAACCCTACAGCCAATATATTTATTTGCTTGTGTTCTTTGTATACGGACATTTCGTAAGACGGCACGCGCCATCGGCCCACGAAATACTTTCTATAGAAAATTTATTACCAGTCCCTCTCTGACCTCGCGCGGGCCGGGATTAAAAATGGCTATGGAATGGATTACAAGCGTTGGAGATAGAAAATAATTTAAACGTTAAAGGTTATTTAGCAAGTTTGACAAAAAAACATTTAATGAATAGTTTTTGATTAATATGAAATAAATGTTCATTTACTTACTTTCAAAACATTACTATAAAATTAAACTTTTAACAAAAAGTTAAAGTATACTTTTAAAGAACTAAAAATAATACAAGTGAAAAAATTAAAAATGTTGTACAACCGACTTCAATATAAATTATTAAGGATAACTCAAAAATTACTAGTCAGACCTTGATCAAATTTTTATGGGACCACATGAGAAGTACCAGCTTTCGAATAAAAAAAGAATCATCGACATCGGTTCACCTAGAAACAATTATGAGGTAGAAACATAAAATAATACAGTCGAATTGAATACCTCCTTCTTTTTGAAGTCGGTTAAAATACTTTCCACATAATAGCTTCTGAAGTCTGTGCTAAGACATAGTGCATAGAATAATTAAAGCCTTTTAGTTCTTTAAAGTCTGATTTCACTTTTTAAGTACGTACGTACAATTGTGAACCGATTGTAATGATTGTTTTTTATTAAATACTAGCGATCCGTCCCGGCATCGCACGGGTGATTTCTGGATCTCGATAACAGCGCCACCTACCGGGTCCAAATGTAAATCTAAACCATCTAGGGACTCATTCAAACACACACAAAAAAGTTTATCAATATCGGTCGAGCCGTTTTTGAGTTTTAGCGAGACAAACGGACTGTAATTGATTTTTATATCTAAAGATTTTATCCCATTCACTGTCCCATGCATTACATATAATTAATTATTCATTGTTATTGTTTTACTATTGCATCTGAAAATTGGACAGTCAAAGTGTTAAGCTTCCGTGATCCCATTGAAAGAAGAAAAAATTCCAGCCCTATAGGTATAAAAATATTGGATGATATTTTTAATGTAACATTTAGACGACATTTTTTATAGAATGAGGGTGACAAACCACCGCACAGTCCACCAGATGGTAAGTGATTTCTGTAGCCCATAGACATCTACGTCTATCCTAGATTAAGAAAAATGCAGATGCGTTGTCACTCTGAGGACAAAGATAGAATGCCTCGTTTCCAGTAAAAAGTGTTTCCGGTTCTCTACACTCACCATACGAAACACAGCAGCATTAACCTGCTATTTTACGCTGTCAGAGCGTTGTTTGTCAGAGCGTGGTCATTCCACGCCTGGTCTGGTTGAGGGTATATTTTAAACGCTGTTTTAGCACCAACCTCAGAAGCGATTATTTGGAAAATATAAAAGATTTTTTTCTTATTCGGTTTTTACTTTTTATAATAAATTTATTTCTCGTTAATATTTTACACCACTGATAGAATATAAATATGGAAGTTGTTTTATTAATTTTATGTGTCAGTAATTAGCACATATGTGCATGAACTCGGATTTTCGCCACCTCTTTTACCTTGACACCTTGGTCCGCCCACGCAGGTTGAAAGTGTGCCCGAACGCTCCACTCGTAGGTGCTGTCAGAAGGTAAGACGCCGTCCGCGCCGTGTTTGTACCAGCTACCAGCTCAACGCAGGCTATACTAGACATGTGTCAATCTTGAATGATTCGTTCATTTGACCCGGGTCCAATCAAAGTATTGATGATTGCAATTACATTTTTTTAACGTTCCGAATCAAACAATTTACAGAACCTACGATCAAAGAGTATAGTAATGTTCGACGACCGACATTATCCAGCGGGTCTCACAGATCACTGATTATTGAAACTAGAAATTATCCATTTGAATGATCGACCCGAATGACTTGGTTCGTAAGACGAATCAACACTTGAATGATCGTGTCACTAGAAATGAATGAATGACACATGTCTAGGCTATACATTTTTGATGCGTTGCCATCTGAACACCTACTTCCGCATTTCTTATTTAACTTCATAATGATTTCAATATACGAGGTATTATTAATATTCCTTCTACATTCAATCTAATAGAACAGTATTTTAATAAAACTAGTTAAATAACATGTTGAATATTCTTAACAAATACCAACATTGCTATATCATTAAACGCAAATATAAAACTAGAACCAGGATACTGCAACTTAGCAAGGAATTAAGTTCAAGATAATAATACTTTATACAGCTGCTCTTCTCACAAGTAATCGATAAAAATCCCGTAGTCGATTTCGTCGTCCCAAATAAACCAAATCTATGACTTTTTTGTGGTACTTCTTTGTATTGATATCAATATTTGCCGAAGCATAGATGATAATAATTTTCGGCGCTTGGCATAACTGGACGCCTTGTTGGTAATCCTTGAAAATATCTTCCAACGTTTAACCTTGGACGTATTTTACATCAAGTAAATAAGACACGGGAAACATATTGGTAAACGTTACCTTGAAAAATCAACACATTTATTTGTGTATTTAAGTGTAGTATCGATTTATGATTGAATTATTTTGTAACTTTAAAAATGTAAGTATTAAGCGTCGCAATACTTTTGGAACCTCATTGCCACGAAAACAATTACAGGATTTCTTTTTAATTCTTAACATGTTGAGATAAGAATACCCGTAGCTTTAGTTGATGTACCTAATTTCTATTTTCTATCTCTTAGTAGCCTTCAATTTTTTTTTGAATTATTAAATTTGTTTATGTATCGCATTTAGAAAGGATTGTATTACGATATAATTTAAGCTAGAAAACTCCATACAAAACAATAGTTATTACCTAATGTTAATAATATTGGGTGTACATTGTCGTATCATATAAAAAATGGTATTTTTAATTGCTTCTATCACTTTTTTGTTAGTTGTTTATGGAATAGGAGATAGGTAACTCAATAATGTTAATAAAAACTGCGGTTGCCAGCCCGCCCGCCAAGCATGGCAATTATGGCAAATACCTTACCTATGAGACAATCTATGGTGTATCCAGTCCAAGGTGTACTTTTGATGGGCTGTTGTGAGAAAAAAAATTAAATGTAAAAAAATCGATGAATATATTTATTGATTGTTGTTATAATACGCTAAAATCGATGAATAAATTTTTGGACGTATAAAAAAAAATTCATTTTCCGATCGTTACATCAGAGCCGTATTTGCGTCTAGGTGAAGTCGAATTTATTCTTAATGTCCTACGTAGGCTGCGCCCACACTTACCTTAGCCTCGTTGCGGAAAAAACGTGGGTTAGTTGTGAATAACAACCTTAACGCTTCGTCGTTATATCAAAATGCCCGTGACTTCAACCTATAGAATAACACAATATAATGTGCACTTTATAAGCTAAAGTAGTTTCCGTTTTGGCGACCTACGCAACCCCCTCTAGTTTTTGTTTCGTAATTAAAATGAAGGAGAGCGCCTTCCCTTTCTTTCCACAAATGTTTATATTAAGAAACAAATATAAATTTAGAATAATTAATAAGTGTGAGGCTTTTTTAAGCCTACACGTTTTGATTCAATGCATCTAAAACTTAGGTACGACCCAATAAGATTTTCGAATTCATTCATTAATTTCATTACACATGTAGCTTGTGTGACTGAACTAAATAGTCCCACTATTTAGTTCAGTCACACAGCTACATGTGTAATGAAACTTGCTTCCTTGGTTTATACTGATGGTTTATACTGGTGAATGGTTTATATAACCCCTTTTATCTTCAACTCTGATGCAATTTTTATTGTTATCTCCTCTGAAACAATTGTCCAATTTCGATAAAACTTAGCACAGATAATCTACGTAGTGCGAACAGTGTATATATTTATTTTATGTTTTAAAATCTATTTTTCATTATTTTGGAGTGACAACCAGGGCCGGATTAACCATGTCGGGGCCCTTAGGCAGTGCAATTCTTGGGGGCCCCTTTTCAGCCGTTTGAAGATTATCAGCTCTTTTCACGTTGATGAAGGGATATAATAGCATCAGCAGCATCACCGAACTGATGATTTACTCCTTAGGGACTTACAGTTAAAGATTTGTATTTGGGCTCATTGAAATGGTCTTAATGAATAGGTTATAGATAAGTGATGATATAAGTCCCATTAGGAATAGTGTATGATATAAGGCCGTCTCAAGGTCACATGATAGAGCAGGAATGAAAAATAAGATGCGGGTGCTTTAATTTCAATCGGTCCACCACTGTGCGATTTACAAGAAGTTTTCTTTCTCGCACAACTTCCTTGTGGAATCTATTACCACCAGTGATTTTTCCGGACCGATACGACTTAGTGACCTTCAAGAAAAGACCCTACTCTTTTTTAAAAGGCCGGTGTTGCAGTTGTTCATGGGCGGCGGTAGTCTCTTGCCATCGGGTGAACCGCATACTCGTTTATAAAAAAAGAAAATAGTTTTGTTGATTAAATTCAGTTTAAATATTAACTTTCCCGACATTTTTGGATACAAAATCGTTCATAACATCTTGAAAGTTGACCTTTTCCAATACATCATTTGCAATCGCCATTATCGACAATGAATTTAAAAAGTTACATTCACCCGTTGCATTTGATATCATCAGACTTCTGTATGTTTGCAATGCTATCATTACATTCGGTAAAGTTATTGTACGATATTATCAAAAATTTATTTAAACGATTCCTCGGCAGGTACAATTTTATCTTTCCCTACAATCCCCTTATCCTCTAATTATAAGATGAAGTACTTGAACTGTACCATCTCGTTTATAAACTCGGAAACTTGGGCTCAATGTTCTCGGAATATTGTTCACTAAATTTTGTACAAGCCTCTTTAATTTCATCGTTGGTCTTTTTCATGAAATCTGTTAGAAATCTAAACAGATAATTAATTTCCCGGTAAGCTTCTAGTCGCCCCGACAATTCTGCATATAGCATGTTCTAGTACAGGGTTTCAATCTTTAACTTATCTTTTCCTCTGATCACAATTTCATCTGCAGATCCGTCATCGAGATGCCTTTTTCTTCTTCGCACACGCTGATTTTCATCACTGTATTCGTTATCAGTTATCTTATTTGCCTTTATGTCGTAAATAATTCTCGCTGTGATAGTAAAAAATCTAAAAGTGATTTTAAAAGATCGGTAGTTGGTTTTTGTAAAGATAATACTGACACCATAGATTCGATCCAGATTGGCAGCCCAAAATATTGCCATTGCGGCAGGTATTTTTTTCCGAGTCCTTTAATAGAAATCGAACTTCGTGAATCGCTTGTGATGTATGAGTCTCATAGTCAGCAATAGACTGCAAAGCTTTCTGGAATCTGTTGTAAATTTCTGACAAAGCCTTAGTCGTATCCGCTCTTGCACACCACCTAGTGTCGGACACTTTTTCAGCATTAAACCTTTTTCAAGACGTTTCTGCATAATTACCCAGCGATGAGTTGACGTCGAAAAAATTTGTATAGTGTTTGTACAAATCCGAAGAATGAGATTGCTCCAACACAGCTCTCCGCAGCACGTACTCCATCCTAATTCAGTGAATGCGCTGCACATGGAACGTAGTGTGCGAGATTAGTTATTTTCTTAATATGGGTCTGTAGACCATTGTCTATATATTTGACCACCAGACATATTTGATTTGACGCATTATCGTAAGTCTGGCCTCTCGCATTTTTTATATAAATATTATACTGATTAAAAAAAAATTCAAATTGTAGCGGCCAGATCTTTCCACTAGATAGGTCAGTATTTCATCAAATGACAGCATACGTCAAAAAAACGCAATAATACCTATTGTCATTGAGGATACAAATTTTCTAATTAAATTTTCACTATACGAAATATTTTCAATTACTTTTGTGCGCGCGCGGGGCCCCTAGCCGATGCGGGGCCCCTAGGCAGTTGCCTAATCTGCCTAATGGTTAATCCGGCCCTGGTGACAACTAACTTCAAACATACCACTAGGCAGAAATTACGCCCTACCAAAGTAGCTAACTAGTAAAACGATGTAAATATTACAAAAATCACGATATATATTATATACCTAGCTTCTTTAAAGCATCAGTTGAAATGCTGGTTAGGTATGTTATTCCATACATATGTACAGTTAAAATTTTGTGTCTGTGTGTTATTTTTCTATTTTCAGGTTTCAAATAGGTTTTCTGTTCTCTTGTTCTATTTATTACCTAATATGAGACACCTCAAACTAAAGGCTAAACGGGTCGTATTTAATGCTTTATGATAATTTCTATCAATAAATTAACACGTTAACTGTCGAACTCAGCAAAATTAAATACTCCCTACAACTTATTAGAAATAACAATATTCTTTAGCGTAAGCTTGTAAGTATTGTGAAATTCGTCAAATACCTTTAAAAATAATAGTTTTGGTTTTATTTTGTTAAATCGCCGTATTAATTATTATTTTAATAACTCATTATTCTAATAGCAGCAATATGCTGCTCATTTCCTTTTTCGGAGCTAACAAGAGGATGGTGAAGGTAACATAGAGGTACGACGTCACGAGTCATATTTATTTTTCGCGTTTTCCAACGAGGTATTCTTTACAAAACATGTACCGGTGTGCACACAAGAGCCGAAAGTGTAAAACATGGTGTAAGGCCCGCCTCTCCGGGACGAATTACGGGGAATTTTAACGACCAGTCAAACAAGTTTCGTAACTTAAATACGTGTACCCGAAGGCCTAAATGAGATCTCCACTCCAACGTTCACAGATTCGAGTATCGCTTGTTAATTACAAGATTTCCTTGCGATTTAATAAAACTGTTATATTTTTTAATATATCTCAAGCCTTGCAAATTTGCGATACGATCTGTTGACCTGCGATCGTTTCTCGAATAAGTTCTGTACTTCACAAATTGGTAAATAGCAATTTTTTGAAAGTAAAAAATTAAAGGTTAGGGTTGCAGCTTTTTAGAATATACTTTTTAAATATATTGTGACAAGCTGTGTACAAGTACATGTATTAATTTATTCCGTTTCTTTTTCCACTATCGCTATGGTCATTGGAAGGAAAGCTTACAGGAAACTTTTCCTGAACGCTGAGGATGTGAAAATATAAACAGATACTCCAATACGAAAGTTACTTTGATACTTCGCTTAATAGACTAGAGGACTAACTACGTTTGAAAATTAATATTTTATCCAAGTTTACAATAACTATTACCACCTAATGAGTGTCTAGAATGTATCGAACATTCATAATGCAATTTCAGTTAGTAACTAAATATAATTTCGTAAATGCGGTGTTTGTATCATCGAATAATTCATTGGGCAACACTTCGGACGTGGGTTTGCAAATATAATCTGTTACCTATGTCATAATCTCTAATGAACACCTACAACACGATGCTAGTGTGTAAATACATTACGTGGCAAATGGCAAAACACCGGATCTATTAATCTATATACAATATAATGATGATGTTGATGTCCTCCGATGGCTTCCAAATAGTCGGAGACTATCACTTCAGTATGTAAACTTTTTTAAAGTATCGTTTTTATATTCTTGCTTTATATATAAGGTTATATTATAAAAACCAAACCAAACATTTTATAAAAACCAAATTCATTATTTTTTGTTTTCTAAGCAGTTAATTTTTAATAGGTTTCAAACTTTTACTAATGATGATGTCATAGAGTGGGCTAAAGAGTTCACTGCCTTTGTCAGACATAAAAGGGTAATAATAAGACAGAGATAAATAGACAGAATGCCCGTGTTGCTCTATGACGGCATGCATAGAGCAATACGGGCCACCGGCGGACCGGAGGGGAGTAACTATAGCGTTTTTCCTCGATACAGAACTATCTGTAATTTTTTGCGGAGGGAAATCTGCGTCAAACTGAAATCTGCATCACTAATACAATCATCTGTCTCTACGAAACTCACACATTACAATTAAAACAATAAATTAACAATTTCACACACACATACATACATTATAACAGTATCATTCGGTGGCAGTGGCAACTCAGGTACAGACTCGGATCAGTCGCTCGACCGATCTGCATATTGTATGAGGGCGAACGGCCTGTGTTGGTAAATAAATCCGAAACAACACGACCGTTATTACTGTAATTTTTAAGTTTAAAAAAAGTAAATAGCAATATTGTGATTAAAAATTACTCATATATGAAAGGTAACGCCATCTTTTTGTTTTGACGTGGCAGATCTCTTTTTGCAGCAAAAAAAAACTGAATAATTCGGCATTTTTGTAGGACGGTGATTCAGCCGCGCAACTAGATTTAGTCTAGTGCGGCTTCAATAATTAGTTTTACTGTACGCATAGGAACGCGTGGACTTATACTTTCACAGAGGGGAATGCCTGCGTATGGCTACTCCCGATCCCGATCAGCCGGTGGCCCGTGTTGATGATGATGACGGCATGTTATTGTTTATATTACTTCAATACAAATAAAACTGTTTTTCGCGTATTTTGTTATAATTTGACGATGAAGCCTATGAGTAAGAATATTATGTAATAGCATAATATGGAAAACGGTTGATTTAAAGTTTAAAAAAAATTTAAACGTATGATTTTTTTGATATGAAACATCTATAGCGGCGGGTCAGACCGACTGTTGGCGTGACGACGCGTCGCCATGGCATGTGTCGCCACGCTATATGAAAGTATGTATGTATGTAGTATGTATGTAGTAGTATGTATTAGACATGTGTCATTCATTAAAAAAAAGTTAAAACAAAAAATAAAACAGATATTAATAAAACTCAAGAAACTTTACACAATTTTCATTGCATATAATACTTTTAAATCAATTATTAATTAATTTTAATTTCATTCTTTCAATCATTCTCTAGATATTAATATATGTCTCACTCAAGCTCATGCGCGCGGATAACGCCCTCGCGCTCATACCCACAGAGGCATTATAATTGGGTCTAGGGATAGTTGAACCCTTGGATCGGTCTGCCTTCTTGTAAAACGTTTTAAAATAGTTGTCTGGTTAACATAATATACATATAAAAATGGAGCTTCAGGCCCTGGGATCGTGGACTAATCTGCCAGGCGTCCCGCGACGGCTTACAATTTTTTTACCGTAGCACTTTTTATTAACTGAATATTAGCCTCACTTCATTTAGCCTAATTTATGATGTCATTTGGAGGTGAAATGAAAGTCAATTAATTCCATGCATTTTTGATAAAATAAATCCCTTATTTTTAAGACCCCTAAATAGCAAAATAGGGTTTGTAAATGAACAATGTTGGAACGGTTTCAAAATCAGCATGGTTTATAAGTTTCTTTACATGCCAAATTGCGTAGATGATAATATTATCTACTCCAGAAGTATGTAATCATCAACAAGCCTGTCTCTGTGTTTATAATTATATTTAATTTTTGCTACAGCTATTGGAAACCTTTTTGAGAAAGTATTGTGTTATTAAATGGGCGATATAACCAACAATAACATTATTTTGCTTATTTCATTTAGTTCAATAGTAAAAAGAATATTCCACGTTTTGTACTGCTTGCTTTTCTGTGTATAACGAAAGACGAAGCAAATATAAAATAAATTAAACGCGATAAAATCCGTAAAAATAGTTTTATTCAATGTGTAGTGTTCGCGTAAATATAAGAAATCATTACGAAGCAAACCGTTTGGTTAGAATGCGTGGAATATCACAGCTAAGGGGTAAAAACCCGCTGACCGGCTAGGTTCCGATGGTTAAAAGGGGAGGGAGGAATTAAATCATGTAAATCTTGTGCATTCTCTCCAGAATTTATTCTGTAGGGCACCTTTTACGTGGTAGAGCCATGCTGCAGCTATATTGTGGTTGCAGCACGAATGGGTCGGCTCGTCCAGTATAGGACCACGCTCTCACAGAATACCAGCGTAAAATAGCAGTTTGATGCTGCTGTGTTTCGTATGGTGAGTGGCATTCCATCTCAGTCTTCAGGGGAGGCAACGCATCTGCATTTTGATTCTTAATTGAGGATAAATGTAGATGTCTTTGGGCCACAGCATCCATTTGCCATCAGGTAGACTGTGTGCTCGTTTGTCACCCTTATTTTATAAAAAAAACTACTCTGAGCTTGATATCGAGGCTGACAAGATTGGTTCCTTCCAAATCAAGGCCACCACATATGCCTCTTAGCTTACCTCACAACTGAGTCCAACGCTTCAGGTGACGTTTGTAACTCATATTTGGCAGCAGTGCTCCGTGCACGACCGGACTTGCGCCTTAAATAGGGTAAGAAGTTATCTTAGCATGAAGTACTGCCGCACGTTTTCAAGGATGCTAAGTTTCTTTGTGGCTACTCTGCCCTTACGACTCAATGAACTGCCAAAAGTTGGAGTTCAAAGCTTTTGTTTTGTAGGTGTTGAATCTTATGGCAGTGTCTCATTCGAAGGCTGCCTGCGAATTAAAAAACAGACTGTCTTATTCTGCACAATCCCAACTTTTAAAATGTGAGATGTCTAATTTGCTTATAAAATTTTACAAAACAAATTCGCCCTACCACTCGAACTCTTTCAGCACTCACTCACTCTTTTCGCATTAAAAATTATGTTTTTTCTGTATTATTACATAAACAGATGTTGTTTATACGTCATTAAAAATAGATGTTGTTTTTCATAAAACATTATATGAATATTATCTTATTACAACGTATCAGGTTTACCGATGATAATCTTGGATGATTTTTAGAGGGAATCGTGTGTGAGGTATCAACGGCATCATGTTCACATAATTAAATTAATAATGTGAATATTTAACGCAAACTCGTTGCTACAACTGATACGGTAAAGCACAGAAATCATCGGTTTATGTTCTATTTTTAAATTACGAAAGAACTTTTGTATTTAATTTAAATAATTTGTAATATTTATTATTATGTTACTTTATTAAATATTATGTTTCTTGGAGATTCGAAACCAAAAAAATATTTTTTTAATTTTTTTATGATACAGACTAGAATATTCGCTGGCATACCTAATAACATAATATTAATAAATGTAAATAAAATTACACGTGCAGTACAACATTCCTTAGATATTTCTCAACAAATGACGACACAAACATGTCGCCAAGTTTGCGTTAGCCTTTGAGTAGAAACATAAAGGCTCTAATGTCGTGTTCCCGACTTTTTGAGTAAGGCGATTACAAACAAGACGAGCGCGCCCGTGGCTTTTAGATAAAAGAGGTTCGAAATGTTGTAGGGTGACCATGTGAAATGTTTCAAAACTTAGTAAATACTGCTTATTTCTTGGACTTGCTGGTTACACTAAAATGCCTTCCTTCACTTTTGAAAACTAGATCATCATATTAAAAATTAGTAGTAATTACTACTAACCACTAGTTTTTTTAAATTAGTATCTAGTAATTCAGACTAATTATCTCGTGTAGTGGCGGTGTAAGAATATCCACTATACCATATCGTCCCGTGGGTGTTGTAAGAGACGACAGAGGGAAACTGAAACAGGAGATGTTGCCAATCCGCCTGCCAAGCGTGGCAACTATGGCAAAACCCTCCCCATGAGGCAATCTTTGGGAGAGGCCTATGTTCAGCAGTGGACTTTTATAGGCTGTAATGGATGGATGAACGACTAATGACTACTGACTTTTTATTAATTTATCATTAATTAGCACTAAAAATTGCATATTATAATTTCAGTGGCAAATTAAATAGCTCGCACTCTATGAAATTTAAGCTGTTGTAGTATCAATATCATTTAATTAGGAGTCAGTTTATAATAAAAGTTTATCAGTTTCTAATGTATTATATTACTACACAAAACAATGCCTCAGTGGTTTGCTCTTTAATTTTCCGCACATTTATAACCTTTTTAAAATTTTCTACTTTTATGAATATCTGTGGTTTGGTTTACTTATTTTTAATGTTATTAATATAAAATATAGCTAATAGTAGAGAAAAAACCATTAACTTTTACATTTTCCGAACAAATTAACTTCCTCGCTACGAAATCTGTCAAATATTATACCTCACTTTTAAGTGGCGCCGCCCTGGTGGCAGAAAAAGTCGTGGATGCCCTCATTAATTTAAATAACAAGTAATAAATATACACACGTAAAAAATATACTTGAGTATATTTATTACTTTCAGCTTAATTTGCTGCTAATAAAGTAATATATAGTGTTATGTAATAGCTGAATCTTTTCCATATTTCAATTAATACATATAATATAAAATGTGTGCTGTTTGTACGAAAAATGTAGTTACCCTATTGACTAAACAGTAAAAAATGTCCAGTCCATTCAGTTGATTTACAACATTCGTTCACTCTCCGATTTCACGGTCAGCTCATACAAGCTTCAACGGTCTTCCTTCTACAACGACGCTAACCTGTTACCACAACTTGACTTTGAAGCCACCATTTAGAACTTCTGTACATTTGTTTCATGTAACGTTTACGATTTTAATTAAAATACGCAAATTATTTATGAATGCCAAAAAGCGCGGTCCTGAGCCACCTGCAGTCATCGATTTCCTGTCCATTAGCCACTCCGTCTAGTGGGGCTGACTGGCCGCCATACACTTCCCTTACCGGTACGAGGCTGTCACTCGAGAAACTTTCTTTCCCATCGGTTATCATTTCTTCAAGCCATATGACCGGCTCCTTGCCACTTCAGCTTACTAATCTACCATATCGGTTACTCTGGATATACTGCAAATATCGTCATTTCGAGGTCTATCGCGCAGAGAAACTCCGAGCATAGCTCTCTCTCCTTTTGATTACATACCTGCCCAAAGCTCTCTCCATGGCGCGCTGAGTGACCTTGAGCTTCATCATACGGCCAGCAGTGAAGGACCACGTCTCAGATCCATAATATATATATAGTCATCCCTGAGATTTGTTTCATGCCATATTAGTAAAGGTCTGACTTAATAAAACCATTCGTATAAATTATTTCATTTCAGTTAAAAAAGGTTTTGCGCTTAGGCCCAAGAGCACAGAATAAATAATAGTACTACGTACCAAGAGTAGGTGAAAATTAATTTTAATACTCGCGCGTTAAATTCAAAAGAATTAATCAAATTTATGTATTTGTAAATACTTTTGTATATATTTTAACATAATACAAGCCATACTCATGATAGAAAAGGAATGATTAATAAACACTTATAATTTCTATGTTATAATTTAATATATATATTACATATTACATAAGACATTTTAAAAATATTCACATTATTTTAATTGAACGTATAAAAAGTTTTTTTTTATTTAGGAGTCATCTGAGTAAGGTATTTTCCGACAGACCACTGTTAAAGATCGTTTACAACCTGTTTACAAAATACTCTCAACTTTTTTTAAATGTTAAAAGCTTTATCTCCTTTTAGAAGCGCCCTCTGACAATTTTAAGAGCCTTGTCCAACTACAGTTCGTGATTCAGTTTTTTTTTAATCGTCCTCCTTTAGGATGTCGCCGCATGAGGCCTCTGCTAATGGGGCATGTAAAATTAATAATAATAACAAGTGGGTATATCTAGTCACTATGTATATGTGTTAATGATTACAAAATGACAATAAATGCAACAATTTATTGTTTTATTTATAAATATCCATCGTAAAATTACTAACACTTACATAAAATGCGTCTTATTTTGCAACATAATGTTACATAATGATACCATTTATTTTGCTACGTAAATGACAAAAATGAAAGACATAAATAGTGATATAAGAATGACAGTGACCGTGACGATTCAACATAAAAATTAGCCAAAAGTTTTTTAAGCCTTTAAATATAACATGCAGAAATAATACTACATAATATATTTATCAGTATATGTATTTTATTAATGCTATTTAAAGTATCATTTCCTAGGCCTAAAATTTTATACGCTCCTTCATAAAAGTCGTTTTGTTTATATTTATCTTTTACTAGCGATTCGCCCCGGCTTCGCACAGGTGATTCCTGGATCTCGACCACGGCGCCACCTACCGGGTTCAAATGTGAATCCCATTCAAACACACAAAAAATTTCATCTAAATCGGTTTAGCTGTTTTTGAGTTTTAGCGAAACTAACGGCCAGCAATTGATTTTTAATTTTATATATAGAGATAATTTATTAATTACTAGCTGTACCTCGCGACTTCGATCGCGTATACTTTGCTGTTAATTTTTTTGCGTGGGACCCTAAATATTTTTCCAAAATAAAAGTAGCCTAAGTCACTCCTTATAACATTAGCTACCTGCCAGTGAAAGTCCCGTCAAAATCGGTCCAGCCGTTTCATAGATTAGCCGGAACAAACAGACAGACAGACAGACAAAAATTTTAAAAACTGTGTTTTTGTTATAAGTACCGTATATACTTTTATATGCATTTAGTAAAGAGCTGTTATTTTGACATTACAAACAGACACTTTAGTTTTGTTTATTTGTATAGATTGCAGCGGCTGTTTATGAGAAAATTGTCTCGCTGCTTTCGTTCGCTATGTATCTCTTAATGAATAAATTACCGTGATTATAAATTATGATATTATTTATTAAAAGCTAACATTTTATACCACAAGGTATATATACACAAGGTATATATACCACAAGGTTTATAACCACAACTGTGGTGATATCACAGTCTTTTTAAAAACGTTTTTTTTTAATTAACGTGCTCATAAAAACTAAGCTTTAGCTTGTTAATGTTTAATTTATACTTTACCTGGTACCGACCGACCGAGGCACTGAATGCAACCCGATTCCCCTTTATTTTTATATGCCCTTTACCATTTGATCTGTATTGTTTTGTAGTATTTACATGTGTCAATGTACTCGACACTGAGTTAACGTTGTATTGAAGCTTTACAAAAGTAAGCTAAATGCATATTCAAATAACATCCCGCATAAAATTTTATTTTACTGTCACAAAACACAATTATGTATTACTTATAATTCACATTTTAAAACATATAAAACTTAAGAGAAAACATCTGTCAAGATAGAGTTACTAATATCAAATAAGAAATTAATAGTTAATCGTTTGCTTATACAACAGTAATAATTGCGTGAAATAATGTTTATCAATTTTAAGTGTTGGGTCATTATTTTATATTATATTAGGTTAGTAAGAAATAATATTAATCAGATATTTAAGAAAACTATATGCAAATTTTTTCGATGTATGGCACTCATATACCTAACGTTGGATAGTGGTAATAAAAGTATATTATGCACATATTCAATGCCGTCTTCGCCAATTTAAGGAATATACCTAGCGACTCGTATCGTTTTAAATATGTATAAATACGGCGAAATCACCGCATTTACATTCAAAGAAGCCACGTATATCCCACCAATTTTAAAAGAATACGTTCATGGAGAAGTATTACTTCAGTACGGAATTCGATATTTTTGGAAACGAATGCGATTTGAATTTATTAAACATTGACTTTTTAACACATGCCATAACTTTTACGAAGTCTATGCATGTTGAATGTTATTAGCATTGATATTATTGCTTATTATCAAAATTGTGTTTGTATAAAAGTATTGTATACGTAATGCAAATGTATATCCAAATAACAGTGCTAGTTTCAATCGGAGTGTAGAGTGTAGACACGCAACGCCTTTGGCTGTCATACCTAAGATTGTCGGACAAAACTCCGTCATCTCATCCACAATTAGTTTTCGGCTCTTCATCGGTCACGAGTCCGAACATTCCGACTTACTGCCAACTCATCCACAGCTTATCTGTACAATGATACAGGTGTTTTTGTGGAAGAATTTCTATACAAATCCATTTGCGGGATCGGCTTAACGATCATTTAAAATGTTCAAGTGCCGTTAATATAAATGTAAGTAACATCTAGCGAGCTGTTCAAGTTCAAACTTCGAGCCAAAAAAGTACTAGAAGCGACAAAAAAACTGACAGAAATATTATTAACATTTAACTCACTGACTACGGTAAAAAAAATTAATTAGCTTAATATTTATAATACGAATTGAAATTCATTTATCCTGCATCAATTGCAGCACGTACAGCGTTAATAAAGCATATTTTTTTAACTCCTTCATCCTTAGTAGTTCTTAGTTTCCAAAGTTTTTCTGACGGTACTCTTCCCCTCCAATAAACTATCTTTCAAATTATTTTAGGACGTCAATTCTTTCACTTGGTAGCAATGGGATTAATGTTACGACGACCAAAAATTCAATATTTCCACACAATTCATTGCACACCGTGTGTTTCGTATAAATCTCCTCAGCTTTTTTATTCATATCTTTTAAATAGAAATTAAAATAAGAATATGCGCCACAAGTTGCTACAGAGTAAAGCGAAGTAAGATGCTTCTAAGTCAGTTGCTCTAGACGCAATTCTGAATAGTTGAAAATCTATTGCATTCGTTCTTACCTTAGAACAGAGAAAGTCTGGACACCAAGCGTCTTCGTGGTTAAATACAGGCTGTTCTCCAATTGTTGTAACTAATTTTATTAGGTGGCCATATGGATCTTATATTGCCTATTTTTATTTTTTCATAGAAAATACTATTTGAAGTACTTTCTTTCATCCGTACGTAGAATGTCGAATATTTATTGTATTCTAATACTTTTAGCACCTCATTTCTCCCATATTCTGAGGTCATTGGTGAAATTGACAGATATCTATTTCCGTCATGTCTTCTATTTGTATTTAGTCATTGTTAACATCAATTAAATAGCTATATTCGACATTGTTTTCAAGGCTTTCATTAAAACTGACAAAAATTGTGAAATGAAAAGGACTTCTCTCTTAAAGAACATACAGAGGTTCAAAGTCCTCCGTAATACCGCGTCGTGAACTAGCCCTTGGCTACGGAATACGTATTATTACCATTCCGTGTAAAGTGTATGCGATATACTCCATTGATTTCACCTTCTCTAATTGGTACCGCTCTCATCACTTGTAATATTTTAAAACCGTCTTTACTTTTAGTTTTCAATTTTTTTAGTAAAAAACTTCTTTGATAATATATTCAGTCAACTGTGTTGATATTTCGGCTAAGGTCGGTTGCGGCATGGTGCTAATGAATAACATAAAGTATTTTCGTCTAGGTACAGTTGTTTTTACACATTTTGTCAACTGCATCACTGTCGTATATCTGTTGTGATAAAATTGCCTTTCATCCTTAAGTAAGTTTCTTAAAACTCGAAAACTACAGTCTTGCTCGCATAGATGGCTTTGCGATACGATACGACACCATTATAACAGGTGACATTATGGTAAATATTTTAGTCGTTTTTAGTATTGAATAGTGTAGTTTTTTTAAAAGATGATTTTTTCAAAGAGTTGCTGATTATTTCCAAAGCTTATTTTTGCTATTTTTTCTTAATATATTAGTTATAGTATACGACTATGTGTTTGTGTCTTTGTCTTCCTCCTAGTTTAGGTTTTATAGTAATTCAAAGCTTAAGGTGACCATATTACCCTCACCTACCTTATTTGTCATTGTTGTGGCGTAATTTAAACAAATTACTGGCAAAATAATGGCAAGTACGCTTAAGGCAACAAGGGAATTAAATAACGCAATGGTGATTGACGACAATGTCATGAGCAAGCCGTGACGTGGTCTGCCCGCTGCTCACGAAGCGACGCTGGTACTTTGCGACCTTTAGACCACTGCTTCCATTTCTCAACTCCGTTTTCAAGCGACCTACCACTTAGATTGAAAACAATTTTACTATGTACATATTAAGATTTTCTTTTTAGTATCAACGTATTATAAGTCGTTTTCAGCTACTTTTACTTATCATATTTCATAACGACCTATTCCAAATACGATAATTATGTTTACATTAATTATGTTTTATTTGAACAATATTAATTATACTGCCAAGTGCTTTAAATATGTATGTGTGTGAGAATGAGGGGAATGGTCAGAATCTCGTCTTGGTCAGACGTATAACACCAATAAAAACAACAGAAAGCAGCGTCTAAGATGCGAGACGCCTGGTAGCGCTATTGTAAATTCACAGCTATTACAGCAAATTATAACATGAGTTTTTCCCGCTGTAGGAAGGATTGTAACGCTCGGCAGGCGGATTCAAGATCGAATTACGAGACGTTTCGTACCCTGTGTGTTCATGTGTTGTATGTATGGTTACGTAATACTATTATTTATTCTGTGGTATGGCGTCAACAAGATGGTATACCGCTATCTATCGGAAGCCATAAGATTTTTTCTGGCATTTCCCATAGTTGCCTCTAACGACACCTACGGGACAAAATATGGTGAAAGACTCTTACGCACTATCACACGGTATTTTCGTAAAACGCCCCAAATAGTTAAGGCGCTTGGGTTTTAGCCAACACAAGGGGTCTTTTAAGAATATTATACACCATTACGCAATATTCAGAATTTGTTACTAATTTATAAATATTACCTAAACAGAATTACTCGCTCGTCGTTACGTCCACTTTATGTATTGTAATATTATCACAGTTTAAAGACCTCTTAAAATTATTAATATGTGTAACGCTTATAAGATTAGATCGTAGGTAGGCTTGTACGCAGTATAAGAGACAGTATGGATACTCACAACACAGGACCGACAAACACCAGTCATTTTGCCACAATTATATACCAATATGACTATAAGTAGACGCCGAACCCAAGGTTAGCCTCGATCGTCACACTACATACGATTTTATTATTTCTATTCTAGTGCTAGTTGTACCGGACAAATAGTACTAGAATAGTAATTATAACGTGAAAGCTGAACTGCTATGAGCAGTGATAAAAACTTTTGTTGCACACATTCTTAGAAACACTGAGTACCTGTCATCGAACTGGTTTCTAACGCATACATTCCAAGCAAGTTCTAGGTTGTTTCTCATTCTATATCGTTTATAGTGAGAGCTGATTTTGTTAGTTTGGCGGTCTTTATCTACTTGCTTCTCATTCGCCTAGTTGATCTTTAAAGTTTTATTTTGTTTAATTATTAATATTTTAATGTAATAACCATAACGCTTACAATGAGCAGACTTAATAACTTGTTTTGGGACATCCTCTATCATTTAACTTTGGGAGAGGAACTTTTGACAGGTGCAAACTTCGATGAGGAGAAAAAGGAAAACGAAATAATCAATATGTGTTATATAAACATATTCATTCATATACTCGTATGTATTATTTTCTTTTTATGTTGTGTGTGTATGTATATACATATATACATACACACACAACACACACCCATTCTTTCACACATACATATGAGGGTAAGGTCGGGGAAAAAGTTTCTTCGTATTTTATGCAGCTATATTAGTTATATAATTGTATCACGAATGGGTTGGCTCGACCGGGGAAGGACCACGCTCTCTCAGAATACCGGCGTAAAATAGCAGCTTAACGCTGCTGTGTAAAAATGATTCGGTTTTATTACGTGTCAATAGAGAATCGCAAATGAGTACACGATTCATTAGGTTTCTTTCAGTGAGCTCTAATGGGTCAAAACTGTTTTGTGGTCAATCCTCAATTCCTCGGCTATGTTTTAACTACTAATATGCCGATCTTGCTCCACTTTTTCAAAAATGGCATCGACTTTATCCGTATGAGAGCGACAAGAGCGAGCTGCATCTTTGATATCAAACTCCCGGACTGAAAACGCTTGAACCAACTTTGTGCTACTCTTACTGACACTGCATTATTTTCCATTAATGTAAAAAATTATTTTCGCGGCTTTAGTTGCATTTTTCCCTTTTTTGTAATAAAACTACAGAATGTATCGAATTTCTCCGTTAGGTTAACTCAATTTGGCGGACAGAAAAACAGCTCCTATTCTGTACGAGCTTGTTCCTTACTCGGTCGTGCCTACCCATTCGTGCTACAGTGACGTTACAGCTGCAATGTGACTCTAACACGGAGAATCTATGATAAATAATAAAATAAATGAATCTCAAATAAACTTATAACAAAAATAAAAAACAAACCTTTTTTACCACTTTATTTATTTGACATTAGTAAAAACTCTATTGAACTGAACTTTTTAAGAATCATTTAGGATAGAGTGGTCACACAGTGATATTTCAAGGATGGTCTAAGGTTATAAAGTGTGAACAATTTTTTAGTTAATTGATAATAATATGTAGAAAGCTCATTCGGGCGCATGCGCTAGCAGTATATCTAATAAAAAAGGCTATAAGTGTGTTCGCGTTTTATATAGTATATAGCAAATGGACGTAGATTATTCAATGCTTGTTTCGTGCGAGATTTTTTAACCCACAGACTCCAGCGTCGCTACCAGCGTTTTACCGAACCGATACGACTTAGGAACCCTCAAGAAAACAGTCTACTCTGTTTTAAAAGGCCTGCAATGTACCTGCAATTCCTCTGGTGTTTTAGTTGTTCATGGGTGGCGGTAGTCACTTACCATTGCACTCGCATTTGCGAACGCATGTTCGCTTGCCGCCTCTTCTAAAAAAAGCTAAACGCTTTCACTATGCTACCGAGCGTCGCGACAGTGTAGAGGATAATAATTTTGATATCTTGCTATAGGCCGTCGCCTACGAAAACGAATTAGGGGAGCTTTTCTTGGTGTTTACACAGGCTATCCCGACAAGCGCTTGTCAGGAAGTATTGAATGATGATTTCTATATGCTGGGTCTGAGTAAATGTTGCAAATATGAGTTTCTAAGAGATGACTTTAAATTTGTGCTATTTCTGTAGAGACTATCGGATCGTAGGGACCACACGTGATAATTTTCTGAAAGAAATTTTTCCAAGTGAATGATTGCCTACGGCTTCGCTTTTAACAAGAACGCTTGTTCATTTCTCCTCCACGGAGACTACGAATAACCATTTAGCGAAAAAAACGCGTCCAGAATTATTGGCACTAATTCCCAATAATAATTTTAGTATTTTAATACTCTAAATATTGTATATAATTTTAATTTTTTTTCAATCAAGACAAAAATAGAATAATCAAGAATATATTTTCAAAAATAATTGGGTTTTTGAGATTGATAAATTCGAGTACAAAAAGCAATTGATCAATTTTACATAGGGAACCGAATTCATGAATATATCTATCATTAAAAACATTTATACGATTTATATATGGTTAGTTACTTTTTTTTGTAATTACGTACGTTGTTAACATCCGCTTGTCCAAGGAACTGAACGTTATTTTCTATTAAACGGAAGACATTTGACGTCTAATCTTTAAATTAAAAAATCTGACCGTAGCGTCGATAGTTTATAATCAACATTTCCTGCTACTGGTGTTACCCTAGTTTAATTAGTAAACAGGCGTCGTAACAAACCACCTTAACAAGCCATAAAACATGCGGATTATTGAAAAAAGAATAACAATAAAAAGGTGAAACAAAATGGCCGACATTACCTGCGCGCGCCACTTTACCTTTAGGATTTTTTAAGTGTGTGGGGAACGAGGTTGCAGTCGAAGAGATAAAGCCAGTTGTAGACACGGGTAAGACAAAAGCGCCTAAGATGTAGTTTATTTTTGTTTTATGTTTTCATCATTCCTCGATGTAAGCTTTTTATTTGATAAATTTACTGCTCTAATACGTATGCCATTAATTTTTAAAAGTTTATCTTTACGTTATAATAAATATTTTTATTTGTTTAGACAATTACGGAGGCGAAAAATAGTTACATAAATGAATATAAAATAGCCTCCTCGAGAATGCCTAGGCAAAATCTTTGAGCTTCGAAGAAACTAAAGATTTTGCACCACAAGCGGCAATATCAGTTTTCAGTGCAACCAAAGGAAAGATAATTATTTTCTACTTGAAAAACCTCCACATTAAACTAAGGCTCGCTCGCACAATGTGATTCGCGTTTGGATTTCGTTTGGAATCTTCTGAAGCAAAAAAGATCTTTTGTGTGAAGCGTGTGAATACAAGCGATCCCTTTGTTCGGTCTGTATGTCAAAAGTGCATCTGTCGGGATCATTATGATTTCAGAACTGAATATGCCTACCATTATCTAAAACGATCTGAGTAAACTTATTTCACTCATAAAGACATACATAACAAATTGGTATTTTATGTAACGCACTTGAATGATTTTTAAATTGCGTTTAATATTTATTACATATAAAAATTAGGTAATTTTTATGAACATTATATCATAAGTGTATAAGTAATGCTAAACATTTTACCTTTTTTTAAAAAATCTGGATTACTTGCTTGCATTTAAAATATAGCGTGCAATACCATTCAATATACTATATTATTTAAATATACCATATGCTATATTATGTACTTGCATTTTATTATTGGATTGAAACACTCATCGGCATAGTGATCATAGAAATTCTCATTTACGCTCCTCATTATGTATAGATTATAATGTAAACAAGACTCGGCAATATGTCTTATATAGTATGTAAAGAAAGCTCTTAGTGGCCCGGGGACATAAGTTTAGGATGCCACGAATATTTCACATTAACATGTGAATTGCTGCTCAGAATCACATAAAACTGGATGCATATCTTAAGGCAGCAACGATGTACGCATTCTTAGCATAATGTTTAGTAAGTCTCTGGTTCATTTTGTAGAGAGAACAAAAACAAACGAACAGTGATAAGTTATTTTGAAGTCTTGAATTAAAGTTTTTTAATAAAATAATATGAGTGTGGAAGTCATAAATATTTAAATGCCTCTTTAATAGGCAGAAACGTTAAAACCGTATATATATAGTAATATATCGCAATTATAAAAATCTTTTAAAAACTTATCTCGAACAAAATATTGGTATTATACTCAACCAAAAGAAGTAGACAATATTCGTTTATAAGCATCGATCGATACCAGCGTTATGATCGATTGAAAGAGATAAATTTAATAAATTATGGCTGACTTATGGATACGATTAAATATAGCAGCCGGGGGTGGCGGATGATGAGAGGTTTCTTACCATTTTGTTTGTTAGAAAATATATTTTATTGTATCCATTCCAAGTATACGTATGAAATTAAATACCGATTATCCATTTTGATTTTCAAATCTGCGGCTACCATATTAAAGTCGAAAATGAAAATTAAGGTCCTTTAGATTTATAATACTCCATACTATAAAACTCGAATCACTCACCCACCCCAACACAGTGGGATACTGCCCGAAACCCAAGAATGCGTTTTTTAATGGATAATTTTCTTATGGATTCTTTAATAATTAACAGTTTTATGCATTTTATATTAATGACCAGAAATTGAATTTTTAATGTTGCGTGTTTCTTGATTACATTCTTGTCGTTCCTTAAACGACATTACCTTTCATTGCTAATAAACAATTGGTTTATTTAAGTTTAGAGTCATATATAACAAGTGTAAACCTTCATTAAGGTTTTATTAAAACTGGTTTTAAATTTTAAGTTCAACCAAGTTATTCCTTTTAGGTATAACAGAACAAAATTTATCATTAGTCATTTAACAACTCGGGTTAAAGATTGTAATTGTCATGGTATAGCAATTTAATTTTCTTTTCGGATCCTGCCGCTTCTGTAAGTATATAATATAATGAAGTAATAAAATGTGTACAAATAGATGTTTCTTTACAAGTCACTTAACGCATAATATTTATTACATTTACAACAATTTCAGTCACTAGCCATGGCTGCATTTGCAAATACGAAAATTATTTTGTTTTTGTAAATTTATCACAGTAATTGTTATTGCCATATTTACCTTTCAAATGTTTTAAGTTTTTATTTCTAAGTAGTGAATATTAAACCTAGAGCTTTTAGTTGTGGATAAGTCTTAAATATTTACAGAATAGATGGCTAGAATGGAACTACTGTATCCATTACATAATCCAGACGAGTACGGGCGTAGTATGGTCGAAGCGTATAGCTGTTACCTGTTACCTGCTCTCACAATAGAAGAAATCAAAGCGCCTATTGTGGCAACACAATGCAGTCAAGTGGTTCGAGAGGCCTTTGTTAGCTTTTGTTGAACACCCAGCCGTCGGGATGACGCTGTTTTTCCAACTACACGAAAATAATGAACTTATTCGAAGCACTGCGTTCGACGACATTAGAATATAAGAGAGTTTTGATTGTTTTGACTATTTTAATAATAATAGTAATCTATGTAATAAAATATATCACTTAAAAACATTTACAAACTATGTCTATCCGTGTCCGAAAGGCCATTGCTAAGGCTAAGTGGAATAAGTTTCTTTAAAAATCCACTACACTAGGATCTTCCTAGAGTAGTGGATCGAGGAATTTCTGCTGTATCGGTGGAGTGGGGGGGCATTTTATTTTACATCCAGACCAAAAATAATTATTTATAAAGCCCGCGGCCCGCAGCGTTGCAGCTAAACGCTTTGTCGCTGTACTACTGGGCTGTGATGTCCAATGGACACGTTCAGCATGCGTAGTGCATACTTTATATAAGTAAAATTAATAAGCAAGTACACAGTATATCTGATGGCAAGGTGATACTTTGGTTCATAAACATCTGCACCTATCATTAATAAAATTATGATGCAAATGCATTGTTCCTAGCAATACACTGTCACCAACCAACCAAGCCAACTCGTTCATGTTGCAGCACTTAGGCATCGTACATTTTTTTTAAAACACTGAAGTCACAAACGAACTTATAGTCCACCTGATGATAAATGGCTATTGTAATCCACGGCTACGGCAATCACCTGCAGCCCACTTCAGAAAAGAAAGCTGCAAGGCGTTACATTTTAGTTTCAGTTAGTGTTAGGTGAAAACACCGTTGAGGGCTAAACTAAGATGGAATGCCTTGCAGCTTGAAATTCAAACGGAACACTGCTGTGTTAGCACATAGAGACGCGGTGCGTGCAGGACGTGGACATATCTGCGCTGTCGCACACCGCGTGCGTGGTGTCGGCGGCGCTGTGCCGGCATAAGCAGTGCAAACACTGATGTTTGATGGTAGAAATAATGGTTGGTACTTACCCAGACAGATCCCTAGACAGAAAATGAGTCCTACCACCTAGAAATATCTACTTTAAGCTATAAAATTATCTTTTAATGAATTGCAACATCTACTGGGCCAGCACTACTTTAACAGTATTTTACAAGTACACATAGCAAATAGATCTAATGAAAGACTTTTAGCATCCAAATATCGATGTTTTTTATTGAAAAACACCCAGCGTGCATAATGTAGGACATTTACTAATGTTGAAAAAATACCAAAAGTACCAAAAGCAAAATTTTCCTTTCACTCAACGCTTCGGATGATTTATAAAAGTTCACATATTATGGTCTAGGAGTATGCCAAAAGAAGTTAAATACTCTTTACTCATTATTTCAAATATTTTTATTTGGGAAATTTCTTTTCATGAGAATATGGCGAGAACCCGCTCACAGCAATGAAGCTCTGTCGGCGTAATTTTCGTGCTATAATTTACTATGACTATAAAAAGATATAATGCACCAAGAATATTTTGATTGACTTTTGTTGAGTCTACTTCTTTACGAGCATGTTTAAAAATTGTTTTTAAGTCTCATGAAATGTTTTAGCATTTGAAAAACTCATTCAAGGAAATGTGCGAATTACATAACTTTCTCTCCGTCCGTTAGCCTCGCTAAAACTCAAAAACGGCTCGACCCATTTTGATGAAATTTTTTGTGTGCGTTTGAATGGGGCCCTAGATGGTTTAGATTCACATTGAGAGCCGGTAGGTGGTGCTGTTGTCGAGATGCAGAATATATATATATATATATTAATATTGTTAAATAGATCAAAACTACATATTTATGCACAATAAGCAAAACACCATGTATTTATTCTTCTCATCAAACTGTTGAAAACTGCTTTGCAAAATAGTCTCAGAGATCAAATCGGTTCTTGGTAGTTTAACATCGATTTTGGGACTAATACTTATGTATCTGTGAAGTCCGCATGCGTGCCTCTTAATTTGTAATTGAACAGTTTCTTATTGCTTTAATACGTAAACTGAATTCTAACGTGGCGCCTGCATACATTGGAAACGCTCGTTTGTATTCTGTAGCTAATCCTTTTCATTAATGGAAGTGAAGTGAGAGGAGGGGGCAGCTGCTAAATTACTTAGTAATGAATATACTATTTTATATGATATTTATATTATATTATATTTCTGCTAGAAACTTCAATACCAATATTCTTTTGTTTTGAAAGTTTTCATAATGATTTCTTATATTTACGCGAATACTACACATTTAATAAAACTATTTTTACGGATTTTAATTAATTAATTAATTTATTATAATTAATTATATTAATTATTTTAATTTTTTTTAATTTTAATTTTGGGTGCTTTATATCATTCATGGTCACGGGGGTACTGAGGTGTTTGACGTCCCAATGTCATAGTTAGCCCTTCAGTTCTTGAATATTAATTTTTGATCCGAAAAATTAATATTCAAGAACTGTTAAAAATATTTATAAAAAATAGTTTTATTCGATTTGAAAGTTTTGTTAATGCCACTTTACTATAAATTTCGTTCAGTTAAAACCAATAAGACATGCAGGAAGTCGATGAATGCAGGTGCCTCGGGACCGTGCTTTGTGGCGTCCCTAGGAGGAGGCTTAGGTTCAGTAGTGGACTTGTGATGGGCTGTAATGATGATGATGAAAACCAATAGTCTAGGAGTGGAGATGTTTTTAATGTCAGCTATGTAAATGCACTAAGTGATTGAATAGAATAGAATAATTTTTTATTCAATGTAGATCACATGTGTAATTCTTATTGAAAGTCACTTTTTACTTTACCACTGGTTCGAAAAAAAACCTCTGTCCTGGGAAGAACCAGCAAGAAACCCAGCAGGACTTTTTTTAAAGTAAATTTTACATTAATGGTTGTACAAACTATTTACAAAATTTATTTTAGAAACTGCTTGGAAGCGACCACCTTATTTACTAACTAAATATACTTGTGTATTATTTATTCAATTAATATATAATCCTCGACCGATTTCGGCCACGGCGACCTCTTCAACTCCGATCCTGTCATTGGTGTGCTCGTGCATGGCTAACGTAGCCGATCTTATTTACAAATCTTCGCGCGCAATGCGGGCAGGTGAGCACACCCTTACAGAAATTATAGTTAATCGCACAAGGTGGGCGTGCTCTGAGTTCATCACGTCGGGCATCCAATTCAGAGCAGCGATTCTCCTCAAACATTTTGACCTTGGCTTTCACCAAAGACCTCCACTCCGGTCGTCGAGCGGCTGCTTGCTCCCACTCTGAAGGCTCAATGTCGCACTTCTTCATGTGGCGCTTAAGTATATCTTTGTACCTGAGGAGTTGTCCGCCATGCTTACGCTTGCCCTTCTCAAGTTCAGAGAAAAAGATGCACTTTGCCGTACGCTGATCTGACATTCGCGATAAGTGTCCACACCAACGGAGTTGTCGCCCCATAAGGTAGGCCTCAATCCCGATGGTATAGGCTCTACTGAACATAGGCCTCCTCCATAGATTGCCTGACTAATAGAGGGGATATTTGTTTTTACATTAATACATAGTTGCCACGCTTGGCAAGCGGGTAGGCAACCGCATATTTTTATTTTTAGTATTTTAGTCGTAATTAGGAAGACACTGCTGCCCATCTCCTTATTTGTTTTCCTCTGTACTCATAATTCACAATTTCATTACATCACAACTCTAACAGATGTGTAAAAAGTATGTAGATTTATGCATTACCAAAAAGTTTCAAATTTGTGTTATTTACAGAATAAAACAAATCCATTGTCAAAATAAACCAAGAAACGTATTTTTCTTAAACATTCTCACCTGATTATAATTAGGACGATGTGATGAGTACTTTTTAGCCGACTTTAAAAAAGAAGGTGGTTCTAATTCTAACTGAATGTATTTTTTTTTGTATGAGCTTACCGTATTAGATTCCGCCACCACAGCGCCATTTTCAACTTCTTTTTTTTTAAACAAATCAAGTGACTAAATTGCCTATTATACATAATATTTTTTTAAAGTAATTAACGTCCTTAACAGGCTGTGAACAAATCGAACTTGGATATACTCTTAAGTCTTTTCCAAGTTCTCATCACAGGGTACGCCGTGTAGTGGCAACATATTATCCCGTGGGTGTCGTCAGAGAAAAAGGAAACAGGAGATGGGAAGTAGCATCTTCCTCATAAGAACGAAATAATTATCAAAACTGTGTTTGCCAACGTGGCTATGTAAATATCTCCCTATGAGCCAATCTATGCGGGAGGCCTGTGCTCAGCAGTGGACTTTTCACTGCTTGTAATGAATAAATGAATGAATCGCAGGATTTGTTGTACCTTTGTACCACAATCGGTGCGAGATTAGGAATCGCCGTGTAGTGTCTTACATCTGGTATATTTACGACATTTTTTTTCTAAAACTGGTGGTGGAGGAATTCACCGTCAACTTACGTCGATGTTACAGGTGATTTTAGAAATTGGATATGGTTGGAAATAGTCAGTTCGTAGTAACAAGTACACATAAATATGACAATAATACAGCAAGTTGCATATTTTCATTCAGATTTTTTATGAAATAAATACTACCTATTAATATGTCACTTACACACAATATTTTATTTATCAAATCACAAAACGATAAAAACTATGAAGTGGCCATTTCGTCCTTTAAAAATAATATATAATTAGTCCATACTCCACTCTCTATTCTGTTAGATTTTGCTCGTTGCAGATAAATATAACAGATCGAATGTCCACAGAATACCGAATGACGGCAAAACGGCCATGTGCCGTTCTTATCGATACAAGTAGGTACTTGATAGCAAACAGCTAGTCCAATAAATTTTTGATGTTTTTTCTCATCAGCAACCGAACACTACAAACACATGCTTTATTTATATCACCTACTATTTAACTTTGTCTTACTGTTCTTTATTAATACAGGATGTAGGCGGATCATTAGGACAGAACCCATATATACATGTGACAAAATCATTTTAAATTGGTCCATAAGCAATTGTAACGACTTATCAAACTTCTAAACGTATTGACAAAATATAACAAGGAACTGCAAGTTTTCTACTTAAACACCCGAAACTCCTGTAAATGAATAATATTAACTTTTCAAAAATAATAATATATCATGTCGAGTGAAGTTGCAGAGTTAGACAAAAGTTAATGCATTTAAAGAACTCGTATTTTCTTACATTGTGCCCGCATTCTAGATTTTAGTTTAGGAATGCGAAGTGAACTCACTGCAGCCTTAGCACCGTCCGATAACTAAAACGACACATTATAATGCTTCTAACGCTCAAAGTGCAATTTACATTGATTGCTTACGTGCAGTTCTTAACGCAACGGTTCAGATAAAACGAGCATTGAACATGCAACACATTGAAATAATCGCTGACATGTTTTGTTAAGTTACCGGTGTGCGGTTAAGAGTTCGACTTTCGTAAAGAGTTCAACGCGCGCTTTCCGTCTTCTATGCGCAATTTGTCGAAACAAATCAAAAAGCCTGTTTCTGATAACCGTTTATTAAATTTCATAATAATTGTAATAAGTAAATAATAGAGTTTAATTTTTACTCTATAACCTAATACTGAATATAAAAGATGTATCGGTTTACAATTATGCCTTTAGATTATTACCATTAAGCGTAAGTATAGAAAGACACGAGAGGAAGAGTAGATGGAGGTGGGGGTATTTCAATAGATTATTAATTTAACCGGTTAATTTATTTAGAACCAATACAACTATTTAAAATATTAAATTAACCGTATACTTGATAATTGTTATGTCATGGACTTTATAAATGACTTGGCCAAAATCTTTAACGTCTATTTTTTAAATAGTGGAAAAAACTTCTAAAAATAAAAATTTGCTGATATATTAGTAGTTTTCGACATTCCATCTTAGTTTGATACAACTTCATTATGGAAATATGATGATATTGAACAGGTTTAAGAATAATTTATTATGATACTTTGATAAATAGTTGTTTTACAATTTAATAGTTTTGCAAATATCATGTTTGTTGTCACTGTTCACTCAACTGACTCAAAAAAAATTTGAACCAGAAGATTCTATGTAACGAAATGAAGCCTCGAAATTGCCGAAAGAGTAAAATAATAAGTTCTAATATATTGTATAGATACGCTTGCATAAAAACTGTATAAGTACACCTATTAATGTACTTTTGTAATAAAAAATAATAATCTTCTTCCATTACTACTTCGAAAGAATATTAATTGCACTGCCGGCTGTTAGATCAGATCGCCACAAAAGCTGGCATCATGATCCGACAAAAACTGTTTTAGGTCCAGTTCCAGAGTTCAATTATTATTCGTATCAGTACTAGCACGGGTTACAATGCGTAGTTATTAAACTTTTGTTACGTGGTTTTTTTCATCGTGAGCGTATCGGCTCCGGCGCATACCTGCGTCCTTCTCGACGTTTACCTGTGCTTGTGACTGAGAGGGCAGCGCGGACATACATAGACTTCATACATTTTAGATGTGAACTATTTACAATTTACTTTTAATACGTTGTTTGTTACAATATTTATCAGCTATTCGTATTATAATTTAATGAAAACTCTTTATAATAACAGTTTCTATAGGTGAAAATTACTTATTTGACCAACATAGTAGAATATTATAAAATAATAATAGAAAAAACAAATTATATTCCTTATTAATTTAATTTTGATCATTTGCATATATTCATATCGGTGGTAAATAAAAACCTATTTAATTATAAGAATATGCCATTAGCAACTATGGTGTACTTTCCCGCCCAAACACACCTGTGAACTGTGTGGAGGTTCTGGTAGAACGTAGGTCTATGGGTGCGCCCGCGCAGCGAGGTTTGAAAACCGGGCGGGCTAGTACACGATGGAAGCTAGTGCCGGACGGTCGTGTCCCGTGCTGCCTCGCGAGTGATGTCGCAGCATGTTGGCTGCGCGTGCCTTGTTGTGGTGCCTGTGCTTCGGCGCGTTCGGAGCGGCGAGTGCTGTCCGACCGCACCGCGTTCACCATGTCGTGCCCACACGACACAAGCACTCGGAGTTCGTTAAAGGAAAGAGTAAGTGCCGCCCACGGTGCTCTCAGTTCACCACCCAAATGTTTTCGTTCCCCTACAAAACTAAGAAAACCGTCTAGTTTGTCAGTGCAGTGATAACCCGGGAAATATGTGATGTTGTGCTGACAGATTCGGTTGGATCGGTCAAGTTGGTTATTTCGAGTAGTCTGATAAGTAGTAGGTCATATTAAACAACAAGAGTGGTATTTTTAGTATTATGCAAGCGGGGACCATAAAATACCACTATAAAACAGTAAAAAATACACTTACTAATCGTTGGTATAAAATAAACATAGCTTATCTCGAGTCGACAAACGTAGCCTTATATAGCTCGGAAAGCTGCTGTGAGGTTGACGCCAGTGTGTACAGAAGGTTTGGAGGCATAATACATGTGTAATCATAAAGAACTGACTATTTATAACTAAAATATTATGTTATTTTTTAAAATGAAAACTCATTAAGAACATTTAAATAACGGTAAAGTGTGGATACTTTGCGGTTTCAGATAGTCGAATTAGTACTTGATTGTATAAAACCGTTGCTCATTTTATATCTTAACGACGATCAATAGTTTTGTTTTCGTTTACGTTGAAAGATCTTTCTTAATTTAAAATATAAAACAGTGGAATATTTTTGCAGTGTACCTTTTAAAATTAGGCTAACCTTTTTATTTCCATGTAACAAAAATAAGATGGTAATTGCTACAATATAAAAAATAACAATCACAACCAATTTCACTGCTTCCCATTTTCTTCCTCGTTTTCTACACGTAACTTAACCTTGACCTTTACTCTTACGTGAATAAAATTATCGTGTTATATATGAGAAAACGCATAGACATGTTTTACTCAAAACCGAAACATAGAACTGTACCTACATAAATACACCACCTTCGCAGCCTCTGAACTAAGACTACTACAAAGGCGTTGCGATATTCATATACATAATTATATCTAGTATCGTCAGTTTTTACCGGTAGTGGCAGCATAAGAGAGTCTAAAGTTAGTGTCGTAAGCAGTGTTACCAACTCGAATTTTTCCAAATCCGTAGATTGGTATAAAAATTTCCGTAGAACTCCGTAGATGCTATTTCAAAATATCCGTAGATGTGCAGACTTCTTAAGAGGCTCAAAAATTTTTGTTTTTGTCAAAGAATATATATTTTTTGGAGAAATTCTTTCTTTCATGTAAAATTCTTGTTGTAAGTTCAAGTTGTAAGTTAGTTGTAAGTAGTACAAAATCGAATCAAACTGCACATATAAGAAAAAAGTGCCTAATAATTGATTAAAAATTAATTGTTTTATTCTATTTAAATTATTTTTAGTAAAAAACAAATAAAATAATTAATACTTGAATATTTGTGGATAGTTATACTAAAAAAAATTACTTCGATTGTCGGTTGGCGGCTAAGTTCACACTCATGATAAAAAATGTTTTTTTTTGGTAAGTTATTAAAAATCTAATTATTCTGAAAAGACTGTAAAGTCTAAAAAACAATAATTAACATGGAAATCAAATTCCGTAGATTTCAACTCAAATTCCGTAGTTCCGTGGACGATGAAAAAATTCCGTAGATCTACGGAAAAATCCGTAGAGTTGGCAACGCTGGTCGCAAGATACGATTTATGTATACAGCCGACAGATCTAATGGCCTTCTATAGATGGCGGTGTAACCATCTCGTGTAGCTGCAGCGTAAAAGCAAGACATCTGATCGCCAATCCGCCAACCTATCGTTGCGATCACGACAAATCATTATATTATGGAAGAGGTTAATGACCAGTGGACTGTTTTACCGACTGATGTGAGATGAGATATTCGATTTAAAAAACCTTCACCAGATTTTTTGTCTTGTAAGAATGATTTTAATTAACTGCTGATAAAACCAGTTTAATAGGATTTAATAAACCTAGCATTTATGTAGGTACCTTGTTAACTAAACCCTGATTTAGAGAATCGCAACAATAGATTCAATGAGTAAATACTTATTTATCGGCATAATCATTAGTGAACTGTTTACAGGTTGATGTGAGAGGAGCGATATTGTTTATTAAGTTTTATATAAAGAGGCTTGTAATTTTTATGTTATTTGTAAGAATAACTTTGAAAAAACTACTGCTAGAATAAGTAGCTAGTTCTTATTGAACTAGAAACTAGGTAATACACTCACAATCACTTTTTTATAGAAATAAGGGTGACAAACGAGCACAAACAATCCATCTGATGGTAAGTGGATGCTGTGGTCAATAGGCACCTACATTTATCCCCGATTAAAAATTAAAATATAGATGCGTAGTTACCCCTGAGAACTAAGTTAGAATGCCTCGTTGCCAGTAAAAAGGGTTTCCTGTGTTCTACATTCACCATACACACAGCTGCATTAAGCTGCTATTTTCCGTTAGTATTTTGTAAGAGCGTGGTCCTTCCCTGACCCTTTCGTGCTGCAACCATAACATAGCTGCAGCTCTACCACCTTAGAAAATAAATTAAGACTTAGATGTGAAAAGTTAAGTAGATTTAACGTTTTTATTATTTTCTAGAACGTTCTATGTCATTGCCTCTATACTTACAATTCAAAGCAATTATTGTTCATACAAACATTAAAATTTGGTGACATTTTAATAAGATTTTTGTATCCACTGTTAGATACGGGTCTTTTCGAGAATACGCCAAATAACTCATTTCCTTTATACATTTGCACTTACTTTCGCGCTGAGCTGGAGGGGTAACATGCCCAGAGCTGATACCCACGTAATGGTAATGCTGCTTACCATTACCAAACATTTTTCGCCAGCAGCCAGTTCACCGTTAAGACTACCAGAGCACCGTTAGGTTGCATGCAGGTGAGGTTGACTCCTGGAGTAAAAGTTGGTACATGCCCTTTACAGTTGGGGGATTAAATCACCATTTTTTCATTGACCCATTTCCAGATTTAGAAACCACTTCCTAAATTTTGTCTACAACTTTGATGTCACTCTTAATTACAATTTTTACACTTATTTTTAATGCGCTTGTTTCATACAGCAGAAATTACCAAAAGGTAATCTTTGGTATAAGGGTAACACTGTTATCTCCAAAAATCTGCTTACCGCATTTGCAATAAAGAAAGCACAGGTTTCATTCGTGCTTATGGGAAAATACAATAAACTAAAATGTTTTGTATATGATAGTTCAACATTCTTATAACTTGTTGTTATTATTTTAGCGCGTTGTTTCTTAAAAATACGTTGTTTCTTGGGTTTATTCAAAGTTTCAAATTAATATTTGTACCTCGAATTGTATGTACAACCAAATGAAATTCATAGAGTGATCCAATATCCCGTAACATTAAACTTGTTTTGGCCATTTGTTATATTTCTGACATCTTATTGCGTAGGTTTTTGAGCTCCATTATTGGTTTGACTATGTTAAACAAAAATTGTTTTGGCGCTAACTTCGTCCAATATCGTCTTACAAACATAAACTATATGGGATCTTATATGTTGTATTCACGGAGAATGTTATTGTACGGTCGTAAACTTCTTTTGTTCGAGCACCATGAGTTAAGCAAATTTTAAATTGAATTTTCTGCTCACCATAAATCATAACTAAACAATTAACTTCACTTTAAAAAAAACATTTATTCAACTAAAAGTTACCATTAATAATACCAACACATTTAGCTCCATTTATAGATAGATACAAAAACATATTATTGCACACATAATTAGAATTAACTTCCATGAAAAGATGCCATACCAATGTACATATTAATTTTATTACGTGACCAAGGAAAACTACAGTCTTAGGTGCGTGCACACACGCGTACTGTTTACAATGCGATCTGATTTATTGGATCCTTCTGAGTAATAAAAACATTAACATTTATATGGCCCTTATATTTTACACATGCAAAACGCTTTAACTGTTAGATTTCAAGGAATAAAGGTCTATGCGGTTCTAGTAACTATGTTATTGTTTCTCTTTGTTTCAATAATCACGAAGTGTGCATAATTAACTTAGCCGCGCAATAATTTACATTGAGTTATCATGGTACAAATTCATTAGGCTTAACCTTTTAAGTCATTGACTAAAGGTATATAATTAATATAAACAATCTGCCTTCCTTAAGTTGGGAGTGCTAACGAAGGGTTAAAATAAATCAACCAAGTTCAGAAACATATATAAAATATTACAAACTACCATTTAAAACTGGTGAAAATATAATACTAAGTTAGTGAAAATTAACATTAATTTGAAACGTAGAAAAGAAAACTAATTTAACAACATATTACAAAAACATCTAATAAGATAAATTTTTATAAAAAGAGCAGAATCAACATCTAAAGGCTTAGATAAACCTAGATTTATATATTCGTGAACTTTATGAGAAAAAGAAGCTGGGAGTTATCGCATCTTCGACATCCGTTATGGATGGTTCCGTTAGAGAGAGATATCAGTGTATCTGAATATATTTCAATGAATTAATAATTAATTCATGTGACGAAACTCTAATGGGATGGCAATAATCTCATTTAACTCGTTTTTGGTATGTTTTAAAAAATATATACTAAAAAAAGTCAATGCTATGCATGAATATATATAATGAATAAATACAGATATATAACAAATTCTTAATAATATTTATGTGAGTTAAAAATTTTTGAGATATGAATTTGATATAAGATTACGAAATGAACGAAGTTCGGACGTTGGTTGACGGTCACAAACAGCCATTAGCAAAATATGCGTACGAAAAAGAAAAAGGTAGATTTATAGAGATCGACGATCAAATTAAACCAATATTTTGCGTAATTTCATACATATTTTTTGAAATTCTCATAATATTAAATATACATACCGAATTAAAGAAAAGCCTCAGTCAAAAGTAACACTAATTGTTAATTAAGTTTAACCTATCATTAATTACAATTTTAAATAATGTCTATTCATTTCAAACGCAATTTCTTAACGAATTTATATTGCTTATTTTTTATTGCCGCATTAAATTTTAATGAGTTCATCATGATATATATTGATTCTATAATTTACTGGGTGTAGTATATCGATTCGTTTATATAGATTATATTCAAAGAATTTCAATAAAAATGTCGCATTACCCTCAAACCTTATTTTAATACCCAATTAACTTCAGCTTATTAACGTAAGGGTACTGAACTTAAAAAAAAATGCTTTAAATTGTTGTGTATGTGTTTAAATGCTTCAAGTTATCAATGTACAAAGTTAATCACTGTGTACATTAATAATTTGATGTGTAAGCATGAAATGTTTTCTACAGTCAAAGCTTTCACGAGTTGTACTATTATAACCGAGCGTGATATTCAAGTAAGTTAACCAACACAGTCATTACACTCGGTACGGTTAATTCCATTGGTGTCCAATTTTGGTGTGTATAGTGACGGTAACTTTTACTCCCGTTTATTTTTGATGTTATATATATTTATTGCAATATACAACATTAAAAATTTATGGCCTCAACCAAACAAATAAAACTCTACCGTCACAGTTCGTCAATTTTGAATAACACCAAAAGTTTAACGTCCATTGCTGCTTTTATCCTTTCATTTGCTATAAGTACCTCACAACTGCAACAAGCTACAAAATACAACAAGAGATTGTAGTGAAAGGTCGAGTTACGAGAATGAAATGGTAGTGGAACAAAACTGGTTCCAATGCCTCAGAATGCAAGTAACTGGATAAAAACATTGCCCTGAGACAAACCAGTCGCCAGGCTTTACACTTATAGAGGCACGCGTTAAGAGATTGGCTAATAGAAGGCCAGCGCAACCAATCTGGCGCTTGCTAAGTGACCCGAACAATTTAAAAATCAAAAATTAATTAAGAATTGATCATGCAATCATTATCAGTTAGCGAAAAAAATTTAAACTTTTATTTAAGAAAGAAATTGTAGGATTTTTTTACAGTTTTTCTAAAACTAGTATCTAAAAATAATGGCCGATTTTATTGTCTATTTTATTGTATCCCCATGTCAGTTTGTTTGGAAAACATCGCATTGTAAACACCAATTAGGAATTAACCATCAAACAGAGGCAACCAGCGCGACGTATACATCACACTTCAATACTATCACTCATGTCATCGCCAACACATTTGGGTCGACCGGACACCGGATTTCTACAACCTACACAGCAAACGATCAAAAAACAACCTCCATTAACCACAACATTTTCCGTACTATATGCTGATATTTAAAATTGGCCCATGTGGGAGGAAACCTAACTAAATTATATAGGTGTGTTACTGCCTACGACGCGATGAGTGAAATTTTATATTATGGTCGATTTTATCACATATGAATGGTATTTTCGAAAGCTGTTGACTGACTGACTGTTTTAAAATTCATTTAAATGAATCCGGTTTTAATCGGCGACAACAATCCAATCACAGTGCTTACAAATTTTTGAAAAATTAGTTTAATTTATCATACTCCATGAGAGTGTAACTATTTAGTTGACTATATAAGTTTAGTGTTCATAAGTACTTCAGAATTGATTAACTGGACAAAATATTTTTATGTTTACATTATAAGGTGAATTTAAAAAATATAAAACTAAATTACGGTTAGGTCCAGTTGATATTTATATTGAACTATGAAAGTGTACTCTTTAAAAATAAGTCATTTTCAACCGACGTATTTGTTTATGTGTGTTACCTCAACACTTTTTTCTTGGTGAATCGATTTTGATAATTCTTTTTTAAAAGATAATACATGAGAAGCACCAGGCTTCTCATGTATTACCATTTTGTTTTTTTTTTTCAAATTTGATCAAGATCTGATCAGTAGTTTTTGAGTTATCCTTAATAATGAGTATTTAATTGACTTCGACTACATTGATGATGCATGATTACATTTTATTTATATTGAAGTCGGTTGTACAAAATTTTTAATTTTACAATTTTTTCGATGCTTACTTAATTCGTATCAGCAATACTACCGGTTGAAGCCATAATACAGGTTGTCATTTTTTAGGAAAATGAGTGGGTTAGATTCGCGACTAAATATTACGTTTTGCAGTTTTTAAATGCATAGTGATTTTATGTTTACACAAATTATACGGCTCATTTAATGCAATTGATTTATTCGGATTTTAATGCCTTTCACGTAGTGAGTCACCATGAGTGTTGCAAAGCACTCAATATGTCGGAAGTTATGAAAATTTATTAATTAAACAAGCAAAAAAAAAATGTTTGTTGTAATGCATTTTTTTGAGTAAATTCATAGTGCCTTATATTCATTTGACATTTTGCACCGTTGTCATACTCTTTATTGCTGATATTGATTTTCATGACATATTCCGCAAAAAATAAACAAGGTAATATTTTTTAATTTAAAAAAGTACATTTTCAAAATAATCGATAGCATTTTGTTTGGAAGATGGTATTTGGACCCAGTGACACAAAACTGTATTTTCGTTGTATTAAAATATCAATTGAGGAATAACTTGTATTTTCGGAAATAAATTAAAATGTTACTGGCTGAATGATAGTTATTGTTGTAGTGTACAAAATACTTCATTCAAAGTAAGGGTGAAGTGCTTACCGTCTACATGATGGTAAGTGGATACTGTGGCCCATAGGTAACTACATCTATCTCCGATTAAGAATAAAAATACAGATGCGTAGTCATGCCTCAGGAATAAGACGGAATACCTTGGTACAGATAAAAAGAAACACAAAACATTATGCAGCTATTTTACGCTATTCTAATCTAGTCGCTAGTCTATGTGATTGTAGTAAATCATACAAAAAAACATTTTAGTCATAAGTAAAAAAAAATATCAAGATGCTGCTCCTTAAAACTGACAAAGAAATGACTTTAATCTCTTTGAAAACCCAAAAGCTTTGTACCTTTGTAAAAAATCTATTATATACCAAAGCAGGTAACTTAACTTAACTTGTAACTTGGATGCGGTTTCTATTACTCAAGCAGGCACGTCCAATATCTATACTTAATTAACGTCGGTTGTTGTAAATTGTAAATTAAATTAATAATATTTCCTTAGTAAACGTGAGAAATGATTTTATATTCCTTTTATTATATTTGACTGGTGTCAATGCAAAATTTAATAAATTTTTTGTATTAACTTTTGTTTTATTTTTTTAAATAAACTACCATCACCTTTATCTATTGTGTTCTTATAAAAAGTATAATTCCGACTTAAATTTCCGTGAGGTTTCTGGAGCAGAAAACTGCGGACGTTGTTGTTAGAGATGTTTTTAGTATTAAAATTACAATTAACTATTTCAGTGGTGTCGAAGGGAATTCGTATAACCGTATATATCATTCCTGTAACTGGTAGAGTCGCACACATTAGGACAGAATCATATCAAAATCTTTGAGTATCATTCTAACGCTGTCAAAACAAACTGGACGTATGTTGCATATTATACTCTTTTGTTATAAAAGTTAGAAACGTTCAAAGCAATGGAACGCCATTGTAAATCGACTATTTTCAATGTTTAGTCACAAATAGCGGTGCTACGTGTAGCGTAGTAGATGAAACTGGCTCTAGAGCCCGCCCACACGCCGCGCGCCGGCACCGCCTCTTCATTAGACGCGAGCTCTGCCTGACTTGTCGATGTATCGACTCGAAACAAACGCACTAAAATATATTATATTATCATGACCAATTATGACTTCTTTTACCAGATAACTCTATTTTTTTTTAAGTATATGTTGAATTGCTTGTAACTTGAATCATTTTTTAACAACTTTTTTTCTTTTTGTTTCAGTATGCATCGGAACGAATGGGCGAATGTCGGTTCCGTCAAACCGCGACACACATTACCGGAATCTGCGAGATCGCTTTACAAACTGCACTTATGTTGATGGCAACCTGGAACTCACATGGCTCCATAATGAGACTATGGATTTGTCTTTTTTGAAACATATAAGAGAAGTAACTGGATACGTGCTTATTTCACATGTGAACGTTCGGCAAATCATCTTACCCCAACTGCAAATAATCCGCGGGCGGACACTTTTTAAACTTAATGTTAGGGAAGAGGAATTTGCACTTATGGTCACCATGTCTACAGCTTTTACTCTTGAACTGCCAGCGCTACGAGACGTCCTTCGAGGCAGCGTCGGAATATACAACAATTTTAATCTTTGTCACGTAAAAACGATAAACTGGGACGAAATAATAACAGGAGTGAATGCAACATACGTGTATGTGTACACATTTACCGCACAAGAAAGAGAATGTCGTTGCCACCCAAGCTGCGAAGCCGGTTGTTGGGGTGATGGTCCCGAAAATTGTCAAAAGTTCTCAAAAACAAATTGTAGCCCTCAGTGCGCGCAGGGTCGCTGCTTTGGGCCTAATCCGCGCGACTGCTGTAATACATTCTGCGCCGGAGGTTGTACAGGACCTTTACCGAGCCAATGCTTAGCTTGCCGGAACTTTTACGACGAAGGAACGTGCTCCCAAGAATGTCCGCCGATGCAAATATACAATCCAACCACTTACTCATGGGAGCCAAATCCTAATGGAAAGTACGCTTACGGAGCGACATGCGTACGTAACTGCCCAGAGCATCTCTTAAAAGACAATGGTGCTTGTGTGAGAAGCTGTCCGCCAAACAAAACAGCCGTGAACGGAGAGTGCATACCGTGCAATGTTACTTGCCCAAAAACATGCAGAGCGGAAAAACCTATTCATTCCGGCAACATTGACAGTTTCAAAGACTGTACAATTATAGATGGCTCAATAGAAATATTAGAAATGACTTTTACTGGATTCCAACATATTAATCCGGATTATTCGTTTGGTGACCGCTATCCTAAAATGGAACCGGACAGCCTTGAAGTCTTCAGCACAGTCCGCGAGGTAACAGGATATTTGAACGTACAGGCTCATCACCCAAATTTTACGAGTCTCTCCTATTTTCGGAACTTGGAAGTAATCGGCGGGCGTCAAGTTGTTGAAAATCTATTCGCTTCTCTCTACATTGTAAAAACTTCACTGCGGTCACTGGGACTGAAGTCTTTAAAAAGAGTTAATTCTGGAGCCATAGCAATCATGGAGAACCGACATCTTTGCTTTGCCGATAAAATTGCTTGGAATAAACTTGGAAAATCCAAGGACCATAAGCAAATTATACAGAAAAATGGCGATCCGAAAACATGTGGTGAGTAAAATTATTTGCGATAAGCGATGCGTTGTGAGGATCCTCATAGTTAGTTTAAGTTTTTAAATGTTTTTCTCTAATGCACAGCGAATTTTTAATCCATTTTTTATTTCAACGAAATTGCCAGCGACTTTATGATAAACTTGCATAATCTTGCAGAATATGTACACAATTAATTAACCCTATTAACAACAAAACCATTGAATACTGCTGTGCGTGGATTACACCTGAATGGTAGAATTTATTAATTTTTGTAGTAGCTCCCCTGGAGTTATACTAAATTTGTACTTGTTCCCTGTTTGTCAAGCAGAAAATTCAAATATGGTGTGCGATCCTCAATGCTCGGCGGACGGCTGCTGGGGTCCTGGTCCTGAACAGTGTCTCTCCTGTGAAAACCATAAGTTTGGCGAAACGTGCATACATAATTGCAGTGTACTACCAGGGTTGGTATAAATTAATTACTTTTAGTATAAGTAAATCCAGATGGTAACTCAAGGGCTCGCCTTAAATCTTATAATTTGCATGCGCCATGAATGTCTGGCATGGGATCCAGTGCGCAATTTAAGTTTTAAATGTAACTTTCATTTTAATTACTGCTATTTGCTGGAAGGTGAAAAACATCGTTAACATCGTGGGCAATTGGCGTGCCTCAATAATAAAAATATGCAAGGACACATAGTTCAAGAAACCGCAATAGAGCTCATAAGCAACCCGCTCTCTAATCCACTATTCACTCTAAAATAAGAGGCCTACCCAACACTTCAACGACGTCTATAGATTTGACTTAACTTTTAACTTTTGCAATATGTCATCTTGTAGCAATATTAATTCAAAATATTATTTCGAAGGTGTTAATTAAATTTCTCAAACACTGCATACTACGTACTCATAAGTAAACTTTTGGAACGTAATTTTAAATTAAAATTGTAAATTAGTTTAGTAATCCTTATCGCACGGTACGAATTTGACAGATGGGGCCTAGGCGAGAAAAAGTGTAAGATTTTTCCGTCACAACCCCCTTTCTATAGTGCGAGCGAGGTGGAATAATATCCATCTCCCTCGCATTTTTTCTTATCTTGCCATGAAAGAAATATTATTTTATTTTAAATGACGCTTTATTTTAATAGACGCTAGTAATTCATTTATGTATTTGTTAACCAATAATATAATACGTTTATCAATAATAATATACTATGAAAGGAACTTCGTTTTAACCGAGTGTTCCACGACACTCACGCATGTTTTTTTATATACGTGGCTACTCAGAAAGTTTTGTGAAACTAATTAAAAGTTCTATGGTTAAAGTTTCTTTCATAAAATCTTTTAAAAGAAGTTTCCACTAGCATCTACACAAAATTTCATGCGCCTGAACCAATTTTCTAAATACTTTTTTCAATCCGCTACAGATAGCTCTTAAATGGTCTACTCCGAAGCAGCTAGTGCATCTTCTTTCTAGTGAAAACTGCATCTATTTGAACTCCTATTCTTATTTTAGAAAATAAAAAGAAGACCGTAAAGCTTTACCATTGTGATGTCCAGCAAATCCATCATTTTGAGCGCTGAGTGCGGGGGGGTGTCTACCACGAATCTCGGTGTTCGGTTGTCTGTAGCTCTTAACAGTGAACACTTTTTTTACGTGGTAGAGCCACGCTGCAGCTATATTATGGTTGTAGCACGAATGGGTCGACACGACCGGGAAGGGACCACGCTCTCACAGATTACCAGCGTAAAATAGCAGCTTAATGCTGCTGTGTTTCGTATGGTGAGTGCAAAGAACCGGACACCCTTTTTACTGGAAACGAGGCATTCCATCTTAGTCCTCAGGGTTGGCAACGCATCTGCATTTTGATTCTTAATTAAGGATAGATGTAGATGTCTACGGGCCATAGCATCCACTTCCCATCACGTGGACTGTGTGCTCATTTGTCACCCTTATTCTATTAAAAAGAAAACTTCTAGCAAGCAGTAGTATACCAATCGGAATTAATGCTACTTTCATTTCGTAATTGAATTGACACCAGATACCCTGTCACAGTGAAAAACGAGCGATCAATGTCTTGGCTACGCTTCTCGATCGCTTCACTGTGTTAGGAATTAATGCTTTTTAAAACAGACAAACCGCCGACTGGCGTCGTTTCGTTGTCGTTTTATTGATAAATACAAGATTTAAGTAAAATTGGTCACGGAGGGTCTGACCATGGCTGCTGTAAAGTACTCGAAACGTCGGGAATATAAAATAAGTTAATATACGCGATAAAATACGGATTTTATCGCCATATTTAGGGATTTATTGATATTTGAATGTGTAGTGTTCGCATAAACATAAGAAATCATTAAATCTAAGATTCTTTACCTACCTGTAACAATTTTGTAAACAAGCCGAGGCGAACCAGCTTTTAATTTAGTAATTACGTCATGACAACGGCACCATTGCACGCGGGACTGCTTCTGAGCATCGGTCAGGTTTTGCGATAACAAAAGCCTGACAGTTTTCTACGCGAAAGTGTCTGTGTACAATCTAGTGAGAGCTTTCAGATCTAATCAGCGATACATGCTAAATCCCTTCATACATAATTCGCAGATTCTCTTCAATAAAATTTTTCACTGCTACCACGTTAACAGCTGTCAAAGAGTGATCATTTTTTATTTATCTCTTAAAGTTAGCTGAACGAGCTGAAATCCGTAATACTAGTAGGGCACGGTTACCTTAGAAGGTTCTTTATTCATAAATGCCATTCGACGTCTATCAAACGATTTGTCCGGTTTTAGGCGCCACTTGAAATAGTAAATAATCATCGTGGAAAAATGTACACGACGCCATTCCATTAATATAATCATTATATCTTATTGGAAATTCCATAAAGATATAAATTTACCGTAATCGTACTAATATGGGAGCCCATTAAAGGGTAAATACTAAATATTGATGACTCTACTAAACTGCTCAATTTGAAAAGGAAAAATCCTTTCTGCTAGACAAATGGTAGTAGACTAGACAGCACTGAAATCGAACTATACAATAGATAAGGTCACATAGTTCATTATCTGGAACACCTTAAAAACTTATATTATTCTGGTTTAAAAACTTTGTTCAAGACCAATATTATGACCCAGAAACGATACAGTCCACGAAGTAAATGTTTTCATTTTGCAAGAAGTTTCTGGGCAATAAATAAAATATTATAAGACAATTGAAACGGTCAGCAATATTATAGACTTCTTTAAATTCTATTTTCATAATTTAGGTTATAATTTTTGAATTCCTCAAACACATCACACTACCTGATGTTTAAAATCGGTTCCCCTATTATAGTGATCAAAAATTTAGTCCCACCTTCAATGTTTTATGGCACAAGGCTAAATGTAATATAATTTTTAGATAATTTAATCGTTGCTACTATTCTCACTGATCCAGCAGCCGAACAACTAACCCACTTTCCGCTTATTGCGATTTAACCGATGGACTTACCTATATCTTTTAAACGCTTCCAATTTTTGGCGAGTGCCATTAGCCTTTACAATAAATAAGTGCATGGTGCAGGAACAAGAACATGTTGCCTTAGCTCGAGTAAGACGTCCCGAACACCAATATATGTTGCTACCAGAAAATAAATACATTCAACATAATGTACAGAGCCTTGATGATGTAACGTAATAATTATTTTCTCGCCAAATTCGTTATTAACATTAACATTTACAAAACTATCTCTACCCTACATCCAATTAAATGAGTTCAATGTTACCAAGTTTCTTGTCCATTTTTTTTTTGTAATATCAGCTTCTGGTCACGGCTTTGCATGCGAAGTAGGTACCTGTTTTGCCTAAAATTGCCACTATTATTCTTATTTTTTCTAAATATTTGTCAAGTCTCATTACAATTCGTTCTTTAGTTTCAGCATTCAATGGTAACAAGCGTGCATCTACACATCCATACTTTCATCTTTATAATAATAGAGTGATATGATGGATAATTTAACGTTTCTGAGTTAGGAGACCATAGATAAGCATACGTAATATTATTCATATTATATTCCTTACTACATACATAAAACACTATTGTAATTATTGCACTTATGTGAGTAAACAACGCAATAACAAACGCTCACACAATGTAAATAGTATTCCACGCTGATGCAACCTCGGGGCGCAGCTAGTATAAAAATATATTATGTGCACTGCGAAAGTCATTTTTAGACGTGTCTTCTGATTTTATCATACTGAAAAAATATTCCGCTGTTATAGATTACCTATTTTAAGTTTTTAATAAAAAAAAACATATTTTCGAATAGTACAAAATTATTTGAATTAATCGTATTATCGTCCGTTCTCGTTAGCAATATGCGTCTAATAATGCCCAGTTGCAGACTTTATCAAATATAGCAACCTTATTAACATAACAAAACCAAATTATGCGTGGGTTGCTCACTCTTACCGGTTCCACGTTCGGATGGACTAACTTGGTTTTGGCCTCATTTTTAGTTTTAGACTTTCTAACATACGGATTTTGATTTAATAAAAGGTTTATTCATTACCTAAATAAATCTCTTATTGGTTTTTTATTTCATTACAGACTGTACAAAGCTGGCCTGAAAACGTGCAAGCAATGTCATCCTGAATGTTCAGACGGGTGCACTGGACCAAGTCGTGCTAACTGTACAAAATGCAGACATATCCGCGATGGTCCCTATTGCGTGGCAGAATGTCCTGAATCGAGATATCCTTCCGAGAACGGGACGTGTCAGCCCTGTCACAGCAATTGTTACAACGGTTGTAGTGGACCGGCAAACACAGTTGGCGAAGGAGGTTGCCACTCGTGTAAGAAGGCTATCATCAGCGTTGAAGCTACAGTCGAAAGTTGCCTAAAGGAAAACGAACCGTGCCCGGATGGCTACTATAATGAATGGGTAGGCAATGTAAAACTTCTTGAAGGAAAAGTAAAAGTTGTTTGCAGGAAATGCCATCCTTTATGTATTAAGTGTACTGGTTTTGGTATACACGAACAAGTTTGTCAAGTCTGTAATGGATTTAAGAGGGGCGATCAATGCGAAGATGAATGTCCTGCAGATCACTTCACAGATGAAGTAAACAGGTTATGTACGCCCTGTCATCACGAGTGTCGCGGTTGCACTGGTCCATCATCAACTGATTGTGTAAAATGCCAAAATCTAAAGATTTTCGTGTCCGACTCTGATACCGTAGATGTAAATCAAGTTTTTAATTGCACAGCTACTTGTCCTGATGATAAACCATATAAGATATACTTTGATGAGCTTCTACAAAATCCAATCGAGGAACCTTACTGTTCTAAATCACCTAACGATCCACATAACATGGCAACTGCTAACATATCTACTGTACTAGTGATTATTCTTGTATTAGCTTTTATACTGTTTATGATACTCGGTATAATTGGATACACATGCAGACAAAAGGCGAAAGCGAAAAGGAAGCAGTGAAAATGACTATGGTTCTCACTGGTTGCGAAGATAACGAGCCTCTACGACCGACCAATGTTAAACCGAATTTAGCCAAACTTAGAATTGTAAAAGAAGCAGAACTGAGAAGAGGAGGTACGCTCGGCTATGGAGCATTTGGTGAAGTATACAAAGGAGTATGGGTACCGGAAGGTGAAAACGTCAAAATTCCTGTAGCCATTAAAGTTCTCAAAGAGGGAACTGGAGCAAATACTAGTAAAGAGTTTTTGGAAGAGGCGTATATAATGGCAAGTGTCGAACATCCTAATCTCCTTCAATTACTTGCAGTTTGTATGACCAATCAAATGATGCTAATAACACAATTGATGCCTCTTGGAAACTTGCTTGATTATGTCAGAACTCACAAAGAGAAAATAGGATCTAAGGCATTTTTGAATTGGTGCACTCAAATTGCACGCGGCATGGCGTACTTAGAAGAGAAGAGGTTGGTGCATAGAGATTTAGCCGCTCGTAATGTTCTAGTACAAACACCAAATTGCGTAAAAATAACCGATTTCGGCTTAGCGAAACTATTAGATATAAATACGGACGAGTATAAAGCAGCCGGTGGTAAGATGCCAATTAAATGGCTAGCATTAGAATGTGTTTTACATAGAATATTCACTCATAAGAGTGATGTATGGGCATTTGGCGTAACTATATGGGAGATATTAAGTTATGGAGCGCGGCCATATGCAAATATATCTGCTCGGGATGTTCCGGAATTGATAGAAAATGGTCTGAAATTGCCGCAGCCCAGCATTTGCACGCTAGACATTTATTGCGTAATGGTTTCATGTTGGATGTTGGATGCAGATAGCAGACCAACATTTAAACAATTAGCAGAAACATTTGCAGAAATGGCAAGAGATCCTGGACGATACCTTGTCATTCCAGGAGATAAGTTCATGCGTCTCCCATCCTATTCTACACAGGTAAATTTATTATTTAAATGTTATTAAGTAAATAGTGTCTAATCTTTGACTATAGTCAAATAGATAGTCAATATTACGTATCATACAAAAACTGAGTGAAGTAGGTATTTTTATATATATATATATATAGAATTAGGATAACAAAAGAGCCGTGGTGGCTTTAGGGGCTAAGCGCTCGCTGTAAATTTCACAATACGCGAGTATCAGGGTTCGAAACCCGCCGGCACCAATGAAATTGTTAATTGCAATTATAAGTGCTGATTTGACACATGCTCGGCGGTGAAGGAAAACATCGTGAGGAAACCTGCATGTCTGAGAAATAAGAAATAAATAAATTTCGAAGACATGTGAAGTTCGTCAACACACATTGACGCAGCGCGGCGTTTATTTCCTTGCCCTAAAACCCTCACAGAAATGAGAGGAGGCCTTTACAGAAATGAGAGGAGAACTTTACTTTACTTTTTTTAGGGTGACAAACGTCCACACAGAGTTCACCTGATGGTAAGTGAATACTGCGGTCCATAGATATTACACCTATCAGAATGCAAGATGTGTTTATCACCCCTGAGGACTAAGATGAAATGCCTCCTTTCCAGTAAAAAAGTCTCCGGTTCTCTACACCTACCATACGAAACACACCAGCATTAAGTTGCTATTTTACACTGGTATTCTGTGAGAGCATGGCTCTACCAAGTAGCGATACAGTGTGAGCGTATTCATAACGCCACTTCGTCCGGTGTTGTCATAAGAGGCGACTATAGCAAATGCTAGAAAATCTTATGGCTTCCGATAAATGACGGTATACCATCTCGTGTCAGAAGTAAAATACCCAGGCTGGTGACAGGCGGCAACAGTGCGAACGGTACTTTACTGTGATTGTCCCACCGCCAAGCGTAACGATTAAGGCAAATGAGTGGCACGTGCCCAACAGTGGACTTTTACAGGATGATTATTATGAAGAAAAAGAAGATGCGGGCCTCAAATGAACTTTTCTTTGATGTTCCGCCGTTTGCTCGCTTGAATTGTGTGTGGATTGCTCTTTAGCAATGCTCCCCTCATGGATCACGCGACGTTCGCTAGTGGTTCACGTGATATTCATATTGTATACTCACAAAAAAACGTTAGGGATAATATAGGTATTTTATACATTATAAAAAACAAAAGTGCCTTAAAATTATCATATATTTTTAGTTGTTTCAATGTTTAGTAACTGAAAAATGTAAAACAAAAATTATATTAATTTTAGGATGAAAAGGAACTGATAAGGAATCTCTCATCAGCCATAGAAGGTCCGGAACCGTTAGTGGAAGCTGACGAGTATCTGCAACCGAAATTCAAGACTATACCAGGCACGGCGACCTCGAATTCTGCAATAAGCGCCGGAGCCGAAACACAAACCAGCTCTTTAAAACCGTGTGCTTCTTCGTCCTGGGCCAACAACGTGGCGGGACAAGAATGTGTTACAACTGACGGATCCAACAAACCCGAAACTTGGGATCACGACCTACTGAGATACAATCAAACGAATCCTGATGGCTCCGAACTAAGACATTACTTTAACAACAGAGTATGCGCGTCAGAAAGTTCTAATTCAAGGTACTGCAGCGACCCAATGAAGAGAGACTGTTTGGAAGGCAGCTTCGATAGCATGTCGAAAATAAAGGAAGCTCAAGTCGGAAATTTGAAATTGAACTTACCGTTAGACGAAGACGACTATCTGATGCCGTCACCGCAGCACAATCAAAACGCTTCCACGTATATGGACTTGATCGGAGAAGGTGGCGAGGGTCAAGATGTCAAAGAGTTGCGTTATACCGGATACGTAGGTTCGAAGCGATGCGTTGATAATCCTGAATACCTGATGTCAGATCAAAGCGTTCCAGCACAGACGCTCGGCATACCTACAGACGAGCCAGTGCCTTTAGAGTCGTTATGCACTAGCGAAGGAAGTGGAAGTGATTCTACTCCGCGGCCAGGTACAAGCAAGTACCAGCCTCAGAGGTCTGTTGAAGAAGAGTCGATGTCCGACCACGAGTACTACAACGACTTACAACGCGAACTTCAGCCTCTGCGTAGGAACGAGACCACAGTGTAGTGAATCACAGTGTTGTGAACATATAGACTGATCTCTCGCAAATAAATTACTTTTTACTTAATAGAGCGCCTGTGCGCCCCTCGTGCCATTTGTGTGATGGCTAGTGTTAGCTTGTTGATATACCTTGAATTTAAGAATTTTATTAGCTATTAAACCAATTTGTTATCGTCTACTTAATGTTTTGTAAAGAAACTGTTATTAAACGAAAGAGGAATTTTGTAAAATATATTTCATATTCGGTGCTCGTACGACGCACTAACAAGAAATAAGTTATTTATTAATTTAGATTAAGGATGGCTATGTTTACGTTTCACGAATGTTGTAGATTTAAGGGAGCGTTATTTTAATTATAAACTGTGATAATTAGTTTAATATTCAAGCAAACAGATATAACAATTATTGTAAAAAGTCATATCTTATAAATAGAAATGTTTAATTGCCATTATCTTAATGCGTTAGATTCAATAAATACGACACTTCACCTATAGCTTATCGTATATTCTACATTTTCGGTAGATATTACTAGGGAAAATGCTAGAAAAAAAAAGAATTTCATGCCTTAAAAAGAAATAGGGTTTTAAAATTTAAAAAAAAATGGGATCTTGCCACTAAAAGATCAATTACCGCTTAGGGCCATAAACTTGCTTCATAACTTGCTTGCCCTTACCTTTTTTTTATTTTCAAAATACGCGGTACATAAATCGCATTGTACATATGTATTTAGAAGAGAAATTATAATAAATATTAATTTATAGCAGAAGATTAAAAGACATTATTCGTATGACTGCTTTTAAAAGCACTGTCCTTAGCACAAACTAAGCTCAAAATGTACCCAACTGATCTGCAAAAATATATTTTTGTAACTTTCAATTTAGTAGTATATAAGATTTTTTTATTAGACCAAACCCTCATATGCCATGTAATGTGTAAATAAACTATTCTTATGTATAAAAATATATATACAAAGTAGCGTTATAATAGAGTATCGTTATCCATATAACCATTGTCAATATCTATGTATTTTCGAAACATCCGTGCTTTTGAAGCTCTAAATTATTGTGCCATTACAAGTAATATATAATACATTACATATTGTTCATTTCATTTGAAATAGTCTGTGCGAAAAGAGACTAGACGTGGACTTGGTGCTGGAGTGACTTAGCCTAAGGCCTGAGTGGAGAGCATTCGGCATACATTTGAAGCGGCCACCACTCGGAACATTGTAACACATTTGAACATTCGTTAAGCATACCGCACGCCCAGCCTGGTTGCATGCTCGGACAAAGAAAGCACTCAAGCTGTGCGCTGTAGAGTTTGAATATCCGCTAGACAAAAAGACGTTCTTGGGCCTGGGTGGAGGCTCTACACACTCCGCAGAACGCTTTTTACTTAGGCCTTACCCTTAAGCAACATTTTAGGTACTAAAAGTAAAATATACTTTATTTATTTGTCGTTTAAATAATTTGAATTTGTACCACAGGTTTTGAAGAATGATTTTAAAATCTAAATGTTAGTTCACTTCCACGGCTGTCTCTTTCTGAACAGACTTTAGCTGAATGTATCTATACGTAATACCACTAACTGTTACGTGTTTTTGATTTGAAATTAGAATTTTTATATTTTTAAAATACTAAAACCGTCTCATTGAAATAGTGCGTATTCACATATAAACACACTCAACGAAGACAATGAACTTAAATATAGCAAAGTTAAACTCGTAATGTTTCTACCCGGCTAACATATTGTTTCATATTTGTAGATAAACGGTGATGTTTTCAAATATAGGTATCTTTACCTTGACTAAAATAAAAATATATGTTGTTTTACTGACACCCAGATCTTCACTTAAGCTGTTTCCACGAGACGCTTTCCCGGATTAAAATCCTTAGCACTTAGAAATCCTTGTCCTAAGGAACCTCTTTGATTATTAATCATATAATAAAAAAAACTAGCATGAAGTCCTTGAAACCTACCGTAAATCTTTTAATCTTATTAAAAAACTAATATTTTAAAACTTTCGGTATTACATAGGCGTTTTAGATATACGCATATGGACGAATATCTTAATATATATTTGTTCCGTGCGGAGTTTGAACCCGCGGCCCGCAGCGCATCAGGCAATCACCTTAGCCACTATGCTGCCAAGTCGCCTAATCTATAATCATCATATAAATAAATGTCTAATATCGAAATAACTGCCTTATACAATGCAATAATCTTTATTGTACACCAAGGAAAGATTAATATAACAAAAATAAACAAAATATTGAGGGAAAAACAAAAGGCGGTCTTATAGCTAAATAGAAATCTCTTCCAGACAACCCAGGAAAAGAATAAAATAAAATTAAGAGAAACATTATGGGTAGGGTGCACTAAAGAAAGAATAAATTGGTATCCTTATAGTGTTTGTATCCTATTGGTATATACATATATGCAGTAAAAAGGCAACATACTTTCCCTATAGGTAGTAGATTGGTGACCAAATAAAAGAAGGAAGAGAGAGGGGTTAGAGCAGGGCCGGATTTGGAGGTCTGGAGGCCCTGGGGCAACGAAGGAGCGGAGGCTCTTAATTATATTCCGAATAAAAATTCAAAATCAGAATCGCTTATCGCGAGTATGGGTTACACAGTTGTTATAAAAATGTTAAACGCTCTTCTATATTCTACCATTTGGTATGTAAATTGGTAGTCAACAATAATAAACGATGGTATATACATAGGGTCGATCGGTAGGCAAAAACGTCGCTGCCCATAAATCACATTTACTATGGGATAATTTTAAATAGTTTGGAAAATCCAAAAGTGCACGCCTCATTACCGTTTCATTTAATTTTGATGAAAAAAATAAATAAATATACTAACTAACTATAAAAATACCAAAATAAATCGATTGCACAAAGTATAAAATCGGTATAGGCTGTATCGTACATTTATCCTTTGTTTATCTAGGGCTAAAAATATATGAAAGCGCCTTTAAATTTTTAATAGCAATAAAAGTTGAAAATCATTTTATTAACAAGCTACGCGTACTAGCCTATTGATACGAAATAGGGAACTAGCTTATGTAATTGTAAAGCTAATTAAAAAAAAAACGGTCTCGATACGTCAATTTTTTCGGAAGTTATCGTGACCACATACAAAATCAACATCCAGACGTCCACGTAATTTTTTTCAAGCCGTTTTTTTTTTCAAAGTAGTATTATAAAATGATTTTTTAGAAAATATAAGATGTATTAATTAGAGAGTTTTCTTGTTATACTGCTACTAATCTCTCGCAATCTGATTGTATAAATTATGCAATATGGTTATTATAGAGGTATTTTCAGAACACAAAATTGCTTGACCTTGACGTGTCGAGAGTAAAGCACTACCTAATAACGCTTTGCGTTATGAGGCGTGCAATAAAAGTAGAAGCCTTATTTACTCGTATTTTCATAAACTGCATTAACGGTATATAATTATTTATATATTTCAACTTAAGTTTAAAATTTGGCTACTCTTTAAAATAACCCTGTACTCGTATAATAAATCAAATACAATTTCTATAAAACTCAATTACCGCGTTAACTAAATGGAACTTTGCGAGCTTTTATCGACGAAATGTCGTTGATGATTTCGCTGAAATCTAGCTCCCGGATTAAATCACTTTCAATACTAAGTAGGGTTAGTTTCGATAGTCGGTTTTGTCCCATCGTCGTTCGGGGCCGATTCTTTATAATTTTCATTTTTGAAAGTGAGCGCTATCCAGTGAAATTCGAGACCATCAAAACCAAGTACATTCTTAGTGTAATTTCAATGTCCGGGGAAGGTAGTTCTGAAATTTTGATTTTCTAGAATGCGATATTAAAACAGCTCCTTAGATTGGTCTTTTTCATAGTCTTTTGTATAATTTTATCAAAGATACTAATTGAACCAACTCATTACCAAGGCTAGGTTCTAATCTAATAGTTCTAATCAGTGGAAACTTGCAATCAGGGCTTTCCGATAAATCGATGTTTTACGGATTGAAATGAACAAATACGGATATATTGTTTTTAATAAGCAAGAACAATATTATTATGGTTGTGCAAGTATTATCGGTAAAAATGTGAAAAAAGAATGTTTGGAAAAAAAATCGTAAAAATTGCTGACCCCTCTATATTTGGATATTTTTTTAAGTCTATTGTGGGGCCCCCTCTCCAAATCCGGCCCTGGGTAGAGAGGCAAATAGTGTTCCTTAACCTGTTTCTTGAACAAATGTAAGGATTGAGCAATTTTAATCGACAAAGGTAATGAGTTCAACATTCTCCAAGAACAGAGTATGATTTATCATAAAAATATTGAGTAAAATTAATAATCATTTATAAAAAATTCTGTCTGTCTCTCCGGGCTAATTTTTGGAATGGCTGAACCGATTGTAATGAAACATCACGAACAACAGCAGCAATGCATGGTTAGGCTATTTTTATCAGTAACTTTAACATTCACATTTTTCTCGAAAAAAAAAACAATTTATAAAATAAATGATTTTTGATTATCTTAAATCTAAATAACACCACATTAATAGATCTTTCCCAAGCGAAGCCAGAGCGGGTCGCTAGTTTATGAATAAGGCGTTGCTGGGTCATACCCGAGTATTAAGACGAAATACGCCATAGTTCCAGTACTGTTTGTATCTGGCTCGTTTTAATATCAATACATAGGACATTAAGAGAAAAAAATACTTTCACGCCATTTTTTAATTGTTTTTCTGTCCGCCAAAATGAGTGAATCTAACGAAGAAATTCGATACATTTTTAAGTTTTATTACAAAAAAGGGAAAAATGCGACTCAAGCCGCGAAAATAATTTGTGACAGTAATGGAAAATAATGCAGTGTCAGTAAGAGTACCACAAAGTTGGTTCAAGCGTTTTCAGTCCGGGAGTTTGATATCAAAGATGCAGCTCGCTCTGGTCGCCCTCATACGGATAAAGCTGATGCCATTTTTGAAAAAGTGGAGCAAAATCGGCATATTAGTAGTTACGACATAGCCGAGGAATTGAGGATTGACCACAAATCAGTTTTGACTCATTTGAAACAGTCTGGATATACAAAAAAGCTCACTGAAAAAAACCTAATAAATCGTGTACTCATTTGCGATTCTCTATTGAAACGTAATGAAACCGAACCATTTTTTGAAAAGATTGATCACTGGTGATGAAAAGTGGCTCACCTACGACAAGAACGTGCGAAAAAGATCATGGTTAAAGGGTAATCAAGCTCCACAGACTGTGGCGAAAACCGGATTAACACGCAATAAGGTGATGCTGTGTGTATGGTGGGATTGGAAGGGCATCGTTTATTATGAGCTTTTACCGCCGGGCAAAACCATCTATTCAGATCTCTACTTCCAACAACTAATGAGATTCGAGCAAGAAATTGAGAAAAAACGGCCGGAATTGATCAACAGAAAAGGAGTGGTCTTTCATCATGATAACGCCAGACCACACACATCTGTGGCCACTTAGCAAAAATTGAGAGAGCTTGTTTGGGAAGTGTTAATGCATCCACCATATAGTCCTGACCTTGCACCTTCAGATTTTCACCTGTTTCGGTCTCTTCAGAATTCTTTAGGTAGTGCTAGGTTAACATCAAGAGTGGACTGTCAAAACTACTTGTCGCATTTTTTGATCAAAAATCCCAAGATTTCTACAGCAACGGGATTATGTCACTACCTACACGATGGCAACAAGTTATCTAACAAATGGCACATTTATATTATAATTAAATGTAATTAAATTTTGAAAAAAAAATGTCTTGAATTTGTATATAAAATATTAAGAATCTTTTTCCCCGACCTAATATACCTTTTCATAATATGTTTTGATTTGTTTTCTTGTTCATTTAATAAATTGCCTGCCGTAACGTACTCGTAACTATACTGGTGGTGTATCACAAAACAGAGCTACTCACTTGTCCTTTCTTTCTCACGCTCTTTTCTTTTAAACTGAATATTAATGATCTACTTATTCCCGGTAACTAATGGGTATGCAGACGACAGCATAGTTGTGGAGAGGTACCATCCGTATACTCGGGCCCGTCGGGATCAAATCCAGTCCGAAAGAAACTATGGCCTGCGATCTCCCACTGCAGACAGTCTCCGAATGGGGCGATGCCAATCTCGTGATATTCAACGCCTCCAAAACACAAGCGAATTTTACTTTCAGGAATGTATCTTTGGAGTACGCTGACCGCCTTCAGTTGTTAGGGGTTGAAATTTCTCCGAACCTCTATTATGGGCGCTTCATTGATTCTAGGGCCAAAGCAGCCGCGAGTAAACTAGGTATCCTTGCAAGGGTGTGGAGGTACTTCACGCCGAGCAGCTTTTTACCTTATATAAAGCGCTAGTCCGGTCGTGCATGGAGTACTGCTGTCACATATGAGTTGGTGCTGCAAAATTCTACCTAGCAGCTTTGGACTCAGTGGAGAGACGTGCTTAGGAGCTCATGGGTAACCTTGACTTGGTAGAAACCAATATTTTCAGCCTCGAGCACAGGCGCAGAAGCCTCTCAGTATTCTATAGGATATTCTATAAGTGTGCGCAGGAATTACATGCTTTAATTCCCCCCTCTCTTTTTCACCATTCGACAACCAAGCGGTCGGAGGGTCTTTACCCCTTTGTTGCCGATATTGTTTCGGAACGGTTTCCTTCATCTTTTGTAATACGTACAGCAAAGAAGTGAAATAATGCCGGCGCCTGTCTTTCCGTCTGTATAGAATCTGAGCGTCTTCAAGACAACAGCGAATAGACTTTTGTTACGATAAGACTGCGATTTACCATTTAGGTATTCATCATCACTTATCACCAGGTGAATTCTTGTCAAGCACTAGCTTAAAATAAGTAAAAAAAAGATCCGTAAACAGCCCGATAGACGCGGCTCAGAAGGGAAATCGGTCTGTAGTCATTCAGTAGAGCGTTGTTGCCTTTCTTAAAAAAAACCAGACCACTATACTTTCTGTTTCACTCCGGAATAGTGCTACCATGGATGACGACATTTTTCGACAAGCTTCTGAAAGACTTCAAATGTCTTTGCACCCGCTTTCAGAAGCTCTGCCGTAATTCACTTTGTTGCTTCCCGTCCAGCTGATTTCTTCAAGAAGGGCAGCAATAAACTGCCACTGCGTTGGCAAAGATGCATCGACTGCATGGGTGATTACTTTGATTAATAGAAATAAAAAATATAGAAAAAAAATTACGTTAAATAATTTCATAAAAACGGCAATTTCATAGGTAAAGACTTAATATTTACGCGAACATTACACAATGAATAAAACTATTTTTACGGATTTTATCGCGTTTAATTTACTTATTTTTAGCAGTTTGTGATATTATCCTAGACGACACCCGCCATTACATCGGATTTAATAGTCCACAAATCCTCGCGAAAGAACATCGATTCCTAACAAGGATGATGATACGCGAAGCTATTGAAATTAAGGAACATCCTAATTTCAATAGAGAAGGAGGCTGAGTTGTGACTACCACCTGCTTGGGATCCTGTAATTAATAAAATTAAAATTAAGCCCAAGCATGCCACTGCAAGACTTCAGGATGCAGTAAGCTCATTGTGCGTAGATCGGACCAAAAATAATAATTAAAAAGTTGAAGGTACTTCAGGTTAACTTTGACATCGGGACGTAAATCACCTGTCACCCCGTGACAATGGGTGGTGCTTTGCAGCACGTTTGCAGAAACGTCGGTAATTAAAAATAATTAAAACACGATAAAATCTTTGAACTTGGCATCGCCGTGTAGCGGTGTCGTAAGAGAATCTACCACCCCATCTACTAGATACAGAAGAAATTATAATTTTTAGAGGCGACAGAGGGAAACTGGACAACTCAAATTTTAAAAAAAACATCGCTTACCAACGCGCCTGCCAAGCGGTAACTAAGTATAGAAAATAATCCCCTAATAAGGTAATCTATGGGGAGACCTTTGTTCAGTAGTGGACTTTGATAGGCGATAATGATGATGATACGACAGCAGCACCACCCAAATTTTGACTGAATTGATGGTTCATACTTTACATACGACAGAAATAACGACAGATTAGGCGCGGTTTATACAGAAGAGACGTGGCGAGGGTGTGTGGCGGTGGCGGATAATCAAAGAAACATAAAATAGAACTTATCTATAACAATAATAGACGACTAAATATGGAACGCGCGGTGGCGCGCCACCTGGTGACGATATCGTCATCAGGATGCGCGGCCGCACTTCTCCTTCCGACAAAAATGACGCTATGCAACATAACTATTAGGTCTATTTAATGTTTCTTTGATTATCCGCCACCGCCACACACCCTCGCCACGTCTCTTCTGTATAAACCGATCCTTAAAGGTACCCTTCAGTCTTCTATATAACCTACCTAAGGAAATATATAAACGTGGTGTATAGTGCTAAAGCCTTTTCGGCTCCGCTATAATTCCATCCTCACCCTGCATTTTGCCGTTCTTAAGTTACTGGAGAGCTATTCTAATCTCGCTCACACTCACGTCTGGAATATCATCGGAATAGTGTCGAATGAGACTTGCCCTTAGGCGTTCGACCTGGTTAATTATGACATGTTATGGCAAAAATTAAAGAACATCTCAATGCCTCTAGAACTGATAGAAATCTTCAAGTACTGGTATTTTACCAGGTCAACGTCGTTCGATGGTCGGGTGCTCTGTCGGGGCCGTACAGGTTGGAGTGCTGGATGAGGCAGGGGGGGCTGACCTCGACAAAGCTCTTCAACCTGTACGTGAACGCACTGATAGAGGAGCTCAGCAGCACCCGTGTCGGCTGCCATATTGACGGTATTTGTGTCAATAATATTAGTTAGACGACATGGTGCTGTTGAGTGCCTCGATGTGTGGTCTGTCCAGGTTGCTGGGAATCTGCGAGCGTTACGTGCTGGATCACGGGTTGCTCTATAACACAAAGAAGAGTGAATGCATGGTCTTTCAGGCCAGGGGGCGGGGCTGCCCGGAAACCGTTCCACCTATTAGACTGAACGGTGTCAAGTTAAAAAGAGTCGAACAGTTTAAATATCTCGGGCATATCGTGACCCCTGACTTGAGGGACGATGCGGACATCGATAGGGAGCGGAGGGCGTTGTCTGTGAGGGCCAATATGATCGCTCGCAGGTTTGCTATATAATCCGTGTGCAATATAATAATGCGTTCAGGGTGCTGATGGGGCTGCCCGGGCATTGCAGCGCGTCAGGGATGTTTGCCGACGCCCGTGTCGACTGTTTCTACACGACGACGCGAAAGCGGTGCACATCTCTGGGGCGCAGGCTCCGGACCACCTCCAACACCATCTTGTGCGTATTTGCGAACAGGTTTGATTGTCAGTACATTAATCAGTTATATGATTAATGTAAGGACAAACAAACTAATGACTCAGAGGCAGGTTTATTATTGATTTTTATATTTAATGATGTTAATTTGGTTTTAATGGTTTTAATCTGGTTTTTTTAATAATTTTAATTTAATATAATCCAATTTCATTTTAATTTAATTCGTATGTAATTCAAAATTTAAATTTCATTTCAAATGTACTACTGTAACTATGATCTGTGATGGATTGAAATAAATGATTATTATTTCTAAGTCTATGATTATTATTATTATTAGGGTCGTTACTCACACTTGCATGCGGTTCTATGGACGAAATGTACAACTGTGAATTGACTTCTTGAGGCAGCCAGATCTTTGGCGCAGAGTTTCGGAGCGCTGCTTCCACCCAATCGCTTCTTAAATACGAACTGTATAGAAGCTTCGTAAGCCTCGCCGCATACATTTAACGATGCCTGTTCAATAGCCTGTAAACTTGCTTATCAGTTAGACTGCAGGCTCATTTCCCGTCTCGCAGCCTTTAGATTGAATGTGATCATACACTGTATTCTGATGCGTTGGGTCTTGCAATATTTTTCCACGAGCTTATTATTGATATTTTCCACCATATGCAATCTTCTAGGCACTGGAAACTCGATTTTGTAGCTCGAGCTGAGCTAACAGTCTAGATCAGTCTCTCTGTCTGAAGGTCGGAGCATTGATTTGATGGGTACTCCTTAATTTAATGTTAAGGTTCATTGTGCCGTTAACCATTCGCCGATTGCTGCCGGTTTTAACCCTAGCGATCACAAAGACATCACTGAATAGGTGTCTTTCAATCAGGTTTATCGTAGAACCGTCAAGGCTAATCCACAGTCTACTTTTGTTAGAAAGAAGGAATTCATCATATAGAGGCCTTCCCTCTCCATGAAGTCAACGAGTTGTTGCCCACTTGGGTTCAGGTCTCTAATCCCAAAGTTCCCCATTCTCTGCACATCGTCTTTCCTTGTACGTAGTTTGTCCTTGTGTCTTAGTTTGTGAAATCTTCCTTGTCATTAGATATAATCATACATCGCCAACAACTTCTCGTCAAGATACACCAAAGTTGGTTCGTAACCAGTACGACCTTCTGAAAACACCATTTGGTAATTCTGAGTATAAGTTACGCAACCCTCGTCCTCGCACGTATGAGCACGACGATAATAAAAACAAACATTTTGATATAAGTAAATGCTTTATTAAAAATACAAAATAAATTATTTGACAAAAAATGCATAAAATATTTTTCATAATTTAAAATTAACAATAAAATAGTCTAAAAAGAATTAAGTACATTTGCACGGACTTAAGTTACATCTTATACAACATATCCATTTTGAGATTGCTTGTTCAATTTCTTTATGAATGTTGTGGCAACTACATATATTTAAATAAGAATGTTCATATTTATTACACAATATACGTAAGTACTAATTCTCGAATACTTTTCTCACGTAACGTATACGTCTGAGCAACCAAGAAAGGTAGACAAAACAGTACGTACATTTCAAGTGACGCCAAAATCAAGCCAAAACCATGCTCAACATGTTGTAAGAGCCCTAACTTGTGTGAGTTCGCGTTTTACAATAAGTACATACAATATGCATCTAAAGTTATTTGCAACTACATGCCCTTATGTGCATATGTTGTGTATGTGCAGCAATGGACTTTTACGAGCTGATAAAGAAAGAAAAGAGATCTGTGTGTATATGTATGTGTGTCCAGAAATTGAGCATGGTTTCAGCGTTACTTGGGCACATAATAAAACATTGTGATTTCTTATATTTATGCGAATACAACACATTGAACCAAACTTATTTTTCAGCACACGAAAAGCCGGATATAAAAAACTAAGTTAAAATTAAACGCGACGATATCCGTAGAATTAGTTAATATCATTCGACACGTATACCATCAACAAAAATTATATGTGTATAATTTTTACTTCTTGTATAATACTTTTCATTGTAGCACAATTACAGAGTAATTATTAAACCAACGACTATGTACGTCATTATTCAAAAAAATTGCAACTTAATTTTGGAATGCGTAATTCTAATATTTATGTAGTAATCTAAGCAGTTAAAGTTAAGTTTAGAGTACTGTTGTATAATATAATACATAACAGTTGACGAGGGCCTTAAAAATGTAAATTATATTTACATTCACATACTGCGCAGACAATGACAGTCCATCAGCACGCATGGCGCACAGAGGAGTACATTCGATCAGTAGAATTTTAGGTATAGTTGTCTTTTTTGGGTACTTCTGCATACTGCCCATGCTTTCATTATTTGGTGGAGTGGAAAATTCCGGCGGATTTTAGTATGCGGTACTTGCGGTACTCTTTGCACACCGTGTTAGATGTGTTTTGCTTCACGGATCAACGAACTTCGCTAACTGTCTGATCAGCGCAGGCCCTCGAGGAATATGCTTAAAAGTTAAACTTACGACATCTAGTTCTACTGCCATTATATTTTTTTTTATATTTAAATTTATAAAAATCTATTGAAATTACGTAACTAACAAAATGTGTATGAAATCTCATTGCATAGATGCTCTTCCATCAAAATAATATTATCGGTGACATTACGAATAAAAGGCGCTAAAATATGATATTTCATAACCATTAGGTATTTGGTATAATAAATGCAAAAGATCATGAAGATATTTTCAGATCTTTGTTTATATAAACCCTACAAACTTACATTGATAAATAGCCACAAATAAGTACAACAACAAATTGTATAATGTAATGTTGCTTGACGTCAACAAGATCATACACTACATTTCTGTGATGATGACCATTAGTCATTAGTTCTAGGCTCGGAGTTATCCTTCTTGTTACGCCTATTTCGTCTGTGTTTGCTGTTTGATAGTATCTCGTATGCTTGTTGTATTTCCATAAATCTTTCTTGAGCAGCACGCCTTTGAAATTCATCTTTAACTTTATCAGGGTGATTCTCACGAGACAATCTCCTCCAAGTAGATGTGATCTGTTGCTGTGTTGCATCTGGCCCCACACCCAGTACCTGATGGTAATGATGTACATAATGATGACAGTAATGACAGTAATGATGGTATGTTATATTAACGAAATATGACAATCTTTTATCCAAATGTCAACCCCACTATGTACACTGTACATTCCGCTGATAATCGGTCAGGATCTAGCAACCAACTAACTGGTTACGGAAAACCCATTCAAATTTCGAACCGAAATGCTAGACTGGTGATGCGGAGCAGCACTGCTAGTGAGGGTATTTGCTCTAAGCTCATCTCCTGCCCAGAGTGGTTACTATGAGAATCCCTTTCAAGAAATGCGTGCCTAATGTTGCATTTTTTATAAAGTTTTGTGTCCTTCAGTGAACTACAACATCCACTACAAGCCAAATGCATAAAGATTATTGATGCGAACTTTTATTCACAGAATTACGTGCTACATTTGTTTCCTTTAATTGCAGTCACAATTATGTGATAAGTAATTTGACGAATGAGACAATTAGCAGGTTTTCTTTATAGATACAAGTCTCAAGATAGCTAAAATAATTTAAAAAAAATAAACATGATTAAATGTATAATTGTATGAACTGCTTACAGATAATAATCTATCTTTAGATTATTCCGATGTTCTATATAGATTTACACATCAATAAATGTGTTTACCAAACATTATGTATTTAATGCCAATGCCCGTACAAACAACAAGAACCTTTATTTATTTTTGTCACTATAATATTAGGTGGTTTGTTCCAACGCCCTTACCTTGTAAGCATTTTGTTCTCCATGAGGATCTGATAGGTCAATGATTTGTTTCCACACCTCATACCAGCCATGATGTTGAGCATATTGGTAAGTATCAATCAGACATTGCTTTACATCTAACCACCTGGAAAATTCAATTGAGACATCCTTCAAAATGTTAACAAGTAAATTATTAATAACAACTAAGAACCCAACTCCAATGATTTATTAATAAATTACATATTGGCTCTTCAAGCCATATTGACAGCTACTTGCCACTTCAGCCTACTGATCCGCTCGACTGTGTCAGTTACTCTTGTTCTTCTGCGGATATGGATTTTACGACGCAGGGAAATTCCGAGCATAGCCCTTTCTATCGCCTGCTGAATGACTTTGAGCTTTTTCAAAGGTCAAGTATAGTGTGGGTGATCTCCTTCTAAATGGAGTTACAACCTGATAAAATATGCAGGTAGCCGATGGTTGCAGGTGGCTCAGGGCAGTACTTTAAAACAATCTATTATGGGGGCCAATGTTCAGCAGTGGACTTGTGATGGGCTGTATTGATAGCGATAGTAAAATTACATATTGGTCAAGATGAGCTTCAAGCAAGCAACAACTACTATTATTACATTTTGTAAATATCATATTGGTATTATTATCATAATATATCACCTATGACAATGCAATAATGAAAAAGAGTCAATCCGTGTCGGCTTCAAGTGGTTACAAAGGAATAAACGAACACTCATGTAAATACACCTAAAAGACAACCTTTCTCAGTCAGAAAAAACCTATAAAAATACATTATAGGTAATAATAAATCAAAGATTAGCAAAATGTTTCACTAAAAATTGTTACTTTGAGGGACGCATATAATAAGTATTTGTATGGCCTACAAATAGTGGTCTGAATATATTTTTGCAATTTATGTGTGTAAACTACCTCCATGATACAGAAGAAAATCCTAGTGTTTGTTAAGTAGTGTTGTTTAAAAATTTTCAAAAAGAAAAAAAAGCGATCAGATTATTATGTAACAAAAGGAACAATATCATTGGTATACTCTTACCAAGGACTGGTGAAGAAGTGGTGCAAAGCCTCATAAATTGGTATTTCATCTCCTTCACTATCAGTAATAGTGCCATGAAAGTATAAATAACTGCACCAGAGGGACACATACAGGGCTGCACACAGCCCCAAAATTGCAATACGTCTGTAAAAAATATCAAAACAATTATTAATATTAAATAACAGATTAACTATTATAATTTATAGATAAAATAAAACATTGAGGAAATTAATTCGCTTAACAAGCTATAGAGGGAACTATGCTCTGAATTCAATGCATAATAGAATATAAATTAAAGACTACACCAGTGCTAAATATGTGTTTACGTGGTAAAGATACACTGCAGCAATATTTATGGTTGTAGCATGAATGAGTTGGCTTGCCTGAGGAAGTAGAAATATTACAAGCCTTAAATATTTGTTTCTTCATATCAATATGTTTAGTTGTTCTTGAGAAACTTGAGATAATTTAAGAGTAAATAGATAGTCTACACGAATTCCATATTAATATATTAAGCTTAACTTCAATAATGAGAAGGCAATGAACATGTGTATATTATTAATTTGTATACATACACTATAAAAAAAATACAATATCCATCCTCATTAGCCTGCCAGTCCAAAAAAGACCACGACAGGAGAGTGCTAGTTAGCACTTACTAAAAATAATATCCAAATTGCACATGCCACTTTTCATCATCAATCTAGCAATTTTTAAGACATCAGTTATTCTCCTATCTGAAGGCATTTTATTTGAATCTGTACTATTAAAAATAAAAATATGAATTTTAAAATATCTCAAATGTCTACTGATAACTAATAAGTAATAATTTAGTTACACCGAAAGTTCAAATATTGATACAAAGCGTATAACTTATGAGGCAAAACATATCAGCAGAATTATTATAAGATATTAATACTAATACATATAACTATTTTTCAATACTCACTTGACAAGATTATGTCTCCTTGATGTCCTCTTCCACTCCTTAGAATAAGTATCAAATGCAAGTGCTGAAGCCAGTACCATCAAAGTGAACCACACAGTCTCGTCATAAACATAAAAGCGAATGGGATAGGCAACATACGCTGCCAACAATGGCCACTTGAGAGTGCCTTGTTCCCTTCCAATATTGCCCACTGTCCACACACCTAAATAAAAAACCCAGTTTAATTTTTTCCATTAAATATCAGCTCAGTAGCTTTTAATGTTCCTTTATATAATGCAAAGTATATTTATTCTGTAGTAAAAAATTAAATTACAACTTACCCAGTGCTGCAACAAGGGGTATCAGGTAATTAAGATATCTCAAATTAAGACCCCAGAACTCGTCAGGTGGGACAGCTAACATCATCATTTGCCCCCAAGAGTATCCAACCATTAACATTCCAGTAAAACGATTCATTGAGAATGGAGGCTAAAAAAGAGTATAATAAGTTATTTGAAACTTTCTAAGATTATATTTGTTCCCTGAATGTACAAAATGAAGACATAATATGTTTTAATAAAATATTTATCATATCGAGAACTTCTGAAAACCAATGCAAGTTATTACCTATGTATGACATTCAGCACTATTATTATGGTGCCATAATTGTACGTAGTTATGCAAAAAGGATCCAACCCACAGACGGGTCAAAAATGAATCATAAATTCAAATGAAGGTTCAAAGATCTATTTTTCATAGCATAAAAGAAATTCCAACAAAATCTCAGTCAAAAGATAGAGTATTTACAACTAAACTGAATTGTTTATTAAAAAAAGTTACCTTCTCACTAGGAAACTTCTTCTTTACCTCAAACGTCAATATTTCAAAAGTAGCCTTTTGTAGGTTTGATCCTTTTTCATAACAACATCCAATTATATTTGCTATACAGAGACACTCACATGAAGTTGATTTAGATGTAGTATCACAAGAACAATCACAACACAAGGCTTTATATCAAACAACATTTGTTTTCACACAGACATGTTAATTGTAATAGATCACATCAGTAGTGCATTACTCAAACCATGCCATGCTTCATGCATGCCATATAATAAGCCACATATTTGTCATATATAAATTTAAACAATACAGATGTATTTAAGCAACATATCATGTAAAATTTCTAAGCTTAACTTTGTTTAAGATCTAACCTATATTAAACACACATGTCAAGTTAAATAACACACATATACCAAATATTTAAAATAATATGAATACGAATAAGCACAGGGAAATTACACAATGCATGACATGCATATCATGTTTAACAGTACCTTAACTACTTAAGGTCCCACAGGCCGAAAAGCTTGAAAAAAAAAGGAAATAAGGATTACAAAATAGAAAGAGTACAAAATAAATAATAATAATCTTATTTACAAGAAGTAATACATAATTTTAACTACAAGAAGGTAAATAGTTAATCTCTCACAAGATATTTTTCATGTCAAGTCACTACATTTAGCATTTTTACTACATTAAAATGTGCCATAATGTATTTACACATACCACCCACTAACTACTGAGTACCTTAATTGCATGCATTTAACCTTGCCCAGCTTACAGTCCTGGGCTCAATCACATCAAGTACAATGTGGCAACCAAGACAAGAGTACAAATCTTTGGGGTTGGCTTTAGTATCCCGTGCCACAATTTCATTGGTGATTTTAGTTATTATTATTTCTTAACCAATTTAAAATAATAATCTAATACACTCCCTAGTGTCTTTTTACGTGAAAATATGTAGGTATCAAGATACTTTAATTTTTCACTTTAATTGGGATTATAAGTATCCTGCAGCACAAATTCATTAGTGATTTTGTTCATAATTGATATACATTAATGCTTTGGTGCATGTCCTATCAACTTTTTATGTGCAAATATGTATTTTTCAAGAATCTATTTTTGAAAGTTTTGAAGCATGTTGATCCACAAATGATTATTAGATCTTTTTAAGGAATTGATTTTTTGGATCTATCTAAAACAATTAATGCAACTAAGAACCAGTATAGGCAATCTATGTGGAACGACTACATTCAACAGTGGGCTTTTGATACGCTGTAAGGAATGAATGGACAAATGAATTTGTTTAATATAAGTGGTTATTGTGTATCTATACAAGGAAAACTAGAAGCTTACGTGGGGTTGTCCTTATTCTAAGGACAACCCCACATAAGCTTAGAATAAGGACAACCCCACGTAAGCTACAGATCAAATTGTAGCTAAATATTTGGAGATGACAAACAAACAAATAGTTGCAGAATATAGGAATTAGCTCCTACTTAGTAGCATTTGATATTTTGATTGTATCTCAGTAATTCGTTTCGTTAATACATTTCAATAAACATGCTTTTTATTTTAAACAAAAGAACTGTTGTTTTCTTGGTGACTTATCCCATTACCTATTTTATGACTTTGTAATTCATGAAAAACTGTACCTATTAAATTTATTTTAATTATGTCTAATATGAATAAACAAGCCATTCGAATTTTGATCTAAATTGCATCAGTCAATTCAATTTAGCTACGTTTTATTTCGTATGATGTTATTCAATTTGGATGTAAATTGATTGATGATTTGCTATTTTTTTCAAACCGAGCTAACCGAGTTGCAATTTTAACCGAGTTGCCCATAGTTAATATCATCTATTAAGAATCAAACTGTATATCCATTATCACCCCTGAGTACTAACATGGTATGCCCCATATCCATTAAAAAAAGGTCTTTTGTTTTCTACTCTCACTATATGAGACAAAGAAGCATTAAGTGCTATTTTATGCTGATATTTTGTGATGTGAAGTGTGGTCCTTCCCTGGTTGAGCCTACAACCATAATATAGCTACATCATGGCTCTACTACATGTAAAAGATTAGTAGATAATATCTAAAGCATAATCTGCTGTTCATAACTGTAAAATTTTGGTGAGACAGTAAGCATAGTGGAGAAGTGCTTTAGGTCACTGGTGACGACAATGCACAATCGATGCAAGTGAAGAGAGTGTGGGAATGTGGCAGGGGCCGGCAAAGTCCCAATAGAATTAATTTCTTTTTTTTTTTAAAAAAAAAAACGTAACCTCCACACTAGGATTTTCACCTGTATCGTGGGGGCAGTTTTCAAACATAAATTGCACAAGGACAAACATACAGACCCGAAACAATTATTTGTAGGCCATACAAATACTTGTTCCGTGCGGGATTCGAACCCGCGGCCCTTAGCGCTGCAACTCAATTGCTAAGCCACTGTGCCACGGAGCCGTCGCTAATTTCTTGTTCTATATCTAAATTCAGGGGGAATTGGTAGGGTACCCATTAATAATACCATTTATAGTACCCATTTCCCTTCTTATTCCTCCCTCAACCCCCTAGCATGGTGAATAATTTTGTTTTTAGAAGAATACTGTGAAAACTGATTATAAAAAAGTAATTTTTTAAAAATGCATAACTTAAAACTAAGTTTACGAGTAAGTGTGGCATCACTCCCGTTTCTTAGTGCTATTTCTCTATTCCATATTCTTAGCTTCTGAAGTTAGGGCTTTAATTATTCTTCTACACATTGCCTTAGTACCATTTAATAAATGATAAAAAGTTCATTAGCTGATTTTTATTAATTAATACAATATACTAGAGATGGGCCGAATATTCGTTTTATATTCGGCATATTCAGCAGCTTTACCGAATATTTGTATTCGGCTAAATCTCCAAACATTTGTTAAAGTGGTACTCAAAGTGTCCACTGTATTGAAATGTACGAACATGTTTGTCCACATGTCAGATGTAGCCGATAGACATTTGGCCTTAGATAGCTCACCTTGAATAGTGCTCTTAAATTTTTCATACAGTAGTGGAATCACTGTTTCACCTACACATTTTTTCGGCTCAGTATTTGGTATTTGGACTTTGCCAACTGCATGAGCCGACTAAAGCCTTTATCTTCGACTATAGAAGTTGCCTGGTTATGTATTGCTATCATTTCAGCAATTGAATTCGTAATTGGAAGAGATCTGGGGTCGTCGATTCGCCATTTGGAAATAATTTAAAGGCGACAACTGTTTTTGTGAGAAAAAAAGTGTTTTGTCGTGTTATTCTTAGTGAAAATTGATAATTATATGATAAAAATGAGTGGCAGGAATGAAACTGACGACCAAAGTAAAGTGAAATGTACAATTTGCGAAAAAATACTTTCTATAAAAAAATAATTTATCTAGTGACTTCAAAAAGGAGGAGGTATTAAATTCGACTGTATGTTCTTTTTTTATGTGTGTTACCTCATAACTTTTTTCTAGGTGAACCAATTTCGATGATTTTTTTTTTTATTTGAAAGCTGGTGCTTCTCATGTGGCCCCATATAAATTTGATCAAGGTCTAACCAATAGTTTTTAAGTTAGCCTTAATAATTTATTTTGAAGTCGGTTGTACAATTTTTTAAATTTTAAATTATTTCCAAATGGCGAATGAACGTGCCGGCAATTAGCTCAGTACTAGATGATGCAATAACATGTCAGGTGCGGCGGGGGAGCGAGGGGCAGGGCCCGGTGCTAATCCCGCGTGCGTTACGTAAACAAGTTTCGACATGAATTGGTTAGGTACCGAGGTGATTCTGCCGAATAATGTTCGGTCGAATATTCGGTTCGGTAAGTTTTACCGAACTTTCTGCCGAATATTCGTATTCGGTGAAATCCATATTCGGCCCATCTCTACAATATACTTTCAGAGTGGCCTAAGTAAATTCCAAGCAGATTCAGTGATACAGATTACAGATTCAGTGAGCAGATTCACTTACCTTTTTGTTTTGACGCATCCTCCTGACTAGTTCTTGCATATGCTGAGGATCTTCATTAGCATCCCTAACGTAACGAGGAAGTCGAAAGATTTCACCAAGCCATCCAATACTAAAACCACCAAGTGTAGTCCACCAGACAAAGGCATGTCTATCTCGTCTTAAATAAAAGTGATGTAAGCCAAATATACCTCCAAACAACCATAAAACATAAGCCCATAACAAGGATTTCTTGTTCAGCGTTTGATCTCCCTTTGCTCCCATGTTTCAAGATATTTGTCGCGTAAATTTTTAAATACAACTTTCTTTGGATATGTGCTTCTCATACACTAAATTGCATAGAACTCTCAAAGGTAATTTGTGGTTTAATTTACAGCAGTTTCTATTATAATTTTGAATAAATAAAATAATTACAAGTTTGAATAATTTTGTAAAATTTCAACTGACGTGACTTTTACTGACGTGACGTGCCACACCACAACAGGGTCACCAACTTAAAAAAATATATAAAATTCGAAATATCCCTCTTAGGCCGGCCACATACATACGGATATCCGTTTCCGGATTCCGTTTCGTGAATACATCACACACATATATTTATTTCCGTTCGGAATAACAGGGTCAGTTGAGAGAAGTTAGCCATTGAGTCTAGATATTCTGCCAGCGAATAATGACGATGATTTTCTGATTGCGATTAAATTGTTGCTGTATCATTCTTATTGTGTGCATCCCCTCATCACTTTTTTTTTAAAACTGGCTTTACGGCTCTGGGTTCCAGCCCTTCTGAGCCTGAAGTTACAATGTGTAATTAATAATTATCCTTCATAGTACACTGTTTCACAATATGTTGATGCGTCACATTGTGCAGCCCTTGGTAGATTTTGACGGCAACTTGAGCCAGCAGACAGCTGACAGTTGGTGATGGTATCTCAAGGCACCTAAGCAGACAGACACCTTATCTTGAGAATCATATCACCATCAGAGCACTTGTTTCACCGTTTCCACTAATAGTGCACATGCGCAGACGCTTAATACACAAAATCGCACTACTTATACATATCAAAATCCACTTTAAACTATTATTTAAACAATAATACAGGAGCAGCAAACCGCCGCCGGGCAAGTTCCCACCAAAACTCTCCCCTTGTCACCCTAAGCTTATAATATAGTCAATATTATGTAAAAAGATCTATCTATCCAAAGATATTTTTTAAATATGGATGTCTGTAAACTCTTTCGACGAATTATTAAATAAAATAAGATGAAAGGTTACGAAAAGCTATACACATATAAGATTAAATGTAAAAACATACATAAATACACCTACTCGCTTCGGTCGTGCGACGAACACTGACACACTGAGTGCGTTCCGTACGGAATTTACGAATGTGTGTTGCGTATCATACAAAATCTATGGAAGACTTGCGTTCGGAGCGGCTTTTTTCCGTTTGGAATTCCGAACGCACAGGCGGTCATACCGAATCTTGAATCGGAGAAAATTCCGTACGGAAAATTACCGTACGTGTGTGACGGGTTATAGATTTTATATGGACTTGCTGCGTTCGGATTTTTGAATCGGAATCATCATCATCATCATCATTACAGCCCTTCACAAGTCCACTGCTGAACATAGGCCTCCCCCAAGGAATGCCACAAAGCACGGTCCTGAGCCAACTGCATCCATCGACTTCCTGCATGTCTTACCAGGTCGTCACTCCATCTAGTGGGGGGTCGCCCTACACTTCGCCTACCGGTACGAGGCTGCCACTCGAGAACCTTTTTTCCCCATTGGTTGTTTCATCGAGCTATATGGCCGGCCCATTGCCACTTCAGCTTACTAATCCGTTGAGCCATGTCGGTCACCCTGGTTCTACTGCGGATATCCTCATTTCTAAGTTTATCACGCAGAGAAACCCCGAGCATAGCCCTCTCCATAGCTCGCTGAGCGACCTTGAGCTTCCTCATACGGCCAGCAGTGAAGGACCACGTCTCAGTTCCATATCATTCATATCGTCCACTTCATTGCAATCTTCTAGGCACTAAAATTGATTTTGTAACTCGAGCTGAAAGTTTTCGGGACTTTGAATTAGAGCACGAGGGGGACGGAGCGTTGACTTCATTAGACGTGACCTCTCCAACTTAACGTTTAGGTTCAGTGTGCCTCTCACCATTAGGTGATCGCTCCCAGTTTTCATCCTCGCGATCACTGAGACATCACTGTACAGTTGTCGTCTGGTCGTCATAATGAAGTCAATCTCATTTTTGTCGAACCGTCGGGGCTCGATCAGGTCCACTTTCTGTGGGGCCGCTTTTGGAAGAAAGAGTTCATCATAAAGAGTCCCTCCTTGTCCATAAAGTCGGCCAGCTGCTGGCCCCCTGGGTTCCGTTGCCCTATTCCGAATTTCCCTACTTTCAGCTCACCGCTCTCTCTTGTGCCTAGTTTTTCGTTGAAGTCTCCCATTAACACCTTATAGTGGGTTTTGGAGAAATGCATGGCTCTAGAGATATCCTCATACATTTCCTCCACGTCCTCATCGGGGTGTGCCGAGGTTGGTGCGTAAACCTGTATGACCTTCAGCGAATACCGTTTGGTGATTCTGAGTGTAAGGTACGCAACCCTCGTCGACACACTCCCAATCTTTACAACGTTGTTAACGAGAGACTTGTGGATGATAAATCCGACACCTCCTTGGGACAAATGGTCGCCCTCCCGGTGATAGAATAAGTTGCCGGATTCGAGGATTACCGTGTCCTCCCCCTCTCTTCGGACCTCGGATAATCCTATTATATTCCAGCGTAACTTATCTATCTCTTCTTCCAGCTCCAGGATATTCTCGTCAGTCCTCAGGGTGCGTGCGTTATATGTTGCCAGGTCGAGTCGTCGTAGGTGGCAACCGAACCTCCACCGGAGATTCTTAGCACCCCCTGCCCCGCCGTTACCATGGTCGTCACCGTAGCCAGGCATAGCGGGGCCGCCGGGGACTGGGGGCCGTTTATTTGTGTCGTTGCTTCTGGGGGGTATTTTGCCATAGTTGCCACGCTTGGCGAGCGGGTTAGCAACCGCAGTTTTTTATTGCTTTTTGCTTTTATCAGAAAGATGCTGCTGCCCATCTTCTGTATCAGTTTCCCTTTGTCGCCTCTTACGACACCCATGGGAAGATATGGGGTAGTGGGTATTCTTACCCACCACTACACGGGGAAAATTAATTAATATTAATATTATTTCATTACTACATATTTGTGCCATTTGCTGTAGAGACTATCGGTCCGTGGGCTCCACGTGCGGTGAAGTTCTTAAAGGAACTCCATCCGTGGCTGGTTGTTGCTGCTGGTGATAAGAGGGCTGGCTCTTTTCTCGCTCAAAGGCTAAGTATAGGCAGTCAGCGGGGAAATGTAGCCAGCGTTCTTGGCACGATACTGCGTGGAGTAGGACTGTTTGATAATTAAATTAGTACATAGTTTTAGTTTTTTTTTTAATTATAGTTTTTAATATTGTATATAACAAAATATTGTATATTATGTTATGTAAATTAAAATTTGAGTTAATAAATATTGTAATGAAAAAAAAATTAAATATAAATAAGTCTTCTATCGTATTAAATAATGAAAAATATTATTTTAATAATCAATTTAAATCGAAAATGTATTCAGTTAAAATGTTTTCAACGTGAAACCGTTCTTTATTAAGCAATAATGTTTGCTTACGATCCAATTCTGTTCTCCAAACTAAATCAAAAGCACAAATTATAAAGTTGTAATATGTATAAAGCCACAGTAATCGACCGAAAACACAGAAATGCATCGCTGGTTTTGCTATAGTTATGCAACAATATTTTTATACTAATATAATTAAATATTAGTATAAAAATATTGTTGTCGTAATTTGTTAAAATGTCGTTTGTAAATTTTAATTGTAATTGAAATTTTTGCTTCCGGTAACGGTGTCTATGTCCGGAAGCAGTTCCAACGTCTATTGATAATCGAAGTTTTTTTTTGTATGCTCAGCAAAATACGTCAATCAAACCACGAACTATACTGAACTATAGTATTAAAAAGTCAAATGGTGTGATTGTATTGCCTTTTTTCTTTTCTTTCTTCTTCTGCGTATTTTTATCCCATATTAATAAATCTGTGCTAATTTATTTTTTCTTGAAAATTGTAATTGTTGTAATGTTATCAAATAGTTTTTAAAATTATCATTGATCGCGTCATCGTGTTATATTGTACACAGAACACAGAATCACTAATCATGTTTTCGCGTAAAATTCACTAGGCTAGGGGTGGTGGTAATTACATTGGCGAATTATACTTTTTCATCATGAATTTCGACGATAGTTCCAGTAGTGGCTATGTCACGACGGAGACCATATACGGGACTCATGAGGATTCCCATGTTGTAATGTCAGAAAAGGTGCAATCTTTAGCAGGCAGTATTTATCAAGAGTTCGAACGCATGATTGCACGTTATGATGAAGACGTTGTGAAAACGTTAATGCCGTTACTGGTTAATGTATTGGAGTGCTTAGATTCTGCGTATCAAACTAACCAGGAGCATGAAGTAGAACTAGAACTGCTGCGTGAGGACAACGAACAGCTGGTCACGCAGTACGAGCGCGAAAAATCAGCAAGGAAGCATGCGGAACAAAAGGTGAGCCTCCAATACTTCTTACGTGTATAGACCTTGATTGTTTCTTTTCTTTTGGCTCACAAGGCTATATTGTTACAATTTCAGTACATTATTTAACTCTGAACATGAAGTACGTTTTTGTTGTTATATTACCAGTGAAATTAAGTTTTTCTCTAAGGTTTAATTTAATTTGATGTTCTAAGTATGTGTCACCCATTTTGCTATGTAAGGCTCAAGGTAAACAACATTTTATTGTATATGGAATCTTGAATAATTATCACACAACTATTAAATATACCTATTTCACTAATGAAATAAATGATTTAAAAATAAATAAATGATCTGAAAGAAAGAAGACTTACTTTTTAAAAACAATTCTATGCTAAAGATAAATATAGTCTATCTTGGAAACCAAAACTTATATTCATTTGCTGCATTGCTTTTGTATTTTTGACAAAGTTAACAGAAGTCATAGTTTTTTTCAATTATTTTAAGACTTGATTACAAATAGCTTTAGCCGAAAGCATCCAAAAAATTCACCTATTTTTACTATGAATAAATCTGTTTCCCCTAAGTTTTACCAACTGCTGTGTTGTATCTAGTTGCAAAATTATATATTCCTATACCAGACCATTAGACATTTTGTAAAGATTATAACAATATATTGGAAATCATAAAGAGAAATATCAAAATATATATAATATTACTATAGTATTCATAATCAGGAATAAACTATATTGATGAATGCACAATAATTATATTAATGGTCTGAAAAACTATGTAATTAATTTTTCGCTTAACTATTCCTCACTACTTACGACAATATGAATCTTTATTGTATATATTTTGTGATTGAAACACAGTCTACATATTGAGTACCTATATTTATTAAGGCCTTAAGTTGTAATTGATATTATAATGGCTGCATTGATTAAAAAAAATATAATTTGCTGCATTGATCAAAAATTGCATTTTTTCTTTAAAACACTTAAAAATTGTTTGTAAATTTTAAGAGTTCAAATTAAAATTAAATTTAATAGTACATTTTACATAAGTAAATAAATGATTTCAAAAATTAATATCTTGAAAATATGCCTTTCTGCAATATAATATTTTAGGATAACACTACAAAATCAGATCTAACCCTCAAAAAAGTTTGAACTTTCAAATTAGAGCTAAATTCTGCTTTCTCTCTTTCCACAAAATAACAAATGTAAGAGACAGCTATTGAGATAATTGATACTTAATTTAAGTAAGTGATAATCAACAATTTTAAATAAGACTGTTAATCTTTTCTATTACAATTTTAATCTTGTCACAATATTCTAACAGTTGCTGGAAGCAGAAGACCATTATGAAGGTGATAGAAAAGACTTGACTGGTCGTTTAGAAGCTCTAGACAGCATAGTGAGAATGTTAGAACTTAAGCACAAGAATTCCCTTGACCATGCCAGTAGGTTAGAAGAGAGAGAGAATGAACTCAAGAAAGAATATGCAAAGTTGCATGAGCGATACACTGAATTATTCAAGACTCACATGGATTACATGGAGCGTACAAAGTTACTGCTCAGTACTGCAAGTGATCGCAGTGAAGTGCGTGGGAGACTTGGCCTCAACCCAGTTGGTAGATCTAGTGGTGAGATTTCCATTTTATCTAATTAGATTCTGAGTAATCTTATTTTGTCATCTTTTCATGCATGTGATGTATATGTATTAACTGCTAAAATTGCATAATTATCTAATTAGTAACAGATAATGAGTAAGAAAGTAAGATGTCATAATATTGATTTTTTTTATAGGATAAGGGTAACAAACGAGCATACAGTCCACCTGATGGTAAGTGTTTGCTGTGGCCCATAGACATCTACATCTATCCTCGACAATTAATCAAAATGCAGATGTATTGTCACCCGTGAGGACTAAGATGGAATGCCTCATTTCCAGTAAAAGGGGTCTCCGCTTCTCTACACTCACCATATGAAACACAGCAGTGTTAAGCTGCTATTTTACGTTGGTATTCTGCCACCTTAAAGATTTCATAACATTTTACAGGTAATACCAATGAGTGAGTTTTCTTTTAATATTCCTTTTTGGATGGCCTGTAACCACCTAATTAAAAAGGAGTTTACGATTAATCTCAGGTTTAAAGGAGTCTGTTTCAATTAAAAGTCCTGTAGACAAAATACAAACTAAAATGTAAAGTATGGAATTTAACAGCAAATGTCGAATTTCGCGAAAACTGAGGCATCGTGGCTAAGGGACTTTTTGGTAACAAAGACTCTTCTTTAGACGTAAAGAACTGGAGATCCTTTTTAGTAACCAGACATTCTATCTTAGTCCTCAGGGGTGAAAATGTATCTGCATTGTGATTATTAATAAGTGATAGATGTCTATGGGCTGCAGCATCCACTTACCATGACTGTGTGCTCACTTGTCACCCTTATTCTATTAAAAAGAGGTAATTTTTATGAATTACCTTTTCCAAGTACACCTTAACCGTCAATAGTATACCTCACAGATTTTTTTACTGTTGTTGTTAATTCTATGATGTAATAGAAAATCTATAAATAATCTATAGTAATTTAAAAATCTAGAAATAAATCTATAGTAATTTTTGTTAGTATCCAAATATTAATGTGTTATTGTAATACCAATGCATAAATTATTGGCGATATCATTATTCATTTATATAGATTATACACCAAGCAGTGCTGTGTAGTGGAAGCGTAAGATAATCAATTAACTCATTAAGTATCTTGAAAGGTTATTGGAAATTTGACAAAGATTTTAAGGCTTTAGGTGTATGGGTGTGGGGGATAAACTAACTCGTTTATTCAAGATGTAAAATATCCAGATAGGCTAAGAGGTTGATGAGGTGCAAAATGTCTGGTATTGCGATCGCCAATTCAACTGTTAAGCATAGCGATTATGGAAAATTCTCCTCATAACAGGAGAGGCTTTTTTCTTTGGTAATGGACTCTTACAAGTAATCATTGTTGAAAATAATTACTTACTAAAAATAACCACTGTTATACTCAAAACATCCAAAATACCTACGAGCTCACTTTTGCCAGTGTCAAGTAATAGGAAATTATCCATATGCCTATAAAATATGCCAACAACACAATATTACTCAGTATTCTTTTGAAATATTGTGAAAAGATTGTATGACGCCTTAAGTAAAATTGAATTCCAATAACCATGTCATTGCTTTCCATCACGATTTTTAATTGAATTATATGTAAGGATGAGAATTCATTATATCATTAAATTCAACAAAAGACAAAACAAACAAAAGTAAATGTCGTAAATATTTGTCGGTTGCACATCTATAACAAATATAATTTTAATCTGTTTTATTTATTCTGTTCACCCTACCCAACATTTTAAGCGGAATACCTGAAATACTGCTATATAGTAAAATATAGTAAACTAGCACGAGCCTTTGTTTCCATCACGACGAATCAGGTGAAGCTAACTAACTAGTTTTGTAAAGTAGTAAGTAGTTTGTATTTTTGTATAGAAAAATAAATTATTACGAGGGATACAGATAAAATATAATGTAATGATATTATTATCCAAAGAAATGTTTTTGTGACAACCCTTGCATATTTTTAGCGACTAGACATCGAGACAGCCTTGTAGGACAACACAAAGTCAAAGGTATTGTCAAATATATTTTGCGGTATAACAAAGGAGTTGACCCACTATTGGTATTTGTTACACATACATATGTTATTGCTAAGTCTCTTCTATTTACGACTGGGTATATTATAGTTTTGTAGGTTAATTTTTCTAGATTTTTAGTTGTGACAACTTCAACTATTTTACACAAAACGCCAAATAACCTAAATGTTATTTTAAAATATATTAAATATCTTTTATTTAAACGCGCAACATACATAATTTGTGTAATATAGATGTTATTAGGTTAATGTCTAATTTATATACATTGTTTTATATTTTTTTATTGCCTTAGGACCCATATCCTTCGGATTTGCATCACTAGAAGGTTCAGTTAATGTTGTGGAACAAACTGAAAGTATTCCAGGGAGCCCTGTTAGTCTGTCTTCTTCACCACCATCACCACCTATAGGGTCAGAACTTGCTGCCGTGCGGACTGTCGAACGTGCTCATCAAACAGATCCAATCACACAACAAAGCCAGGTAAGTTTTTGACATTTAATAGAAAGACACGAAAGACATTTGACAGAAAATAGAATTTAAAAAGGAAATTTATTTTTGCTATTGTTATCACAAAAGTCATGAATGTTGTTTTTTTGTCGTTAAGGATTTAATGAATAATATTATCATCAAAGAAATAATATTCAATCAATTCTCAATTTGTATTTTTAATAAAAAGTTATGTAGTTAATTTGTTATTATTATAGTCTAGTTAGAACATTTGTTAACCAACCTCGCAGCAATATACAAATTCACCTATGATTACAGAAATAAAAGGATAAAGCTGTTTCAAGTTTTCACGAACTTTTTTTTTATTTCAAGAAATATAAATTAATAGAGAGAAACATAACTAAAATAATAAACTGGCGTGAAAGATAATTTTTATAATTCATTACAATCATTCTTATTATTATAAAACCAATTTGAAAATAGAGTAAAACAAAGATATAATTTTTTCTATAATGCTGTTAATACTTGAACTTTGTTGTTAAATAAAAACTTTTATAAGATAATGTTTAGATTTTATTAATTTATAAAATTATTCTACATATTTATAAATGAATATATTACATACTTATTAAGAATTATTCTAGATATTTTAAAAATGTGTCCACTTTCTGAACCCAGGTTTAGTTTCGCATCGCATTGAAATTTATTTGTAAGGTCTATAGATTTTTTAAATATTTTAAAATGTTAAAAAAAAATATAAATAATTTTTTAGTTAGGATTTCTCTGCGTGATAAACTTAGGAATGAGGATATCCGCAGTAGAACCAGAGTAACCGACATAGCCCAACGGATTAGTAAGCTGAAGTGGCAATGGGTCGGCCATATAGCTCAAAGAACAGACAACCGATGAGGAAGAAAGGTTCTCGAGTGGCAGCCTCGTACCTAAGTGTAGATGGAGTGACGACCTGGTAAGACATGCAGGAAGTCGATGGATGCAGGTGGCTCAGGACCGTGCTTTGTGGCGTTCCTTGGGGAAGGCCTATGTTCAGCAGGCTAATGATGATGATGATGTTAGTTACCAAGTTAAGTAACCAGTATATGAACGTTCATATATTTTTTAATATACAGAATTGTGTAGTTTCGTCACGGAAACGAGCGATTGTATTCAATTTTAAGTTTTTAAGCATTTAATAGCATCCGGTTTAGTTTTATTAAAGCCTTGAAGACTGTTGGTTTATATAAGTTTAAAGGCATGTATTAAATTGATAAATAGTCACTTTCAATATAAAAAGATACAATATATATTACTTAAGCGAACTGAAATTCTATTTATGTCAAGTAAACGGGCGATTATTTTATGACCGACGTCCATATTGCAATTATAAATAGCATTACATTCGAGATTCTTGCTCTGTTCGTTTTGTTGCAAGCGTCTTCGATGCATTCGCATGATAAGGAATAATGTATGTTGCTAAACTTAGACAATTCGCAAGTCAAAGGTTCCGTATATATATACGCACATTCTCGTATCATTGAAACGTCGTTTTCCGGTGTAAAGAACTGCACCTGAGATATCAAACGGCAAACAGGAGAAACCCCACTTTTGTTCTTACACTCCTTCAAGTATTTACTGTTCAAGTTGTAAGAGTAACAGCCTCTGTCGTAAGTCGTCGAACACTGATAACATTTGATGCTGCCTATTCCTTTACATATAATATTTATCACGATCATTATCACAAGTCCGGAATTACGTAAGACGCCTTGCATATTATTTCCAAAAATTCTAAAGTAACGTATTAACAATTCTGACATTTGTCAAAGAGTGTAAACTTTTAAATTTCGAATTATTAATAAAAAATTACAAATCTGGTGTGTTTCAAATTGAAATAATTTTGTAATTTATCTGTACAATGTGGTACATATTTATAAAATATTTATTTATTTCGTATAGAATGTGAATTATTTAAACAAATGAGCGATATAGTCTTGTTTCGACTATTATAAGGACGGAGGCGTTTATTCCATATAATATAATATGTATTCCTCTGTTTTCTCCCTGGACATTGACACTAGAGCAATTTTTTTTTTACGATACGATCTATATAACCATGTTACTATATCTTCGTATTTAATTATTTCAAAAACTGGAACCTACTAAAATTATATATTAATAAACCACCGTAACTAGACATCCAGCAAACAAATTTAACGATCATAAAAATAAAAGAAAACATAGAAACACATCCATATTCCTTTTTATATTATTCCGGAAACAAAAATCGGTTCAGTTTTAGAAGAAGAAACAGGAATACTAAACGACGATTTCATCAATTTTCATAGTTAGTTTTCAGTTTTATAGTTACATAATTTTCAGTTTGAGCTGCAGATGTCTCCCTCGGACGCCTAGCTTGGTTGTTTGGGCGCAGTGCAATGGCAATATGATGTTAAAAATCTATTCTTCCGATTTATCGCAGCCAAGATATCCTTTTTTATTTTGAATAACGTTATCATCACTACTGGATTTTGAGGAGTTTTATACTTTTATAGGTATAAAACTCCTGTTACGCATGGACAAACCAGACTCACAAAATTCGTTTGTATGCCATACACTTATTTCATAAATTCATTAATGTTGAATCTTCTCATAAACCACGTACGACACGTGGTTTATGAGAAGCATCTTGTAGTTTACAACCAGCCTAGTTTAGTCTAGTCTAGCTTACAGCCGGCCTAGCATTTGCGTAGGACATATTTTCTATATCTCCGTATTATGGCTGCAGCACGAATGTGTCGGCGAATAATGCTGTTGTGTTGCGTATGGTGAGTAACGAGCCCCGAGGACCCTTTTTACTGCTAACGGGGCATTTCATCTTAGTCCTCATGGGCGCTTCTGGATTCTTAATCGCGGATAAGTGTAGGTGTCTATGGGCTATAACATACATTTACAAACAGGTGCACTGTGTGCGGAATTATCACCCTTACTTCTATAAAAATATATTATAAAGTTTATGCGATCTCCTCGGTGAATATCTTAGAATAAGTCTTAGTTTCAAAGGATTGATGGGTTAACATAAATATCAACATTTCCTTTTAATAGGCAACATCTCCTGTGGCGCCACCCAATGCAAACACGGGTAGATCGCAAACTAAGAGCGAGAAAAGAAGTGGCAATACACTCTACCAAGAGCTGGCGTTCCAGGAGACTGATGCTAACATAGCTGAAGGAGATGAGGGAGCGGACATTACAGGTACATTCTTTAAATTTAAATTATGACGCAACAATTCTGACGATATTTTAGTGTATGGTAGAATATACGAACACTTTTCTCCAAAATATATATATATATACATATATATATATATATATATATTTTAAAAGCAACAGTACTATGATGGCATTGATTGTTTAGCTCTTATGAAACACTATTTTTTACGTAAAAAGGTTCTAGAAAGGGTAATTTTCTGCAAGTAACATAATTTAATTTGGGATAGAACGAACCTAGCCCAATCAACACGGATTAGAAAAAACGCCTTCCGGTTGTCACTTAATTATTTAACATACATAATACTATGATGTGTTATTATTTTCAGGTAGTTGGGTACATCCTGGAGAATATGCCTCATCGGGTGAGTAATAAAATATTTATATTTATTATATATGTACTATTGTTTGTCTGGTGTTATGTAAAGTGGTTAGTGGCTACATGCTACCACCTTAACACGCTATCCAAATTATACTATATTGCACAATGAGTAATTTTCGTATGAAACGAATTCACGTCAACATTTCGTAAAGTATGTGCTTGTGCTTGTGTTGCAATTATTTTATTATTGGAGATAGGTTGCTAGTCAACACAGGTAGAGAAACGTTCATATTCTATTTACACAATTAACGGTTTACGAATATAATTTTTTTAAGTTTTTTAATTTTTAACTTCACTTGTCAAAAGAGCTATGCAGCGAAACAAGATTGAACATTTTATATGTATATTCTGTTCAATTTATGTTTTCTAAATCTAATGTGTATGTGATAACATGCGTATAATATAAAGTCATTTTGTCTACGGTTAGAAGGATTTTATGAATAAATAGCTGGATAAGTAACCGCTAAGAGCTGGCCGAGTCATCCATTTGTCGGCATGCTTGACTTGCCTTACCTTACTGGAAGTTAAAATTGTACTTGTTAACTGTGTTAATGTACTCAACGTTGCACATAGTTAATTCATAATGCAACAGGTTTCATAATACGTGTCTTGTGGTTATTTAAGTGGTCCAAGTTAGTCGTAATTAATTACATAGATTTTAAGAAAATAATCTATGTATTAAACAAAATAATTATTGTCGATAAAATTTACAAATATGTTTGTTGGTTTGTAACTGGATTTACTATGATTATCTACACAGAAATATACAATTTGTTCTCTGAGGACTGTCCTCGGGCTACATCACTTACTATAGTCGAAACTACGTGACTTCTAAGCTTAGATAAGCGTCCCAAAAATAAAACAGATGACTTGTATAAAACATGAAAGGGGAAGCGAAATCATTTTCAATTAATTCGTTTTTCAGATAATATTGTAGTTTTTATTGTATGTATTTTGTTTCTTGTTTATCCAATTAAGTTATATTATTACAATCTGTACTGTATCTTTATTACAATTTTATTAAAATTTACGATTTTTGTGGAGCCTTAGGTCCTTCGTTACTTTACATAGAAACAGGTGTAAAATGAATTTATGGTTTGGTTGTCTTATTGTAATGTAAGCTATTGTTAAGAACCTAATCCACCGTAAATACGAGGCGTTCCGTCTTTGTAAAATATGTATGGATATGGATTATAGCTCATGTTTGTTTTTATTTGTTACTTACAAGTTGGACCACTCTGCTTATTGTTTTGTTACATCCGAGAAACTAATTCTGTTCTATTCTACTTTCATGCGTTCTAACAAACGTTGCATCAACGCATTGCAGTTAACGATAACTATTTTGGTAAGTTGTTTTGACTTCTCTGGTATTAAAAGATTAAAGGCTTTCTCGTAGTATTCAATACGTTTTGGTTTCGTAACTTTGTTGCATCAATATTATAGTACCTATCAATTACTTTTAACACAATTGCATTATTACACTCCTAACTAAATTTTTTTCTTCATAATCTTTTCTGACAGTCAAATGGAACTAATTTTAAATTTAGTGTTTTACTTCACGCATGTATTACGTTATAATTGAGGAAATTTATGGGAAACAGATTTTAGGTTTTAACTTAATACTTTATTAGGTGAATACCACTGCTTGGTGCTTGAGTTAATGTACGCTTAGGGGCTTATGTTACCATTTCATTTAATTTTATAAATCTCACTGGTTATATGCTTATAATCTTCCTTTGTATTTTTAAAATAATTGAGAATTCTCACTATAAATTAACTTTTTATTTGTATTATTATCAAGAACTTTTTATTAATCTTCTTACCCCAAATTGTTTTCATTAATAATACTAATGAGCTTTGGGTTTGACGTTTTAGGTTTATGTTATAACAAAGTATGTATGGTAATGTAACTAACTAATGTATGCCATTCTATTTTCATGCCATCTAACACATGCTGCATCAACGCATTGCAGTTAACGATAACTACTTCGGTAAGTAAATGTTCGTTTTTTCGAACTCATTTTCCTACACATTTTTTAAACTTAATATTAATTCAAACCAATTTTTTGGATATCCGATTTTAAGCTATGTAAAAACATTATTTCAATATTTTATTATTTCCCTTGAAACAATTAACAATGACTATTAAAATTTGTTTTATATTTCTATTTTCTTCTTTGTCGATCTGTAAAAGTATATTGCTGGACATGGACCTCCCTTGTTGTAGGAAGGATTTGCCTTAAATATCTCGCACCTCTGCCAATGGTGCCAACTCTGCCCGTCGCTGCTCTGAGTATTTTTCGTCTAACGTTTCCAACATATTGCTCAACGTATTTTATTTAAATAATTATTAGAACAAGAAAGATTACCGTTACCGTTACTGAACACCGTGCTGTTACCGTGTTACCGTGCTGAACATAGGCCTCCCCCATAGATTGCCTCATAAGGGGGATATTTGCCATAGTTGCCACTTTTGGAAAATGGGTTGGCAACCGCAGCTTTTTATTTTTAGTCGTGTTGGAGAGACGCTGCTGCCCGTCTCCTAATTTGTTTCCCTCTGTCGCCTCTTACAACACCCACGGGACCATATAGGGTAGTGGATATTCTTACACCGCCACTACACGGAACAAAAAAGATTATTGAAATTAAAAGCAAAAGGCAGTTGAAACGGAATTCCTAATATTTTAATTAAAATGCGTGTTAATTGTAGTAAAAATAGATTACATACAAATGATCTAAAAATTTAAGATAAAAACTGGGCACAAAAACGCATTTAAGTGGCCAGTTCTAAAAACATTTTCGTGTCACCTTCGCAATTTGTTGTGTAATTTCCGTTACTAATTTAATGAATGCAATGTTACGTTTACTTCAATACGGGCTTGTTTTTTTTTTGTTTGTTTGATGAAATTCTTACTATAAAATAGTTTGCTAATTGACTTATATATTACCAGCGTAAGGACCGAGCCAACCGCGCAACTAAATGGCACCAATGTGTTGGCCCTAAAAGGCCAGTTTAGGGCTAAGTTTACCAAGGTTACGCCAGGGTTGGATTCAGAATTTCAGACCCTCAAAAATATTGTACATGGAAAATAAAATTATATTTACTATTTGTTCAAAATGTTTTTTCCAATGCGCCGGGGTTTTGGCGTGACGCGTCTAGTATATCTATTGCATTTCGTTCTTCGGCGTTTTTATTTTGAATTGAAATAAAATTGCATTACGATATCATGTTCATAGCAAATTCAAAAATATTGCTATGAACATGATATCGTCTCTGTCAGAACGACCAGGATAGTAAAATATCACATGAGGAATGCCCGCCTACCTTGTCGTTGCCTGATATGGTATTGCCGTACAAACAAAAATTCTCGATATTGTAGGGTAAATATTAAAAAGTAAAAGGACCTACCAATAATACAAGTCGGTCGACTTGAAGATAAAATTATGGTACTTTCGCGTAATATAGTGGCATATTATTGTATAAATGTTAAGCACCAGGGTAAGAGTGAAACACCCCAACATGAGTCATCATCATCATTATTACAGCCCTTCACAAGTCCACTGCTGAACATAGGCCTCCCCCAAGGAATACCACAAAGCACGGTCCTGAGCCACCTGCATCCATCGACTTCCTGCATGTCTTAACAGGTCGTCACTCCATCTAGTGGGGGGTCCCCCTACACTTTGCCTACCATTACGAGTACCCAACATGAGTATAGGTACTAAATTACTCTCTGGGGTTATTTCACCACTAATTTATGAAATAGTATTATTGAGAAATAAATGTATTTTTATTTTTATTTATTAGGTATTTATTTTATTTATTACGATACTACATACTACACACTATGAAATAGTGGAAAAATAGTATAATTATTATACTACGAAATCCAACCCTGGTTACGTTGTCAACACGGCACTCGTGTAGTTTGTGTGTTAACTTATGACAGATGGTGCTACTTTTGCTTGTATTAAGAAGGTATAAGTAAAATGTTTAGATGGGCGTATCCTTCCTTTAGAAATTATTGAGTTTGTTACACTACGCACATCATAAAGTATTACCAACATCGACGTCATTTATAGCCTCAGTATTTCAATAATAGTCAGTTTGGTTCTCTTTTATCTCGTCTTTTTATCTTTTAGCAATTACGATTTTTTCTAATTTTTCCCCCGTCATTTCTTTTTAAAACGTTTATAATTTCTTATAAAACGTTATGGTATTGTAACTTCTTTCTTTTTTATTTAAATCATAAATTTAATTTATTTTTATTATTAATAATTAAATTTTGAATTAATAAATTTCTATGCGGTAGTATAACTTAAATCACGTTATTTTCATATAATAAATGTGCATGTGATGCAGTGTTTTATGCTTTAACAACATGCATTTGATGGTTTAGAGTGACTACTTATATAATATGACTTCGGATGGATAAATTATAAACGCGAATGCATAATATGTGGTTGAGGCTTTTTTATTGAATATTATTTAGATAGAAAATTCCATTTGAGTACCGCTATCATATGATGTGTATCATGTGAGAAGTTTCGTGATCAATAAAATCTAAAACTGGTCCAACTGGTTTCGTTGATTTTAAAAAGTCAGTGCCTGACTACTATCCCATCTGGATTGTAAGTGGTGATGCAGCCGAAGATGACAAAGTACACTGATTTAGCTCAATGAAAGCTTCTGACCTTGAAGATACCTTCATTGTTATCGGATAAAAACAGATACTGGCAAATTATTTCACTCCTTTGTTTCACTTTAATAATTGTTAAATAAGCCCCAAGTTGTATTTTTACAATAAATGTGTTATTTTAAAGGTAAAGAGGTAGAAAACCTAATTCTGGAAAACAACGAGCTGCTAGCTACAAAGTAAGTTGATTATATACTATTTGATTTATTATCATCATCACCATCATTTCGGCCCATCACAAGTCCACTGCTGAACATAGGTCAAAGAATGTCATAACGCACGGTACTGAGCTACCTGCATCTATCGACTTCTTCCATCTCTTACCAGGTTCTCACCCCATCTAATGGAGGGCGTCCCACACATGCGTACCGGTTCGAAGATGTCACTTCACACACACTTCACCTTACTGATCCATTGGGCTATGTCGGTTAATTTTGTTCTACTGTGGATATACTCATTACGAAGTCTATTACGCAAAGAAACGAGCATAGCATTTGATTATATTTTGTGAATTGTTTGCATGCATATTTAAATGTTTACATGGAAATCTGCTCTCAGAGTGATATTTGATTGGGTTTTTCTTCATAGTAATAATGAAGTAACAGCCTAAATTGTAGCATTAATATTTTTATCAACTTTTAAAGATAAAACGATGCTAAATAACAATGTGACAGAACATAAGCATGAAGATTTTAAAACACAATAAGTATAATTGTATGTTATAACTTATAAATAATTTATGTTATGTATATGTGTAGAGTAATGAAGGAAAATTTAAGGGCTGTAATGAATCAATGAATGAATATTTATAGAGTGGCGGAATGAACACATGGTAGTAAAAACGTGACGCTTATTTTAACGCCTTATTAACACTAGACATATTAGTTTAAAACTGAATAAGTATTTCTATATTTATAAATATGTAATATGCTTTAGGAACGCCTTGAACGTGGTGAAAGACGACTTGATAGTGAAAGTGGATGAGTTGACTGGTGAACAGGAGATTCTGAGGGAGGAGGTAGCGAATCTTAGCTCAGCTAGGGAGAAATTAAGAGAGCGCGTGTCCCAATTGGAGGAAGAACTCAGACATTTGAAGGTGAGTTTCTAATGTTAGCATTTTGTCGGCGGTCGGTAATTTGTTCGATAGCACCACCAGTGCTGTTTAACTAAATAAATTTAATTTCTAGAAAATTTATTTGTGAAGTATCTAGACAAACTGGTAAAAGAATTGTACGTTATTAATCAACATCGTGGTTACAAGATTAGTTGAAATTAAAGTATAATTATTTGTTGGAATCATGTTGGTATTTGACGAAATATATTTATTTATATGACATTAATCTGGTGGCATCGCTTCACATCTAAAATATGCTGACAGCCGATAAATTTAAAGTTACTTTAGCAAAAACTAAGTTCACGTGTAAAGCGTGAAAAGTCAATACGGACATAATCTGCACTTGGTTACCAAAGTTTCCTCAATTGAGATAATATTCAAGTAATATAAACCTGTTAGCATTTTGTTAAAATCTATTAAATTATATTCTATTAAAAAAGTACTCTTAAAAGTGACTTTTTTAATAGAATAAGGGTGACAAACGAGCACATAGCCCACCTGATGGTAAGTGGATGCCGTGGCCCATAGACATCTACATTTATCCTCGATTAGGAATCAAAATTCAGATGTGTTGCCACCCCAAAGGACTAAGATGGAATGCCTCGTTTCCAGTAGAAAGGTTCTCCGGTTCTCTATACTCACCATACGAAACAGCAGCGTGAAGCTTCTATTTTACGCAGGTATTCTGTAAGAGCGTGGCCCTACCCCGGTCGAGCCGACCCATTCACGCTGCAACCATAATATAGCTGCAGCTAGACTCTACCACGTATAAAACTACTAACTACTAAGACTATGGCTATTTTCCTTCTTCATTATCGTCAGCCAGGAAAAGGCCACATAGGCCTCCGGTTATATGGAGCATTTTCTATACTTGACAGACGTATTGGCGTTTGCTATAACTGATGACTCGCACCTTTGACGCTAGTTTTTGACGCAGATTTGGGTATTTTACGTCAGGCGTAAACGTAATAGATATATTGCCGTCACTGGGTAACTATAAACATACTACTGCTATTATGTGGGTATGTACGAATCGATCGGCTCGACCGGGGTAGGACCTCCCTCTCACAGAATACCAGCGTAAAATAGCAGCTTAATACTGCTGTGTTTCGTATGGTGAGCGTAGAGAACCGGAGACCCTTTTTTTACTGGAAACGAGGCATTCCTTCTTAATACTCAGGGGTGACAACGCATCTGCATTTTGATTCTTAATCGAGGATAAATGTAGATGTCTCTGGGCCACAGCATCCACTTACTATCAGGTGGACTTTGTGCTCGTTTGTCACCCTTATACTATATATAAAAAAAAACTAAAACTATGGTGCACTATTATTTCATTGTAGTTTTTTACGTTGTGCGCATTTATTAGCCAGTTTTATCAATAATAAATTACATATTTTGGGGGTACGAATTGTGTATTCTTCAGGGCTTTAGGCCACTTTTGCTCACTTTTAAGTCCGATTCTCTCTTTAACGTTCAAATTGTTAAGTGTACGCTTTTCGTCCAGGAGACGGTAAGCAGTAACGCCGGTGGAGAAAATGAAGACGAAGCAGATGTTCCGATGGCGCAACGTCGACGATTTACACGCGTCGAGATGGCTCGAGTGCTCATGGAGCGGAATCAGTACAAGGTACGTATTTCGTTGTATATCGTATTCAACCCTGTATTCCTTCTCTTCATATTAGAAGGAAAAAATTGTTAAAAATCAATGAGCTCTCATTACAAGAGCCATATGGTTGCCTAGTATCAATCATGTCATAGGATGTAGGGCTGCTTTTCTGCCTATGAATCCGTTTGGATTAGTACTATCCCTTTATCAATTCAAAGCAACCGCTCAGCTCCGGTTTGACCGGTAAGAGAGCCATTTCACATTACACAGGCTATAGCCTACAGTATAAATACTTTCATACTTATTTTATGAAAGTAAATAACGTCATATAAATTAAGAGCAAGGCACCCAGGGGCGCGGTGCTTCAATTTAATTTCAGAGAATCCGCTGTAGTGCTTTTACCGTTAAAACTTAATTACTACGAGTAGTTAAAGAAAACATCGTTAGGTAAATTGACATAGTATAGCTTTAATAAACGGAGCCGCGCGTTTAAAAAAAAAGGAGTACCACTACAGTTTATACAAACATGCCCCTAGTAGTGCAATTATGGCGCCTTTGTATCGAAAGGCTTAAATTCGAAAAAAGAAGACACCAAAAGTTCTTATGGTTAGAACTGAATTTTCAAAAAAAAAATCAATAACTTTTATTGTTTATCTGCACTATTATCTACTGCCGAGTATGGGCCTATTACCATTGTAAGAGGATTTTTTTTACCATAATCCTCTCGCTTGAAGGCAGAAAATGGGAACTTGTAAAAAATATTAACATTGTTAATATGTCCGCAATATTTTAAATAGATCTTTGCTTTACTACGTTAGCAATTTATCTTTTTTTAAAGATTCCTCTTAAATCGCTACAGATAATTATTCTTTTAATACTTCCGCTAAGTTATAACTAGCACTGAGATTGATAAATAAGATTGTACGTCTTTATGTTTACATTATGTACTTTGTTTACCTTTGTTTTATATCAAAAATTACAGGAGCGGTTCATGGAGCTGCAGGATGCCGTGCGTTGGACGGAAATGGTGCGGGCGAGTCGCGTCGACTCCACAATGGACAAGAAGAATAAGCAGAGCATTTGGAAGTTTTTTAGCAACCTCTTTAAGTAATTGAACTTTTTATTCATAATTTATAGCTTACGTTTTTACGGTGGTAAAGCAACGCTCTCACAGAATACCAGTGTAAAATAGCAGCTTAATGCTGCTGTGTTTCGTATGGTGAGTGTAGAGAAACGGAGACCCTTTTTACTGGAAATGAGGCATTCCATCTTAGTCCTCAGGGGTTTCTGAGCCAAAATTCTACATCCCGTTGCAACGAATATTGATAGATCGAGGGCGTCAGCACTGCGCTACCAATCCGCTTGTCCTGTGTAGTGAGTAGGGCTCATTCCTCAAAAAGCCTATAGCCAGTAATAAGTTTAGATTTGGGAATGTTTCTCAAGAATCGCCATCCATTACTACTGGATTTAAAATTTCAAAGACTAAAAACGAAAAAAATTCGTTAGACTTCACGCACGCATCAAGGAAAAACTACTGGATAGATTTCAATTAGGTTTGCTAAGTTTTATTTCTTAGACACTTGGTCCTTATCAAAAAAAATATATTGAGATATCTTCATTTAATATAGAGTTAGGTAGTTATTAAAGTTTTAAGAAACAACGATTTTTATACGGGGTTTTTCACACGGTCAACTGTACGTCGCGTGCTCTCGCGTTACAAACCCAGATAATTTATATATTTTACCTACAAACGGAGCAACGAATAACATTGTTTACAAAGAAATTTTGTAAGTAAAGTATATTTTTGCTTGCGATCTTTTTGATGTTTTTTCCTTCGCACATACGAAAACTTTGTTAATATATGAAGTAACGCGGACGAAGTCGCGGGTATCAGCTAGTTAGTGTTTCCTCTTAATGTTTTAATGTTTAATGTTTTTCTTCACGTATTAGTGCGGTTTAAAAAAATATACCAAATTTAATGAGAGCGGGTAGCGTGACCTTGTCAAGTCGGCAGTAAAGCCCAACCTCTCTCGCTTCGCGTTCCATGTGTGCAAAATCTATATGCTTTTTAGACGATGTTTCCAGTGAAAGTGTAGATATTTTACATCTGTGGCAGTTTCATAAAACGCTAGAATGTCCATCTTAATTTAAACCATAGAGCTGTATAATATGCCTAGCTTATTAGGGAATGATTATACGATCAAAGAACAAGACTTCTTACTTTAGACTGTTCATTACATGCAAGCATGAAAATTATGTGACGTTTCCATAGATTATTCTTAACATTTTCCTTAGACGAATTCTGGTAGATTATTAAATTGATTGAAGTCTATAGTCTTGTAATATATAAGTTTGCAAACAGCACAAACAGCAGATTGTATACAATGACTTTTTTCTCTTTATTTATTGGTATTTTTGTCCCATCGTAACGAACCTAATATACAAGTACACAACGATACAAAGAAGGATATTATGTTCATACGTTCATATCATCTTATTTGTCTTTTTCCGTCCACCATGAAACAGTCTACTGCTAAACATCCCATGATAGGGAAGGATCTATAAGACATATGTGAGATCTGCCATAATAACTTGGCAAACTGATTTGAAAGAAAAAACATTTATTTGATACACATATTTCAAAACAATAACATATAAATGAAAGGGAAGAAATATATACTACCAAGTCGGTGTATAATTTGCGATCATAGTACCAGATATATCACATTATTTATTAAAATTTAAAAAGTTGACATATTTGCTTTATTAATTATTAAGTAAATTATCAGAATAGATTTATTTTTAAATCAAATTGAAAACAGTAAAAATGAACCTGTTTTTAGCTCTTTAACATGTCAATTAAATCGCCATTTTTTATTTTCGCTGAGCGTCATTTTTCACTTTTAAGCTATATTTTTAGATTAAATCTAGTATTAGTTGCTGTTTCAGTTAAATTCATGCTAATTTAGAATCTTTTATTACTATTGAACAAACTACCTTCTTTAACTATTTGGTGATTGCGAATTTATGGCATCAAATTATCTACTTGTAGCATATGTTTCAAAGTTAAACAAATCTTAAAGCGCTCACTTGTAAACTTATGTTATATACTTATGATATCTTTGTATAGAAATCAAAGATCATATCTCAGTGTTACTGGTACCATTCATTAATTTATTAGAGTTGATCCACTGCTGAATATAGGCATATAGCTACCAAGCTGGTTGCCACCACAGTTTTTTTTTATTATTTTAAGAATTTATTAAGAAGGTGCTTCTGTCCATTTCTTGTTTCATTTCCATCTGTCGCCTTACTGACACCCACGGTGTGACATGGCACTAGATTCTCTTAAGCCGCCGCCACTACATGGTTCTTACTCAAAACTAATTATCCTACGCAGTTATAAATTAACTTTTCAAGTCTGTATAATCCAAGCAAGTTAGAGTATATGAAATCCCTATTCTAAATTAAAAATTTTGTAATTATATTTTTTTTTACCAAAGAGCACCTAAATAACTAAATACCAATTGTTTTAATATATTTTGCAATATTTCATAATCGTGTTTTGCGTAAATGCCGATATAGAGACATCCTCACATCTCTGCAATAAATTCTATGTAAAATAATCATAATCCTCGTCACACTATATCAGTGCCCTGCTGGACATTAGCCTTTAGGAGGGCTTATAATAAGCGCTTGACTGACATTCAATATTCAAATCCCGCGTCTTGTCACTGCCATAATCGAAACACGCATATTATTGTCTTACGTTTCTGATATTTTATTTCGTTGACTCTCATGTTACTCGATATCATACTACACCCTTCATATTATGTTCATTGCTTCGTTGCTGTTTGCTAAAAATGTTTTTTTCACCATTTTATATTATAGCAATATCGAAATGTTCATATAAATAACGTTTGCGATACAATCATTTTATGTATGTATGCTTATTACTTATTTGCGTATCTTTTTTTTTGTCTAGTAAAGAATAACTGCTTGCGAAGTGATGTTGATAATGCACAGTTTTTGTGAGCATTTGCAAATCAAAGATGGTTCAATCACAAGTGGTTCATTTCGGTCGGTTTTAAAACTAATTAAAAATAATTTGTAATTCATGAAAAATTGCTGAAGCGTTGCGATCTAATAATTACCGGCTGGGCTTGCGAATCTGACAATCTTGATCTTTTTAATGATGATACACCGCCATCATCAGCATCATCATCATCATAATCAACATAATTAACATATATAAATCTCCAAGAGTGTTGGGGACAAATGAGCATGCGGTTCACCTCTTGGTAAAGTAGACTGGTAGTTTAAGTAGCAGGGGCCTCCTTAGCATGAGCTATGCAAATTTCATCCTTTCAATCGTTTTTGTTAAAAGCTGTTTGGTTAGTAATTTAAAGTATTTTGCACTCTTAAAATCGCCGCTTTCTTTGTTTCTTTTTTTTACGATATTTTATGTGTCATATATACCACGCAAATTATTTTTATCTTTTTCTTTGTCGGCCCTTCACGGTCCACTGTTTAACATAGGAATGAACATGTTTCTAGTATAAAAGAGAAAAATCTGCCACGCTTGATTAAATTTTTTGGTTAAAACTTAATTTGAATTGTAAATTATGATAGATTTATGTTACACATGTATAAAGATATAAGGAACAGATAACTGTTACCGTTTACAGTTGTCAAAAGTCCACTGTTGAACATAGATTCCTTGGTGGAAGGAATATACAAACAGAAAAGAAATCTTCAGAGTTAACAATGGTTATGTGTACAATCACTTTTTATTGTATTTTTATGTAACGTAACACAATTCATTTGCAAAACTTTTTTTTTTAAATGTAAGCAGCAATTGCGTATTCGGAGCACCTAGTATTAACCTTAACTTTTAGTTACTGCATTGCGAGTCGCTTAAAGTTCATTTAAAGCTATTTAGTGCTGATATTAATGTAACAAATATCATGTGATGCTTGCGTTGTGTATTAATATATTTTATTCATTCATTACACCCAATCTATCAAAGTCCTCTGTTATATATAGGTCTTGCATATTTTGCATCGTAAGGGAGACATTTTCCATAGTTGCCAGCTTGGCAGGCAGATTGGCAACCGCAGTTTTATATTTTCTAGTTGTTATTAGGTAGAAGCTGTTGCCCATTTCCTGGTTTGTTAACTCTGTCGTCTCTTACGGCGATCTTATGGTGTAGGGTATATTCTTGCACCTCTTCTACACGGCAGTCTCAACGGAGGCTAAGCAACCGCGCAACACAGGATTATAGTGCCCGAGTGTACACATGCAAGCATAAGTGCACTCTCTATTCCCTCACTCTCATAGTTTGATGGAAATCAGGCGCAGGACCAACGGCTTTACATGCTTTCTGATGCACGGGGGTGAAACATTGCCAACTTCCTGACTCTGATTGCTACTGAGAATTTTTGAGTGAAAAACTCTGATTATTTTTTTTGGATTTGAACCCGGAACTTTGTCATCAGCACTTGACCAAGAGGCAGTCATCATATATAAAAATTATAGTGCATAATTAAAGCGCAAACAAAAATAAACATGATTTTTTTTAAACATTTAAGATGCGTTTGCTTTGCGACTTGTTCGTGATTGGCTCTGCCGTTGCCGTTGACCTTGTGTTATGTCTGTCGGTATTGTACTATAATGACGTAAAAAAGCAGCATCCTTAACGTGTGGATGTAATACTTAGCTGTCTCTAGTTCGCTATTTACTGCATTAATTAGTTTCACCACTGTTCAAGATGGCTAACTTCCCCCGGGGGGTTTCTCTTAATTTGATTTTGGTCAGGGTTCCAACTATAACAGCAATAATAATAATTATTTTACACGAGCTGAGCTGAGTAGCTTACGTTAGTCATAATGTAGGATGTTGATAGTAGAATATTAATAAAAGTTGTTACGTGGTAGAGCCATGCTGCAGCTATATTACTATAGTTGTAGAACGAATGAGTTGGCTCAACCGGGGAAGGACCACGCTCTCACAGAATACCAGCGTAAAATAGCAGCTTAACGCTGCTGTGTTTCCTATGGTAAGTGTAGAGAACTGGAGACCCTTTTTACTGGAAAAGAGGCATTCTATCTTAGTCCTCACGGCTGACAACGCATCTGCATTTTGATTCGTAATGAGGATAGATGTCGGATGAGGTAGATGTCTATGGGCCAAAAGAACCAATTACCATCAGGTGGACTGTGTGCTCGTTTGTCACCCTTATCCTTTTAAACAACTCATTAATCTAAAAATATTATTTTACCATGAAATCATGACAAAATAGAAGACCTTAAAAAGGAAGTGTTTTTGGAACTTCACTAAAAATGAGATAGCATAATGTATTTTAGTATTTTTTTTATATATGTATATAATTAACGGGGACAAAGAAACCCAGGTAGGTGTTACTAAGTAGGACTCTCTGCCTTGGAGTCCGCCTGGATGGGTACTATCCTTTAACCTATTTTGGTCTGCCTACTGTAGATAGCTAGTATTAGGTCCTTACATATGAAATTAGCGTTTTGTCGTACTGACCACTTTGATCTGAAATATATCCTCTTTGGTTAAGAATTCCAAATTCAAATGTATAAATTCATTTAGCTGGTACATTTGAGTTTTGAAAACAGTCATTCATTTGTTTTTTCCTCATTATTTTATTCTTTGGCGTCGCTTATTACCGCACAATGGAAAACATGACCTAATATAAATGTGAGGTATTCCATCTTAACGATATAGAGGTGACAACGCAATTACTGTAGCTTTCTTTGTTTGAAGTTGGCGGCATTGTCCATGGACTGTACTAGCTACTTACCATCAGGTCACTTCAGTTTTATATACAAAAGCTCACCATCTGGCATAGACACCTGCATTTTTCCTCAATTATGAATCAAAATGTCGATAGTATGATAGTATAGCGTGTAAGATGTCTGGTAGTGGTTCCTAATTCGCTTAGATCACCATTGAAAATGTAATAACGCGCCAATTAGCGACACGTCGCTGCGCAGCAGTTTTTAACATGTCAAAAATATGTAGGAATTTCATAACTAATGAGTTGAGTAATGAAGAAAGACTGAAAGGGCGAACATTAGTCTTCTTTCACCAGCCAAGTTATTTTAAAAGTGGATTTTTGGATCTAGATTTATTTTGGTTTGAGTTTGTACTTTGCTCACGCATATATGTCGATCGTGTGGCATTAAATTCCAGAGGGAGCAAATATTTGTGTTAAAACAAATAATTTGAGTGTCACACAAGGCGACATCCACAAAAATCTCATTACCTTCGATTGATGGGGTGTATCCATCGCTAATCCTTTAAAGCGTGCTGACTAAGGTTAATTCTCTCTACAAAAGAAAATACCCGTGTCTAGTACTAAACCTCTATGGGCTGGTGATAACAAAGAATTTTCTATAGCAATTGAATAAATACCGAGATCTCGATCGATCGATCTCAATTAAATATCGAGAATATCGAGATCGAGACATAACCGAGTTTCGTTCATTATTCTATATTCTGTTGTTAATTTAATTTTGCTCTCCATTATTCGACAAAGAGAAACCAAAGGACAACGATTGTTAAGCAATTTATGTGTATTTTGAGTAATAATTTCTTATTTTGGAGAGGTTATTGTGAACAATAATATAGTATGAGAGCGGATGTTCCATTTGCTCTCTTGCATATGCAATTTAACTTTACAAAGACAAAATAATCTTTATAATTTTTTAGTCTAATAACGGTCAGCAGTAACTTCGGCACAAGATTTTGGTATCTTTAATTTCGGGCACTGATTGGTCTGGGCACCTGGAAGCAATGCGATGAACGTTATCAGATGAAATGCGCACATTCCAGTGTCGATCCTTTAGACACCATCAAGTTAGATTACCGAGATCACTGGCTACCTATATTGACCAAGACAGAATGCCTTCTTGTCTTAGTTTTTTGGTTCTTAACCCTGCGATGCTGATGATTGTCATTCATTTATAAAGCCTTTTCCATCTTCCATTCCATATAATATCTTGGATGTCCACTTGGTCTATTCCTTACTCTATTATTCTATAAATTTAAATAAAAACAAAATTCTTTTGCGACTAAGGAAATTAAAATTTTGTCTGTAAACAATGTCTTTAAAAAAAATTTAATCTACTGTTTCGAAGTGAGGAAAAACTGCATAAAAAAACTACAGGTAGCCTCTTTTGTGTTTTATCTTCATGATTTAACGAAGGCAGGTAGTGAAGAGATTATTTCAGTCTCCCCCTGGCGGAAATCCTACGGTGATCATTATTAGCGCTGAAGTGAGATCCTGTTATCTGAGTTTGGAGGGTCATTGGAGTTTCCATCGTTTTATCACTTAATTGTGTTTTTTCACTTTATTGTGATAACCGAGCACATATTCCACCTGATGGTAAGCAGATGTTATGGCCTATAAAATATCTAACACATATCATCGATTAAGAATCAACAAGTCTAAGTACATTTTGCAGATGAGTTGTCATCTCTGAAAACTATGACGGAAATTCTCGTTACCAGTAAAAATAGTCTACGGTTATCTACACTCATCGTACGAAAAACTACAATATTACTCTTTAAGATTTAAAATTTCATGCTGGTATTCTTTATGAGCGTCCTACCCCAGTCGATCCATTCAGCTATACTAGTATAGCTAGTATAGCTGCAACTTGCTCGACCATGTAAGAGACTATAAATATGTCGGTGCGTAACGCAAACGTAAGAGACTATAAATATGTGGGTGCGTAACGTAAACTTAAGAGACTATAAATATGTAGGTGCGTAACGTAAACGTAAGAGACTATAAATATGTCGGTGCGTAACGCAAACGTAAGAGACTATAAATATGTGGGTGCGTAACGTAAACTTAAGAGACTATAAATATGTAGGTGCGTAACGTAAACGTAAGAGACTATAAATATGTCGGTGCGTAACGTAAACGTAAGAGACTATAAATATGTAGGTGCGTAACGTAAACGTAAGAGACTATAAATATGTCGGTGCGTAACGTAAACGTAAGAGACTATAAATATGTAGGTGCGTAACGTAAACGTAAGAGACTATAAATATGTAGGTGCGTAACGTAAACGTAAGAGACTATAAATATGTCGGTGCGTAACGCAAACGTAAGAGACTATAAATATGTGGGTGCGTAACGTAAACTTCAGAGACTATAAATATGTAGGTGCGTAACGTAAACGTAAGAGACTATAAATATGTCGGTGCGTAACGTAAACGTAAGAGACTATAAATATGCCGGTGCGTAACATAAACGTAAGAGACTATAAATACGATAAGAAAAATTCCTAGCCTTCGTAATCTCGAGGTCAACTTACCAGCCATTCAGAGTCCCTCGCCCCGTGATACCGTTGCTGTCCCGATGCAGCTCCGATATAGATAAAATATTTACCTTATTTATTATTTTATTGTTTTACATACATACATAAACACTCATGCCTGTCACCCAGAGGGGTAGGCAGAGACTACGGACTTCCATTTGGCACGATCCTGACACACCTCTCTCGCCTCCTTTACATCCATATATCTACGCATATACACGCTCGTCGGTTAAGGGTACTCCTAATCTCCTTTATTATTTTAGTTAGTCTTTATTTAAAAGTTTCGTAGGAACACTTATTCTTAGTAATGGTAATCAACAGAAATTGTCAATAGAAGAATAAAATATCTAACAACATAATATATAACTTCTTTCATCATAAAGAAGAAGATTAGAAACTTTTATATTATTACATATATTTAGTAGTTTTATAGAAAGCTTTGTTACTCAAATCCATCATATAATATTTTTAATGTGTCTTCCTTTCATACTTTATAATAGGCTGAGTTAATATTTTTAGTTTTTTAGAAATGTGTCGATAAATCATGCATCATCCAAAAGCAATTTACATTTGTTTGTGATTATAGAATTGTTACTTTGTAATTAGATGTATGAAATAAATGGCAATCGTAGTTTTTTGTTATTAGAGCTAGATGAGAGAGAGATGCTGCTGTCCATCTCCTGTTTCATTTCCCGTGTGTCGCCTCTAATGACACCCACGGGATTATATTGATTCGTGGATCGTTGGATAGTGCGAATATTCGGAATGTCAAAAAAGTGTGTATTGTAACCTGCAGTACGCCTGGTACTCTCCGATAGAAGAATGCAGATGGCGGTGTAAGCTTATAGTCATAGGCACACTCCGAAGTACAATCTGTAGAAGACCGACAACAAGCAACTTGGCGGCGGTGAGCTAAGCTGTGAAACTTAGTTTCCACCAGCTTTTTGTTGCCGATAAGCCTTACGGCGAACGGTGTAGCACTGTTGATCAGTTTCCTTCAGTTCAGTTTCCTTTATATAATTAAAATTGAAAGTAATACTCATAGTATGCATCAAATATATTATGGTATATTTTAGTACAATTTTTAAATTTCAATACAATAGTACAATTTGATTAGAAAATTATATCACACCTAAGGTATAATAAATAACCTAATGTATAATAAATAAAAATAATCAAATTTTTGCAGTTCGGGCGAACGACCGCAACGCCCGCTATCGACTCCACACCTAAGAGCTGTAGCAGCTCCAACGCCAGCCTTGCGCCATTCTCGAACCCAAGGTGATTTCCTTGAAACGCAGCTCACCGATCAACACCACAGGAGACACGAGCGAAGCGAACAATTTCGACAGGTAATTTTCTTACAATATCGCATTTATTGGCTTTATATTATTGTATTTATAACCTAATGCAGTTGTATTCATAAAACATAAACTACGAGGGCTGGTTGATAAGTGTTCGGAATCGCTCAATACTTTTCTAGTTTAAATTTTAAAAATAATAATCTCGACAGCGGATTTCTACATTACGTATGTCCTACGCACTTGACCAATTATTAATTTTCGAATGATTCGTAATATTCTTTTTGTGAGATACTATTAATTATAAAAAAATATTAAAAAGAAAAAAATCACAAGTTTTATTTTCACTACAATTATTTCAAAGGTAAATTTATATTTCTAATAATTTAGTCGATTATAATTACGATGAATAAAATAATTGAAATACTGCCAATTGATAATTCTTTAATCCCTCTATCTCCTATCTTCTTTGATCCATTGTTATGGTTGTTAGTTCTAACAATATTGCAAGTCGTCGTGATAAAAAAATTTCGTTAGACACATTAGTAAAGTGTATATTATTAAGAGTTCGATAAACAACGTGAAGGTAAAAATAATATATATGAGGCGTATGTTTTATTTATGTAATATGTTTACCGATTTATCGGTAAACATATTACATAAATCGGTTTAACCGTTTCCTTAACGGAAACGGTTAAACCGATTTAAATGATTTTTTTATTAAATATGTACTTCAGGGTGCCACATGAATTTAAGAAAAATACTCCATCCCTAAGGGTGAACTTTTTTACTATTTGAACCCAGCGCTTGACTACTATCCCACTCGGTAATTGGCGATGCAACCGAAGATGGCGAAGCGCATTGACTTAACTAAAGCCTATTCACTCTTGCATTGAAGACACACACATTGCAATCAGATGGAAAGACTGCTGGCAACTTATTCCACTCCTTTGCTGTACGCATGACAAACGATGAAGCAAACCGTTTGGTACGGTTGCGTAGTAAGTCTACAGCGATAGGGTGGAGACTGGCCGAGTGTCTGGTTGTCCGATGGTGAAAGGGAGAGGGAGGAATTAAATTATGCAATTCCTGCGCACACTCTGAAATGTATCCTGTAGAAAACCGAAAGATTGGCTACTTTGAGCCTGTGTTTGAGACAGGTGAGATTGGTTATAACCAGTTTCGGGCCAGCAATAAGCCTCTTAGCTCGCCTTTACATTGAGTCCAAAGCTGCTAGGTGGCATTTTGCAGCACCAGCCAATATATGGCAGCAATACTCCATGCACGAGCGGACTTGCGCTTTGTATAGAGTAAGCATCTGTCCCGGCGTAAAGTACCGCCCCGCACCTTTGTAAGGATTCCTAACTTCCTTGCAGCAGCTTTAGCCTTGGACTCAACGGACCGCCCGAAGTTCAGGTTTGAGGAAATCTCAACCACCAAATAACTGAAGGTGCTCCCCTTGTATTCCAGTGATATATTTCGGAACGAAGGATTTAAGATGAACTGGCTCCTTTTGGAAGTGTTTTGGAGGCGTTGAATTTCACAAGATTAGCACCGCCACATTCCTAAACTGCCTGTAGTGTGAGATTAACGCTGAGAATACGCTCAACCATAGCTTCTCTTTCCGTTCTCTCAGTTTATGTTCTGAACCGCCGGTCTAGTAGTATACCTACATAGAACTCTTGGCAGGCAGGTTGGAACTTGTCCTGGTTTCCACGACAAAGTTTATTTTTATTTTTTGTTTGATATTTAAAAATTAACTTTATTTATTATAGCTTGACCTTAAAACAAAAGAGATCATAGATATCCACAGAAAATTAAAAAAAAAAACGGAAATATATTATCTGAGGAGCAAGGTGTTAAATAGTTATTTCCACTCTGTATATAGTACTCGACGAGCGGATCTGAATGTAGATGCAGCGGTATCAGAAGCAGAAGGTGAGAATGGTGCGCCACGAGTCCATCTAGAGAGGCCACACTTAGATGAAGTGAGACAAGCGCTCTAAAAACTCAAACCGAAAAGGTCTGTGGGTCCAGACGGTATCCCCCCTTATATCTTTAGGGATTGTCGTTTGGTTCTAGATAGACCTCTACTTTACATTTTTAACAAATGTCTGGAGGCTGCTGAATATCCAGAGATGTGGAAACTTACCCGGGTAGTACTGGTACCTAAAGCAGGTAATGGAAATAACTTAGAAAATGATAGACCAGTAGCAGTACTGTCAGCTCCAGCAAAAATACTAGAGTCCGCTATCCATTACAATTTATTCTTACAGGTTAGCACGCAATTATCAGACGCTCAACATGGGTTTAGACCAGAAAGAAGGACAGACAGTAATCTACTTAGCTATATGGCTCGAATTGTGCCAACAGTAGATAGGGGTGAACAGGTGGACGCGGCTTATTTTGACTTCAAAAAGGCATTTGATTCGGTAAATAATGATGTATTATTGAAAAAATTGACTAGCGTCGGTTTCACTCCACATCTTCTAAAGTTGTTTGCTAGCTATATGAGAGATAGGCAGCAGTATGTACAATACGAGAAACATCTGTCAGAAAGATATTTTACTTGGTCGGGAGTGAGCCAGGGCAGTAATCTAGGGCCGCTCCAGCTCATATTGATGATTAACGATCTTCCGAGTGTTGTGAAAGATGCGACGTGTCTGTTATTCGCCGACGATCTCAAACTTTCACTCCCTATAAGGAGCGCTGAGGATTGTCAAAGACTTCAGTGCGACATAAATAGATTAGCAGCTTGGAATAAGAAGAACCAGTTGCAATTTAACATCTCGTAGTGCTTGACAATATCATTCACCCGCTCAAAAACACCAATAGTACAAAACTATGAGGTTGACAATAAGCTTATGAAAAGAGTTACAGAAGTGCGGGATCTGGGTGTTCAAATGGATGCCGGACTAAATTTTCGTGCTCATGTTATTAATATCTGCAAAAAAGCATATAGCAATATAGGGTTTGTTCTTCGCCGAGTAAATAATTTCACAAATGTCAAAGCAATCATTGTATTATACAATGCCTTGGTCAGAAGTCATTTGAAACACAATGCAATCGTTTGGTCTCCGCATGAAGCTAAGTATAAGCTAATCTTGGAGAGGGTACACAATAAATTTGTGAGATATCTGTATATGAAACTTTACGGCGTGTACCCACTTTATCCCTTAATGTATCCAACCTTATTCATTATAGGAATGGTCGGATACAATGAACTTAGGGTTAGGAGAGAATTTACTCTGGTCTTATATATTTATAAGGTACTCATAGGGAAAATATTTAATTCTGACATACTAAAACAATTAAACATGTATGTACCGGACGGATACATAGGGAGACGGCGACGGCCACAACTGTTTGCCGTGCCGAACGGAAGAACAAACCTAATGCGTCAGGCGCCCTTCACACTTGCTCTCTGCACACTTAATTTGATAGCGAGAGAAATAGACTTGTTTCGCTGTCCACTGAGTGAGTTCACAAAGCTAGCATTATACATTGTTTGTTATGTACCTAATTTAAAAAGATAATTGCGTATAATAATAATAGTACATAAAATAATTATAATAATAGCATATAGAATAGTTATAATAATAGCATATACATAGAATAGTTACACTATCGTATTAGGATTACCTGCAAAGATAGTTGTAAGTGTTGAAATAAATAAATAAATAAAAGTAAAGAAGTTGCCGTGATGGCGCTTCTTCTGCTCTTTATGTGACAATAAATAGTGTAGTCATGTCAACATGAATTAACTTATGATTTCTTATATTTACACTAAAACTAATTTTACAGTCCACTTTCACAATTTTGCATCTAAACCCATATTTTTTGTTTAAATGTAAACGATTAGCTCGCTGCTCTTTGGACTCTGCCTGCCACCTCAGGCACTATAGGTGTTGCGCTATGCATAGTTTCCAAAATATTTCAAAAAGTGCCAAAGCCTTGGATCATAAAATTCCGAAGAAATGGTGGGACAATTTTTAAAAAGAAAGGTATGTTTAATTGAAATCAATTAAATATAGATTATTGTCGTTATAAATTTTCATTTGTGACATTTATCAATCAGTTCTCGTATTACTCTAACCTTTATTGATCTTTAACTCAGTTGTTAATGGGCTTTCAAGATTGTTAACTGCACGGATTATACGGTGAAAGTTGCGCAATTTCAATCGAAGTTCATAATAAATTACATCTCATCATATTATTGGATGTATTTTATACTTCAAACTTTCTTTATGCAAAGATTTTTAATTCTATAAATAAACTCTTTAATTTCATAAGCTTTAATAAATCAGTAATATTTCGTTTGTAGATCAATTTTGTATTAAAAAGACTTAGTCACTTTCATCCAATTGGGGCATATTTGTGTATGCAAAAAATTCGTTGTGTATGCAAAATTTTGTCCTCACTACAACTACGGAATTAAGAAGGGTTATCAATGAAGAATGGTGCAATGTTCTACAAAATACTATAAAAAACCTCAACTGGTCTATACTGGACCGATTGTAATTGGTGATAACTGCACAAGTATAGTATAATAGTATAGTGCCAGTGATGATATATGGATCTGAGACATGGTTCTTCACTGCTGACCGCATGAGGAAGCTCAAGGTCGCTCAGCGAGCTATGGCGAGGGCTCGGAATTTTTATGAATATCGATAATGAGGATATCCGCAGTAGATACAGAGCACCAAAATAGCCCAACGGATCAGTAATCTGAAGTGGCAATGGGCCTGCTCAAAGACCCGACAACCGATAGGGAAGAAAGGTTCTCGAATGGCAGCCTCATACCGGTAAGCGAAGTGTAGGGCGGCCCTTCATTAGATGGAGTGACGACCTGGTGATGATGCAGGAAATCGATGAATGTAGTGCAAGGGCGTGCTTTATAGCATCCCTTAAGGGAGGCTTATTTTCAGCAGTGGACTTGTGACAGCCTGTCACAAGGGTGTTAGGATGATGTGATGTGATGAAATAAAGATTTCAAAAACTTATAAAATCAGGAAAACAAGTAGTATAAAAGATGTCCAATATATTGATTAGTTTTTATCTATCAGTTTATTTCATGCTTTTACTAAACCAATAATATTTTTTTTATAAATCTATTTGTTTTTACGCTACCTTTTAACGGCCATGGCATGTCTCATTTGTTTCAATTATTTCTTCTCATTTGCACAATTTTGAACAAAGAGATTGTTGATGTGTAACATGCAATTTTAATTACCCTTTCGAAATTATTATTCAACCCGTTGCGTTTGTGACTTTTTAACCAAAATCGGTTTTAGATGTTTAATGTCTGCAATCTCGTGTTTACTTTTGAGTTCAATTTTATACTTAATCGCACACATCTTTCATTGCATTTGTAATTCCTACTGTTATATATGCTTTTTTCGTTGTGTTGGGCTTCCCCTATTGTTGCTTTTTTCATCCTTTTCCTTTACCTAATCCCCTTTCCTTTCTTTTTTCAGTTAAAACAATGAGGACAGCCAAAGAATTGTTCAGAAACTAAACTCGTTAACCGTTGAATGTGATACTTTATGAGTTTTATAAGTGATATTTTTATCTATACTTTATAGGAGTAATATTTTTATTTATACTTTATCGATTGTTATAGGTGCAAATTTAGTATTGTAGTCTGTTTGTACATTTTAGCTTAATGTTCATTTGTTTGTCCGTTTTGTGATGTGTGCCAAATAAAATGAATCTTATTTTTACTTTATGTTTTATTGACTTACGTATTTGTATTACACGCTATTCATATTTATTATTCATTTTTAGAACCCTTTTATACATTTTACAACCCTTTTATGCATTTTAATGTTAAAAAATATTTCTTTTAAAAACCGTTAAAATGTAAAGTAAATAAATAAATTCTTACTCTATCGTGGTCTTTTCATGTTCTTGAATAGATAAATATATAAAAATGATATAGACAGATAAAAATATAGTTTTTCATACTTAAGGCTTGTAAATTGAATGAATAATGCTTTATTATGTAAGTAACTATTAATCAATCTCACATTCGTTGCAAAAAATTAGCTTACCCTCTAAGTTATTTTAATAAATATAATAATGTCCTTGAATTTGAGGTAAAGGGTAAAAACAATCTACTATAATGCGCACTGTTCAAATTTAAGCTATTATTATAAGGTTAAAGAGTTGAACCTTGAAGTGGTGGTGTATTTAGGTGCGGGCACACGTTCGCAAAGAAGATGGACGCACGCAAGCGTATGGCTGGAGTCTGCCCGGGAAGAATGGACAAGGACAGAAGGGACCCAGTCAGAGCGTCTCCCTCTCGTCAGGGGGCGTGCCAGTACCTGTTCCTGTATTCTGCAGGTGAGATCATAGAAATTTTAGGCGCATATTATGTATCCAAACATAAAGTAATAATTTTATTTAGCAAAACTATTAATTCTAAAGATTAGTATGTAATTATGATAATTGTTTAGTAACATGATCTTTTCATTCCATTTCCATTACCACCCTACGCAAGTCCACTGCTGAACATAGGCCATCTCCAAGGAAAGCCACAAAACACGGTCCTGAGTCACTTCCGCCCATCGACTTCCTGCCTGTCTTACCAGCATGATGATGACGACATAAACATGATGTCACCTAGAGGGGTAGGCAGAGACTACGGACTTCCATTCGGCACGATCCTGACACACCTTTCTCGCCTCCTTTACATCCATATACATACGCATACATGTTCGTCGGTTAAGGTACACTCTTAATCTGTCCCATCTTAAATATATCGCCAATTTGGTCGATAAACTTCGTCTAGGGCGTCCCTTCCCGACTCTGCTGTTCACTTGTGCAACAAAGATTTGCTTTGACACTCTTTCCTCGTTCATTCTTTCTACTTGATCAAACCACCTAAGCATTCCTTTCTTAATCCTGGTCACAACATCATCTTGTAGACCACACTTTTTTTCTTTACTTATCACACAATTTCTCACCCTGTCATTCAGATTCAGCTCTAACATACTCCTTAATGACCGCATTTCTACAGCATTTATTTTACTCTCGTGCTTTTACTGTTATACCCAACTTTCACTACCATACATTAAGGTAGGTAGGTTGATCTTAACTTATAAATAAAATTATTTCTTATTGTAAATAGAAATAAATAATCTTGTCTAGGACACTGTACATACGTCTGGTACGGTCCAACCATAAATTGAAATTTTTAATATTTACATAAATTTATTTAAATAATACTTCAGCCATGTTCATAATCTAGATTAAAAGAAATGTTCAGTTTTCATGTTATTGCTATGTAAAATATTTCATAATCTAAAAAAGTCCACCTGATGGTAAGTGGGTATTGTGGATGTGGCCCATAGACATCTACATTTACCCTCGATAAAGATTCAAAATGCACTATGCGTTGACTGACACCCTGAAGACTAAAATAGGATGCCTCGTTTCCAGTAAAAAGGGTCTCCGGTTCTCTACACTCATCGTACGAAACACAGCAGCATTAAGCTGCCATTTTACGCTGGTATTCTGTGAGAGCGTGGTCCTACTCCGGTCGAGCCGATCTATTCCTGCTACAACAATAATATGGCGGCAGCATGGCTCTACCACGTAAAATTAAAATGTTAAAATATTTTACTAAAAAACTATTAATCAAAATATTTTTAGGGTGCATAACACATTCTTGCCATTATATGGGTAGTTTGTTGATTGATATAGAAGTCTGAAGCAAGAGAATCGATGAACTCTTTAAAGGCGTTCTTTACTACTGCTTTGGAGCTGAAATGTTTGCATATTAGAGTTATCTAAACATCGAAAAAAGTTAAATTCTCTCAAGACAAGGTCTGAAGAATAGGGTATCTCTAGCTTTAGCTCTGTTAATTTTTCTAACGTCTGTTATGCAGTATGTAGCCGGGCGTTGCCGTGATTCATGAAGAAGCAATAGCGAAGCGTAGTTCACCAATCTGTGTTGTTCAAGTGGCAGCTTCTGCACGATCATTTGCGATTCTTGACAATAACGGTCAGCAGAAACTGTGGCACTAGATATCAAGAAGCTTTAGTGAATAACACAAAGAGTAGACCACCAAATTGTCACCACAAGCTTCTTTGGACTAATCTTTCATTTCCGGTACTGTTTGCCTTAGGCACCTGTATTTAATTCCTGTGATAAACTCTTACGCGTATCGCATAGGATTCACTCCTCATAGCAGGTTACAATTCCACTCGAAATTCCCTCCTTTCTATGCCGATTCGGCATTATGAAGCAATCTAAGGGGCCTTTTGCTGTGCGCCACTCAGACCTTGAGATACCCATTTGTTAAGTCTTCTTTATTTTGTTGCAAAATGATCTACTATTATTTAACACTTACCTACATCAGAAGCTGACGCCAGGAAAGCCCTAGTTTGAGACAGATCCGCTTTCACTATCACCTTCAGTTCGTCCTTATCACCCATCTCCAGGCGGCCACGAGGTAAGATTGTGACGTCTAAATTTCCCGAACAAAAACGATTGAACTAATAAAGCATAGTTCTGTCGTAAGTAGTGCTAAGTCCATATACGTCATTGATATTGAGTGCTGTTTGCAAATCATTGTTGTTTCCACGTCGAAACCTGTATTCAAAATTAACTCGAATTTTCAGAGTCCATTATAAATATAGAAATATTGCAGGAAAAAACCCAAGAAATAACTGATTTTGAAAAAGAAATAACATGCCTTTAACAGGTATAATGTTTATTTTAATTAAGAATTCCGAGTAAACCATAGATATTACAGTTCAAAGTGGCCAGTTTTACAAAACAGCAATTATATAATATGTATATATGTAAAGTCCTTTTATTTAGCACTTACACCTGCGCAAACTCACCTAGCTAACTTCTCTCGAGGTGCATAGATATAAGTTTGGCGCGCATAATATTTAACAAATAACAATAAAACGACAAACCACTTGTTATAAGTGGTATAAATAAGTGGTATCTTAAAATTGGAGCACGACAGTAAACTGCAATTTTGTAGCATAGGTGTGTCATATAATTCAGACGTAGGTAACGCTCATCAAAAATGAGTTCCATCCGCTTTTTTATATAAGAGGGGGCAAACGAGCATGCCGCTCACCTGATGGTAAGTGACTACCGCCGCCCATGAACAACTAACACCAAGGACATTGCTGATGCGTTGCAGGCCTAAAAAGAGTAGGCTCTTTTCTTGAAGGTCCCTAAGTCGTATCCGCTTGGAAAAACCTGGTTCTTCGTATTCAATACGAGTTAAGACAGAGCCAGACTTTTAGGCTATATGAAAATGTATAAATAGGTGTTACTTTTTTAGGTGTGAACACTAAGTACAAAAGTAAGAACATTTTCGTTATCTATTGAAAAAGTCCGTCATAATTATAGCGAAATCGGTCGCTTTGAAAATGACGTAAATTTAATCGAGTGAATAAGTAAAAGCTTACATTTATCATCTACATAAAAATATAGTTCAACAGAGACAATAATAACAGGTAATAAGTATGCAAGTGCGCCGTATGCCTATAACACATAAAATAGGTCAATATGAATGTAAGTAGAAAGAATAGTGATAATTTATAATCCTTTTCGTTACATTGTGTTACTTTTTGACTAACTATTTTCATGTCAAATACGAAATCATTTATTTAAAACAACTGGATGTTCATCCATTACAACCTATTATATACCACTGCTAAACATAGACCTTTCATTAGACTGTCTCATAAGGGGGATTAGTCATAGTAGCCACGCTTGGAAAACGAGTTGGCAACCTCAATTTTTTTATTTTCTAGTTGTTATTAGGAAAAGACCATCTCCTGGTTTCTTTCTGTCTATCGCCTCTTACGACGACACTTCACGGGGCGATACGGGGTGGTAGATATTCTTATACAGCTACCAACACAATTTAAACAACTGGATCTGATAATATAGAATAAAGGTTTAAATTTTCTCAAAAAACTAAATTATTAAAAAAATATCAATTTGCATTTTCTAAACTACAAAAAGTATTATTTATTACATGCGTAAAGTAAAGCAAAGTAAAGAGTGACAATCCATATTTCTCCATATCTCATTAAATGATTTATATTATAACACTATCTCAAAACGCTATGATGAAAAGTCAGAATGTGTCAAAAAAGGTACGTATGGCAATTCATAATGCTGTGTTAGTCCCTACTTTAATGTATGGTAGTGAAAGTTGGGACTGGCAGAAGAAGCATGAGAGTAGAATAAATGCTGTAGAAATGCGGTCATTAAGGAGTATGCTAGGGCTGAATCTGAATGACAGGGTGAGAAATAGTGTGATAAGAGAAAAGTGTGGTTTGCAAGATGACGTTGTCACCAAGTTTAAGAAAGGAATGCTTCGGTGGTTTGGTCATGTAGAAAGAATGAACGAGGAAAGAGTGACAAAGCAAATTTATGTTGCAGAAGTGAACGGAAGAGTCGGGAAGGGACGCCCTAGACGAAGGTTTATCGACCAAATTGGCGATGTATTGAAAATGGGCCAGATTAGGAGTACCCTTAACCGACGAGCGTGTATGCGTAGATATATGGATGTAAAGGAGGCGAAAGAAGTGTGTCAGGATCGTGCCAAATGGAAGTCCGTAGTCTCTGCCTACCCCTCTGGGTGACAGGCGTGAGTGTTTATGTATGTATGTACTATCTCAAAAGTGTTTTCATTTACAACCGTAGATTGTTGTTAGATTACTTTTATCCCATCATTCCACTGTTGAAAGCAGGATTCTAGATTGCAACAAGGCATGATGCCTTGATCAACCGGCGCTTATGTGAAAAAGCCCTATTGTGCATCTGCTGATATTTCATATCTCTGAAAGATTTTTTAGAATAATCGTTTATTCAAAAAGATTCATGGGCAGCCCCCCAAGTCTTAAGTGGCTTACGAGACCAAATAAGCTTCTTAAAACAAATTTTTGGTCAAATCTATGCAGTTTATGGCAGTGGTTAATCTATGAACACTGTTGTTGTCCAAAAAAAACATTTTTAACAAGTCAGCGTCTTAATTGTTTATTAATTTAAAATATTTTGTACATAGGCCAATAGCGGAAAGTGAGCCTCGTATGACGTTGCTCTGTGCGGCTGGGGTGAATCTAAATGGGGGTGTAACTCCGGACGGCGGCTGCATGATCGGCGAGAGTGTTTTCTATGCCAAAGAAAACGATAAGTCGGAGAACACCATGTGCCTTGGTAAGAAATTCATGATCATATTTAGTAGTAGTGTAGAGTAGACATTATGGCTCAATGATGAACCTTTTTTTTACGTTGTCCACTAAATTCTTCGTCTTGTGTTTGAATTTTGATATCAAAATTGGCACTTGACCATTTTATTTTTACATTGCGAATTTCTTTCCAAAATTATTATTGAATATAAAGTGGCTGATTCTATCTTAGACTAAATGTTGTGGAATGTCGTAATGAATGTTGTCATGACAATTTCTATTTGTTAACTGGTGGTTGTGCTCATAAATCGAAGGAAGAAGGCCATTCTACTTATAAATAAAGGTCAATCCAATAGTCCTTCCCGTGCCATGTGACTTAGTTACGTAAACACTGTTAATGTTTTTTTTAAATATATTCATATTAGATACTTACAACCAGATGGTATAAAATCATTATACGTAGGCCACTCACAAACTAAAAGAAGTTCTATGGTCAAAGTTTTTATCATTAAATCTTTTCTAAGAACTTTCCAACAGCATCTGTACAAAGTTCTATGCTTCAGGACCAATTTTCGAAACACTTTCTGGTCCGCCTCAGATACCTCTTTTGCGATTTGCTAGAAACCTGCTATTGATTTTAAGTGAATCGACGGAATGCACGAAGTACGTTTCCGTTGCAGTTCCGTCTTTCAATGAAACACGATATTTTAATTATATTTAGTTCGTAAGAAAACGTTGACGGAAATTTGAAATTGGAACATTGTTTTTTTTCTCTCGCTATGAACTCCTACGAGTATACTGCCTGTGTCAAATAATAAGAGATTACCCTTTATAATAATTTGTTAAGTAAGAATGTGCAATTTTATTATTAAGTCTTAAGTAAAGCCTTTGTAGATCTTTCGTTTGAATGAGGAAATATTTGACTTCGTAGACTAAGGTTAGGTAAATAACGAACATATTATTTATTATCTACAGCGTACGAAATGAGCAAGGCGCAGTCAGTACACTCGCCCGAAGTTGAGCAGATCAACCGGCAGTTGCAATCAACGCACAGTGTCGAGCACTCCGAGAAGAATCTATCCTCACTCGTTTGGATATGTTCTAGTACAAAAACAAAAGGGATAGTTATGGTAAGTCCATAAGCAATGTGTTTATAGTAAGGCCTGCCTGCCATCTGGAGCCATTATTGCCATCATTGTTTGAAATTCGTTGTAGATATCTATGGGCTTTAGTGGCCAGTTCCTTATCATCAAGTAATACCCAAAGTTTCACAGCAGACAGTAAAAGTTGTTGTAGCTCGCAGGTAATCGTTCGACTTAAAATTTCATACGAGAGCAAACCGAGTTGGATATCCGCCGGCACTAATGAAATTAATTTTTAAAAATTTGATTGGTGGCGAAAGAAAACCAAAAAAAGGTTCCTAATCGATGCTAGATATATATGTAGGTGTCAGTGAGCATAGTATAGTATAAACTTATCATTAAATTATTATGAAATTGCAGCCGTAGTTTGGTCGGATTCGGCTAGAATATCATCAGTGTAATTGATTCGAGACACGGTCGACTATCGCTATACGTTTTAGTGTGTAAAATAACAGTCGAAACTCAAATAATTATTTTCAATTATAGATTTAGATATTAATCGATGTCATTTTCTCGTAAAAATAACCTTACTAGTGTTGTGTAAATTGTCGAAATATAATTTTAATTTTATTCTGTAAATCCTTATGTAATACATAAAAGATTGTATTCTATTTCCAACTCTCCTGTTGATCGAAAATGGATTATGCAATCCTTATTATTCATTTATGTTTTTAAAAGACTGTACGATATAACTTAGACAGCTATTTAGCTTTATTTTAAATAATATCACTGAAATATTCTTATGAAACGTTGGGTATTTATTTATTAACAATTTTAAGTTTTTATAAAATTTTCACCATCAGATAATCGACGCGAACAATCCAGCGGAGGTGATAGAATCGTTCTCGGTGAGCGACAAGCACATATTAAGCGTTGCGTCTGTTCCGGGTGCGATGGCGGAGGATTACCGAGAGTACGAGGAGCGGATGTCGGAGAACGAAGGAAAACGTCACTCGGTGAGTGATAGCTGTCAAATTTGACCATGTTCGGTTGTCAGTCTAAAATTATCATGTTAGTGAGCTTCACATTTTAGCTGATATGTCTACAGCTCGCAAGATCATCAACACATCAAGATCCGAAATCTTGATGTATTGAAGATATTGTCGCAGTGGTATGTCCAGAAGTTAATTTGGTTACAGAATGATAATGATGACGATTTTTAATTATTATTTAAACATTTTTAGCAATCTCTATTCTGTGTGGGAAAGAGTGAGTCAGTAGAGAGTCAAAATGGATTGCCTGTTACTGTCAACTCTAATGGCAATGGTGAAAATGGTGAAAAAGAAGTTGTCGTCGGAAGCACGCGACTGGTAAGCAGTTCTTTAATTTAAAAAAAAATGTGATAAATATTGTGGTAAGGTTTATATTATATTCTCCATAGTATTGCGTACCTGCAAGTTCAATTTCATCATGGACGTACAGAAAAATATAAATTTATTTAAGAAAAAACGGACTGTCTGCTGTAGGACGAGATCGAGATGATACGCTAATAAAGGTTCCTAAATTTAGATTAGCTAAAATATAGTCCAACAATCGGATACAAAATCTAAAAACAATTGTTTAGGAAATTTTGTAAACCCACTGTAAAAGAGATCAATATATTGAGGACAATGATGTGTAAAAATAACTCTTACTGCACTTGCTACTGATATTATTTTTTTTAAACTGTCATTGAAAAAAATATTTATTAGACCTTTGACTTTGTATTCATTTTATTATGTATAAATTGTAATTGTAATTAAAACATGGCATTAAAAAAAATCTAGAGAAACCGGCGTAGATTTAGATGTTCAAGAATAAAGCCTTCTTTGTAAGCCTAATTTGAATAAAAAAACAACAATATATATATATAAGATGGCTTCGGCTGCATCACCACTTACCATCGCATAGCTAGGATAGTAGTCAAGCACTGACTTAGAATACTAAAAACGGCAGCTCCGTGGCGCAGTGGCTTAGCAATGAGTTGCAGCCCTAAGGGCCGCGGGTTCGAATCCCGCACGCAACAAGTATGTTGTATGTAAATTGCTCCCATGATAAGGGAGAAAATCCTATTGTGAATAACGTTTTAAAAAAAAAGCAGAAAAAAGTCTTAGACAATACAACCTAGTCTGATTAAAAAAAATACAAATCAGACTAGGAATCTCAATATGAGGAAAATCTATAATATCTATAATTGGTTTTGTATTTTAGTTTTTTTAAGTATTACCAACAAAAAAGATAGACGAAGCGCTACGTACATTTCAAGCGTTGAGGAAACCGTGCTCAACTTCGTGACACGTACTTACCTATACATAATATGTATATGTACCTAAAACCATGTTGTTGGTTGCAAATGATTTTTGATGCATATGTTGTGTATGTGCGTAAGCTTAAAATAAGATGAACATGGTTTTGGCTGGGCTTTTGCATCACTTAAAATGTACGCAGCGCTATGTCTTTCTTTTTTGTTGGTCTCAGAGGTATTATTAGTATTTATATAAAATTACAATAATTAAACAAGTTAAACGGTCTGTTCTATTGATTATATTCTGATGTAATTAAAATATAAAGGAAGTAGAACTAAATAATTAGAAAGTATAGTAAATCGATTTATTTCGAGAATTGGGTTTGGTACCAGTCAAGTTTTTAATTCAACAACAGACAAAATGTCAAACTAGACTTTGAGTTGTTTCTTTGTATAGGTGCAGGCGACGTTACTGACTCCACCCACTACTCCTGTCAAGGAGACGCTACCTCAGAAGGAAAGTGATGCTCCTAAAGAGTCCACCGTTAAGAATGTGGAAGATGCTGATCCTGTTGCACCTGATAGCCCTCCACTCAGCTCTACACCAATTAATGAAATCGGTAATTTTTCAATATTAAAACATTTTCGGGTCGCTCGTATGGTTACAGGTAAGAAGTTAAAGTAAACAGAAAAGTGCAGATTGGCTCAAGATTACTAATGTAATATACAAGCAACGAACGAGTGGATAAAAAGTTCTATATTTAGGATGTTGGGTCTGAATAAAAACCCAAGAAAGTTGATCTCCTAACTTCATACTACATACTAAAAGTATAGAATGTACATATACTAATACATTCTATACTTTCTGATTCCTCTAATGATTTCGGATAACTGTAATTATAGCACCAAAAAATTCTTTTGATGAAAGCTTCTTATTTTCCAATGTTCCTTTTATTTTAACAATGTTAGATACCACCATTAAAGCGAAGTAGTAACCCAAGTAGCACACACGTGGTATAACAAAGCGCTACAGTAGCCGCTTAACAGGTATATGTAATGGCTTTACCTCCTTATGTAAGAGCTACAGTAGTGATAGAGAACTTCTCAATCGCTTTTATACCACTGAAAAGGCCCCACTTTATACGGGCTTCAGTGCTACAGCAGCGGTACAATAGCGGCATGTTGAGTTTCTTAAGCGTTACAAAGGTGCGTGAAATGTGATTTTTGGAGCTAAAAGATATACAAGAAGTTCTTGTGCCACCTTTATAAGAATTTGCATATGATTGTGACGCGACTGTAACTCGTAACTAAATCTTAAAGCATCTTAAAGGTATTTTTTTACATGATATAACTATATTATAATTATTATAAGTATTATTGACAGGACATAAATGACAAATATTATCTCAAATTGATCGTGATATGGATAATGATTTAATTTCACTTGTTTACGTAGAATAATAGTGCCACAGAATACATGTACCCTGACGGGAAGAACGAAAACTTCATACAAAAAAAATGCCAACAGCTTGCGACACTAGCGCGCCAGTTTTTGATCCATGAACTAATTTTCGCGCCAGATTGAATGTGTGCGTGTGTATATGTATAATGCTCATTGCCTATCCTCACATTCAATATTCTATATTTTAATATATATTAATATATTACTATTTCCATTCCAATTTTCTAGAATGTAATTTCTACATTCGTAGAAAATTGGAATGGAAATAGTAATAAATGAATATAATACATATTGGAAATTTTAATAACACAAACCTTAAGAGTAAGATTAAAGTTAACAATTAGCTATGCATTGATACATAAGTAGAAAATTGGAATGGAACACGGTTAATAGTTTTACAGAAATAAAACAATTATTTTCATAGAGATTTAAATATATTATTGACAATAGTAATATTATAGACACAAAAATAAACTTGTGCACTCAATTTTAGATGATTATACATCTTAGAACACACCGTTTTCAGCAACCCATTATTATTCGTTAAACAACTTCATTAAGTAAAACGACTCTAATAAATCACCATAAACTAAATATTTACTGGCTAGTAACACCACACTAAGTTATTATTCTACGAAATACGAAAGAAACTAAATCGACATCAAAGCTTTGAATTTGGCTTAGAAAAGTTAAACAAAAGTAACTCCATTCAATTTGAAAATGATTTGAAACATTCCCGTTTAAAATAATATCTAACTGATATAAATGAACTTTGAAACTTTTTCTTTTCTTAATTTCATAAATATGTAATAATCTAGATTGTTTTTTTCACAACAGCCACAGATACATTTATGTTTTCGGCTACAGAGCTTGTACAACAGACTAGTCATTTCAATCGGACATAAAATAATCGGAACGTATAATTTATACTTTATAAATCATAGATTAAACAACTTTTATTTGTTATGTATATTACAAAATTAATAGTTTATAATTTATAAGATAAGTAAAGATAATTTTAATGGACAGGTGACAAAGATATTAAAATGCAAAAATAAAAGTTCCTAAACTGTAATTGAAATATAATGCGTAACATGGATCAATAGTGATTTCTCTGTCTAGCGTATAGCGCTGTCTCTGTTTCGCTTATTTTGCCCGACTTTGCATCGGCTCCATAGAGACTTGACCCCCCGTGAATAGTGCGAGCATCAGTTTTCTGTCAAAATATGCATTGATTAAGCCAAATTTTTCATGCGCTCGCGAAACCTGTAGAATTTGCAGTAATTTATCTTACTCACGTGCATTAAAATTTTAAAGTTAATTTTCAGTTTCTTTTCGATTGAGTTATTGGAACTTGTGGTCAATTTATGAGTGCATGAAATGCACTAACATAAGGAAAAATTATTGTTTTATTGACATCCATAATTCATCAAAAACTGCCATGTAATGGCGACTTTTTACAAAAGCCTTAGACGTCTACTATATCCATTATAACGGTTTTAAAAATAGTACGGCGATAGTGATAATTATTTTAGAGCTTTAAGATCTACAATCACTGAACTATGGAGTATTTTTACTTATTTTGAGTTACAAGAGTACCTACTTTTAAAACCGTTTTACTATCGAAACATTTTAAAGTTCGTAAGTAATTTGAATTAATTTTCTGTTAAACACACAAGACAAAATAATTAATAATTCGTGAAATTATTAAAGGTCTTGTACGGACTTTACTCTATTAATAGTAATACAGGATTGATTAAAAACTTATAGCCGTATAAAACATCTTTAGCATGCCTAACACATACAGTGGCCATATTATCGCGTTATATTTCACGAATATACCACTTTTGGTGCTTCTGTTGAGCTATAATTCTCCAATACGGTAAAAGTGGTTTTTAAGATTCTCATATATCTATTGTAAAGCTGTAGACTATATAGTACTACTTAATAATATCTCGAGTGTTATATACTATATTTATAACTCAATTGAAGCGGTTTTCTCTTCGTTTTTCCTCTTTTAGGTCTCACAGTATTAATAAATATATTTATAACTCGGCTTTATATCCAACGCCTGTACAAACGCTTTACAGACTTCTTTTTTATCTCCAAAGCCATTATAGTCACTACTAAACGACTACTTTATCACTGTGCTTTTAAAGAGATATAAGAATCTGTTATATACAGGCACAAACTTCCTTAAACAGCAAGAAAGCGACACAGTGTCTGCTTATATTGCTTGTGTGCTACTTGGGAATTGTATTTTTGGCTTGAACATCTCGTTGAATGTACAAAGTTTATATACGTATATTTTATTATCTAGTTTAAGTGTCAACGCAACCGCATTTTGATTCTTAATCGAGGATAAATGTAGATATCTATGAGCAACAGTATCCACTTACCAACAGGTGGACTGAGCGCTTGCTTGTCAAACTTATTCCATAAAAAAATTGTTATGACAAACATTTTCAAATCATCTTTGCACAAATCAGTACAAATAATTGATGAAATACATGATTTAGCTAATAAATGTAATTATTACGTCCTTAGCTTATGTTTTACACTTTACCGAGATGAAGAAATGTATGGATTACAGAACAACATAGAGCATCACCGGAGCCGGGTGTAGACGCCTTCGCGCAGGAACAATCGAACGCGGACAATCGTAACGACGTCCCACAAGACAGGAAAATGTCTACCGTAATGGCGACCATGTGGCTGGGCACTAAGAGTGGTAACTTGTACGTCCACTCCGCTATGGGCAATTACAGCAAATGTCTTGCAAGGTAAGAAAACTATTATAACACTAAAGTTATGTAACTTACTTACGTGCTTATACGTGGGTGGTCTGAAAGGTTTCCGACCTAACAAAGATACAAGACATTTTTTCTTAAAATTTATATTATTTTTCTTCATAGTCTCCTTGTAACTCTACATACTTCTCAAAGCGATGCTCCCATCTCTCTAACGCGTTCAAATAGTACTCGGCGTTTTTCTCTGCAAAATAATTGTTCACGAAGGTGATTGCCTCTTCATTTGACGAAAATCTCTGTCCTCCGAGCGCAATGTTTAGATGAGGGAACAAAAACAAGTCGCTTGGGGCTAGATCTGGTGAGTAAAGCCGTGGCAACCGCTGAGGTGTGAGACGGCGCGTTGTCATGGTGAAACAGGATTTTCAAATGTGATGCAAATGTGGCCGTTTTTCCGCAATTTCTGACTTCAGTTTGTCAAGTAATGATGCGTAGTATGCTCCTGTAATGGGTTTTCCTTTTTGAAGATAATCGATTAAGATAACTCTATGACTATCCCAAAAAACAGTCGCCATCACTTTCCCAGCCGAACAAACAGTTTTTGCTTTCTTTGGAGCTGGTTCTCCCTTTGCAGTCCACTGTTTTGACTGTATTTTTATTTCGGGCGTATAATGGTGTATCCAAGTTTCATCTACAGTAATTAATCGGCGCCAAAACTCGGATTTATTGCACCTAAACTGCGCCAACAGAGCGTTGGAAATGTTCATTCGAACACGTTTTTGGTCTAACGTGAGCATACGCGGCACTCAACGCGCTGACAGCTCTCTCATGCCTAAATCTTGATTTAATATGTGACAAACACCATTTCGTGAATTAGCGATGTTATCATCAGTAGTTGCAGTTTTTGGACGTCCCGAACGTTCATCGTCTCCCAAGCTCTCACGGCCACGTTTAAAATCAGCTCTTTTTTTTTAGGATAAGGGTGACAAACGAGCACACAGTCCACCTGATGCTAAGTGGTTGCTGCGGCCCATACATCTACATCAAACCAAATGCAGATGCGTTGTCACCCGTGAGGACTAAGATGGAATGCCTCATTTCCAGTAAAAAGGGTCTCCGGTTCTCTACACTAACCATACGAAACACCGCAGCGTTAAGTTGCTATTTTACGCTGGTATTCTGTGAGAGCGTGGTCCTTCCCCGGTCGAGCCGGCCCATTCGTGCTACAACTATACTAGTAATATAGCTGTAGCATGGCTCTACAACGTAAATAATTTCACTGTGGTAAATGATGGCGCAGAGTCCCCATACACAGAGTCCAACTCATCTTTGATTTGCGTAGGCGTATTGCCTTTCAAAAACAAAAATTTAATGACAGCTCGATACTAAATTTTTTCTATTTTCACAAAAACCCTCACATCGACTCAAACGACTGTCAAATAACAACTACGCGTCCAAAATGTCTGAAATTTTGGTGCGTAACTGTCAAAAGATGCACAACTACATTCACTAGCTTTTATTGGTGAGTGCTGCCATCTTCACGTTGAGGTCGGAAACTTTTCAGACCACCTTGGTACATAAAGTGAAAGCTTAATTAGAGACATAAACTATCCATCCATTACTTCCTATAAAAGTCCCCTGCTGAACATAGGTCTTTCCCATAGATTTCCTCATTGGGAAGATTTTGCCAAGTTTGTTGTTTGTGAGTTGTCTCGCTTGGCAAGCGAGTTGTTTTTTATTATTTTGAGTTTTATCATGAAGCTGAACTGATGATGGACCCGGATGCTGGTCCTAGCAACGCCTCAAAGCTATTATATTTAATTAAGTTTATTACTTATAATTGTCACAAGGCATTTCACCTTAATTCTCTGGGCGTCTCAACGAATTTACATTTTTGTTTTTAATAGAAAATAGACGAAGGTATGTCTCTGGGCCACAGCATCGACTTACAATCAACTGGGCTAAGTGCTCGTTTGTCTCCGTTGTATAAAACTATGTTAAGTATTTTTGTCAGTGTCAAGTGAACACCGTAAAAAACAGGTTTGTTGCCTTGTAAGATATAAGCGTTAGCATGTTAAATACGTATACGTATTAGTAGTACGTAGTACTACTCGCACATTACAACTCAACAACAAGTCCACCGCTGAACTTCAGTCTTCTCTATACATTGCCACAAAGTACAGTCATGAGCTACCTGCATCCATTGACTGGGTGCATGTTTTATCGGGTCGTCAGTTCCTCGAATGGTGGTCGCCCATTGACTTATATATTACTAGCGTAAGGACCGGGCCAACTGCGCAACTAAATAGCACAAATGCGTTGGCCCTAAAATAAGACAGTTTAGGGCCAACGCGACTTTAATTTACGCCAGGGCTGACTTCAGACTCTCATAAATATTGTACATCGAAAATAAAATTATACTTGCTATTTTTCCAAAATTATACCACGTTTGAAGTTTCACCTTTTTTTTTTCCCATGCGCCGGGGTTTTTGCGTCACGCGTCTAGCAAATCTATACGTTTCATTTTTCGGCGTTTTTGTTTTGAATTGAAATAAAATTGCATTACGATATCATGTTCATAGCAAATTCAAAAATATTGCTATGGACATGATATCATCTCTGTCAGAACGACCGGGATAGTAAAACATCACATGAAGACTTCCCGCCTACCCTGTCGTTGCCTGATTTGGTGTTGCATAAGATACAGAACTTCTCGATATTGTAGGGTAAATATTAAAAAGTAAAAGGACCAACAATAATACAAGTCGGTCGATCTGAAGATAAAATTATGGTATTTTCGCGCAGTATAGTGGCATAGTACAGTATAAAAGTTAAGCACCAAGGCAAGAGTGAAACGCTCCAACATGAGGATCTAAATTCCTCTCTGGGTTTGTTTCACCACTAATTAAGGAAATAGTATTATTGAGAAATAAATGTATTTTTATTTTTAATTATTATTTATTTTATTTATTACGATACTGCATACTACACCCTATGAATAATTATTATACTTCGAAATCCAGCTCTGGTTACGTCGTCGACCAATGCAACACGGCACTCATGTTGTTCGTAGTTATGACCACGGAGCAAATACAAAGAGGAGTCGGCCTAAGCAACTGTGCACTGTGATTCTAACTAGGTCGTGACGTCATCACAGTGGGCGTGGCTTTAGTTAGTATGCTGTCAGCGTTCGTCCTGTGCGCTTATGTGTCGAAAATCGCAAATCGGTGTATTTTCGTATATTAAGAAAAGGATGAAGTGTTGTGTTTTATCGTGTAAAAACTACTCAGATAGCAGATAGATACGCTCTGATGCTATGGATGGCATCACATTTAATTTGTAAGTAATTTTATACCTAATTTATTAAAATAGTTCTAGAAAAATATTTGTGTCGGCTTTCAAATATGATTAAATATATTCGACACTAGATGGCGACATTGAGGGTAGATGTAGATGTCTATGGGTCACAGCAACCGCTTACCATCAGGTGGATTGTGTACTCGTTTGTCACCCTTATCCTATAAAAAAAAAAACACTGTGCCATGGGAACTAAAAATATAAAGATCGTAGAGCTCAGTATTGGTAAAATAATCATACGAAGGTGCTAAAATTTGTTTTGCATTCAGTCCAAAATAATTTTTAATCGCCAAAATATTATTTTTATAATTTTTATAATAATTTTGTGAACAGGCCGCCATCTATCGTCAAGGTAGCTAAACTACATTGCAACATCGATATGGAACGATGCGAGTAGTTTTACTATTTATCAGTAGATGGAAAATGGTTAAATGGTCCGCCCATTAACACCCCATCACCTCGCAAATTGTCACGCGTTGTTACATAGTGAAATCTAATTACAACACCGCCTCTTTATATTTGCTCCGTGGTTATGACAGATGGTGCTACTTTTGCTTGTATGAAGAAGATATAAGTAAGATGTTTAGATGGGCGTATCCTTCCTTTTGAAATCATTGAGGTCGCCCAACAATGCGCTTGCCAGAGCCACTTGCTTAGCTCGAGTTGCAGACTACGAGCCTTTCTTCTTCATCAGTTGTCAGTTCTTCGTGCTATATGGCCGGCCAATTGCCACTTCAGCTTACTGATCCACTGGGCTATGTTAGTGGTTACTCTTGTTCTGCGGATGTCATCGTTACGGATTTTATCTTGCAGAGAAATTCTGAGCATACAACTTCTATCGCACGCTGAATTACTGAGCTTTCTCATACTTCTAACCTATACTTCCGCACGGCCACGTTTCGGTTCTGCAAGTCATCATTGGCAGCACGCAAGTAGCTTACATATATATTTACGTGTTGCCAGTGATATACCTATATAAAAATATAAAATATACATATTACATAAATACATTATATCTCGTATAAGTGCATTATTTAATAAAATAACATTTTTTTGTTTATTGATAATAATTAATGATTTTTAATGGATAAACATGTAATTGCAGCGTGAAACTAAACGACGCCATTTTGTCGATTGTGGCCTGCTCGTCGCGTTGTATGGTGGCGCTGGCTGATGGTACGGTTGCCATATTCGCGCGCCTCGCAGATGGACAGTGGGACTTCACTCAGTACTGGCTCCTAACACTTGGAGATCCTAAGTGTTCTGGTAATAATTACATTCAAATACAAAATATATTTAAAGCTATATAACGATAATAGGTATAGTTATATAACAAGCGGCACGAATTTTGAGCGCTGTTCATGCTTAACATCAGCCTGAAATTGTACTCTGCTGGTCCAGCCTTTCCTATTTTTCTGTTTTCATTTATTTTTTCTTTCTTAAAAAAGTAACACTAATAAAAAAATACTTCTAATTTCTTTTGTATCGTGGAGGCATATTACATTTATAAAGTGCAGCTGGATAATATCTAGACCCAAAGCAATTATTAGATATTAGGTCTTACAAATACTTGATCCGTTGAGATTTGAACCCACGGCCCGCAGCGTCACAGCAAAACACTTAACCCACTGTGCTATCGAATCGTCGTATTGCTCCGAGAATTTGCTATTATTCCCACACTGAGGAGGTTTGTATTCTTAGTACCAGACGTATCGTACCTTTGACGCCTCTCACCGTGACTGATCTGGATTTACAAGATGGTTTTATTGCCGTTAATTAGGCCTTAAAGTATTTCTGGAATTGGTCGCCACTATATGGCAAATTTCACATGCGCTATAATAATAATGTCTTTCAGACCGGCCAGTTTCAGCGGAGATTCACAATCTGCGCTGGACAAGATTATACTGCACGAATGTGTGAGCAAACACAGGTGCACTCTCTATTTCCTCAATTTTAGCGTCCGATGGGACGGTAATCTGACACGACCTGAGAGAGATCAGGCGCAGGACTAACGGCATTACCGGCTTTCCGAGGCACGGGGGTGAAACACCGTCAACTTCCTTACTCTGGGACCATGGGACCTCACGATTAGTAGACGTGCTTACGAGCACTAAACCAACGAGGTGATCAAATGCGCAGTTACATGCGCTGTAACTGCTTTTAGGTCTACTGGTTGGTAAGGGGTTAAGCGTTGGGGCTGCTACACTAATCTCGTTGTGCGATTGATGCGTTGTTCATTGAGAAGTCAGTGAATGATGTATTGACAAGTAAGAAGTACACAATTGCGTTATTGTCTGAATTAGATCTGCACAAAATGTCTGCACTAAAATTGTCCAGCACTCTAAACTCTTGCTGAAAAAATAATACCGGGAACATCTTGCGGCTTTCAATTAATGATGCTGTAAATACCTCATATTTAGCTATAAAGTAGTTCTTATTACCGAAAGGGAGCAGTGTCGAAGGTGTGAGGTCTCTTCAATAGGAAATATCTGACTTCTGCATTGACAAGTTAGAAGTACACAATTGCGTTATTGTCTGAATTAGATCTGCACAAAGTTGTCTATCACTCTAAACTCTTGCTGAAAAAATAATACCGGGAACATCTTGCGGCTTAAAAATAAATTTGTGTCATTCATAACTGGCCTCGCGATGCCTTTCATATTAAAACGCTTTTTCTCAAATGTTTGTCTTCTTTATCATCAATTCAATTTTTTGCACGGTGTTCATTAAAAAAAAAGTATAAACCGATTTCAAAACTTATACATATGGATTAATAACGTATTTTTATGAAGTAGGTTAAATTTATGTAGCGGGGTATTTTAGTGCATGTATTTGAAGGGATGTTTTTATCGTAGTGCGTTGCTTGAGCGCGGTGGGATGTACGGTGTGGTGTGGCTACCGCAACAAAGTCCACGTGGTGGACCCTCGCACCAGGATGTTGCTGCACACGCTGGAGGCACACCCACGGCACGAGAGTCAAGTCAGACAGATGGCCTGCGACGGCGACGGAGTTTGGGTACGTTTTATTCCTATTACTACGAGATGGTAGGCCGCTTGATTATTTTTTATATTTACGCGAACACTACACATTTAAATAAAAGTAGTTTTTACGGATTTTATCGAGAATATTAACTTATTTTATATTCCCGACGTTTCGAGCACTTTAAAGCACCCATGTTCGGGGGGGAGGGGGGCTGAGCGTTCGACGTCCCAATCTCATAGTTAGCCACGGCTATTTTCAAATATGATGCACTACCAATGAAGACTGAATAAGAATGTCTCGACTGGGGAAGGACCACGTTTGCACAGAATTTCACTGTATTCAACACGCATTGAGCGGTGAAAAGATTTTTATGGTTGGTTTATTAGTGTGAAGCGACACAAGCTAAAATACTACCTGATGTTTGTACTGCTGTATTCCAATCTGAAGATTAAGAGAGTTAGATTAATTGCAGATAGATATCCTGTATATTGCAGATAGGTATCCACCCCGTGTAGTGGCGGGTAAGAATACCCACTACCCCATATCTTCCCGTGGGTGTCGTAAGAGGCGACAAAGGGAAACTGATACAGAAGATGGGCAGCAGCATCTTTCTGATAAAAGCCAAAAAACAATAAAAAACTGCGGTTGCCAACCCGCTCGCCAAGCGTGGCAACTATGGCAATATACCCCCCATGAGCGACGACACAAAGAAACGGCCCCCAGTCCCCGGCGGCCCCGCTATTCCTGGCTACGGTGGCGACCATGGTAACGGCGGGGCAGGGGGTGCTAAGAATCTCCGGTGGAGGTTCGGTTGCCACCTACGACGACTCGACCTGGCAACATATAACGCACGCACCCTGAGGACTGACGAGAAGATCCTGGAGCTGGAAGAAGAGATGGATAAGTTACGCTGGAATATAATAGGACTATCCGAGGTCCGAAGAGAGGGGGAGGACACGGTAATCCTCGAATCCGGCAACTTATTCTATCACCGGGAGGGCGACCATCTGTCCCAAGGAGGTGTCGGATTTATCGTCCACAAGTCTCTCGTTAACAACGTTGTAAAGATCGGGAGTGTGTCGACGAGGGTTGCGTACCTTATACTCAGAATCACCAAACGGTATTCGCTGAAGGTCATACAGGTTTACGCACCAACCTCGGCACACCCCGATGAGGAGGTGGAGGAAATGTATGAGGATATCTCTAGAACCATGCATTCCTCCAAAACCCACTATACGGTGTTAATGGGAGACTTCAACGCAAACTAGGCACAAGAGAGAGCGGTGAGCTGAAAGTAGGAAATTCGGAATAGGGCAACGGAACCTGGCGTTAGCAGCTGGCCGACTTTATGGAGAAAGAGGAACTCTTTATGATGAACTCTTTCTTCCAAAAGCGGCCCCACAGAAAGTGGACCTGGTCGAGTCCCGACGGTTCGACAAAAATGAGATTGACTTCATTATGACGACCAGACGACAACTGTTCAGTGATGTCTCAGTGATCGCGAGGTGAAACTGGCAGCGATCACCGAATGGTGAGAGGCACACTGAACCTAAACGTTAAGTTGGAGAGGTCACGTCTAATGAAGTCAACGCCCGTCCCCTCGTGCTCTAATCCAAAGTCCCGAAAACTTTCAGCTCGAGTTACAAAATCGTTTTCAGTGCCTAGAATTTTGCAATGAAGTGGACGATATGAATGACAAGCTTGTGGAAACTGTCCATGCGGTCGGAGCTAAGTTCTGTAAGACCCGTCGCAGAAGAACACAAAACTCTCCGATCACACTCTTAATCTCATGGTTGTTAGACGGGAGATGAAGCTGCAGTCTTCAGCAGATTTGACAGCATACAGGCAACTGAACAGACAGATCTCCAAATGCATGCGGGATTTGCGCAACTTCAATACAGCTCGTATTGAAGAAGCGATCGAGCGGAACCAGGGCTCCAAAGTCTTTGCCAGAGATCTATCTGCCAGAAAGAGCCAACTGTCGAAGCTGAAGATCGATTGTGGCAGCATCGTTTCCGGGACACCTGAGATTTTGAGTGAGATTGAGAGGTTCTATGGGCAGCTGTACACGTCATCGTTGGAGCCACGCGCAAGTGTGAGTAACGATCCAAGAGCAAGTCTTATCCGACACTATTCCGATGATATCCCGGACGTCAGTCTGAGCGAGATTAGAATGGCTCTCCAGCACCTTAAAAACGGCAAGGCCCCAGGCGAGGATGGAATTACAGCGGAGCATCTGAAAGCGGGTGGAAAACCGGTACTTGAAGTCCTTCAGAAGCTCTTTAATTCCGTCCTCCCTCCATGGTGGCATTACACCGGAGGCGTGGAGCAGAAGTGCGGTGGTCTTGTACTTCAAGAAAGGCGACAACGCTCTCTTGAAGAACTACAGACCGATTTCCTTCTGAGCCGCGACTACGTGCTGTTTTCGAGAGTCATTACGAATCGTCTCGCAGACGCAGACTCGACCACTTCCAGCCTCCCGAACAAGCAGAGTTTCCGAAAAGGCTTTAGCACCATAGACCACATACATACTCTTCGGCAAATTGTACAGAAGACCGACGAGTACAATCTGCCACTTTGCCTTGCGTATGTGGACTATGAGAAAGCCTTTGATTCCGTCGAAATTTGGGCGGTGCTGCAGTCCCTTCAGCGGTGCCAAGTGGACTGTCGGTATATCGAGGTGCTGAAGTGTTTGTACAGTAGGGCTACGATGGCTATCCGAGTACAGAACCAGAGTACGAAACCTATCCAACTGCAGAGAGGTGTAAGACAGGGTGACGTAATATCCCCGAAACTCTTCACCGCTGCATTGGAAGACGTTTTCAAGCTACTGGACTGGAAAGGATACGGTATTAACATCAATGGCGAGTACATCACTCACCGTCGATTTGCCGACGATATAGACCTTATGGCAGAATCGCTGGAGGATCTAAGCACTATGCTCAATGACCTCAATAGTGTCTCCCAACGGATAGGTCTCAAGATGAACATGGACAAAACAAAAATCATGTTTAATGTCCATGCTATGGAGAGGGCTATGCTCGGGGTTTCTCTGCGTGATAAACTTAGAAATGAGGATATCCGCAGTAGAACCAGAGTAACCGACATAGCCCAAAGGATTAGTAAGCTGAAGTGGCAATGGGCCGGCCATATAGCTCGAAGAACCGACAACCGATGGGGAAGAAAGGTTCTCGAGTGGCAGCCTCGTACCGGCAGGCGAAGTGTAGGGCGTCCCCCCACTAGATGGAGTGACGACCTGGTAAGACATGCAGGAAGTCAATGGATGCAGGTGGCTCGGGACCGTGCTTTGTGGCATTCCGTGGGGGGAGGCCTATGTTCAGCAGTGGACTTGTGAAGGGCTGTAATGATGAGATATCCTCTTAATATTTAAAATAGCAAATTATTAATTAAGTAAAATTACGAATAATTGTTAATTAATTTAATATAACATATTTTACCACAATCAGGTGTCTATCAAAATGGATTCCGCGTTACGCTTATACCACGCCCACACATACGAACACCTGAAGGATGTAGATATTGAACCATACGTGAGCAAGATGCTGGGAACTGGAAAGTTGGGCTTTTCACTCGTGAGGATTACTGCTCTACTGATCAGTTCGGGCCGACTCTGGATCGGTACCAGTAATGGTGTTGTGATATCTGTGCCGCTGTCTGAGGGCTCTAGTCGGGATTCGAGTGGCAGCAGTGCTCAAGCGGGAGTAGCAAGGCCTAGTGTACCAGGTGGGATACAATTTTATTATTTACTTTTTTTTTTCATTGTGCACATTACTTTTTTTAATAAGGTATTCAACTATATGTGATTCGATAAATTTTGTATAATTTAACGACCTATCTCAACTTAAGCGTGTCTTTTAAATATGACAGTTGTCAGAACGAAGTGATGGTGGCTACAAATGAAGGCTCAGTTAAAATTACCACCTTCGAAATTTTGGAGACCTTTTACTAGTGGTGAAGTTCTGCCTGGGAGTCCAACTAGAAAAATGCTATCCCCCTGATGTTTCATTTTGAAATAAATGAAGCGCCAGTGTAATTATTATACTTATAATATATTTGTAGCACTTTTTGTTTGAAGTTGATTGCAGTCATTTATGGGACTGCAATTACTTCTTACCATCAAATGGAATCTCGTTTGTCACACTAATGTTACAAAAACCCTTTTAACATGCAACTTCTACAACCAATTATGACTATGATACTGCGATCACTAATCTAAAGATTATCTGCTTATTACTGTAGATATACTTTGGGCATTTTTGTTTTATTGTGATCAGCAGTAAAATATTTATGGGCTGATGGAAGTAATCTTTTTATTATATATAGATAATAAAAGGATTACTTCCTTCCTTCATCACACATCTATTATTTATTTATTTTCTTCTCGTCAGGCATACCTCAAAACTTCAAAACTAGATTCTACAACCAGTGCGTGTTGCCAGTGATGACCTATGGATCTGAGACGTGGTCCTTCAGTGCTGGCCGTATGAGGTAGCTCTATCTCGCTCAGCGAGCTATTGAAAGGGCTATGCTCGGGGTTTCCCTGCGTGATATACTTAAAAACGAGAATATCCGCCGTAGAACTAGAGTAATCGACATAGCCCAAAGGATTAGTAAGCTGAAGTGGCAATGGGCCGGCCATATAGCTCGAAGAACCGACAACCGATAGAGAAGAAAGGTTCTCGAGTTGCAGCCTCGTACTGGCACGTGAAGTGTAAGGCGTCCCCCACTAGATGGAGTGACGACCTGGTAAGACATGCAGGAAGTCAATGGATGCAGGTGGCTCGGGACCGTGCTTTTTGGCATTCCTTGGGGGATGCCTATGTTCAGCAGTGGACTTGTGAAGAGCTGTAATGATGACGATGATGATGCAAATATTTTATTTTACAATTTTATGTCAAATATATGTGCAGGGCAGGCGCATCAAGGAAACATTTGTAGGACAACTTATTATCGTATAGTACTGAATGTAATACTGCAAGTAGGGCTGTATGATAACCTTAGTTTTATTTTTTTATAGTTGTAAATGTTGTTTATAATAGGAACATAGATTTTAAAATTTATTCACCTTTTTAAATCCAATCAGGTCATGCAACCTTAGCCTCCGCACGTTCTACAAGTCCAACTGGCACGATCCCGTGGTGTTCAATGGCACAAGCTCAGCTTAGTTTCCACGGTCACCGGGACGCCGTTACGTTCTTCGTAGCAGTTCCCGGGGCCTCGAATTCCCCGGCACGAACCCCGGAATCACCGCACCACTCCCCCATACCACCACCGATGCTCGTCATATCTGGTGGGGAGGGCTACATCGACTTTAGAATAGGTAAGATCATAACTAAATATTATCCGGTTATCCTTTAGAGACTAAAAGTTATTTACATTACCATTTTAATTTAAAAAAAAAGAGAAGTTTCTAGATGCACATAATCTCACTCTTTTCAATATTTTTACTTGCTGAAGATTAGGTAAACAAATAAAAAAGACCTTTCGATATGCACTATATACCTAATAATTGCTCTCTTTATCGTCTTACACACTGGTATGTGTTTTACTAATATTATAAATAGACATTCTTGTTTTTGGATGTTTGTCGTTGAATCAAACTAAAAGAATGAAATGGATTAATTAAAGTTTTGCAGAGATTATGCCATGGAATAGCACATAGAATATTTTGCATTCTAATGCTTTTAATTTTAGTAATAGGATAAGGTTTACAAACGAGCACACAGTCGATGAGTAGTTGCTGTGGTTCATAGACATCCTCGACTACGAATCAAAATGCAGATGCGTTATCACTAAAAAACAGTGTGCAAAACTACAGAACAGCGCTCTCTAATTCTGGAATCGACTGACTTTTTGGTAGCACTAACTTTAGATTGATATTAACACGTTCGTGGCCGGTAATTTAACTGATAGTTTCGTAAAAAATCACTAAAATTTTCTATACATTTTAGGGACACTGTTATAACCGTACTGTCGTAACACATAATAAAAAAGGTATTCCTGAAGGCAGTACGGTTATAACCGTAATACGGTTAAGGCCATACTGCCGTGTAATATATGGGAATATACATTGCATGATAACAGTATGGCTATAGCAGTTTATAAATAAAAGTCAGCATTCGTAGGAAATATTTATTATAAAATCTGAACTCTGTTCTCATCATATTTCTTGCAATTTCTCTTGTCTCTGTAGACTCCACATCTGAGCTCGACATATCATCATAATTAGGTTGAAATTCTTGATCCGATCCATATTCGCCATCATCACTGTATGGGTCCCGTTCTGGAGTCAACTCTGGAGTAGATGCATCCTCTAAAAGTTGCCTAATACGCTTACTATCTGTCTGCTTTTGTGCCATCTAAAAAAATATAAATACCTACATTATACAAATTCAATTGATAAAATTTGTTCATAATTACGTCAATATATAGCTCAAAGCTATTTTTATAGTAAAGGGTGTCCGCCGGCAGATTTTACACTTTGCATCGAGCTCACAGCGTGCAGCAAGGCGGTGGCGGGGGGTACGGGGTATCGTTCGACGCGGGAGTGTTGCGGGTTGTTTAGTAGCCATGAGTCAGTGGACGGGAGCGCATCGCGCTTTCGCTGTCGAAGCCTATTTTGCGAACAACTATTCGATCAATGTGGCGGGCGTTCTTTAATTCTCACTTCGGTATCCGCCGATTAAAGGATGGTCCGTCGAATCAACTGATGTGGGCGTGGGTCAAGAAGTTCAGAGAAACTGGATCAGTTATAAATGAGCCTCGGCCTGGACCTTCAACGTCTGTAACTACGCCTGAAAACACAGAGCTTGTGAGAAGGAAATTTTGCGAAATCCTCGCAAATCTATCCGGAAGATTGCAGCTGCAACCGGTGTGAAAAAGACGTCAGTTCACAAAATAATTCGAAAAAGATGAAGTTCCATCCATACAAGCTTCAAATTATCCAGCAATTAAAAGAAGATGACTACACAAAGAGGCAGACTTACGCAAGAGTGTTTTTGAACGATTTTCTACGCCTACGCGTATGTTTAACATCTTTTTAGTGACGAGGCGCATTTTCACCTCGAGGGTATGTCAATAAACAGAACATGCGATATTGAGTGAGAGCAACCCATACGAAGTCCATCAAAACCTCTTCACAGCCCGAAGACCACAGTTTGGTGCGCCATTTCTGGAAATGGCATAATTGGCCCGTATTTTTTAACAGAGGTGAAACTGTTACTGCAGAGCGGTACCGTGATATGTTGATATTTTTTATACCCGAGCTGCATCGTCACGTCGGCTACATAACAGAACTCACTTTCAGCAGGATGGGGCCACAGCACACACCGCCCGGGAGTCAATGTTTAAAGTGAGAGAGCTTTTTCCTGAAAATTAATAAGTCGATTCGGCGACGTAGCCTGGCCCCTAGATCTCCAGATCTGACCCTTGCGACTTTTTCCTGGGGATATCTCAAGTCTCGCGTTTACAATAATTCTCCATCAACAATAAACGCCTTACAAGAAAATATCCGCCGCGAAGTTCAGGCTATCAGTCCAGCACTTTGCAAAAGAGTTTTCACTAATATGAAGGAAAGACTGCAAGAATGTTTGCGACTAGAAGGACGTCATTTGAGTGGAGTAATTTTTAAGAAGTGATTTGCACTATCCTTTTGTAAGAAAACAAATAAATAATTTAGATTATGTAAATACTTTTATTTTATTTTATTTTATAGTAAAATCTGCCGGCGGACACCCTGTATAACGATTATTATATTACAATAAGATTTTATCCCTACAGTAAAGTAAAATAAGTATTTATACTCACTTTCGATCGCGGAGCGCTAGAGAAATACACGTTATGACAAGATGGCGTCCCACGCGGCACTAACTCGTGCGTCGAAGTAACACGCATACAAACACAACGGCAACAGCCGTAGTGTAGCTGTGTGCGCACACACACGTCCTAAACCGACTAACAACAATAGAATATGCTCTTGTGCATTACATTTTGACAGTACAATCGTATATTCCTCTCACAGAGTGCCAGTGGAAATGTGTTGTATATATAACTCACAGTCGTTTAGCTGCTTATACCGTACTGGCAATACGGAGAATTTGAAAGTTTACGGCAATAACCGTACTGGCGATATTTGCAATACAAAAAAAGTGGCTATAGCCGTTACCGCGCGCGAACGTGTTAATTTTGCAATTTAATGAATTTTTAATCGTAAAAAAGTTGACACAATTTTTAAATTTGCTGATTTTGGGTGCAAATAACCGGTTTTAAAGGCAGTTCTATCAAATTGTCTATAGCCAAACGTTAAACGGGGTCAGGAGTATCTTCTGGTTAAATAATAATAAAAAATGTGTTATTGACATTTGCGCTATGAATGAGTAGCAGAGTGAAGAACATTCTGATCCGGGAGCAGTGAAAGATGTAGAGTCTAGGATTTAAGGGTGGTAGATTGAGATATTTTAAGCATTATAAACGGATGAGCAAAATTTTTTTGTGTAATATATCTACGCGGGTAGTGTATATAGTAGACTTAAAAGAGGTTAACCTTGACGATCATACCACAATAAAACTATGACTCATAATAAAGAAAGTTATGTGTGCCCCGGAGTGGCCAGTATATGAAGAGGTTAATGAAAGTAGTTCAGAATGGAAATGCATAATCTCTGCCTACTCCTATTGGTGACAAGCTTTATAAGTATGTTTGTTTACACTACTTGTTATATTGGTGGCAAGAAATGAATTCGTTCATAACTAATATACAGGTTTTGGTCCTTATGCACAACTAATAACATCAATAGACTAATAATTTCTTAAATATATTAAATTATTCACTTTTATAACCATCATTTATATAATATCATAAGCAAGTTTTAAACACGGTCGATAAATAAAGAAACTTACCAGATAGATTATTAAAAAAATAATGTTACATAATTACTTACACCACTACTACGTCATTTTACGTTAATATATTATTATAGGCTTATGCCACAAGGATTCAAATCCAACTAATATTAATATTTTAGTTGTAATTCATATTTTTCAACCGGATTCAAAAAGGAGGAGGTTCTCACTTCGTCGGAATCTTTTTTTATGTATGTTCACTGATTACTCGAAGACGCCTGAACCGATTTGAAAAATTATTTTTTTGTTTCAAAGGGTATACTTCCCAGGTGGTCCCATTTAAATTTTATCGAAATCAGTCGAGCGGTTTTAAAAAAAATCAACAATAAATTATATTTACATTGAAGTCGGTTGTACAATTTTTTTTAATTTACATGTTGGTACTTGTAATCTGATTGACATTATGTTTATAACCATAAACTTATGCAATAAGTTTAATATAAAGATGCTAAATTTAATTTGAGACTCCTGAGAAGAGAATATCAATAAAAATGGAGGATTAATAAATATCTCATGGCTTTTTAACAATAATACCAAACAAGCAATATGCACGTTACTTTAATACGGTTTTCTATGCTTTGCAATATTTTAAAACAAAAATATTGAATTTAAGTACTCGGGCTATTCTTTAAACTCTTTTATGCACCACATGCACCAGTTATAAGATCTTATTCAATTGATCTTATGTGTAAAAGAGCTTGCAGTCTAATCCAATTTAGTGGAATGTGTTATCTATGTTATTTTAAATAATACTTCAAATAAAACTATTAATGCTTGGTCTCCTTTATATACAAAAATACGCAAATTTTGCTTTATATGCCGAAGGTAGACATTTGCTTGGGCTGTTGGATTAGAGATGAAAAAATGCAAATGCAAAGGAAACACCAACACAATTTTGATGTAGTTTATATTATAGTGTTTTATTTTCAAATGTTCATGTAAACTGTTAAAAGTTTGATTTCTACAATTTTTAAAACTTCTTGGGAATTAAAATGAATCCATAAATAACTCTGAGTCTATTTATTGATTTGATTTAAAATATTATATTGTACTAATGTTAAGCAATCGATCCATTATAACTGTAGAACATTCACATCAACTCTCGCTTTATTTGCGTAAATGTTAAGACGAGATTATTTATTCATAACGCTACTTGTCATGCTCGATGTTTATTTATTTTTTATTCACCATTAGAGGAGCATGCCGATGACGTTCGAGACACTGCCTCCCACCTCATTGTATGGCAGATTCTAAGAGAACCCTGAACGTACCTGGTAGAATATATGCAAAAATTCTCAGTCTAAGTAAGAAACGGTACGTCGAGTTTCACTATTAGTCACAATGAGCATGACGCTTGGGGACTCACGTAACACAATTAATATCTTATAATGTAAGCTAAACTAACTCCTGTGTCACTAAAGTGCATGTAGCAGCAGATCACTTGGACGAATCATGGTTCATTGGTTCACCTGTACTATATCCGATTAGCAAGAGCTTATTATGTGGCTTGAGTCTAATGGTTCTATTAATCTCTCTAATAACTCAAGAGATTAAGGTTTATGGTTATTTCTTGTTACTCATATTAAAAGGGTTTTAAACCTGCATATTGCATTTATTTCTGCAAATAGCTCTACGTTAACAACTTTTCTGTCACTCCAGTATTCTTATTTTTTCAATTGATCTAGCTATGTAATATGCGATACAAATAAGAATGGGAGTGACCTGGCGCCATAGCTGTCAATTCAAACCAGTTAGGTAGGGTGAGCAAAACAGATATTTTTGAAATAATATTTATTTACAAAATAACCATGAACGAAAAAGTATTAATCTGAATCTAGCATTTCAATTTCGCTCATGTTTGCATCACTGTCTGAGTAGTCATCATTGTCATCATTATCATCTCACTGCTTATAAAAATATAACATGGACCGACTAGTATCAATATTTTAAATTAATTTATAAAAATAATTATGAGTTCAATAGTTTCGGTAATACTAAGACTCAGTTAAATAAAGCAGAAAAAGGCAATTAATTTTCTTTGCAAACCGTACTTTTCAAATGGCAGTTGATAGATCGTGGTTATTCGAGGTCATTGACGTTCCTATTCTTATTTGAATCGCATTATATACACGATTTTATATGCTAGTTACATTTGGTTTAAAAGGTAAGCGAATCAGTCATGTGAAAATTTATACCGGATTAAGAAATTCTGTAATCTGGTATTTTTGTAATTATCACTTTATGTTACTTCTGTATGAGCTAACGTGTATATTGCTAATACTGGACGTGGGAGCGTCTGGAGTTACTAGTAACTATAACGGACTATTACTGGACGATAAATGGTATATTTATGAAATTAACTCATATCTATTATTCTTGTATCTATTATTATATATATAAATGTTATATCTCTTATAAATACCACCAGTGTATAAAGATATTTTATGATATATTTATTTTTACAAATTCAATTTAAATGTATATGTATTCTATGAACTTTCGAAATTTCTTTTGTTTCTACACATTAACAAACAATTACTGTACATGAAGAATTGCTCCAAAATTTTCACAAGCGCTCTTTCACAGCGGATTCAGAAATGGAAGACAGCGTGGTGGTAGCGGAGGACGGGTCGTCGAGTGGTCACAGCTCACTTCCGGAGAGGGCGACCAAAAGCCACCTCATAGTGTGGCAAGTGACGACCGCCTAACGAGAGGCCCGTCGGGCACGCTGCGATTCCGAGTCAGACTACGTGTACGTGTGCACGTCTACCAAACCGGCGACACTCCACAACGCGTAAGTCGCCTCGCTGTGAATAGGCCGTTACTGGCAATGTATTGTGCGACAAACTAGCCACGCTCCAAGCAACAGCGGATTTAGGTTAAAAGGGGCCCTATGTTCGGCCCATTGTCATGCTATTGATATCACTACTCATAAAATAATTTTATTCGTGAATTCGCCCAATGTTAATATTTTGGCGTTCGCCGAGAATTTCACAGTATGCGAGGGTATATTTGAAGAGCACCGATGGGATTGCTAATTGCAATTTTTTAGGTGGGATATCAGTCAAGCTCTGGCTTATAATAGTAAAAATGGTGTTGATTCACCTCGTTCTCTGAGATGAAGGAAAACATGAAATATGAATGAATTATTTCGAGGACATGTGAAGTCCGCCAGCACGCATTAGACTGATGACAGCCACTTATGACACCCACGGGACTATGTGGGGTAGGTGGATATTATTGCATCATCACTACAAATTGCTCCTATACCCTCTCAGAATTAAGAGGAGGCCTATGCCTAGCAGTATGATGTATTTAGGCTGTAACTTTAAATTTTCTTAAAAAAAAATTCAATCACCAACTAAATACTCTAATTGTTTTCTTATTTATCAGAAATCTCAAATCTAAATCAAAATAAAAATCTTTTTGATATAAGTCCTATTCGTAAATTTTACTGTAGGTTGAGCTGACGGGCCTAAGACTAAATCCGCTGTGTACGCTTGTAATCACCAAGCAAAACTTACAACTCAATAGTTACGAATTAGTCTCGTATATGGCAAATCAGATAAATCAAATAATTGTTGTAGGATATTCACTTTTTCTGTCATTCTTACTTACATATTTCTTACTTAAATTTGGAATAGATATTCTTACTCAAGTAGTGCACCGTCTCACAATGCATCACCAGTAGTTGGACGTGTTTAATGGGTTTTTGTGGAGATACGTGTAGTTCGTTATTATCTAAAACAATCGAAATTTAAATTCGTTTGCATAGACCAATTGAGGAATTGATTTTGGTTTTAGAGTTTCGATCATAGAGTTGGTTCCTTCAAAAATTCATTTCAACTATTCACATCACCAGCCCGAATCGTGAGTACGCACCGTTGTTTCCAGACAAAACCTTCAGTAGGAGAGCTCCAATCTAAAAAGCTACCGGTATGCGAACTCATGATTAGTGGTAAAGTCGCACCTCGCCGATTATGTGTTATCATATACACATTTACACATTTCAATGGCGTATGTCAATTTGATGTTATTCTGACTCAAAAATAAAAGCAGTGCACGACAATTCATGAACTTTTAAAACACTGTTTTACATTTTATTCACAATTAATCTGTGTGCTTCTTCGCTCATGTGTACCTTAGCGCTTCGTGTAGTGTTTTTTGTATTATAGAGCTTATATAACTAACGAGACTCGGTGGTTATATAACCGGGATCGTTAAAAGATATCGGTCGGATCGACGGTAAGCTTAATCTCATCTAGTAATAATGTACAAGATTATAACCACCAAATAAATCGTTTTATTAGTCTTATTAAATAGTTACACTAGAATTAAGAGATACGTTTAAAATGTTTATAATAATAATTCTAAAAACGTTTACTGATCGGGCTGTGGTTGTTGTCTGCATCACAATGTATGGATTTTTATATAACTTATTTTTATTTTTTATATTATTAATTTTATGAATATCAATAGTGTGTTTGTATTTATGTGAGGCATTCTTGAAAGTAAATGTTTTTTTAATTTATTTCTAAGTTATTATCCAACGATTATGTTTACTGATGACTTTAATGGTTGTAATTTGTTTTTAATTTTACGTTAACATACTAGATTGTTGCAACAACTTTAGGGTTGACTTGAGGAAAATTCTTTATATTTGACTTATCTGTAATCAGATGTCGATTATCATCTTTATTTTTTTATAGATAATATTCCAATATTTTTATCTTTTGACAATATTTAAATGATATTTTAAAAAAATGTGTATGCTTTTTAATAACTATTTACTTACATTTTTGGAACGAAGTTCCTTATCGGACGGTACGAATTTGGCGGATGGGGGCTAGGCGAGAAAAAGTGTAAGATTTATCCGTTACTACCACTTCTGACGTAGTGTAGACGGCCTGGGCGGCTATGAGGAAGCGAGATGGACTAATATCCATCTCCCTCGCATTTTTTTTAATGTTGCCATGAAAAAAAAATTTATTTTAAATGACGCTTCATTTTAATAGACGCTAGTAATTCATTTATTTGTATTTGTTAATCTATAACATAATACGTTTATCAATAATAGTATACTACGAAAGGAACTTCGTTCTAACCGAGTGTTCCACGACACTCACGCATGTTTTTTTATTTCAATAACTCTAATTGCAACCCTAAATTTGTTCTTAACATGCTGTTAATTTCGTCTCTTAAATGTAACGAATGGTGCAAAATTAATTTAAGATTAATAATTTTAGTTAAATTAACCCAATTTTATTATTTATCTTTAAAAAAATAACCAATTCAAAACACATAGGATATTTATAGGCTACGTCCGTGCTATATAAATATATTTATAAATAAACAAATTCAGTTGTACTTTAATTTACTGTAATGTAGTATTTATTTAATTAATTTTAATTATGAAGTGTGTTAAAATTATATTTTAAAAATAATGATTATAGAAGAAGCTGATTAAAGCATGTGCCGTGTGAAATTCAATACTTTAAAAAATTGTATAAAGAGTTTGAAATATCAATTAAAATAGAAATCAGATTATAAGATGTACTATCGGGGTTCCAAATGAAAATTATAAGTAAACTTAATTAATATAGTTAATTCACATAGTATGATTCCTAACATTATCAAGTTTATGATAATAAATCGATGGCAATGCATTTCCACTAATTTTATATATCTAACCAAAAAGTTGCATCACATGTTCATGCTTTGTAACCAGCGTCTTCTGTAAGACCTAGTCAAAATAAAACGACGTAGACATAACGTTAGCTAGGCCTGTGTTATTTTGCTGATAACTAGGTATGAAATGCTAAGGATAAGGGATGCTAAGATTAAAATTCGCCTTATTTTTATTGCGCAAATTTTATTGCGGGCATAGTCGGAATAGCATATGAGTGAAATATAATCGTATCTATCTAGCTGAAAAGACAACGAGGTTTATATATGCACTAATTACATTTTTAAAATTCCAATTAAACAGATACTTTGTCATATAGTTTAACATATAAATTGTTCATTAAGTAATCTGTAAACTGAAATGCTTGCTGTGTCCAATATCTTACAAACAAATGTGGCGTTCAAAGACATATTATATTATTTACATAATTTATTTTAAATTTATGGTAGGTATTTATAATGAGAAATTCTAGATAGGTATAATTTAATAATTTTTGTCAATTTATATTTTACATTAAATATGAGATTATTTATTAAACTGAATGAATTTAATTTGTCGTAACATGTCCGTATTGTACAAATATTATTTTATATGACTCATTTAGTTTTTTCATAGAGGCGAGATTCTTTTTGAAATTGTACACTTCAAATCATATATGTAGGTATCCAATTATTATTCGAATTGAATTATGTAATTAGCGATAAATGTATTCTTGTTTGTAATTGCAATGAAATAAAGGAATGCTGCCAATAACGTAGTCATATTATTTATACCTAATTTTTTATTGACTGCAGCGTTTTTCACTTACGATCTTTGTATATGGCGTGCATGGTAAGTACATATCTGCTGACAATTGCGGTCTTGTGGTTTTGTAAGTCATCCATGCTAACTTGCAAAAAACATTTGCATGTTAGCATATAAATTTTTTCATGTGTTAAAAGTCCACCGCTAAACAAATCTTCAATGTAAAACTAGTGGAAAAATATTTTTTTTACCCGACTGCCCCAGACGGAGTTTAATGTTTTTCGAGTGTATGTATGTCTATCTATTTCTTTGGCACGCTCTGTAGCCGTTGACGGATTTTCACATATGGGCTGTCATTAGATTCGTCTTAGCTGTAGAAGTGACATAGGGTATAATTTTTTTTTAGTAAACTTTTACGCAGTTGGGTTTTTATAAATTACTATTTTCACCATTGTGTTTATTTTATATTTAGAACTAGCATTTATCCGTAGTAGTGAAGATCTATAAAAATCCGCGAAAAGAACAAAGCTGACTTGAAGCAGCGACGCTCCGGGAAGTCTGCAGTCTGTGAACATGTTCAAGATTGTCCCCGCCATTAAATGAGATTTGGTAGACCACAAATTCTCGCAAAAGAACACCGATTCCTACCAAGGATGATTCGCGAAAATATTGAAATTAGAAAACATCCTAATTTTAATAGTAGGCTCGTTCTGCGTAGATCGGGCCAAAAATTAATATTCAAAAGCTGAATGTAGCTGGACTAACTATGACATCGCTCCGTCGAACACCTGAGTCCCCCCGTGACCATAGGTGCTGTAAAGCACCCGAAACGTCGGGAACGAAAATGTTTAAATTAAACGCAATAAAATCCTCAAAGTTAGTTGAATTTTATGTGTTGTATAAGAAATAATTAAATAAAGCTCTTTAAGTTATATACGTTTATTAGCCCGTTATCTGCATCCATCAACTACCTACGTGATTCATCAGTGTGTCACTCCACCTAGTGGAATAAGGCTGATAAATATAATCTATACATATAATAAATCTCTAGTAAAGTCCGTATCTGTAATTCTAATATTTTCTGGAAAAAACAAGTCCACGGGACTAAACAAAGGGTCTGTCTGTGTATTCACGATTCAAGCAAAAATTACTGGACGGATTTCCATAAAATTTTGTAAGTGGGTAGTTAGGAACCGGGGCAACTTATAGGCTACTTTTTATCCAAATACGGAACATCAAAAAGAAGGTTATGTTTTTACCTTTCTTTAGAGTTAATTCTATAATAACTGCATAAAATCTCATTAGTCATAAGGTCGATTACGTAGAGTTCTTAATTTGAAAACTATATTTATAACTGAAGCTTAATATATTAGGTCCTTACATATGAAATTGGCGTTTTGTACGGGAGGAATATAAAGTCATTTTTTTTTTGTAAAATATATTTGATTAATCAAAGTATGCACCGTTGTTATCTATACACTTTTGCCATCTCATAGTAGTTCATTGATCCCTTTACTAAAAAAACCATGGGGGCGAGAATCAATAAACTCTTTGAAGGCGGTTTGGACTGACGCATTGGAGTTGAATTTTTTTCCTTGTAAGAAGTTGTCCAAATTCCGGAAAAAATGGTAATCTGTTGGAGCAAGGTCCGGGGAGTACGGTGTCGCAGACATTCCAATTGTAGCTCATCTAACTTAGTGGTTGTTTGTTGTGCAGTGTGTGATCTTGCGTTGTCGTGAGCAGCAGTGGCCTAGAGCGATTGACCTATCTCGGTTGTTTAGCAGCTAGTTCTTCTTCATGGTTTGCAGTTGCTGACAATAGATATCTGCCGTAATCGTTTGGCCAGATTTTAGAAAGCTGTAGTGAAGGACACCGGCGCTAGTCCACCAAACACTCACAAGTAACTTTTTCTGAGTCAATTTTCGTTTAGGGCAGGATTTGGCTGGGTCTCCAGGTGAACCCTGGACGACGACTGCCACTGCGACGAGCACTTCCGATTATCGTACAGTATCCACTTTTCATCACAAGTAATGATTCGATTAAAATCCCTTCATTATTGTGTCGGTTGAGCAAAGTAACACAGCAGTCGACGCGTGTTTGCAATTTTGATTCACGCAATTCATGAGGTACCCCCCTCGTTCCAAGTTTTTTTACCTTCCCGATTTACTTCAAGTAGATTAATACATTTTTATCATTTACCCCGAAGCCTGCAGCTATCTCTGAAGTGCTTTGTGATGGATCTGCTTCAACAATAGCCTTTAATTCTTCATTTTCACTTTGGTCTCCGGCCGTCCCCCGTGGACGGTTAAGGTCGAATTTTCCAGAACGAAAACGATGAAACCAAAAACGTACCGTGATTTCTTTTGCTACACCAGCGCCGTACACATCATTAATCCTTCGAGCTATTTCTGCAGCACTGGTGCCACGGTAGAACTCGTACTCGTAAATTAATAAACCGATATTTCATGTTTTCCATTGTGCGGTAATAAGCGACGCCAAATAATATAATAATGAGGAAAAAACAAATGAATGACTGTTTTCAAATTACCCGTTAAATGAATTTATAAATTTGAATTTGGAATTCTTAACCAAAGAGGAGATATTTCATATCAAAGTGGTCAGTACGACAAATCGCTAATTTCATATGTAAGGACCTAATATTATGTTAACCCTTGAAACATGAAACTTAGTTTAAAACTGCACCGACTACGTTACACGTTGAATGTTTTTAGGACATTGCCATCTATTATTAAAAGGCAAAAAGTGTTACGTTTTCCCTTCAGTCACTAATAAATTATTTATTCAACATATTAAAGTTTTATTAAAAAATTTAAACATATAAAGAAGCTTTTCATATATATGGAATAAATTTTGACTTTCATTATAAAAATCGATTTTAATTTAAATACATAATAGCGCCATCTAAGAAAAAATCAAAAGTTACAATTAATACAGTATGTTTCTCTTACATCGCCACTTCACAGCTATTTCGGTTTTTTTTATTGTATGTTTTATTAAGTAGATATTTGTCTATTTAAATTGTATATATTATATAAATACACAATGAACAATTATAATTTTATTGAAACTAGGTCCTTATCTGTCCTTTAGTAGTAATATACCTTTTTTATTTGTTTTATGAAAGTTAAGCTAAGTGTACGATGATATTTTAGATGGCACTGTTTTATGTTACCATTTTCCGTTAGGTTACGTTAGATGTCAATGCATCCAACATCTACCTCGCGTTGTTAAGATTTATTTTGAATGCACTTAAGGTAAAATTTCATCTATTACTAATGGCATTTACTAAGTTACTCATAAAAGACGTAGGTATTAGGGTTGCTGCTCGATGCACTAAAAAAGTTCCCTTGTTCTTACTCTGTTAACCTAAGTTTTATTGACAGTACACAGTATTTAAGACAAAAAATTTGTAGTGTTTTGTTTTACTGTTTTATTTTAATCATCATTCATTCTTTTCCTTTTGATTAAGGAGTGGTTAGCTGGTTAGTAACAGGTAAAATCGCATATCTATTCTGCCTGTTCCAGTTCCACATAAATAACAGTTCCAAAATACTGTTACAAACTAGCAGTCTGTTACTACAGTTTTCGTAGGTATTTCTCTTTCTAACTAAGGTGTTGAACCTATACGAGTAAAGGACAGAGCTTGTGCTAACTGTAACAGGGTGTCACAGTGTAAAAGTAACATTTTTTATCTTATTCTAATAAGGTAACTGTCATATGAAATATGTATGAAATAAGAAAAGCTTATGACTGTTGTTTTATGAATTTTGTTATCTCGCGGAACAGGAGCTGTTCTTTCTGCTGAGCTGAGCTGAGCAGTTTGTTTATCACAGTTACAGTCTGCTATTTTAAGATACTTCCATAGGGTACTTCTCATTCTAACTAAGGTGTTGAACCTATACGAGAAAAGGAAAGAGCTTGTGACGAGTAACAGGGTGTCACAGTAACATTTTTATCTTATTCTAATAAGGTAACTGACATATGAAATATGTATGAAATAAAAAAAGTTTATGACTGTTGTTTTATGAATTTTGTTATCTCGCGGAACAGGAGCTGTTCTTTCTGCTGAGCTGAGCTGAGCAGTTTGTTTATCACAGTTACAGTCTGCTATTTTAAGATACTTCCATAGGGTACTTCTCATTCTAACTAAGGTGTTGAACCTATACGAGAAAAGGAAAGAGCTTGTGACGAGTAACAGGGTGTCACAGTAACATTTTTATCTTATTCTAACAAAAGTAACTGTCAATGTATGAATAAAGAAAACTTGTGACTGTCTTTTAGTGGATTTGTTATCTCGTGGAGCAGGAGCTGTTCTTTCAGTTTGTTTGTCACAGTTACAGTCTGCTATTTTAAGATACCTGTTTTTTTTAAATCTGTTACGATAAATACGCCTCACTCCTAGTTTGATTATATTTTACTGACCATCAAAAATTGCACATAACAGTTGTTTATTTTATAAAAAAAAATGTAATATCGTTACGTCATCATCTACATCGAGGTGTCAAGATTTTTTCGTGAGTTTTCCTAATGAGGCACTGAATTAAATCTAATCTACGCAATATTATATATTGTGAAAATTGTTATAGGTAGGTTATTAATACTTTGTGCTTAGTTTTCTATTCTTTGACCTTTCATTACATCTTACGGATTTTCTGATATTTTGTCTTACGATACGGAATTAGTTGTTTGGATTTATTAGACTATATTAATATTTTAAATAATATTATTTTTATAGTCTAAGGTTAAGTGATCACTAAATTGTTACTTACGTGATTACATTTTCGGATAAGGATTTTGTTTTGTGTTTTGGTTGTTGAATAAAATTTAAAAAATGCCGCAAAAAAAGAAAAGTAGTCTTTCTCAATACATTAGAAGGGCCAAAAGGATGAGACAAGTTCGATCACAAGAGACAAATGAGAACCGTGAGCACCGTTTAGCTTACAATAGAGAAAACTGCGGAATCTCGGGCATCAGAGTCCAGTTTCCATAATGAAACGCGCTTAGCTACAGATCGCGAACGCCACGTGATGTCTCGCGCTTCGGAAACATTAACAAATTACTCTCAGCGTTTAAAAGTAGACCGTGAACGTCATGGCGAGTCTAGCGCTTCAGAGACGTTCATCCACTATTTGGAACGCTTGGCAGCAGACCGTGGGCGTCATGCTGAGTCTCGCGCTTCGGAAACATTTACGCAATATTTGGAACGCTTGACTGTAGACCGAGAGTGTCATGCTGAGTCACGCACTTTGGAAACGCTTACGGAGTATTCAGAACGGTTGACTGCAGACCATGAACGTCATGCTGAGTCTCGCGCTTCAGAAACTTTTACGCAATATTCAGAACGCTTGACTGCAGTCCGTGAGCGTCATACCGAGTCTCGCGCTTCGGAGCCTTTAACAGACTACTTAGTACGCTTGACTGCAGACCGGGAACGTCATGCGAGATCATGTGCCTCGGTATCCTTTACTCAATATGAAGCGAGGTTGGCAGCAGATAGGAAAGTCTTTCGGTTAGTAGAGCACTTGAAACGCAGCAGGAGCAACTTTTGTCTTTACAAAGGGAAAGAGTTCAAGCAATTAGGAGTAACGAGACAGAAGATGAACGCGCAAATCGGTTAGAAGCTGATCGTATTCGTACTTTTATAAATCGTTCACCCACCTTTACTCCGCCGTCTATGGATAGAGAGAAATACACTGATCTCCCTTGGGTTGATAAAGAAAATAGTGGCTTTACCTACACTTCTAATATTAACTATAGTGAATTTGCCGAGATTGGAAGAATGATTCGCCCTTGTAGTCATTGCCAAGCACTTAAGTGTCTAAAGAATCAAACGGGTTTTGCTGTTCAGCTGGCAAGGTACAGTTGGAAATATTTCAAGAGCCCCAGAACCTTTTAAAGCGCTACTTAATGGGGACCATCCTCATTCAAGCACTTTTTAGATAACATCCTTTCATACAGCGGGGCATTCCAGATGACCTCTTTCGGGGCCAAGCAAGTGGTACATGGAACATTTATGCATACTTTTAAAGTGCAGGGGCAAGTGTGTCACTTAATTGGTTCGCTTTTGCCTGAGACAGAACCAAAGTTTTTACAAATATATTTCGTTTCTGATTACCATGAACAAGCCAAAATAAGGAGGCAGTATTTCCCAAAAATAAACGCTAATGTTATCTCCGAGCTTCAGGGTATGCCAAATGGGGTCAACCCCTATATATCCAATTTCCAAGCCGTACTAGAGTCGATCCCCCAAGATCAATACAATAATTATAAATTTATTATTAGCGCGGATAAGCGACCTTTAATGCAACATTCGGCCGTTATAACCTCCATCCACCAACGAAGTGGCAGTTGTCATGGACGATCAGCAATGCGACAAGCGCGACATTATAGTAGTAGTACGTACGCGTGATGACCGCCTGCAACGAATTAGTGAGACTCGTCGTTCTTACGACTCCTTAAAATATCCACTTATTTACTGTCGCGGTGAAGATGGTTACAACTTTACGGTTTATCAAGTTGACCCCGCTACAGCTACAGGAGCACCTCGGTTAGGTAGAAAAGTTTCGGCGCTGCAATTTTATTGTTATCTCATGCAAGTAAGACAACGTCGTTTTGAATATTTACAACGATTTCGTGGCTTTTTTAACCAGTTTATTATTGATATTTACGCGAAAATTGAAACGGAGCGTTTAGTATTCATTCGTACTCATCAGAGACATTTGCGTGCCGAAAATTATGTGGATCTTCATGTTGCGGTATAGGGAGATACACACATGGAAAAATTTTGACGTTTAGTTATATTGCCTTCCAGCTTTATCGGGAGTCCGCGAAATATGAATGAACGCGTTCAAGACTCATTCTGTTATATTCGCAAGTATGGTAGACCAGATCTTTTCATAACAATAACTACTAACCCTAAATGGATCGAGATGTCTCAACAGCTGCTAGAAGGTCAAGCATCGTACGATCGACACGATTTAATTAGTCGAGTTTTTTATTTAAAGTTAAAGTTGTTAATCAACTTATTAACCAAACAAAACGTTTTTGGAGCTACGTCATGCTATACATACAACGTGGAATGGCAAAAAAGAGGGCTGCCCCACGCACACATTCTTCTATGGTTATTAGAAAAAATTCGTCATAATGACGTTGATAATATAATAAGCGCAGAATTACCAAATGCCACAAATGATCCTACTTTACACCAAATTGTTAAAACACAGATGATACACGGGCCTTGCGGTGCATTAAATAAATAATAATTCTCCGTGCAAAATGGATGGACAATGTATAAAAAAATATCCAAGATTCCTTTTAAGGGAAACAATCACTGGTAAAGATGGTTATCCCAAATATCGGCGTCGTGCTCCACAGTATGGAGGATTCACGACAAAATTGAGAATGTTTGGATAAGATATAGAAGTAGATAACAGGTGGGTAGTGCCGTACTAACCTGTGCTATCGAGAACCTTCCTAACCCATATAAACGTAGAAATGTGTAACAGTGTTGAATCAATTAAATGCAACGACGGATTTGACGAAATTACAAGATTCCAATCAGGGCGATACATAAGTTCTTCGGAGGCAGCATGGCGAATATTCAGTTTTCCAATAAACGAGCGTAATCCCCCGTTAATGCATTTCACGCGGAAGGCGGACAACGCGTATATTTTCACCCTGACTTAAAAATAATAATAAATAATTTATTTCATTTCCAATTACACATGTTTACATACAGGAACATATATGATTACAATTAAATAAAGTAACAATAAGTCTAACAAAAATAACATGTTATAATAATATTAAAACTATGTGCAGCTTAATAATGAAGAATCTACAAAAGAAAAATAGAAAAGTCGAGTTTATAATATTAGCTACCTGCCTGAACTAGGTTGAGTACCTGTGTTTCAGACTTCACTTACACTTAGGGTTTAATAATGTAGGACACTAGATAATTTAAATAATTAAACTATATTATATAATAAATAAAATAACTGAATAACAATTATTTGTTACCTACAATTAATACAAAATATTGTGGAGCAACTAGAGAATCCTAGACAAACAACTTTACTGACGTTCTTTCGATTATGCGAATCTGACGATTTCGCAAGAACTTTGCTTTATGACGAAGTTCCAGCGTATTATACATACGATAAGCAACACAGAATTTTTAATCGCCGTAGACGTGGTATTCCTGTTAAAGGTTTTCCCAACTTTTTTAAAGAACACTGCTCGGCAGATTGTACTGTACCTCCCAATAACTCCGAATGTTTTTACTGTACAAGGATCCACATCATTTTTGGCTTTGAAAATGTTCAACAACACTCAATATCCCTCTTTACAAGCTGCTTGCCGGGCTCGAGGGTTATTGGACGACGGCCAGCACTGGGACAACACCCTCGCTGAAGCATCTGTTAGCGATAGCCCGCGTCGTTTACGGAATTTATTTGCGGTATTGTTAGTATTTTGTGGTCTTTCAGATGCTAATCAGCTTTGGGTTGAATACCAGAAAAGTTTAGCTGAAGATTTTTATTCATTTTGAATATGGTGAACTAAATGAAGAGATGCGCAATGACGTATTGAATCGTTGTTTGTGTGATATACAAAAAATCCCATAGCGTATTATGGGATTACTACCAATATTTTTTCAATTGGTAGTAATCCCATAATACGCTATGGATTACCGGAAACAATCTTAAATGTCGAACATACTAATAGAGAATATGCAGCGGAATCGTGTACCGATTCATGAAGCGGAATAGTGTACGAAGTGTACCGATCATGACCCCTGAACAAAGAATTACTTTCGATCGTGTGTGTAACAGCGCTTCAAATACCTCTGGTGAAATGTTTTTTTGGATGCTCCTGGCGGTACTGGTAAAACATTTCTTACGAAACTTATCCCTGCGCAAATACGTAGCCAGGGAAAGATTGCATTGGCCGAAACCCCCATTTGCGATATTTCACGTAATAGTGACATAGTTCGAGTACTTCGTAAGTGCACCTTAATTGTATAGGATGAATGCACAATGGCGCATCGCAAAGCAGTAGAGGCCGTCAATAGAACGCTGCAAGATATACGACACAACAATCAACTTATGGGCGGAATCACTATGCTCTTCTGTGGAGATTTTCGGCAGATATTGCCAATAGTTAATTAAATACACGCGGGACAAGAGCCGATGAAATTAGCGCATGTTTAAAGAATTCAACTCTCTGGCCCCATGTTACAACGTTAAATCTTACCACAAACATGTGAGCGCAAAGAGGCGAGAACACAAATGCTCAAGAGTTGTCACAGTTATTATTGAGCATTGGTGAAGGTAGGTTTCCTAAGGTTGATGGTAGAATAGATTTAATTAATAATTTGTGCAAAACGGTTCTTAACATTGAGGAACTTATTATATCTGTTGCTGGCATAGTAAACTAAGGAAACTCTTGGCTTTGTGAGCGCGCTATACTTACGCTTCGTAATGATCGAGCTGTAAGTGTCAACATGACCATTTTAGAACGTATTGAAGGGGAAAATGTTACCTATACGTCAATAAATAGAGTAGTTGACCGTGAAGAAGTAACAGCTTATCCTGTAGAGTTTTTGAATGCATTAAGGGCGTGTGGGCTCCCTGCGCATGAAATTTAACTTAAGGTCCCCATAATTCTTTAAGAAATTTAAGTCCACCAAAATTATGCAATGGTACTCGGCTCAAAGCAGTTGCTCTTCAGACACATGTGGTTGAGGCAGAGATTCTTACCGGTTGCGGTTCGGGTGAGAAAGTTTTTATTCCACGAATACCGATTATTCCGAATAACTTTCCGTTTCGTTTTAAACGGATCCAACTGTCGGTGAGTGTTTGCAATGACGATAAACAAGGCACAGGGTCTAAGGCTACGCAGAGTTGACCTTACGAACAGCTGCTTTTCACATGGGCAGCTCTATGTGGCAATGTAGCGTGTCAGCGATCCCACTAATTTGTTTATTTTAGCACAACAAAACAAAACGGCGAACGTTGTTTATGAAGAGGTCCTTTGTTAAATGAATATAATTTTTTCACATTTTTTACTTTTGAAGTCCTAACACAAACCCTATGGCCGACTTCGCTGTTTATTTGTCTATGTCTCTGTATGAAATAGTCATTGGAAGAAGGAGAAACTGAATTAATTCGGGATCATTAAATAAAATTACATATTAATATCCTTTTTGACTCCTTGTTTTGTATTTATTAAGATTTTATTATTCATAAACCAGAAATGGATTAGGTAGTAGATAGCTGGCATTACGTTTTCTTAAAATGTGGATATTATCATAAAATGGCTAATCCTTGCCGTCAAGTCATCCAAAATTAAAAGTAAAAAATTTGATCTATTTTAGCCTTTTCCACGAAGCTAACGTTCAGGTAGGCATAAAATAATCTGCCTGATTATAATAAACATATCATTATATATACTCCGTTTGAAAATATAAAAGAATTGGAGAAAAAGTTTACATGCGAACGAAGTCACGGGCACAGCTAGTATTAGTATAAACGTGGGCCGCACTTTTTAATGGTAAGAGAATATGGATTCCACGGCGAGGGATCTGCGTTGGAATCTAGTCGGAGCGAACATTTGTGGAGAAACTTAAACTATTGGTGGACGGATCTGATCTGATTGTCTTCGTGTCTATAACACCGCGTTCGAACTTAGCTCTGATCCTATTGAATTAGTGTTACGTCGGCCACGAGAAAACAAACTAAAAAGAGATAGTGCCTTCGTGTTCGCACATATATTTACTCTAATATCCTCTACTAAGGGCTACTATCTCTTAAATTCTGTGCACTTAATAGTTTTCGACTGTATTTGATTACCACTCCCATCCTAAAATATTTATTGTATTCATGGGTAAAACAGTACCTAACAAACTCTGCCTTCAAACATTACTGACTCTCTACCTACTCTAATTATTTTAATTTTAATACTGTGCCACTCTGTTCGCGACGCGCTTAAAAATTGTTTATTTAATTCCTGTGAAAAAGTATAAACAAGTTGAAGGCTTAAAAAAATTGCTATGTAATTTGACAGGCACTTAATTTATGTTAGAAGTAAATATATTCAATAAAATGTCGAGCGAAAGTTCGGAGTTCGATTCCCCGGTTGAGCGTTAATTCCATGAAAGCTTATTTTTGAATTAATTTAGAGTCATGTATTACATAGTAATCAGCTGTGCAATACGAATAGAGGTATTATGTTAAATTAAATGCTTATTTTAGAGAGAAATATATTTAGCATTTGAGATTATTTTTGTTTTTTGTGATAACAGATAAGAAACATTATGATTGATAAGGATATCGATGTAAACCGTAGTGTTTCATAATGAAAGAGATAGATGTAATTTAGACAAGGAAGGCATTAGCCTCCTATCGATGTAATTAGGGTCGTCTAGACATCAGTTGTTCATGTTGTGTGAGATGTGAACCGAGCGCAAAATCGTGTGAAATAAATACGAAAATAATTTTTATTAATTTGTAAAAATTTCAGAAATGTATGTAAAAGTAGGTCAAAAATGTTTCAGGACTGTTGTGCGTATAAAATAGGATAGTTATGTGTTAAAAATGTTTAAATTTGTGCTAAATATAGTGAAATAAAGATAGTTTTATATAAGAAAGTTAAAGTTGTTTTTGAGTGAAAAATATGTGTAAATTCGTGAATTAAACTATTGTAATAGTTAAGTTGTTTATGTTTATTAATAAAGATTGTTGTTTCAACCTTGTGTGTTAGATATTTAAGATTTCTAACTTTGAAAAAGTGTTGTAAAATAGGCATATATTGTTAAATAAATCAAAAAAGTTTTCATGTGATTATAATGTGATGTATGTCATAATATTAAGACCTTTTTGTGCTATTTGTATGTATAAATTGTATAACTGTATATTTTATATGAATAAAGTTATTGGGAAAAATATAAGAGGGCAATAGTAAAAATCGATGTAAGATTTTGCCAAACCGCGCGTGGTGCGTGGTTCTCTTTCGTGTAAAGCTTTGAACTAGCTCAGTAAACTGATTACTGGTCAATTCGACCCCATTCCGCTTGCGCCGTCGCCCCCGTGCGGTCGTGCGCTAGCGGAGTCCGCCAGCTGACCGAGCACCCGTCCCCGTACGAGTCTTCTCCCTCAGTCAGTTCAGTCGAGGAATAGAAAACGTCAGTCCCGTGCCGTCCCGCGCTCACCGTTGAACGGTGAGTGCCTTCCCTTCCCGCCTCCGCTAGTGCCGCCGCCCCCGCGCGGTTGCTCTAGCAGTCAGTGCTCACCGTCCCCGTACGGTGAGTACATTCTCGCTCATGCGACTCCCACTCCAGCACCGCCGCACTTTGCGGCTGTGTTGGTTGACCCGCACAAAAATGGTCAATTCGTTCGGGACCAGCTACCAGTTTTATGTTTAATCAAGAAAGAAAAACAAACGCATAGGAAAGTGATAGGAAATTAGTGAAAGTTAATGTTGCTCTCTTATGGGCAAATTTTGAAGATAATTGCTGTTTTATTTCCTAAAGTATCTTCCACAAAAGAAAACAGTCGTCCCACCTTTCTTCTGAGAAAGGTCCAGCGGACGCTCTTGCGTGATACACCTTCATGGGGTTCATATCCGCCTCGTTGTTCCCGAATCCAACGTGGTGTGATAAGAGTTTCTGGGATAAACGTCTATAGTGACCAATCCCTATCTGCTGGTCCGTTTCACACTCCTATACTAAAATATTCATTGCATTTATTGGAAAAGTAACAGTATCTAACAAACTCTACGAGACCTACAAACACTACCGCTTTACCCATTGTACTCTCATAGTTTTAATTTTAATACTGTGCCACTCTGTTGGCGACGCGCTTAAAAATTGTTTATTTAATTCCTGTGAAAAAGTATAAACAAGTTGAAGGCTTAAAAAAATTGCTATTTAATTTGACAGGCACTTAATTTATGTTAGAAGTAAATATATTCAATAAAATGTCGAGCGAAAGTTCGGAGTTCGATTCCCCGGTTGAGCGTTAATTCCATGAAAGCTTATTTTTGAATTAATTTAGAGTCATGTATTACATAGTAATCAGCCCTTATTTTAGAGGGAAATATATTTAGCATTTGAGATTATTTTTGTTTTTTGTGATAACAGATAAGAAACATTATGACTGATAAGGATATCGATGTAAACCGTAGTGTTTCATAATGAAAGAGATAGATGTAATTTAGACAAGGAAGGCATTAGCCTCCTATCGATGTAATTAGGGTCGTCTAGACATCAGTTGTTCATGTTGTGTGAGATGTGAATCGAGCGCAAAATCGTGTGAAATAAATACGAAAATAATTTTTTTTAATTTGTAAAACTTTCAGAAATGTATGTAAAAGTAGGTCAAAAATGTTTCAGGACTGTTGTGCGTATAAAATAGGATAGTTCTGTGTTAAAAATGTTTAAATTTGTGCTAAATATAGTGAAATAAAGATAGTTTTATATAAGAAAGTTAAAGTTGTTTTTGAGTGAAAAATATGTGTAAATTCGTGAATTAAACTATTGTAATAGTTAAGTTGTTTATGTTTATTAATAAAGATTGTTGTTTCAACCTTGTGTGTTAGATATTTAAGATTTCTAACTTTGAAAAAGTGTTGTAAAATAGGCATATATTGTTAAATAAATCTAAAAGTTTTCATGTGATTGTAATGTGATGTATGTCATAATATTAAGACCTTTTTGTGCTATTTGTATGTATAAATTGTATAACTGTATATTTTATATGAATAAAGTTATTGGGAAAAATATAAGAGGGCAATAGTAAAAATCGATGTAAAATTTTGCCAAACCGCGCGTGGTGCGTGGTTCTCTTTCGTGTAAAGCTTTGAACTAGCTCAGTAAACTGATTACTGGTCAATTCGACCCCATTCCGCTTGCGCCGTCGCCCCCGTGCGGTCGTGCGCTAGCGGAGTCCGCCAGCTGACCGAGCACCCGTCCCCGTACGGGTCTTCTCCCTCAGTCAGTTCAGTCAAGGAATAGAAAACGTCAGTCCCGTGCCGTCCCCCTCAGCTAGCGCCGCCGCCCCCGTGCGGTTGTGTTGTGCGCCCGCGCTCACCGTTGAACGGTGAGTGACTTCCCTTCCCGCCTCCGCTAGTGCCGCCGCCCCCGCGCGGTTGCGCTAGCAGTCAGTGCTCACCGTCCCCGTACGGTGAGTACATTCTCGCTCATGCGACTCCCACTCCAGCACCGCCGCACTTTGCGGCTGTGTTGGTTGACCCGCACAAAAATGGTCAATTCGTTCGGGACCAGCTACCAGTTTTATGTTTAATCAAGAAAGAAAAACAAACGCATAGGAAAGTGATAGGAAATTAGTGAAAGTTAATGTTGCTCTCTTATGGGCAAATTTTGAAGATAATTGCTGTTTTATTTCCTAAAGTATCTTCCACAAAAGAAAACACATTACAGTCCACCGAAGATGTCTTACGAAGACGGCGAGACCGGGAACACTGTAGTAGGTCCCGTAATCTTGGTCGTCCCACCTTTCTTCTGAGAAAGGTCCAGCGGACGCTCTTGCGTGATACTCCTTCATGGGGTTCATATCCGCCTCGTTGTTCCCGAATCCAACGTGGTGTGATAAGAGTTTCTGGGATAAACGTCTATAGTGACTAATCCCTATCTGCTGGTCCGTTTCACACTCCTATACTAAAATATTCATTGTATTTATTGGAAAAGTAACAGTATCTAACAAACTCTACGAGACCTACAAACACTACCGACTTTACCCATTGTACTCTCATAGTTTTAATTTTTAATACTCTACCAATCTCATTCTAAACACTTTATTGTGTTCAGTGGCTTTGACCAACAAAGAAAGAAAGTGACGTAAAATCAAATCAGAACTATGCTTAACAAATTATAAGTACACGCACGCGAAATAGACTCGTATGTGAGGACTTACGAGCTATTGATTGCAACGATTCTGCACTCACTGCAGAAAAGAGAGACTGCAGTCCCGAGGCACCCCGGCCCCTGCTTTTGGAGTGAGGCTCCTCTTCTCTTGCTAGGGGGGGTCTCGATGTGATTCAAGAGCCCATCAGAAGGAGGTACGAACCTCGACTTGAACCACTATCGCAATGTGGGAGACGGGTCGCAAAACTAAAAACGCCCCGTACGTTCTTGGGACGTCTCCTGTGGGGGGCAGCATCCCACTCTGGGAAGTACGAGCCTGCCTCAGTCACCAACGGATTGTTATGATCTTTGATCGAATTGAAGTATCTTAAGGATAATTCCTTAAGTTACGACTGGATGGTGGGCATGTCTAGGTCGCGGTGGAGATCCGCGTTCCCTTACATAATATGGGGCTCCTGTGATTCGTCGCAGGAACTGGTTTTGGGCAACTTGTAGTTGCCGGAGTTGATAGGGGTGGACATGGGCAAAGGATAAACCTGCGTATGTCATAATGGGGCGTACGCAGGTTTTGTAAAGATGCATTTTGTGTCTTAAGGACAACTTACTGCGTTTTTGATTTAGGCTGAATAGACGAAATACTACAAATTTCGGCTTATTTTTAACCTCTTTGATGTGATGAGAGAAGCTCATCTTACTAATGTTACCCCCAGGTATTTAATCTTTCTGTCCCAAGGAATTGGGACATTGTAAAAGGAGATTGTTACTGTCTTGTGTCGTTTGAGTCTCAAGAGTGTCTTTTTATGGCGAGCTTTCGTGTTGATGATAGTCCTGCTTTTGTTAGGATTAAATTCGGTTTTCCATTTTCTGCACCAATCGCCTAGTGCATTTACTGCAGTTTGGAGTCGAATGCATGCTCTAAATGGACTATTGTCCGATGTGAAGAGGGTTGTGTCATCTGCGTATAATGCAAGATGAGTATCTGGTGTCATTGGGATATTGCTCACGTAAAGTGAGTAGAGAATCAGGGAGAGTACTGAGCCCTGGGGAACCCCTGCTCTGATGGGTCTGGAAGAGGAGAAAGTCCCCTCGACCCGAAAACGAAAGGACCTATTGGCTAGAAAGTCTTGTATGACTTTGACGAATCTTGTAGGCACACCTATATGGATCAGTTTATAAACCAGTACATTGTGCCATACTTTATCGAATGCCTTAGCCACATCAAGGAACAGAGCTTTACAAGGCGCAGGTTCGGCCTCACATGGAATACTGTTCCTATCTCTGGGCAGGGGCTCCCCAGTGCCAGCTCCTTCCACTTGACCGCATACAGCGCAGAGCGGTTCGAATCGTCGACGACCGAGTTCTTTCCGATCGGCTTGACGCACTGGGACTGCGTAGAGATGTTGCATCTCTTTGCGTATTTTATCGCATCTACCACGGGGAGTGCTCTGAGGAATTGTTCGGACTAATTCCAGCCGCTCAATTTCACCATCGCACATCGCGACAATACTCGCGATACCATCCATACCATCTGAATGATTGGCGGTTCACCACTGTGCGATTTAGAAGATGTTTTCTTCCTCGCACAACTTCCTTGTGGAATCGATTACCACCAGCGATTTTTCCGGACCGATACGACTTAGGGACCTTCAAGAAAAGAGCCTACTCCTTTTTAAAAGGCCGGCAACGCATCTGCAATTCCCCTGGTGTTGCAATTGTTCATGGGCGGCGGTATTCACTTACCATCAGGTGAGCCGCATGCCCCTCTTCTATAAAAAAAACCAACAATTTTCAACTTAAATTCTTTTGCATTTTAATCGAATATATTTCATGTCTACCTGGTACAAGTGCTCCAGTAGAAAAAGTATTTTTCTATTGTGAATAAATTGTGGAAGTCTGAAAAAAATCACTTACAGGTTCCAGTTCTAAAGGCGATGTTGATAACAAAGGTCAATGTAAAAAATACTTGCCCAGAATTTTATTCTTATTTAAAATCATCACCAACTTTATTAAAGCAAATTTGTTCCACTGATAAATATAAATATAATCAAAAAAATATGTTGCATTTAATAATTACTTTGCTTTAATGAAGCTGGTGAACTGGTGATTAATTTTTATTTTTCACAATTTGTTAAAAATAACACTGTTATAATAAAAATAATTATAATTAATGTGATTATAATTATAGTGAACAGTAATTGTATAAAGTTACAGTTTTTAAATAAATAACATAATATTGTTTTTATTGTTAACGTGCTAACTGGGGAGTATAAATAAACCCATGTCCCGTTTTGAGTTAAAAAATAAATGGTTAGTTTATATTAACGCCAACTTTAACGCCCTTCAATGGCATTGAAATTGAAATGACGTTGACCGTTCAAGTGTAGCCACTCACTTTATCGCGTTAAAATTAAAGCAATAATCGTTGCGTTTAGAGGCATTGACGTTTCCCGTTATGCTCGAGCCACACTAACGAGAAATACCGTTAATTATCGCGTTAATGGACGTTGAATGTAGGTGTGGCCACGACTTAACGCGATAATTTGACAACGGCATTAACAATGTCGTTTGCCGTTTGGCGATAACTCGAGTGGCGGTACATCAAAGAGATTAACGCACGAAATAACGTGTTGAAGCAGCCACACTACGTTTGTCTCATTGTGCACGGTGAGCGCAACGGGGTCACACGTATGGCTATGATGGAGTGGAATAATGAAAAAGTTATTACGTTGCTTGAGATTCTGCAAACAGAGCCATGCTTAGGCAATGATAAAATATATTCATTTAATAAAAATTTACACTCATCAAATATAAAGTAGCAGCGTCATCTTGCTTGAAATTCAAGAACATTAACGCCAACTTTAACGTCGTTCAACGGTATTGAAATTGAAATGACGTTGAACGTTCAATTGTAGCCACTCACTTTATCCCGTTAAAATTAAAGCAATAATTGTTGCGTTTATGGGCATTGACGTTTCTCGCTATTGTGGCCCCAGCATTAGTGTAGCCCGAGCATAAAAACGTGCGACCTTGTCAGCTACCGTGCAACGCGAAGCCCACACGGGGTGCCTACGGCCGCCGCGCCGGACCCGACGGTGGCCGGCCTAACCTACCCTGTGTGGAGCAAATACAGTCGCAAACCGCCTGGCACGCGAAGAGGATATTTTAAACTAATAAAACCCGACTCTATTAATAGATAACTGGCGCGAACAATTTAACACTTTAACGTATTTAAACTAAACGAATTAAACTAAACGAATTCAACGAACAGAACAACCGAAGCGGCAGTGAAACGGAGGACGAACCCTTTACTTTTAAATTTAAAAATAAAATTATCGAAATGAATTTAGCGCATGGAAGACGTATTGTCCAATCGTATGGTAAATCGAAAGTCTATTAACCTACATTTTTATTATCTATACATATTCATCATCAATAAATAAAATTGAAGTGTCCCTTAGTAATATCGAAACAAATGCCATATAGTGGAGAGTGGGGGAATTGCGTACACTTAATTTAACAATAAAAACTATAACATTAGCAGTAATAATTTTTCAATATAATTAAACTTTGGTTATATAATTACAAAATTAACACAATCTTTTATCTTTAAGTAATCAACTACTATTAAATTTATCAAAAAAAAAAGCATAAAACTTGCTGTCCGTAATTACCTGGTGCATATCGGGTAAATGCGGAAACCAGTTGGGGTAATTGCGAATCCTTTGGGGTAATTACGCACTATCTATTATTCCTAACAAAATCACAACTATAACCACCAGATGTGGATACCACACCACACAGGGTCTCAAGTCCTCTGCGGAAGACGACACATCCAAGCGATAGGAAGAGTATTTCATATTTTTGGATCTTCCTCCCGCGTCCGCAAACAACCCACTCTCCCCTATTAAGCTGCTTTTTGCAAGCCATGAAGACATGAATAACCATTTTTAAAATTTTGGTATGTCTGGGTGTCCGGGCTAATCTTTGGAATGGCTGAATTGATTAATGCATGTGATATAAAGCAATGCCAGGATTGATTTCGACTATATTTTATCCGAAAAACTTGGATTTAAAAAAAATCCATAAAGTAAATGGTCTTTGACTATCTCAAATATCGTAAATAACGCCTCATTAATAGATCCTTCCCAGGCGAAGTCGGGACGGGTGGCTTGTATGCATATAAATTATTTTAAAACAATCGTTGTGTAAAGCCACACGACCTTTTCAACGATTCTATGTCAATCTTGTTTTGTAGCGTGAAAGGGTAACAGTCAATTGTACCCGCATATATTGATTTTCTTTCTCTATATTAACGTAGGAAGTAGTTTAATTTAGAGTATAATATGTTTATCGATTTCATACATTTTATAGCTTTTTTATTTGTTCTTTTTTATTTCTAAAAACGCTATCCATTAGGATTTTGTCATGTATTGTGGAGGCAGTTTATATACATAAATTTCAAAAGGACAAACATCTAGATCCGAAATAATTCTTTGTAGGCCATACAAATACTGTTTCCTTGCGGTATTCGAACCCGCGGCCTTCAGTGCCGCTCATTTCTACGCCACTGCGCCACGGAGCCGTCTATATAGATTCTTGAATAATGACTTAATATGACTTAATATAGATTATTGAATAATAGACTGAATCACAGAATGACACTATTTAAAAAAATTTTGTATCATGGAAACAGTGGGGTGAATTTTTTAAAGAGTTAAAGAAGCTACCATATAAGATTAGTATATTATATTCTAGCACATTTATATTCAAACAAACGTACGCCTTGTGTTGTCTAGGAGTCCGTCTAGATTAGAATGTTATCAGCAGGACAACAACTATTGTTAAATATTAGGTCCTTACACATGAAATTAGCGTTTTGTCGTACTGACCACTTTGATCTGAAATATCTCCTCTTTGGTTAAGAATTGCAAATTCAAATTTATAAATTCATTTAGCTGGTACATTTGAGTTTTGAAAACAGCCATTCATTTGTTTTTCTACCGACTTCAACAGGAGGAGATATTCAATTCGACTGTATGTTTTTTTTTTTTTTTTTGTGTGTTACCTCATAACTTTTTACTGGGTGAACCGATTTCGATAATTCTTTTTTTGTTTGAAAGCTGATGCCTCACAAGCAAGAAATTGAGATTCAACAGAAAAGGAGTGGTCTTTCGTCATGATAATACCAGAACACACACATTTTTAGCACCTCAGTAAAAATTGAGAGAGCTTGGTTGGGAAGTGCTAATGCATCCACCATATAGTCCTGACCTTGCACCCTCAGATTTTCATCTGTTTCGGTCTCTCCAGAATTCTTTGGGTAGTGTTAGGTTAACATCAAGAGAGGACTGTCAAAACTACTTGTCGCATTTATTTGATCAAAAATCCCAAGATTTCTACAGCAACGGGATTATGTCACTACCTACAAGATGGCAACAAGTTATCGAACAAAATGGCACATATATATTATCATCATCATCATCATTACAGCCCTTCACAAGTCCACTGCTGAACATAGGCCTCCCCCACGGAATGCCACAAAGCACGGTCCCGACCCACCTGCATCCATTGACTTCCTGCATGTCGTACCAGGTCGTCACTCCATCTAGTGGGGGGGGACGCCCTACACTTCGCCTGCCGGTACGAGGCTGCCACTCGAGAACCTTTCTTCCCCAACGGTTGTCGGTTCTTTGAGCTATATGGCCGGCCCATTGCCACTTCAGCTTACTAATCCTTTGGGCTATGTCGGTCACTCTGGTTCTACTGCGGATGTCCTCATTTCTAAGTTTATCACGCAGAAAAACCCCGAGCATAGCCATAGCTCGCTGAGCGACCTTGAGCTTCCTCATACGGCCAATAGTGAAGGACCACGTCTCAGTTCCATATGTCATCACTGGCAACACGCACTGGTTGTACAATTTAGTTTTGAGGTTTTGAGGTATGCCTGACGAGAAGATGGGTCGTAATCTCCCGAACGCTGCCCAGCCGAGTTGAATCCGTCGATTGACCTCTCGGTCGAAGTTGGACTTACCTTGTCGGACTATTTGTCCCAGGTAAACATATTCATCAACAACTTCGAGCTTAGTGCTCCCAACAACTACCGGCATAGGTGTGACATGGACATTAAACATAAGTTTTGTTTTGTTCATGTTCATCTTGAGACCTATCCGTTGGGAGACACTATTGAGGTCATTGAGCATAGTGCTTAAGTCCTCCAGCGATTCTGCCATAAGGACTATATCGTCGGCAAATCGAAGGTGAGTGATGTACTCGCCATTGACGTTAATACCGTATCCTTTCCAGTCCAGTAGCTTGAAAACGTCTTCCGATGCAGCAGTGAAGAGTTTCGGGGATATAACGTCACCCTGTCTTACACCTTTCTGCAGTTGGATAGGTTTTGTACTCTGGTTCTGTACTCGGATAGCCATCGTAGCCCTACTGTACAAGCACTTCAGCACTTCGATATACCGACAGTCAACTTGGCACCGCTGAAGGGACTGCAGCACCGCCCAAATTTCGACGGAATCAAAGGCTTTCTCATAGTCCACATACGCCAGACATCGTGGCAAATTGTACTCTTCGGACTTCTGTACAATTTGTCGAAGGGTATGTATGTGGTCTATGGTGCTAAAGCCTTTTCGGAAACCGGCTTGTTCGGGAGGCTGGAAGTCGTCGAGTCTGCATCTGTCAGGAAATCGGTCTGTAGTTCTTCAAGAGAGCGTTGTCGCCTTTCTTAAAGAACAAGACCACCGCACTTCTGCTCCACGCCTCCGGTGTAGTGCCACCATGGAGGACGGAATTAAAGAGCTTCTGAAGGACTACAAGTACCGGTTTTCCACCCGCTTTCAGAAGCTCCGCTGTAATTCCATCCTCGCCTAGGGCCATTCTAATCTCGCTCAGACTGACGTCCGGAATATCATCGGAATAGTGTCGGATAAGACTTGCTCTTGGATCGTTACTCACACTTGCGTGTGGCTCCAACGATGATGTGTACAGCTGCCCAAAGAACCTCTCAATCTCACTCAAAATCTCAGGTGTCCCGGGAACGACGCTGCCGCACTCGGTCTTCAGCTTCGACAGTTGGCTCTTTCTGGCAGACAGATCTCTAGCAAAGACTTTGGAGCCCTGGTTCCGCTCGATCGCTTCTTCAATACGAGCAGTATTAAAGTTGCGTAGGTCCCGCCGCATGCATTTGGAGATCTGTCTGTTCAGTTGCCTGTATGCTATCAAATCTACTGAAGATTGCAGCTTCATTTCCCGTCTAATTAATTAAGAGTAATGATTAAGAGTGTGATCGGAGAGTTTTTGTGTTCTTCTGCGGCGGGTCTTACAAAACTTAGCTCCGACCGCATGGACAGTTTCCACGAGCTTGTCATTCATATCGTCCACTGCATTGCAATCTTCTAGGCACTGAAAACGGTTTTGTAACTCGAGCTGAAAGGTTTCGGGACTTTGGATTAGAGCACGAGGGGGACGGAGCGTTGACTTCATTAGACGACACCTCTCCAACTTAACGTTTAGGTTCACCATTCGGTGATCGCTACCAGTTTTCACCCTCGCGATCACTGAGACATCACTGAACAGTTGGCGTCTAGTCGTCATAATGAAGTCAATCTCATTTTTTGTCGAACCGTTGGGGCTCGACCAGGTCCACTTCCTGTGGGGCCGCTTCTGGAAAAAGAGTTCATCATAAAGAGTCCCTCTTTCTCCATGAAGTCGGCCAGCTGCTGGCCCCTTGGGTTCCGTTGGCCTAATCCGAATTTCCCTACTTTCAGCTCACCGTTCTCTCTTGTGCCTAGCTTTGCGTTGAAGTCTCCCATTAACACCGTATAGTGGGTTTTGGACGAATGCATGGCTCTAGAGATATCCTCATACATTTCCTCCACCTCCTCATCGGGGTGTGCCGAGGTTGGTGCGTAAACCTTCAGCGAATACCATTTGGTGATTCTGAGTATAAGGTACGCAACCCTCGTCGACACACTCCCAATCTTTATAACGTTGTTAACGAGAGACTTGTGGACGATAAATCCGACACCTTGGGACAGATGGTCGCCCTCCCGGTGATAGAACAAGTTGCCGGATTCGAGGATTACCGTGTCCTCCCCCTCTCTTCGGACCTCGGATAATCCTATAATATTCCAGCGCAACTTGTCTATCTCTTCTTCCAGCTCCAGGATCTTCTCGTCAGTCCTCAGAATGCGTGCGTTATAAGTTGCCAGGTCGAGTTGCCGTAGGTGGCAACCGGACCTCCACCGGAGATTCTTAGCACCCCCTGCCCCGCCGTTACCATGGGACTGGGGGCCGTCTCTTCGTAACTTTATTCATTGGGGGGTATATTGCCGTAGTTGCCACGCTTGGCGAGCGGGTTGGCAACCGCAGTTTTTTCATTGTTATTTGCTGTTATCAGAAAGATGCAGCTGCCCATCTTCTGCCTCAGTTTCCCTCTGTCGCCTCTTATGACACCCACGGGAAGATATGGGGTAGTGGGCATTCTAACCCGCCACTACACGGGGCCATATATATTATATATTATAATTAAATGTAATTAAACTTGAAAACAATGTCTTGAATTTGTATATAAAATACGAAGAAACTTTTTCCCCGACCCTTTATTATAATTTTGATCCAAGCATTTATTACTGGAAATGAGGCTGGTTAAAATTAATTAATTATAATTCGGCGAGCATTGCACTTATGCTGATCTGCATTGTGTTTCAAGGGCTGCAGCAACGATGATTTGGCGCCGGCTGTCTTCACACATATAAACTTCATAGATAATCGAGAAATATAGCGTTATTGTAAATGGCTATAACCTTTAAGATATTTTTGTATAGTTTAATATCTAAATTACACAAAGGCGAAAGCGATGACGCGAGATAGACGCAATGCGGTTGGTTTCGTGTCTTCTGAACTTATGCGAACCCCGTTAACACCAGAGTGCACATGCTAAAGACATAAAAAGCGGCAGATAGGAAACCCGGAAATTATTAATTATTGGATAATTACTAAGGAATCTCATAAACGTTAGGCGGTAGTGCAAAGTGGCGCGAAGAGAGGAAATCAATTTCCAGTTCCATCAGGCTTGAAGACGCATCTTAATTTTGATTAATATTAGAGGATAGATGTAATGTGCCACAACATCCACTTAACATCAGGTGGGCTGTTTGCTCGTTCATCACTCTAATTATATACATAAAATATGTTATATGGTGAGGAATTAATTAAAGAGATATCTATTACTTCACCATCACCATCATGCCTATCGTCAGCCCAATAACATTACATAGACGTCACTAATCCTCGATTTTTTTTCATCACGATATTATCTTTCACTGCCGAATAAGTATTAAATTGGTCCTTGAAATTGCTTATAATAATAATTTAGGTAGTGACAGTACTGGACATTGCCTTTAGGTTTCTTGCGTTTTTAAGGCAGGCACCGTGTCTCTAAACTATCAAGACTTATACATAATAGTTATTTTTATCAGTAGAGTAATTTTTGGTCCTATTACAAAACGAGGTACTTATATTGATAGTCATAATACATTTGAAATATTTCTAAACCAAAGTTTAAGACCGAAACAATCAATAACCACGTTTTGTAATGGAATGTTTATTTTGTACATATGAATATATATAATTGGTTACTCAGAAACGGCTCTAAGTATTTGGATCAGATTTTGTATTTAGATAATGTTTTACTTTCCATGATTATATAAATAGGTTTCATCGCTGAGAAGTTTTTTAAATGCAGAGCAAAGATAGTTCGCCCAAGAACTTCTAGTCAATCTCTCAGTTCTCTCAGCTTAGCGAATTTTTAGCATATGATATTTTTAATTACTTCTAATAATAAAATATTCGGTTAAGATTTTTCTTTAGGTAACAGGATTTTATAAAAGTAGCTATATGGAAAAATCAGAATCGTAGTGTATAATCTATGTAGGCTGCGTAGTTTTATTTATATATACATATACATTACCCTTTCGTAGAGGCTGTGATGCTGAGTTGGAATATCAATCAATTATCGTCTTTTCAACATCAAATAAATTATTATCAAGAGCCATAGTAGCTCATAGTCTGCGCGTTCGCCGTAAATTTCCCAATACGCAAACAAACTGGATACTATCCCCGCCGGCAACAATGAAATTGTTACTTACAATTTTAAGTGCTGCTTTACCACGCATACGGCGTTGGAGGAAAGTTTCAGTAGCGCTTAGCCACGCCAATTCGTTTGCGTATTTAGATTACGTTTTATAAGTTAACGAAACGACAAACGCAAATGTAATACAGAAACTGATTTGCGCGATTATCCTTTATGATTCAATCTAGGCTTAGGACTAGCAGAAAAGTTTCGTATGAAATTAAAACTTATCCGGCGCATTTCAAAATCGGCATATTTACAATGTTTTCTTAATATATTTTTTTTATTTCCTAAATCGGTACTTGTTTTTTGCGCCAAATAAATTGAAGCGTGAGATCGTTTTAAATGAGCTTCTAGATTACCCGTTGTAGATTTGTATGATATATTTTGACTACAATATTTACACGCTGCAACTCCAGAAGCATTTTCTTTTTTGTCAAAATGAGTCCATACCTCACTGGATATTCGCGGTATTCTGAAAATCAAAACAGTTCTCGTCTAATCAATTAAAAACTCTACAAAAAGCTTGATAGTCAAAATCAAAAATATTTAAATGTTATATAAACTTACTCACTTATATATATATATATATATATATATATATATATATATATATACTCACACACAATTCACTTAGTTAACTTATGTATTTTTTTTTTACTTTAATCTCTGCTAAACAAACAGGCAATAAACTTACATGTAATTACAACATATCCTGTAACTCACTGATACGACTGACCGGCACACACGTACTTGTCACTAAGGTCAAATTTGCATCTAAACGAAAGCAACATGAAAACAAAAGATTATTTCTAGTAAACAAACACTAAACCAAAAACAAAAATAAATCATCCAACAATCTCGCAAATATAGTCTTTAACTACTTAATAATAAGAATGATATTGATCGCATATTTCAAAGATTCTAGTAAGCAAACACCCAACACGGAACCAAAAATTCATCAACACAAAATCTCGCAAAGCAAATATAGACTTTAAGTACTTAGAAGTAAGGATAATATTGAGCGCATATTTCAATTGCAATAGATTTTCATAGCCGACAAACCGAAATCCAAATCTTAAAATTCACGCCATCCTTTTCATTCCGCTATATCGTGTTTGTTTAGAAAGAGAGAAACTGAGAAAACGGATTTTTAAGCATCAGTTTGCGTTTGCGTTTGGATTTGGGTATTGTCGATTCGGATTCGTTTGGTGCTACAGATCGTAAGATCGTAGCTTAGTTAAGTCAATTTTTGAAAGCGGATTTTCTAGTTTGAGAAATCGATACGATTCGATTTGTGTTTGAAATCGGATTTTAGATTCATTTTGATATATCTGACGCATGCCTATACCAGATCCCTTAGCCCTGCTGCAGTCCACATTTGAATTGGGCTCGCCAATTCCTTTCATAGTGGTTTTTTGTTACCAATTGCGTTAAAATCTATAGTGGGTATTGACTTTTTAATTTAAACGAGTCGCCAGAGGAACGATGTTAAATCGCTTCTGATGCGTATACTTGTACTAATAAAAGGATACAACATCGATTAAATCCGAATCATTCATGAATGTAATGAAAGATTATGAACGATGAATTTCAATCTGAAATCTCATTACGAGAGGACGTGGACTGTAGTGAATTGCGGCTTATCAATCCTGTACTTGTCTTTTAATTATATTATTTAAGCCATTGTGTTAATTAATTACAATTAATAGCAGAAATTATCTACAATATTTCGTCGAGTTCTTCCGTGGCACCAGTGCTGCAGAAACAGCTCGAAGGATTAATGATGTGTACGGCGCTGGTGTCCAAAAGAAAGCACGGTACGTTTTTGGTTTCAATGTTTTCGTTCTGGAAATTTCGACCTTCAGAACCAACCCCGTGGACGGCCGGAGACCAAAGTGGAAAATGAAGACTTAAAGGCTATTGTGGAAGCAGATCCATCACAAAGCACTTCAGAGATAGCTGCAGGCTTCGGGGTAAGTGATAAAACTGTATTAATCCACTTGAAGCAAACTCGAGAAAGTAAAAAAACTTGAAGGATGGGTACCTCATGAATTGAGTGAATCTAACTTGCAAACACGCGTCGACTGCTGTGTTACTTTGCTCAACCGACACAATAATGAACTTGTGATGAAAAGTGGATACTGTACGATAATCGGAAGCGCTCGTCGCAATGGCTGAACCCTGGAGACCCAGCCAAATCCTACCCTAAACGAAAAATGACTCAGAAAAAGTTACTTTTGAGTGTTTGGTGGACTAGCGCCGGTGTCGTTCACTACAGCTTTCTAAAATCTGGCCAAAAGATCACGGCAGATATCTATTGTCAGCAACTGCAAACCATGAAGGAAGAACTAGCTGCTAAACAACCGAGATTGGTCAATCGCTCTAGGCCACTGCTGCTTCACGACAACGCAAGACCACACACTGCACAACAAACAACCACTAAGTTAGATGAGCTACAATTGGAATGTCTGCGACATCCATCGTACTCCCCGGACCTTGCTCCAACAGATTACCATTTTTTCCGGAATTTGGACAACTTCTTACAAGGAAAAAAAATTCAACTCCGATGCGGCAGTTCAAACCGCCTTCAAAGAGTTTATTGATTCTCGCCCGCATGGTTTTTTTTACTAAAGGGATCAAAGAACTACCTATGAGATGGCAAAAGTGCACAGATAACAACGGTGCATACTTTGATTAATTAAATATATTTTACAAAAAAAAATTACTTTATATTCCTCCCGTACAAAACGCTAATTTCATATGTAAGGACCTAATATAACTAATTTTATGGATTTTATCGCGTATAAGTTAATAAAAGTTAATAAATTTTTTAATTTTTTCGGAACCATGGATGCTGTTAAGCGCCGGAAACGTCGGAAATTAAAGAGTTACAAATTATACGCGATAAAATTCGTATATTTAGTTTTATTTAATGTGTAATATTCCCGCAAAGTAAGGCATCCTCGGTGGTGTCAACGCACCTATAGTCTTCTCACAAAGACGACGGTTGGACGATTAAGAAAAACTCAAATATGATGCTTCAATCTCTTAGTATTTAAACAGACTAACCTCTTAGTACGCGTATTCTATAAAATGCTGGAATTCAGGTCCAACTGCTTTTTAAACATCAAGATAAATCACCATAGTAATAATAATTACTCATATAATCAAACAGTACAGTTACAGTTACAGAGTAGTAAATATGTACATAGTTATAAATAGTCATAACTATTCAATACTCTACAATGTATTGATACATTTGTTATCATTTTTATTTACCAAAATTGTTACCTGCTATTACATTATATTGCTAGTAATAAATAAAGAATATAATCATTACATTTTAGTAATAAGTATCATCGGAAGTTGAACCTATGGGTGTTGCCCAGTTTTTAACACTCGGCCATCCCGTTAACAAACCTGTATAACCCGTGCGCCACGGCGTTCCTCGCGTCTCTCGGTAGTGATGTTGGTCCCTGGAAAGGAGAGAGGAAACCAGCAGTAGCTTTATATGTACCTGGATGTACGAGTACTAACAAAGTGTTATTTAAAAGTGTACATAATTCATTAACTGTTGCCCCGTATTTCGTTTTTGTTTTACTTATTTAAATTCTTAGTACCTATGTTCTGGATAATGCTTTGGTCATATTATAGTTACATTCATAGAAGTATAAATTATACCACACTGTATTTTTTCGTTTTTTTTGGTCGCATAGATAATATATTTTAATTCTATTGCGACCGCCTAAACATTCAGAAAAAAAGTTTACGTAGCAGTTTTTATTTCACTTTGATAATGCAGACATGGTTCAAACAGCTGTCCATTTAATTTATATAGCCGCTAATTTAGTTAACTTACTGAAAAAAACTTGATCACACAGCCATCTTTTCAAGTACACTTCATCACACAATTTATATTTTAGTTATATTAATAAAATATTATTTTAACAATTTTATTGAGAACAATTTTAAGATATGTAGGTATTTAAATAAGCAATCACTTGGTACGAGATAGTTAAAATATTTATTAATAAATCTCCAACTATAGAATATTTTATGTAATTTAACTTGAACATACAACTAGCTTGGAGTTATTTGAAAATCAGCTACAGTTTAGAAATTACAATTATTTAATATATAAGGTAGGTATTAAAGTATTTAAATAAACCATTTGATACGAAGATATTAAAAAATTACCTAATCTCTAACCATACAAAAATGTATGTAAATTTACATAATTGAGTTGTTTTGAAATTTTTGGAATTACATTTATTTAATAACTAGTGATCCGCCCAGCTATGCGCGGGTGATTTCTGGGTCTCGACAACAGTGCCACCTACCGGGTCCAATTAGGTTTTTAAATTATTCAAACACACACAAAAAATCTCTACAAAATCGGTCGAGCCGTTTCTTTAGCGAGACTAACGGACAGCAATTGATTTTTATTTTTATACATATGTATATAGAGAGAAGAAGATGAGGAATTACACACACTTGACGAATACACATTAAGAAATATTAACTCTCATGGAAATCTATTAAATCGTCCCTATCCACCTCCCTATCACTGAGCTGTCGTTGTCAGACAATTGTTTTATTTGGATGAAGGGTCTCTCCACGTACTACTACACTAAGCCAATTTCGACATAATTTGACACTAATTTTCATCATCGCACTCTCACATTTATTCCCATATATTTATTTCTCAAAAACATATTATTACATAATTTTACTTGAAAAACACATACAAAAGTCTTATTATTATGATATACATTACATCGCTATCACATAAAGACATTAAGATATTCGAATAAATACCTACACCAATTTTACAAGACATTTTTAAAGATCTAAATCTTAAATATCTATCACACATGTTCAAAACAACAATCTTTATTAATAAACATGAATATCTTAACTAATACAAAAGTTTAATTCACAAATTAAAACCTTTAAACAGCATTAATACACTTTAATTCAACTTTAATTTTATTATATATACATTTATTACTATTTCGTTATTCTAAGCACAAAATTAAACACTTTTAACACATCACTTATCTTATTATTCTACAAAATAATCCTGAACCATTTATTTTTACACACTACTGAAATTTTTATAAATTGACTAAACTTGCTAAATAATTTTATTTTTTATTTTTAGTACATTATTTGAACACTGTTCAAATCCCATGCAGAATGAACAACCAATTTCTGCACGACACGAGGCTAGTGCTTTCTCTGTCTAAATTACAGCTATCTCTGTTCATTATAAGACATTATTTATTTACATATTATATTATGCTATTCTTATCTAGCCATTATGTAACTTATCTCTTATCACAAGAACATAACATATTTTTAACTAAAACAAGTATCTAATTTAATATAAAACTTTTATTCGTATTACATAGCCGATTACTATATAACACATCTAAGTTAATCTATAAACAAACTTTTGTGGAATTAACTCTCGACCGGGGAATCCAACTCCGAACTTTCGCTCTACAATCGAATGCTCTTATCATTATATTGAATATATTTACTTTTAACATAGATTGTTCTATATTTTGGAATTTGTTTAATTTTAATCGTAAATAATGCAAATATACTTGTTTTTATGAAATGGAAAATTATATAAATTATTTTTTAAGCGCGTCGCCAATACTGTCGTATATTCCTAAAATCGTATTTCAATTAAGTGCTGTTTTAATGACGGAAGTGCAGCAGTAATAACTGTAAGACTTATCTAATAGATCTAGTCCTTCCTGAACGGTAACTGTAGCAATCAATATCTCATCTAAATTAAAAGCAATTTCCTGATCGAGCTTTCCGAGCGTCATTTGCATTAATCAAGCAAACACGGCACGGATATTCGGCAAACCGAACAGCATTTATAAGAAAACTCATAGCGTCTTGAAGGCGTTACAAATGCGATTTTGTGAGGAGTGAGGAGAGTCTTCAAGAATAGGTACTTGATAGTAGCCTTGAGCAATGTCAAGAGCTGTAAAAAAATATTTGCCTGAAAGTATGGTCACCTAATCTTTAATATGTTGGTAATGGGTGGCGATCTTTAATAGTACTAACATTAAGAGCTCTATAGTCAAAGCATAGTCTATAGTCTCCATCCTTCTTCCTAACAAGTACTACCGGGCTAGCGTATTTAGAAATGGACTCCCAAATTATGCCTGCTTATAAAAGGTCATTTATCTTTCCTTTTATTATTTCATTTTCTTTGTACGATAACCTATAAGGCTTACGAAAAACAGGCTCCGTTCCGTTCACCGTTCTTGCTCCCCTACCTCCTGGCAGGGAGGTTTAACCACTTATTGTTATTGTTATTTGTTTTTTGTTTGTTTTGTTTTTATTTTGTTTCTTAGAAGAACGTCAATCCCTTGTTCTTTCCAATTAAGAACAATCCCCCCTTGCTTTCCTAGTTTAGAACGTCAACCCCCCCCCCCTCGTCTACCCCAACATGTCCATCCTGGACATCGTTAGAGCCTTGCTTACCCAATACAACCAGACCCTAGGTCTACCTGCAATTGACGAAACCGTCTTCGTCAATCTCCTCACCTCCATTGCCCCTCAGGCATGTCCTCCCCCAGCTCCCGTCGCGACCTGCCTGACGGCCCCTATGGCTGCCCCGCAGACCGACTCGCCCGCGTCCCCCGACTCCTATTCCATGGAGTGCTTGGACACCGCGTCCGTAACATCGTCCTCCCAGAAGAGGTCCGCCACCCAAACTGACACGACGTTCAGTAGCTGCTCCACGGACTCCGATGGAACAATGACTGATGAGAGCCCCTTCACGAAAGTAAAATCCAAGCGCGGCCCGAAACGCGCTGCAACTTTTTATAAATACCCCCGCAGTCCCCGCCACTGCTTCTACCTCCGCAGCCCCCGCCGCTGCCACTGTCCCCTTACTGTCGCTAGACATCCCCCCCTCCTAGTCAGCATCTCGCTGCGCCCCCATCCTCGTCAAGAATCAGGTCCCGCCCCTTGTCTTCCTCAGAGACAAGGCGCAATTTACCAGGCTCTCTAAAACCTGCTACGAAACAGGTATCAAGTACGATCAGGCTACCAACCTCGGTGAAGCCATCAAGATCATCCCCCAGTAAATCGATGACTTTCGTCGCCTTATCAGGCTCTTCTCAGCCAAGCGTGTGTCCTACCACACGTACGCTCTTCCGGAAGAGCGAAAGGTCAGGGTCGTCATCCGGGGAGTTCCCTTCGAACTCTCCAACGAAGACATCCTGGAGGACCTTAAGTCCCAGGGCTTTCCCGTCGAGGCTGTGCACAAGATGCACAGCAACAAGGGCAAGAGGTTCCCGCTTGCTCTTACAATTCTTAGAAACGTTCCGAGGCAAAAACCATTTTCCGGCAGGTACGCACCGTGTGCGGCCTGTCGAGAGTGAAGGTCGAGCCTCCCCATAGGCGCGGTCATCCGGCGCAGTGCCACCGCTGCCAACTATATAGGCATGCGGCGGCCTTAATTTGGGTTATATTTTATAGTAAGTTACATAAATATAATGTCAGAGCGCTCTGCTCCCATTATATCTCACGGTCGTATCAAGCCAAAGGGTATATCGCTTGTTTCCTTTAACATACGCGGTTTGCGTAATAACCTCCCAGAGCTTAAGCTCTTTCTTCAAGATCGCTAAGCCGACCTCCTCCTCCTCCAGGAGACCAGTCTCAAACCTAAGGACCTCAAAGGCCTTTCCATCAAAAAGTATTCTCTTCTTCGTAACGACAGACCTGACCGCCAAGGCGGCGGTACTGTCATTTACTACAAGAAGTTACTACATTGCTCCCACATCTCCACTCCGCACTTACCAATATGGAAGCCACGGTATGCAGGCTAGCCTTGACTGGACAACAGTCCATCGTCATAGCCTCCTGCTACATCCCTAGTGGAACCCTCCCCCTCAAAAAAGATTTTGAGGCTATCCTTGCATTAGGCAATTCAGTCATTATGTTTGGAGATTTTAACTCTAAGCATACTAAATGGACCTGTCTGAACTTCTCATAGTGGCAAGAAACTGCTTGATATCGCGCAGTCTCTCGACCTTACCGTTTACTGTCCCCTCGGTGTCACTCACTATCCCGACATCACTGACCACGCTCCTGATGTGCTAGACTTTGCGCTAGTAAAAGGAGTTTCCCTCAACCTCAGGGCAATCGAGACTCTTGACGATCTAGGATCCGACCACCGTCCTGTCTCCCTCATACTTTGCCATCAGCCACCTACCTCAACTCCTCCACGAAAATCTTCACCAACTGGAAGGGCTTCAGGGAGTACTTAGCCACAGCTATGGATCCGCCGGACTCCCCCATCACCCTCTCATCGGACTTCTTCGACAGTACCGAAAACACCGACACCGCGGTCGATTCTCTCACCACCCTCATAAAATTCTCCATTAAGGAGAATGAAAGGGTCGTCCCGGTTGCTAATAATAATAGTCTTCCCCCACATATTAGCAACCTAATGAAACCCAAGAGAGCTGCTCTCCGGAGATCATCACTCTATCCCACCCCTGATTATAGGCTTATGGCCAATCGTCTTCAACGAGAAGTCCGTTCACGCTTTTCCGAACTTCGAGACCTCGAAAGGAGCAATCTCATGGAGAATATCTCCCCCTCCCATACAGCGTACTACCAGATGGCGAGAGCCCTCCGGATAGACGCTATCACTTATACTCCCTTCTCTCTCGTCCCGACGGCTCTACTGCCTTCGAGGACGATGAAAAGGCTGAGTGCTTTGCAGACAGCGTCGCCGCGCAATGCTCTCCCAGCTCACAGCCCACCGACCCCTCCCACATCCAGGCAGTGGAGGATGAGGTCCACCGCCGGAACTCAACCCCCACCGCCTCCGACCCCATCAATGTGTCCAATGATGAGATCTCATCCATCATCAAAGGACAGAAGCCCAAAAAGGCTCCGTGCGCGGATGGCATCTCCAACCAAGCCCCCAAACATTTTCCTGAGCAGGTGATAACCTTATTGGCTATTATCTACAACGCCTGCTTCAACCTCAGTTACTTTCTCACCACGTAGAAAGAGGCAACTGTCATTGGTATCCCCAAGCCAGGGAAGCCTCACCACCCCCCTCTAGTCACCGTCCCATCAGTATCCTCAAGGCCATGGGCAAACTCTTCGAACGAGTCATCCTCAGTCGCATGTGGCGCCATCTGTTTCCCACAGACGGCGACCCTCTTGTCATCCCCCACCAATTTGGTTTCCGAGCGAAACACTCATGTCCCCAACAAGTTCACCGTATAGTGGAATATATTCTCAGCGGTTTTTATCCTCGCCGTCATAAGACCATCGCGGTCTTCTTTGACATAGCGAAAGCGTTTGATAGAGTCTGGCACGAAGGCCTTATCTACAATCTTTACAAAATAGGCCTCCCTGATCGTCTTGTTCGTCTCGTGGCCTCTTACTTGAAGGATCGTACCTTTCGTTTCAGACACGAAGGCACGCTCATCTCTTCGCATCATATCAAAGCCGGTGTCCCTCAGGGCTCCGTGCTTGCCCCTCTTCTATATATACTGTTCACCAACGACATTCCCATCCCGTCGAATGGTGTTCAGCTCTCCCTCTTTGCAGATGACACAGCCCTTTATTATAAAGGTATCTCACTACCATTTATTCGGAACAAGATCCAACAGTCAGTTAGTGACTTAGGATCTTGGTTCCAAAAATGGCGTATCGATGTGAACCCGGAGAAGAGCTCTGCCGTTTACTTCGAAAATAAACGACGCCGCCCCACTACCATTCCATACCACTGGCATACGACCGCCAAATACTTAGGTGTCACCCTTGACACGAGGCTCACTTTCGAGCCCCATGTTAAGAAAGTAACTCGCACCGCGCGCTTTTACATGGGTAGGCTCAGTAGCATGCTGGGCCGACACAGTAAAATGTCTCTCCGAAATAAGCGAACCCTATATAAGGTCTGTATACGACCAGTTATGACATACGTGGCCCCCATTTTTGCTCACGCTAAACCTAAAATCTTAAACGAACTCCAAATAGTTCAGAACTCTTTTTGTCGTCTGGCTATGAACGCACCCTGGTATGTTCGTTACGCCGACCCCCACAATTCAAAAATTTCTAAAATCACTCTCTGAGAACTTCTTTAAAGCCTCAGAGTCTCACCCAAATCATCTCATTCGTGAGGCAGCTTCCTATGCAGCCCCACTTCTCTCTCGCTATCGAGTCCGCAGGCCGAGAAACTCTCTCTTGGACCCCCCCAACAAGCTTTCGGCCTACCTAGACTGCCTCTTGGCGGCTCAGGCCGAATCTTCTCCCTACTCTTAACTTGCCTTAGTTAGCGCGACTCTCAGCGGCTACTCGCCGCCTGCGCCCCTTTTCCCTAAAGGGGGTCGCATCCGATTCGGCAGAAAGGCCATACAGGCCAAAGCCAGTCCCAGAGGTTGTGTTTAATGGGTAAGGCACTTCTTCAAAGTGAGTCCCACATAACCACGCAGCCGTCTGCGCTTCCGGAGGGTAATCTTTGCTTTGGGCGCAAAAAAAAATACTTTGTTAATAGGAGTTATTCCCTTTTCATTTCTTTGAATGTTTCCTACCTAGACAGATAGGATTTTTTACATAAATATTTAATTACTCTTTTATTTAATGTTTAAACGAAAGTGCTTAAAATATTTTGTAGGCACGTGGGTGGTCTGAAAAGTTTCCGATCTAACAAAGCTACAAGAAATTCTTTCTTAAAATTAATTTTATTTTTCTACATAGTCTCCTTGTAACTCTACACACTTCTCCCAGCGATACTCCCATCTCTTTAACCTGTCCAAATAGTACTCGGCGTTTTTCTCTGCAAAATAATTGTTTACGAAAGTGATTGCCTTCTCATTTGATGAAAATCTCTGTCCTCCGAGCGCAATTTTTAGATGAGGGAACAAAAACAAGTCGCTTGGGGCTAGATCTGGTGAGTAAGGCGGATGGTCAAGCAGTTCAAACCGTAATTCGTGGATTATCGCCATTGCAACCGCTGAGGTGTGAGACGGCGCGTTGTCATGGTGAAACAGGATTTTCTTTTTCTGCAAATGTGGCCGTTTTTCCACAATTTCTACCTTCAGGTTGTCAAGTAATGATGCGTAGTATGCTCCTGTAATGATTTTTCCTTTTGAAGATAATCGATTAAGGACTATTCCAAAAACAGTCGCCACCACTTTCCCAACCGAAAAAACAGTTTTTGCTTTTTTTGGAGCCGGTTCCCCCTTTGCAGTCCACTGTTTTGACTGTATTTTTGTTTCGGGCGTATAATGGTGTATCCAAGTTTCACCTACGGATTTATTGCGCCTAAACTGCGCCAACAGAGCATTGGAAATGTTCATTTGAACACGTCTTTGGTCTAACGTGAGCAAACGCGGCACTCAACGCGCTGACAGCTTTCTCATGCCTAAATCTTGATTTAATATGTGACAAACACGTTCTTTGGATATTTTCATAGCTTCTGCTATCTCTGTCACGTAATTCGGCGGTCGTCATTTGGTGAACTTTAGCGATGTTATCGTCAGTAATTGCAGTTTTGGACGTCCCGAACGTTCATTGTCTCCCAAGCTCTCACGGCCACGTATAAATTCAGCTGCCCAAAATTTAACTGTGGTAAATGATGCTGCAGAGTCCCCATACACAGAGTCCAACTCATCTTTGATTTGCGTAAACATTTAATGACAGCTCGATACTCAATTTTTCCATTTTCTCAAAAACACTCACATCGACTTTCAAATAACAACTACGCGTCCAAACTGGCTGAAATTTTGGTGCGTAGCTGTCAAAAGATGCACAACTACAGTCACTAGCTTTTAATGACGAGTGGTGCCTTTTTCACGTTTAGGTCGGAAACTTTTCAGACCACTCTAGTACATTTTTTTTATAGGATAGGGTGACAAACGAGCACACAGTCCACCTGATGGTAAGTGGTTGCTGTGACCCATAGTCATCTACATCTATCCTCAATAAAGAATCAAAATGCAGATGCGTTGTCACCCGCGAGGACTAAGATGGAATGTCTCTTATCAAGTAAAAAGGGTCTCCGGTTCTCTACACTCACCATACGAAACACAGCAGTGTCAAGCTGCTATTTTACGCTGGTATTCTGTGAGAGCGTGGTCCTTCCCCGGTCAAGCCGACCCATTCGTGCTACAACTATACTACTAATATAGCTGCAGCATGGCTCTACCACGTATAAAGCCCTTCACTTCGCCTACTGGTACGAGGCTGCCACTCGAGAACCTTTCCTCCCCGTCGGTAGTCGGTTCTTCGAGCTATATGGCCGGCCCATTGCCACTTCAGCTAACTAAGTCGTTGGGCTTTGTCGATTACTCTGGTTCTACTGCGGATATCCTCATTTTTAGGTCTAACACTCAGAGAAACCCCGAACATAGCCCTCTCCATAGCTCGCCGAGCGACCTTGAGCTTCCTCATACGGCCAGCAGTGAAGGACCACGTCTCAGATCCATAAGTCGTCACTGGCAATACGCATTGGTTGTCCAATCTCGTTTTCAAGCTTTGAGGTATGCCTGACGAGAAGATGTGTTGTAATCTCCCGAAGACTGCTCAGCTGAGTTGAATCCATCGATTGACTTCTCGGTCGAAGTTAGACTTACCTAGTTGGACTATTTGTCCTAGACAAACATATTCGTCGACAACTTCGAGCGCAGTGATCCCAACAACTACCGGCATAGGTGTGACATGAACGTTACACATGACATTTGTTTTGTCCATGTTCATCTTAAGACCTATCCGTTGGGAGACGCTATTGAGGTCATTGAGCATAGTGCTTAGGTTCTCCAGCGATTCATGCCATAAGGACTATATCGTCGGCAAATCGAAGGTGAGTGATGTACTCGCCATTGATGTTAATACCTTATCCAAGATATTATTATTATACCACATATGCAAGGCAAAGTGGCAGATTGTACTCTTCGGTCTTCTGTACAAATTGCCGAAGGGTGTGTATTTTCAAGAGAGCGTTGTCGTCTTTCTTGAAAAACAAGACCACCGCACTTCTGCTCCGCGCCTTCGGATAATGTTACCATGGAGGACGGAATTAAAGAGCTTCTGAAGGACTTCAAGGACACATTTACTACAATAATGCTTGAATTCGAGTCTGACTGCCTTTCATACATCAAGATAATAAATTACAAGAGTCATAATAATTACTCATATAATCAAACAAACTATTTAGAATTATTTTCTACTATAGAATGTGTTGATTCATTTGTTATCATTTTTATTCACCAAAATTGTTACTATTAAGTACTTTATATTGTTAGTAATCAATAAAGAATACAATCACTATACATTTTAGTAATAAGTATCACTGGAAGTTTAATCTATGGATGTTGTCCGTAGTTTTTAACACTTCTTTCTTTGAAATTGGTTTTGGTGTTCAAGGCTACATTAGCCGGTTGCCATCAAACAGATATGTATCTTAAACTGAGCTTTGTAAAAATTCATAAAAATAGAACTACCAATAAACATTAATCAGTAAGAACAGCAATTTATTTCTTGCCGTTACCGTAAATTTCTATTAATGGTCACGCGGGGTAGGTGGGTTGGTAACGGCATTTTTTTAATTTTTAGTTGTCATAACGAAGACATTGCTTTGTCCTAATTTGTTTCCTTCTGTCGCTTTTTATGACACCATCGGGACCGGGACGATACCGGCTACTGGATATTCTTACATCGCCACTACACGGTTATTCTTTGAGTTAAAAATAATGTCCTCCTGACCGAATATTGTTACGGCGGCTAGTCTCTGCGAAGACTAGACAACGTATAAACGTTGTAGAGCCATACTGCAGCTGTCTTATGGTTGTAGCACGAAAGGTCGGCTCAGCCGAGGAAGGACCACGCACCCACAGAATACCAGTTTAAAATAGCAGCTTAATGCTGCTGTGTTTCTTATGGTGAGTGTAGAGACCCAAGACCCATTTACTGGATATGAGGCATTCCATCTTAGTCATCAGGGGTGACAACACATCTGCGTTTTGATTCACAAACGAGGATAAATTTTAATGTTTTTGGGCCACAGTATCCACTTACCATTAGGTGGACTGTGTGCTCGTTTGTCATCGTTATTTTATTTAAAACTATGTGCACAAACACACGATCGCACAGATATCTTGCTTTCCGAGGCACGAGGGTGAAACACCGCCAGCTTCCTGATATCGGGATTCCAACGCGAATTTATTGACAAAAATCCTTATATTAGCTATTTTTGGGCCCGATTCGGCATTCGAACCCGGGACCACATGATCAGCAGTTGCGCTTACGACCACTAGACCAACGATACCGTCGAGTAATATCAAAAAATAAACAAATAGTATGTGATATATAATTTTAGAAAATAGTCCATGTAAAACCGCTAAGTGGCCTATGTCCAGCTGTAGATCGTCGCAGGCTGAAGATGAAGATGACAGGTGCTACAACAGCCGTTTTTCATTCAGTCTTTTTTACTTTCAAAGACATGAATCTAGCATGTTTTTCAGATCCAAGGAAGATCCTTGTACTTTACTAAGCTACACACAATAAACAGATTTATGATTATGTTTTTAAGTGTTTTCTTACAGATGTGTTTATGTAGGTACTGAATTAAAACACTGATTATATACATTACACTTTATTTACGGATAATGACAAAAACAAACGTAACACTAAACGGTACACGTAACACAAAATAACAAATTATATTACTTTGTAGCAATATTGCACTAAATTATAAATCATGTATGATTTTTTTACCGCCCTTAATATGAAAATATTCTAAGACCGGTTGGCGCTATATTTTCATTCAAAAGGTAATATTTTTCTACACTTACAGATAAATGGTAAATGGCTGACGCTTTATTTCACAAGAGAATATGGATAAAAATGGCCAGTTTGCTTTCGTAGTTTAGGAAGTTGGAGATATGAATGTTATCAAATGTTCGCAATGTAACTGCTTTTTCCCTTATTTTACTTTATTATATGATATATTAATAAATTTCTCACCGCTTAATTTAATTTCTGAGGTAACAATTTCATCTGGTTTATTACACGATTTATGTGGAATTTATGCTTACAAATTTAAAACAATTAAAATAACATTTGTGCGCTACACAATAAATTGAAAAAAAAACATCAATAGTATTCCAGTAAGATAGATACCACTTAATTAATATTCTAAAACTCACATTATTTTTATTATTATTCGTTAATAACTAAGTCCGTTCAACTTGGATAAAGTAAATATTTTTTGGAGATTCATGCAATTTGATTACTTTAGTTATTATACGTTCGCAATATCAATTTTTGATAGAACAGTATTAATGGAATTATTGAGTTACTGATTATATGTATAGTATTAGTATTAGTTACATCGCCTCTCATAGTTCTTTCTTGAAAATATGTAGTGGGATATTACTCAAAGAATGTATTTTTAAGACAAACGAATATTTTGTTACATGTTCAATAATTGCTATATTATCTAGGCAAAACCTACATTATGACGTACTGCACTGGACCCTAGGTACTTACAATTTTAATTACATTATTAATATCAGTTATATCTTAACGGGAAACAATTTTAAATTATTTGACGAAAATTTTCTGAAAGGCTCAATATAGGTATGTAAAGTCTGATAGATGCTGATATTTGTTGTTTTAGAAATGAGCAAAAATACGAACACTCGTATACTAATATTCCAAATCAAAAGAAGGGTGTAATTTGAATAAAGTTGCAATTAACAGCAGAGATCTAAATATAGGATACACTCGTAGGAACTTTTCGAGTAGGTATTGATTTCTGCGTTTTATAATTTATGGTAAATATACATATTTTTAATTAAATCTAATCCTTAATTAGTACAAACATACATAAAATATTAATTATCAGCTGACACTGTATGAAAAATGAAACAAAAAATTCAACATAAGCAATAAATTACCTATAAGTTTTTGATTAATATAATTCATCAGAAGACAATAGAAGAAGACCTTTTATTTTCATTACTTAGTTTATATTATATTAGGGTATAATATTATATATTACTTATATATGTATGTTAAACTCATGCAATGTTATTTACTAAATGTTGTAGGTACTTTTGGTATATAATAATTGCGTATTAGGAAGGAACGATTTAATTAAAAATTGACATGCTACGCGTTAGTGGGCAATTACGTTTCTTTGTTATTCTTCACATATTAATTTTAAAATAAGCAAATTAACATCTTGTAACACTTATGGGGACACATTTGTAATAAGTTTTTGGTAATACATATAACATGTTACGTACTCTGGACAAAGTGGGTGATCTTTGAATAAACGTAACTTATTAAAGAAATATAAAATGTATTCATGTCTTTTAGAATAGGAAAATAAATTTATATTTATATTTTTAATGACGGTTGCTTTAAAATTTTGTGTTTAGATTTCGTATTTTAAAATAAATAAAGACTATTACGTTAAAATACAATAAAATACTCCGCCATACCAACATCTACCCCGGTTATATATTCTTGGATGTTTTAAGTTTTGTAATATCTAATGCTTATTTCGTACAAAATATTAAGGCCAAGTCTGTATTTTTCCACTAATCCTGTGATTTAACTACTAATCATTTCTTTTTCTAAATATGCTTTCTACTTACTCTCACATCTCTACTACACAATGCATCACAAATATAATCATCGCCCATTTCTACAGCATGTATAAATATTTCAAATCGATCTCTAATTTCAGCCTAGTTAGTTTGACTACGGTTTACTTTAGTGACTAGATAACATTATTAAAATAAATATGAGACAAGTCGTGTCTAAAAAATTATGCAAGTATTATAATTCCTTCTTGGTCCTAAAATACTTGTTATTGTAGACATTGATTGGATTACAGAATTTAATTAAAATTGTCACATAATTAATTATATACTACATTAAAAACTGCTTTAAATTTTAAGCCAGTAAGTAACTTGCAACATTAAATGTAAAAAGCAAAACATCTAGAGAATATTTGTTGGTAATTTGTAAAATAAACTGAATAACAAAAGTTTATAACAACATTTCAAATTATAATACTTATATCTCACAAGTTTTTATTTAATTAAATATTCTAATTTATATATTGTTATTTTTATGAAAGCATCTACTATAAAATTTTAACTTAAAATCGATGGAATGCTTAATTACTTTATAATTTCATATCACAAAACCTTCGTAACGTGAATAAAGTATTTCATAATGTACTTCAATATCTTACAATTAGGCCTGTCAACTTAGAGAAATTGTACAAACGTTGCTTGAAATAGGGATGCATCCGATACCGATACCGATGCCGATATATCGGCGATACTCGAAGTTTGCCGATATATCGGCATCGGCGATATTTTTATGGCCGATTCAACGATACTTTTCAAATTTCGCGCTTTAAAAATGTAATGTAAACGCGCTTGTTGTCTCGTCTATTTCGTTGCAAACGAGGCACGAACTAACTATGCTCGGGGAAACCCCGCGCTTAATTCAGTGTCTTGTTTAGCCACAATGCTTGATCCTCGTTACAAAGCACGAATATTTCAATCACAGTCTACTATTACTATGGCAAAAAGCGCCTTGTTCAGTTACTTGATCTTAATGTAGCACTGCATTCCGAAACTATTTCAGACGCGGTCACACTTACATCTAGTACTGTAACTGTAAGTTCTGAGATGCCTACGAGTGGCGAGCTTTAGAGCGTTTGTAAAAATATTATTAGAGAGTCCGAGGAAGATAAGCCCCTGTCTACTCTGAGCTGTAATTCTCTCAAAGAAGAAGTCGAGAGATACCTAAGGTCTCCTAATATTTAGAGGCGCAGATCCATTCGTTTACTGGCGCAATGACGTCTTATACCCAAACTTGAAAAAAATGGCGCAGAAGTACTTTTAGTATCCAAATGAGTTCAGTCGCATCTGAGAGACTATTTTCCACCGCAGGTCTTATTCAAACAGATTTGCGAAATTGCCTTTCTCCGCAAAACTTAACAACTTCCCTGTCCGAGAAATAGACACAATAGTTAAACAATTGAAATGTTCATATATGACTCATGGGACAGTGAAATGGTTGAGAATACTTTGTTTTTTAAACAAAAATCTCATCAATGTTAATTTTAATTATTAAAACTATTCCTAATCTCAACCTGTCTATAGTTTTAAACAGTTTTATTTAGTTTGTCCTGTATCGGTATCGGTATCGCCGATATTTTTATAAGAGCATCGGTATCGGTATCGTATCGGCAAAAAGGCGTATCGTGGCATTCATACTTGAAACATCGCCATCGACTTTTTTGATGTATTTATAATAGTAGTAATTGTCTCTCCAGCGATGACACGTATTACGAAATTGTATTTTCTTTGAAAACCTTAATGTTGATTAGGAAAGCTTTGTGTTATGGGTAAGTAATATGATAACGTGTAGGAGTTGTTACAAATTATTGGTCTAGTAAGAAAGCAAATATACATGTCGATTACATTTGAATGATGTGTCATATCCGGATGGTTTAAACCATGTATTCAATTTGTATGCTTTCTAGAGACTGATTAGTATATTTTACTTGGCATTCACTTTAAGATTTTATAAATGGTAAATAAAAAATTGTTTAGAATGGAAAAGAAGTTTATGGTGTAAGCTACGAAAGCCACTATGTGCGAAAAAATTAATAAAGCTACTGTATTTGTTACACCTTATGACACATCACTTAATTTAATGATAAACATAAAGAAGCAGTAAAATAATTACCAACATAACATTTGTGCTTACTTTCAATCGAACGTTTAATATAAACATATAATTTAAATTTTAAGTCGCACGCAAACGTAGTCTCAGTAACATCAGACATATCACCTTATTGCAGTCTACAAATTAGCCACGAGTTCAGTTGGTATGCTTAATATCACTAGCCACATTCATCCTCCTAATATACTTAATAGTACAGTATAATATTGCTCGCATTAATTATTATTAATTAGCCAAGTTATTGCTAGATAATGATATATCGACTAATAATTTTTAACCTAATGTTATTGCTTAAATGTTGCTATGTTGGACAATTTACTTTGAATTTGTATAACCGAAATTGCTCTAAATTTATTATTACCACATTTTATGAACTCCGTGTATGTCTGTTCGGGTCGAAATTAGTAAATGATTTTAAACTAACTTCCCGATGAGCTAGATATTTGAAATTTTAAACATAGCTCAGAATCGGATTACAATGTAAGAATATAAAAAAAATTAAAATAATTTTATACGTTTTAGTCCGTTTTAAAAACGTGGTAAGTATATTTAAAAAAATACATAAACTTGTTACTGTAGTACGTACATTTCCAACAACATTACATTTCTTTTACTTTTGTTTTATTAAGACAATATTGGGAAATTTATAAAAGAGAAAAGTCTCTTTGGTCCTCTTAAAATTGAAAATATGCATATTGCAATATACAGCTTGTGTAGTTTAGGACGAGAGTGCGTATTTTAACGACGATCATTGATGATGCTATGTTTATTGTTTACACTTTGAGGATTTATTAAGCTTCTATAATTTTTTTGTATAATAGGTAGGTTTTATAAGAATATTTTATTTATGATCGTCATAAGTCTAAATTAGGTTTGCCTTTAGTTTATATTTTATTTTTTATTCATATATGACGTTAAAACGTCATGTTGTTTATGAAATGTATGTCGCAAATGTTTCGCGAGCAATATTATTACATCCAATATCATTTGCTGTTTCAGTGCTAATAAACTTAGTGGTTATATATTATATACTCTTTGAGTGCTAATGTCGAGTTAAATGAACTCCATTGTAGACGTAATGCATGCATCCAATGTCACCACTAACTGTGCCCACTCACCATTCAAAAACCGCAGATCAAAATATAAAATCTGAAACTAAATGTGCTAACTTTGAAGCGGTTTTAAACTTGACAAATTAACTAAATTTGTATCTACTATTATAGTGATTTTCCTATACAATAATTTTTATTCAGTTATATAGGTATATAGGTATGTATATATCGCTACGTCTACAAAAATTGTAAAGAAGGGGAACTTGGTACACGGGAAAATATTTACATTTAAATGTAAGTATATATTAATTTTGTATATAATAAGTTGGTTTTATTAACACTAATCGTTACTTACTTTCGTACTGTATAACCCCTACAATTATAATAACGTTAGTATAAATATTTGAATAAAATTTCTTGTTTTAGATCTTTTTAAAAGCTTATTTTTTCATAAACTACCAAAGTCAAATAATGGTAATGCTACTTAAGATCATAATATTAAGGAATAAACTCGCAGGGAATACGCGGAGGAGTAAATAGATAAACTAGTTTCTACACAATAGTGTTAATATGCTAATAGACACGTGAAAGATTTATTTTTAAATAATTGAGGGAAATCGCTACATACTCAGTTACGTCAACAGATAATAATCTAATTTTGAAAAACAATATCACAATATAATGTATATTATACAATATTCGATGTCAGATTCATTTCACAAAATTTTAAGTAGTAGTCCAAAGCACCAAAACGTCTAAATCTACTAAATATTAGGATAAAAAAATTAATATAGGCTACGTAAATTCTACCGTAGTATTGCTTATAATTTACATAATATTGCTTATTACGCGCAACCATGTCTAGTAAATCTAATATTGTTTAGATGAGAATACAAAGTAACATTATTTATTACTATAATAATTAGTAAATGGCACTACGAATACTTCAAGTAAAGGGTTACTTAAATGAAGGATTATAATTATATGTAGAACTGTGCAATCTGTGTATCCACTCTGGCTACCAATTTATATACATTTTTGTTTTGCGTAAGAAAATAATATTTAAATACTGAATTATAGCATTTGAATTTGAAACTTTCTTTTAAACCGGTTCTACATTAGATGTTTACAAAATAACCAATTTAAATCGAGGAACATTTACTTATACAAAACAGGACCTATTTTAATTGACAGGGTTCAAACTAAATTCACAAATTGACTGGTAAGGCTATATCTACATCTTACGGTACCATCGATCACGCTCGTGTCGATTCACAAAACTAAAACCTGCTATGTATACCTATCGCTAAGAAATTGGAATCGTTAATTTAATTTCGGGACTAAGAAGTTGTACAGGAAATACGTGACTTGGGATCTACGAACTACCGGAATCTACGGCCTAGATAAGATAAAGTCTGCAGCGTCTACTCGACAGCGGTGCGCGACTTGAATAGTGCCTACTTTATTATTGCTTTTCGAATACCCGTCTCTTACTGAACACCTCGTGCTCTTCACAATTAATCTAGTACCTAAATCCATCTTAACCTATGTTAGTTTATTGCCAGTTACGTTTGACTTTCCACTAAACACTAGCTCAAACTAAAGGCATGCTCACTGAGTGATACAGCGCAACCCGTCTCAGTCGCTGCTAGTCATCCGCTACTTAGAAATTCTAATATTCTTCATTCATGATAATAAAAGGAGCAGTGAAATAATTAAATTTAGAAAACGGAGGTAATAGGTAGTTACAAATGTTAACGAATGAATGGGCAATGACGTTCGTTTTCAAAACAGTTTCTTTGAAGCCAAGGCTAAAACGATTTTGTTGTCGTGTCATTTTAATAGGCAAGCTTTTATGACTCAATCCGCTTTTGCAACTGATTTCTTGAAATTAGCTACTAATTTATTAAGAAAGTCGCGTGCTACTAATAACATTTGAAAGGTTGATATTATAATCGAATAAGTGGCGCAGCCTGCGTAAGAGCGGCAGCGGCAGGACGGGCGCGCGAATGTTCGCCACTAAGGCACTGTCGCGAGCCTAGGGACGTTTCGATACTTATTACATAGCAACAATATTATATTATTTTCTATTAGCATATTGTTCTCAATGTGCAAGTTTTTGGTAATATTTATTCTTAATTCTAGAACTTAATATTTGTGTGGTCATTCAAATATTATGACTATAGTTAATATAATCGATAATCTAATGAATGCCAAACTTTTCGATGTAAAAGTATTAGATAACTGTATTGCATATTTATATAATGAAATAAATAAATATCATTTCTTTTAAAATTATTGGCGATATAATCATTTAATAACATTTAAACAGAATATGCGACGCACTATGCTATACTGTTGCGACATATTTAGAATATTTGATTCGAAATTAAATTATTCGAATGTATTTACTTGATAGAAACGTCTCTAGGCGAGGCGGCCGGAGCCGGGCGCTGTGTCGCGGTTGTGCAATGACGACGCTGTGACAACGACGTTGTGACGACACGTGTGCAGCGTGATTGCGGCACGCTGCGGCGCACTGCGGCACACTGCGGCATGGTGGCGGCGCGCAAAGTGCTGCGGAGCTTCGGACGGACAGTTTTGGCAAGTTCCTCACCGAGACGGACGACGCGACGCGCCCGGGCGCTCCGCCTCCGTCCTTCGACGTCTCGGCGCTCGGCTCTCGCATCTCGACGCTAAACTTACACCGTAATACTTTCTAACCTACATTGCGGTTGTAAAAGTCACCTACAAAAGATAATAGTTTCATTCGCATCTCATTAATTCTATGTATATAAGGGTATAATTTATCGACAAGTATATACATAATTAAATGTTTATCTTAATCCGGACGTCTGTTGCTACAGTCGCGGCACTACAGGGGTCGTACTTGATTCGTTGTTTGCGAAACTTTGCTTGATTGCGGGCGCCGCGGCCGGCGGGGTCCCGCTCACGTGACGTACACCGGTCGCGAGCTCCCCTTATTGAAAATTGTACATTTTAATATTACACTAACAAGCTAAATTCATTATAATACTTAAGGTTTATGTGTAAACCACACGGCAGGGTTTACGGTCCCATGCTGCGACGCCTCACATCGCGGTTAATCGGACGCGGAGGCGGACGGCTCGGGTAGCGGCGAATCGTCGTCTCGCACGCATGCAGATTCCTGGTGCTTATTAAGGTAGCTCTTGAGTGCAAAGGTCTTGTGGCAGCGCAAACATTCGAAGTTCTTGTCAGATGAATGCGTCTGCATATGCGCACGCAGATTCGAGCGATCGGCAAATGCTTTTCCGCAGTGAGCACATCCGTACGGTTTCTCACCCGTATGCGAACGTAGATGCCCCTGAAGTAGCCAAGGCCGCGAGAACAACTTACCACAAACGCCACATACGTGCGATAGTTGATGGGTGAGCACATGCATCGCTAGAGCGGGCATCGATACGTAGGCTTTTCCGCATTCGCCGCAGCGCTTTGCCGCCACCGAGTCCAAACTACGGTGAGTTTGCTTGTGCCGTGAAAGGTTCGACGATGTGGCGTAACGTTTGCCGCACTCGTTGCACGTGTACTTTGATTTATGTTCGGGCTGCTGGGCGCACTCGACGGGTGCGTTGGCGAAATTGCGACGCTTAGAACGACCATCGCTTACGAAGAAAGCATCGTATGTGTAAGCGACGGTTTCCCGTGGACGTTCAGGACGTTCAGGTTGTTCCTCGAGAGGGGGTTCTGGAGGTGGCGGCGGTGGTTCTGGAGGCGCAGGTTCGGAACGGGGCTGTGTAGTCAGGAATACCGCATGTTGACTTAAGTCCAGAATAGCGTGGGCTGCATTAAGGTCCTCTTCAGCACGGTGAAGGAATGCGCGATCTCCGAGGCAGTAAGGGCGATAGATGTCTTTCTTTTTCGGTGGCAAAGACAGAATGGCGCCTGTACTTGTGTAACACATTGATATTGATTTGCCGCTCGCCGGTGGCGGGGGAGGGGAGACAGGCGAAGATTGGAGCTGTACTTGGAGAAAAGACGGTTCAGTCGAGTCAGAGGCGGAGAGGTGCAGAAGGGCGTAGGAGACAGGCTGAGGCGCCGGCTGAGAGGCGGGGCCGGGGCCTGTGGCCGGGCTCACCTCGTTTGGAAGCTGTGCCGTGAACTGCGTGGAAGGCTGCTCCTCGGTGTAACCTGTAATGTGAAATTCTGTTTGTAGAAAATCTCCAAAGAATATGAAAATATAACGGCAAGTACAACTTCACAAATCCAGCCATACGCTATTATAACGCTCTTAATTTTGCTTTCGATATTTTTAATTTATATTTAATTGCAAAATAAATTTATGAAAATAATTTATAAACTAGGTTTTCATATAAACAACACGCAAATCTTGCTTTAATAATGGCGTGAGGTGGGGTGGGCGCCGGCTCTGCAGGAGTTACTCCGGCACCGTTAACAACTTGCAGGGGCAACCTGTGGCACACCGCACAACCTGTAGCGTCCCTTGCAATTCTCTAACTACAAAGTATAAAAGTGAAGTGTGGGTTGAGGAATAACAACTGTGGTTCTACATCTAAATATCCTTTTGATTGCAACCGTCCGTTATTCATAACATCCAATAAACACTATTTACGTAAATATCAGAATTAAATAAACAAAAAATATTTTTTAGTAATATAATGAAACCAGAAAGTAATTTTAATGTGTAACAACTAAATCTAAATAAAAATCTTTTAGCGAGTCGTCGGTATCACATACATGCTTTAAAATACTCCGTTTTGCTTTCAATATTTATAACAACAATGAAAATTGAAAGTAGAGTTTTTATAAAATTCCGAATATGTGCTAAATGTAACACGTTAAAATAACAGTTTCCATTTAACAACTTACAAAAGCTTGAATTTTGAACGTGTATAAATCACATTAACAAAATTCCGTGCAGAAATTTATTTAGGTAGCTTTGTTCTGAAACTTTCCGGGATTGCTGTTTCCGATTATTCGCAAGCTTTAGAAGCTATATATCAAACCTTAATATTTGAAATTACTGTTTGTAAATTACATATTCGCTCATTTTTAACGCTGAAACACAACCCTGTGTAAGTTCAACACATTAAAAAAAAACATGTTTTATTTATCATACATCATTTTTTCCGCAAAATGTTGACAAGAAAAGAAATCAGTTTACAATAATATTAAATGTCAATTGTGGTAGAGCCACGTTGTAGCTATATTATGTTTGTAGCACGAATGGGTCGGATCGACCGGGGTAAGTAGGACCACACAGCTTAATGCTGCTGTGTTTCGTATAGCGAGTGTAGAGAACCAGAGATCCTTTTTACTGGAAACGAGGCATTCCATCTTAGTCCTCAGAGTTGGCAACGCATCTGCATTTTGATTCTTAATCGAGGATAGATGTAGATGTCTATGGGCCACAGGATCAACTTACCATCAGGTGGACTGTGTGCTCGTTCGTCACCCTTATTCTATAAAAAAAGATTAAAGTTAGATTTTCATACTAAAAATAAATGAAGACGTAAATGTGCCTGAAAATTTTCACTCATTTATTTGCTATAGCGACGTATACTTGTATATCACAACCACTTAAGCCGGCGACTGACGGAGCACTTAACCCGCCAACATAATAAAGGAAAATATATAAATAAGCAGCCAAGTGACATGCCATAAGCTTTGCGGATTGAGAAGCTTACCGCTCAATGTATAAAGTAAATTAAACTTGGACGCCAGTTGGGGATTAGACACTGAGATGGAGCAAGGAATACGACACTGTTTTACAAAGTTAATAATATTAAATTATTTGTTATTATGTTATGCTTTTATCAGTTATATGTGTATTTATATTTATATACCGCCAATAATGGATTATTATATGTTTGAATTAAAAAAAATTATAAAAATTAAAAAAATTATAGCTTGTAAAATAAAATTATCTCAAGCATTTTTACTTCATAACACTTATGAAAGTTACCCTGAGGTTAATAGATATTCTATGATTACTTTTTTTTTTCAAGTCATATGATTCAATGAAATCGTTATTTAGTTTAAGTAGGGGTGTAATGTATGACAATGATATGGCGACAGTAGCCTAATGATATAGGGTACGGATTACGTAAAAGTCGTGGGTTCAAATCCGCTATTCGACTTCTGCCATGAACTTACTCCTAGCGCAAGCGGTTCAGCTTAATTGGCGTGATTAACGGCAGGTTTAGTAGCGTTAAAGCATCGCCGGTGCGCTTTAATAAGTAAAAAGGAAAAATTGAAAAATTGATTGCACTAGCTGCCAACTCCACTTGTGTACACCCTGCTAATTAATTGAAGAGGCTCTGGAAACGGAAATAGCGATATATCCATTCGAGAACGTCCATCAAAATTCAATAAACTTGTCATGGGAAGGAGTATTACTAGTGTGAGGGTTCTGTGCTCACCAAACCCGTACTCTCACCCTAGACTCACATATACACAATGTGTTATGGTGTAAGTCTGGTCTGGCCACGTGGTTTATGGATAAGTCTTTGAAGTTAGCATGCCATTTAGTGGGTTTTTAAAAAACGCCGATATGCAGTGATGGATAAGGAAAAGTGAAGAAGACGAAAAATATCGTTTCTATATTGAAATTCTATAGAGAATTGTATCAAACCATAAAATTACCAAATATTTAATGTAATGATAAACTAATATTATAATTAAAATAATTTAAAGCTTCAATCTATAACTGTCCCACAGCTGGGCATACGCCTCTTCCCATTTATAAGAAGCAATTAGTCCGTCACACTGCTCCAGTGCGTGTTGGCTGGTATCTTTAAAATATTTTATTCATTGGACATGCACAGGTTTCCCAATAATGTTTTCTAAATTAGCATTTAATACATTTGCAATGAGCAATTTCGTCGCTGCCTGAATATAGGACTCCCCCATAGATTCTCTCATCAGAGGAATATTTCCATAGTAGCCACGCTTGGCGGGCCTCGTACCTCGTACGACACTCACGGAATGATATTATAGTGGTAGTGGATTTATTTTCTTACGCCGTTGCTCGTGTTTGTCGTGACAAAGGAAAAGACGGCGAAGGAAAACTTTCTATTAAGAAGTTGTAATATGGCGAGATGTTTTAAAGTATGAATTTCAACACATCACCACTTTTTGAGGTTCATATAATCCGATATTACTGTTTTTAAAAATAGGTACGTCTGCGTGTGTGTACCTTATAGTACGTGTATAGTACGTTCGTATCTACATGATATTATCTTGCAAGTCTCTAACTCATACGTTAGTGTTTTTTTGTCCGCATATCTCGAGACGTCATAATGACATCGTTTCCAAACCAACTTTATTCGTCATTTATTTGCATAATAAATACTGATTAAGTTCTTATTATATGGAAGTCTATTGTTAAAAATAAACTAACAATTAAGAAGTTGGATTACGACACATCTTCTCGTCAGGCATACCTCAAAACCTCAAAACTAGATTGTACAACCAGTGCGTGTTGCCAATGATGACCTATAGATCTGAGACGTGGTCCTTCACTGCTGGCCGTATGAGGAAGCTCAAAGACCTGGTAAGACATGCAGGAAGTCGATGGATGCAGGTGGCTCGGGACCGTGCTTTGTGGCATTCCTTGGGGGAGGCCTATGTTCAGCAGTGGACTTGTGAAGGGCTGTAATGACGACGATGATGAAGACATGCATGCTGAAGACCAGCATGTCTTCGTCATGCAGCGGACTAATTGCTCCATAATCCTCCCAGAATTAAGAGGAGGCCTATCTCCAACAGTGGGGACTTATATTGGTTGTAACTTCACTTTTTTAAGCATTTTTAATTTTTGAGATTGCTCTAAGTTAACATTAATACGCGTTGCAATGACTATGAGCTTCTCTTTTTTTGAAATGTCAAATGAAATATGGTTGATTTTTCAATAGTCAGGTAAAAGTTATCCATCAAATAAATGATAACCTGACTGAATATAAAAGTGAAACAATTGAACTGTTTAATTCATATACCTGTAATTGTTTTCTTTTTGTGTGTAATTTTCATTTTGTATTTTATCTGATGATTGAAAAATCAGCGCTTATTGATATGCAAAGGAATTACGAGTATAATTGTATTGTAATTCCTTAACTATCAGCTGATAACAAAATCCATGTGGTATTTGTACTGTTAATGTCTTGAATCGATAAATGCGTGAGGTAATGTAAAAGTTGCAAGCGATGTGCTGGCATGAACTACTGACGCGCTCTGCTGAGCACGCCAAGCTTTTTAGAGGCCAATTTAGCCTTCCTTTCCAAGTTGACCAAGAAATTCCATAATTCAACGCCAAACATTCCATATGTAAACGCCAAAGATTGGCATTGCTGGCTGATGCAGCAAGGGGACAAAACAAGACAAAAGGGTTCACGAGTAACGTAACGGCAAACGAGCAAACCTGTGTCTTCTGAGGGTTGAACTGGAGTAGATTTAGTCGTCTCCAAACTGAGACTTTGTTTAACAGAGACTCAACTTCAGACACAAGTTTGTTCCGGTACGTGTTCGCGAGAAATATTGGCACGGCCGGTGTAAAAAGCTATCGTCTGCGTCCGTTACTGGTTTTTAACATATTATTGATATGCAGAAGAAACATCGTAGGTGATAGCACGCAGCCTTGCGGCCTTGTGGAGCATGTACCGTCTACTACGACCTTGATACTCTAATCTGCAAGAAAACTCGAGATCCAATTGCACAATTTCTCTGAAAACCTATAAGTGAGAAGCTACAAAAGGCCTTCGCTATGTCCAAACTAACGGCGAGGGCCTTCCCTTTGGACTCTACTGTCTTCGCCCATCTATGAGTCAGGTAAACCAGAAAATCACCAGCTGAGCGACCCAGATGGAAACCGTATTTGCGGTCTAATCAGCTGGTGATATATTTATATATTTGACGTAAAAAGCGCTAGCTATCGCAAAACTTTTACGTTAGTATATATACTATTATTTTTTCTTATATATAACCATCCTTTATTTTTTTAAATTCAATTTACATACAATTTCAATTACCTTGATAATAACTCAATCACTCTACACAACTCTCTATTATTACGTGAATATTGAAAATTAAAGTATATTTTTAGTGTTTTTAAAAGAAGAGTAATGAAATTTAGGTTAAAGCTATTGTTTTGAAAAGGATGTTATATAATTGTGTTGTGTTTGTGTGTGTGTAAAATTGTACGTTCATATTCTACGTTCGTATTACATTACTAAACTTTACCGTATCGCATATATCGTGAACAAATAATGATATCGACTCCGAACAAGATAAAGATAAAGATAAAGATAAAGATATTTTATTTAATGCGATCCGTAATTGCACATTTATTGCGCATAATAACACATTAGCGAGTTTTCGTTAAAACCGGGACTGTGTTTATTTGAAAGCAATCGAACTTACAATTAGCCATGAAAAAAAAAGGTAATAGTGAGGGCAGACCGAGTCGCAGCCTCTTCCATGTTTTATTGCAATACGATTTCATCAAATGAGGCTATGTGTTAAAGAGTTCAACAAAAACCACACTGTAATCACGAAGCAATCAGAGCACAATCTCGTTAATTTAAAATTCCTTCTGTTAAGGCCAGATCGGTAGTGCAATATCTCTGAAATCGTTGGTTAAAATCGATTTGACATCTCGTTATTTGATTGATTGCGTCAACGTCCGAACGTATTAAGAGGGGTTAATCTGTTTCTGCATAGCATTCGATTAATTGGAAGCGAACGCTTTTAGTTAACGCTTGACATATTGCCCGGTGCGACGGATGCATCAAACGACCCAATTCTCGGTTTTGCACACCCTATCTATTAATGCTTTTATTGAGCCCTGTCACTGAACTCGAAATGTTAGGAAGAGTATTTTCACGATACACAATGAGCAATCATTGTAACAAATATCGTTTGATGATATAATATACTGATTATAATTATCTATGAGAACTTTTCTGTACATTGAATTTTTTTTGGAACGAAGTTCCTTATTGAACGGTACGAATTTGGCCTCGCCTTGAATAAGCGCGCCGACCAGTGCGTTCCGCGGAACGCGTTCCAAATGTTCGAAGTGTATCAACTAAGCGCGCCTGGCGCGCGCGGCAGCCGTTCCAGTGTTTGACCGTTCAACATGGATATCGGTCGTATATGAGCAGCTGCCGCTTTCGTAGTTCTCTCCATGCATCTTCTCTGAGCGCTTTATTATGATACAAGTGGTAAAATTTAAAAACTTTGTACAACCGACTTCAATATAAATAATTTATTGTTGGTTTTTTTAAAACCGCTCGACCGATTTCGATAAAATTTAAATGGGGCCACCTGGGAAGTGTACCCTTTGAAACAAAAAGAATTTTCCAAATCGGTTCAGGCGTTTTCGAGTAATAGCTGAATATACATAAAAAAAGATTCCGACGAATTAAGAACCTCCTCCTCTTTTAAAGTCGGTTGAAAAATTATTTTGATATTCCACAGCAGATCTTTTGAACCATATAATTTTATCAATTTACGGCAACTTTGGTTATCCATAGCTCTGAACGCAATGAACACACGAATGATGAAAACAACCGTCCCAACGCGGAAAAAAACCGACAGCAGATGGAACGGCTCGCTCCACGTTTGAGCGTTCCATCGAACAATTTGGCGCACGTTCCAAGGCGGTATCGATTTCGCGCGGCCAATGTTCGACCTCTTGGAGCGCATAAGCTATACGCGGCTTAACCAACATAGCCCAATGGATCAGCAAGCTGTAGTGGCAATGGTCCGGACATATAGCTGGAAGAACTGGCAACCGATTACTAGATGGAGGATCTGGTAAGAGTAACATATGGTCGATTGATGCAGGTGGCTCAAGACCGTGCTTTGTCGTCACTCCATCTAGTGGGGGGTCGCCCTACACTTCGCCTACCTGTACGAGGCTGGCACTCAAAAACCTTTTTTCCCCATCAGTTGTCGGTTCTTCGAGCTATATAGCCGGCCCATTGCCACTTCAGCTTACTAATCCGTTGGGCTATGTCGGTCACTCTGGTTTTACTGCGGATATCCTCATTTCTAAGTTTATCAAGCAGAGAAATCCCGAGCATAGCCCTCTCCATAACTCGCTGAGCGACCTTGAGCTTCCTCATACGGTCAGCAGTGAAGGACCACGTCTCAGTTCCATAAGTCATTACTGGCAACACGCGTTGGTTGTACAGTCTCGTTTTCAAGTTTTGAGGTATACCTGACGAGAAGATGTGTCGTAATTTTCCAAACGCTGCCCAGCCGGGTTGAATACTGGCAAATTGTACTCCTCGGTCTTCTGTACAATTTGCCGAAGGGTATGTATGTGGTCTATGGTGCTAAAGCCTTTTCGGAAACCGGCTTGTTCGGGAGGCTGGAAGTCGCCGAGTCTGTGTGCGAGACAATTCGTAATGATTCTCGAAAACAGCACGTAGACGAGGCTCAGAAGGGAAATCGGTCTGTAGTTCTTCAAGAGAGCATTGTCGCCTTTATTGAAGAACAAGACCACCGCACTTATGCTCCACGCATCAAATCACGAATTAAAGAGCTTCAGAAGGACTTCAAGTACCGGTTTTCCACCCGCTTTCAGAAGCTTCGCTGTAATTCCATCCTCTCCCGGGGACTTGCGGTTTTTAAGGTGCTGGAGAGCCATTTTATTGAGTGTGGCTCCAACGATGACGTGTACAGCTGCCAATAGAACCTCTCAATCTCACTTAAAATCTCAGGTGTCCCGGAAATGATGCTGCCACATTTGATCTTCAGCTTCAACAGTTAGCTCTTTCTGGCAGACAGATCTCTGGCAAAGGCTTTGGAGCCCTGGTTCCGCTCGATCGCTTCTTCAATACGAGCAGTATTAAAGTTGCGTAAGTCCCGCCGCATGCATTTGAAGATCTGTCTGTTCAGTTGCCTGTATGCTGTCAAATCTGCTGAAGACTGCAGCTTCATATCCCGTCTAACAGCCATGAGATTAAGAGTGTGATTGGAGAGTTTTTGTTTTCTTCTGCGGCGGGTCTTGCAAAACTTAGCTCTGACCGCATGGACGGTTTCCACGAACTTGTCATTCGATATGAACCACTGAATTGCAATCTTCTAGGCACTGAAAACGGTTTTGTACCTTGAGCTGAAAGGTTTCGGGACTTTGGATTAGAGCACGAGGGGGGCGGAGCGTTGACTTCATTAGACTACACCTCTCCAACTTAACGTTTAGGTTCAGTGTGCCTCTAACCATTCGGTGATCGCTACCAGTTTTCACCCTCGCGATTACTGAGACATCACTGAACAGTTGCCATCTAGTCGTCATAATGAAGTCAATCTCATTTTTTGTCAAACCGTCGGGGCTCGACCAGGTCCACTTCCTGTGGGGCCGCTTCTTGAAGAAAGAGTTCATAATAAAGAGTCCCTCTTTCTCCATGAAGTCGGCCAGCTGCTGGCCCCTTGGGTTCCGTTGGCATATTCCAAATTTCCCTACCCTCAGCTCGTTCTCTCTTGTGCCTAGTTTTGCGTTGAAGTTTCCCATTAATACCGTATAATGGGTTTTGGAAAAATTCATAGCTTTAGAGATATCCTCATAAATTTCCTCCACCTTCTCATCGGGATGTGCGAACGAAATACTGTTTGGTGATTCTGAGTATAAGGTACGCAACCCTCGTCGACACACACAATCTTTACTACTTTGTTATCGAGAGATTTGTGGACGATAAATCCGACACCTACTTGGGACAGATTGTCGCCCTCCCGGTGATAGAACAAGTTAGATTCGAGAATTACCGTGTCTCCAACTCTCTTCGGACCTCGGATAATCCTATAATATCCTAGCGCAACTTGTCTATCTCTTCTTCCAGCTCCAGGATCTTCTCGTCTGTCCTCAGGGTGCGTGCGTTGTATGTTGGCAAGTCGAGTCGTCTTAGGTGGCAACCGAACCTCCACCGGAGATTCTTAGCACCCCCTGCCCCGCCGTTACCATGGTCGCCACCGTAGCCAGGAATAGCGGGGCCACCGGGGACTAGGGGCCGTCTTTTTGTAATTTTCGTCATGGGGGGTATACTGCCATAGTTGCCACGCTTGGCGAGCGGGTTGGCAACCGCAGTTTTTTTTGTACTTTGCTGTTATCAGAAAGATGCTGCTGCCCATCTTCTGTCTCAGTTTCCCTCTGTCGCCTCTTACGACACCCACAGGAAGATATGGGGTAGTGGGTATTCTCACCCGCCACTACACGGGTTTAACCATACTGTAACGGGTTTTTTACATTGTGCTGTCCGGTTCTCTACACCCACTATACGAAACATAGCAGAATTAGTCGGCTATTTGCCTCCCCTGGTCGAACTAAGCCATTTGTGCTGCAAAAATAATATATCTACAGCGTTGCTCGATAGAGACGTGATAACGTATAATACTGTTTGTCATATTTTAAAATAAATCGACTTAACTTTTATGTTTTGGAACAGTTTTCATAAAGGAAAAAACTAAGTTTGAATGTATAGGAATCTATAGGAATAATAAACGTAAATCCGTGTTGGCTGTTCATTTAAGGATAGAATAACGTGTGTCATTATATGTAGCACAAAGATAAATTTCGTCATTTTGTTGCGATACTGAACTGGAAATATTTATTCCTTTTTTCTATTGTTTCGTTTACAACGTCCGTAAGCAAAGTTCACTAACGTCCGGACCTAACACGTTCATACGATTGTAAAAGGCTTCTATTAAAAATGTAATACTGTAAATGGATAACCTACTGATACACTTTTGTATATAAAGTTTATTTTTTACCTAAAAACGAGACAGCTAAAATTACAATACACGCTTCCTTTTAGTAAGTTATTAAAATTATAAAATTTGCTAAAATTTTTACTATTATACTCAATATTTTACACTAAATGTTACAAGTTAAATTTAGTGATACAAGTTGTGTGAATTGTGTGTGTACGTCGGGGCGGATGGGAGGTGGCGGGGGGCGGCGGGGAGTGGGGGGAGGCTGTGTGGAAGAGTTGGCTTGGCTGTTGTTCCGGAACGGATTAGGCCGCATGACCTTGACATTGCATACATATGCAATGTTGGGTGGGTGTATCATCACCATGTACGTCATCTAGGCTCAATGAACTCTCTCCATAGGCTGTCGTATTGTTTGTTTGACTATTTAAACTTCGAAATTTATGCTTTATCGAGTAAGAGATCGCTATATAGCGTGTTAGCTTGGTCTAGGTTGAGGCTTGCCTCTTGAGAACCTTTTATTCCATTTGAAGGTCGATTCAAAGGCGTAAGTGGTGTATTAGTCGGTTGATATTTCATATTCAATGTTTTGAACGTCTTTGTCTTTAGAAAATATTTAAAAAAATATTAAATGATTAACCTTCTTCATAACAAAGAGGAACAAAATTTCGATGTTCTAAATAATATTCTTTATTAACATGGTTCCGTTGATCTTACTAATATTATAAATGCGAAAGTATGTTTGTTTAGTTTTAGACGTGCTTTAATCGAGTTTGAACGGTGGAACAGATTCTAAAAAAAATGGTATAAGATTTATTTAAGTTCTTATGAAGAATGTCTAGTATAATCTAACACAAAAATAATTAACTTAATTTTAAATATGCAACTACAATGATATAATCAAATCTAAATCGTTTATTTAACGGAGTTTCCGAAAAGCGCAGGCTAATGCCCTAACAGAGGGGCTAAAGCGTAATAGTCGTTTTTATCGAGCCCGACCTGATGAAAAATGGACGAAACTTTTGTTGAAAAGAAGGAAAAATTCGAAATGGAACGGACCTCTCTTCACTTTGTTTGCTACTGCTCAAAACTCTCTGTTATATTCCGACTTTTTATTCCCTTGCTCATTCTCAGCAGATGTAATAACTCTTGCTTTAAAAACATTAACATTCTTATTTTTAAAATTGTGACAATATAATTCAGCTAAAATCCAAGTATTAACTTGACGTTTTTGTTTCACACTTAAGTTTAAGCTGCTTATCTGAAACTGAAATATAAAGAAATATTCCCATTTGAATTCATTTAGTTCTTGAAGTAGAATTTTGTTATTTTAAACGAATTTTGTTTATGTTATTTGTTCTTGAATTTGATTTCGTATAGTAATTTATATTTTCTCTTATGAAAATTTTACATTTACAATAAACAAACAACTTAAAAGAGAATTGATGTTAACAAATTAAATGTGTAAAAGTCTAGAGCTTTTTTGATTTAAATAGAATAATACTCGGAACTACAAAGTCGTTCACTAATAAAATTCATGCACCATACTTCAGTTATCAAAATGCAATTACAACATTGTAATCGGCTTGTATGTTTTTGTACGCGGAAAAATATATTGAGTATTTCATGAAATTAAATCAATTAGTTCTTTTTAAAGCAACGTCAATTTTAATTACTAGTAATAGTCGCTTGTGAAAATAACCCTATTACTAGGCACAAACATTAAGGACTTGTTATAAGCCTAGTTAGTTTACTTAGCGGTGGGATACTTCTTTTTCTGCTTGTCTGGATAGGAGTTCATTTCATTTTTGCCGTTAAGTGACAGTGTATCAGTGTATAGAGAGCTAGGCTAGCTAGGCTACTACTATCATTTGATTTTAAAAGTTAAGTAAGGAGTTGATATCGGGCGCGCAGAGCTATGGCTTCCTTGTCTTGATACGCCACTGGGTGGTAATAGTTCGATGGAAATCATTCCGCAACTAGAGTAATATGTATTTTCCATTATGATTATATTTTGTAAACTTAAATAAGATCAATCAATATACTACTGATTAATTTACAGAATACTAAACGTCAAACGTCAAAGCGAAGCTAACCACAGTTCCCAACAGAGTTACACAATCGCACTGCATTGCAGGCTTTGAGGAACTCCATTTTAGACCCTGGGATGGCATAGCCTTTTTATTATAAGTTTATAGTAGGTGTGTATAGCTATTTAGGTACTCCTAGGCTGAGTAGTGTACTAATTCTGCTTTATCATCCTCTATTCACCTCCTTTGTTACTACGCTAGTGGGAACAAATCAAGTGATCGATTGTTATAAAACGCTTTTCTAACGTAAAAGTTTGAATATTTAAGAATATTTTATAGCTGTACTATGTAGATGGAGTTCCATATAATATTCCGCTTTGATTACAGAAGTTGTGAGGGGGAATCCATTTAGAAGCGCATATTAGGAATAGAATAACACGGTTACGGTTAAAGACATTTATTTTCTCAAAAGATTACAAATAATCACTTACAGTGAAAATACAATATTATGAAACAAATAATTAAACCGTTTAGCATAGTTAGTGTGATATACAGAGGGTAGAAGCTTAAAAGTACACAAATAAATGCTCTAAACATCTTCCAAGGCTGTATCTTGTAAAAGAACGCAAATGTGCATTTCTTTTACAAGATTAAAACCGATTTGTGATTAGGAATTTATTGTAGACTGCTGGCATAGATCTATGACCTTAAAAAATACCCAGAAAAATGTTTCTCGGCGTTAAACCATCGCAAGTGTTTAAATTAACACAAACAATTCAATATTCTTGCGGAATAAGGCAGATGGCAAGTTCTTTTTTTGGGATTGTCCCACTAGGCATAACTCAACGGCCAAAATCTCCCGGGCTAGGTCACCGTAACTCTCACACACATATCACCCTTGCCAATGTTGGTCCCGCCACAGGAAAGTACATCTTTTCCCATCATTTTGAAGCTGTCTTGGTCCACATGCCACGGATGCCCATAAGAACTAATTCAGACTACAAATAGCTAAATACTCTCATTGATTAAAACGAAAAAGAAAATAAAGTAGTTACTAAGTACTAAAGCCGCAAAAAGTAGAAAGAAAACTACGTCTTACTGACGCAAAATCATGAGATTGCGGTCGACGTTCAAGCTTAGAGCAAATTTCGGCGTCATACAGGCATCTCGCTCGCACTTCGGTCAGAGAGTATGCTTTATTTCTGTTTTCTAATAATTATGGGTAATGCACGCAAGTTTTAGGGTATATCAAAGGTCACTATAGTGCGGTAACGATCATGGTAGCTGCATTTTCGTCGGCACCTTCGAAATATTTACTTATTTTTATCCATTCGTTGAGCAAGTATAAGGATCCACCTCCTCAGACGGTGAGAGAAACAGACAGTTGAGGTATTTTATTTATTGCATAATCGGCCTAATCAGGTTTTCAAATATAATTTATTATGAATAATAATACTCGTTGTGGTAATAGCACAGAATAAATAATAGTACTATACGTAGTCATAGTGATAAACTGATGCAAGTTCAAAAGCACGGAAAATATCTCACGTCCTGTAAAATCCGTTGAGACTCGTACAAAACTGATATTAAACTGTGCAGCGCGGCGCAAGAAGTGAAATTGAGAGAATTCTAAAGAAAAGTAAAAATGTTTTCTGATTTTCTACTTTCATATCTGCATATGAAGCCTTTAAATGAATCTTTCACTATTCGTTACAAAAATATTTTTCATCAATTTCATATCTGCATATGAAGCCTTTAAATGAATCTTTCACTATTCGTTACAAAAATATTTTTCATCAATTTTTTTAAAGAAATAGTTTTACTTTAGTACATCTATTTTAACCCTTTTAAATTAATTTAACATATGTGACTCTCCTACGTACATAAATGAAAAAACAATCTTAACCCGGAGACGAAAAACCATTGCAAGGTGTGGAAAAGACCGTCTTCCCCGCCAGCCAAGAGATTCAAGGTATCTCCGTCCGCTGGAAAAAATAATGACCTCTATCTTCTGGGATACGCAAGGCATAATAATGATCGACTATTTAAGTAAAGGAGAAACAACAACCGGATATTATTACGAATCATTAATCAAAAACTACGCGACGAACTAAAGAATAAACGTCGAGCAAAATTGCGTGCTGGCGTGCTTTTTCATCATGATAATGCCCCTGCCCATCGATCTGATGTTGCAGGCGTTGCCATCTGAACTGCTGGGTTTCAGTTGATGCAGAACATACCATATTCTCCGGACCACAGCATGGGTCACAGCACATTATGGGCCACAGCAGCCACTTTATGGGCCACAGCAGCCACTTACCATCAGGTGGACTGTGTGCTCGTTTGTCACCATTCTATAAAAAAAACCTAGCTACGAGTGATTTGCACCTTTTTACTCACCTGAAAAAGGACTTTTCGACGGCGATGATGAGGTGTTTATTTAATTAACCCCCCTATTTAACACTGCTTTGAAATATGCCCTGTGTTGGCGGCGTAAGATTAAGGATATTACTTCACTGGAACCGTGCAGTTTTCGGGGTAAAAACTATAACCTATGTCACTCTCCGGCCTCCGGCGGAGATAAACTGATTCTGTGCAAAAAACATGTCAATATGTTGCCCCGTCGTTGCTTGAAAGAAGTGCAAGCCAACAAACACACTTTCGCATTTATAATATAATATTAGCAGGGATGTAATTTATTGTCATTTTGAGTCTCGTAAGAGGCGACAGGGGGAAACTGAGGCAGGAGAAGGACAGCAGCATCTTTCTGATAACAGCTAAGTAACCAACCTGCTCACCAAGCGTGGCTAAAAACTAACGAACTAACCGGCGAAGTTGAATAATAGCGTGTAAAAGGGCACGATATAAAACTTTCACCAACTTGCCGTAATCAAGTTTTAAATTAGATAATTTTAACTTATTATTAGGCAAGGAATGTAGGTATTTATGTAGATATCAGCGGAAATTTTTATTAAATTTAAATAAAAAATATTATAACTAGTAGTTGATAATAATAATTTGATGTAGTTCAAACAGGCGTCTTAATTAAACGAGCTAATTACGATAAATTGTCGCCGCGGGCGAAAGAAGAAAACAGCAAACGAAATAATGGTGAAACATTTAAGGCGCTAGTACAAAACAAACCTAACAAAATCAACGCTTAGCGTGCCAACTGTGCGCCGCAGATACAATAGCAAAACAAATGCGGATTGTGGGATGAGCGGAGGGGTACGCCGCATTGCACCAGTTGAATCTCGACCCCTACACACCCTAGGGGTGCCCTGCCTCCCCCGCAAGAGAGGGAAATACAGCTCCATAGTGTACTTGTTGACGTACCTTCATGTGGTACCGGCTTGCTTACTCGATTGATTTCTAAGAAAACGTGAGACAAAGTTGACACTGCTCGGATCATCTCAGTTTTATTATTAAATCAAAATGTCATTTTCGTTATTTAAAACGGATTCAAAACCTCGCAAAATTCTCTTATTTTAGTTATAACAATGGAAAATCACGTGAATGTCGAGTACTTTAAACGTAAAGTGGAAGGAACAATAAAACTGCCATTACGTGTTCATTGTGGGAACAAAGTTGCGACTTTTAGCAAAAAAATAGAAGACCTCTACGAGCGTGTTCAAATTTTGACCGAGAATAAACGAACAAAGTATGCGTTGTTGAGCGACTGAAAAAATATTCGCGTATACATTTCTTTATACGCTTTATTCAATGTATGACTGCATCATTTGCAATAGTATTTAAAACTTAGTAAGACCGTCTTCGAGTGAAATGAAAAATATCATAATTATATTTACAATAACTTGACTTTTAACCGACTTCAAAAAAGGAGTTAAAAGGTTCTCAATTCGGATGTTTATATTTTTTTATATATGTTCGGGCATAACTCCGTCATATAGACGGATTTGATAAATTATTTTTTTTTTGTTCGAGAAAAGTTTATTCCGAAATGGTCCCATTTAAATTTCGTAAAGATCTGATAATGAGTTTCGGAGACAGACAACGGAACTCTCTTGGAACGCCCAATATGTAGCGTAAAGAATGATACGAAGTTAGAGGCAAAATATGATATAACTTATAAATCTCGTATTTGTTTCGTAATACAAGAAGAGTGCTTTACGTTATATTTAAGACATCACTTGTAATTCTACCACGAAATTCGCTCATGCGCTGGCAAGTAAGACTGTCTCGCAGCTGACACGCCTCTCGTATATTCTCACGGCTCACGACCTCAGCTCGCTAATGTTTGGCACCGTATTATACTAAATGTATACTTTTGTTGTATAAGCACATTTCACTACTGAGTCAGTAACCAACGCTATTCTATTAGTATTTTAAGATCACTGTGTCTTAGTAACTAAATGATCTATAAATGTTTATTAATTCGTTATAGATCAATTTACTCGTATTATGGAATAAAGTTTAGCTAAATCGTGCCAGTGCAATAATTTTTAGTGAAAATAGCGATTAAACAGTTTTTATTAACATAGATACCTATTGTGATTTTTATATGATCTTTCAAATGTTGCTTTCAATTTTACGAAAAAAACAATTTTTTGTTTCCGATCATATTGATTAAATACAAAAGTTAAGCACAAACAATATTACAAAGCTTATAAAGAAACATAATAGGTATTTGTAGTCGTCCCTATTTTTTCCCTTGCCGCATACTAGAAGAAAACAAGCGGACTTTCGCTCCGAGGTCTTTATTAGACAGGGACGTTTCAGCTTTCTAGGTCAACGGGCAGACGGAGTCAGGCAGAGTGCTGTGTGTATGTATGTATGTATAATATCGAGTGATATGTAGCTGTGGCGATGAATTAAATGAGAAAAAGTAAGTGGCACGACATTAAACTTTTTAGAATAATAACGTTAAATTCCATAAGGTTATCATGAAATTTGAAATGAAATGTCTTATTTGTTGCACAATATAATCATTTAATAATTGAATATTTAAATGCGGAGCATTGGTAATTAATATTGTAAATGGACATAAAGTCATAAAGTAGTCATTTTGATGATCTAATTTATTATGGTTTTAAAACTTTTGATTAGTTATCGATGAAATGAACAAATGGCTCAATTGATTAGCAACTATATCACAGTTCGAAGTTCGTAACTAATATTTTTGAATTAAAAGTGATCCGTCTTACGCTGGGCTATAATTTTTAATAGTACTGTTAAGTTGTATGTAAAAAGTTTATTTGAAAGTATAGATGTCCGCATATTATTACCTTAATAGTTACCTACTCGTCAAAAAAAAGCAAGTAATCACATCTATTGAGTTTTGCTTAATCAGTCGAACGACAAGCAACCAACAGTTCAATGAATTTGTCCATGTATATCTTCTTTCGATCTCTCAACATAATTCCATTCCCAAGTTCTCTGTATCAACTACTATATTTTCAGTTAGGTTAAAAGTATTAAATAAATTTATTTTTAAAAGAGTTTTTATCTCTGCCATTTAACATGTGTGTGGGGTCGTAAAATGTCGAAAAAAAATCGCGAGTGTGGACATTTTTCGATGATGTTGAAGGAGAACCGACAAAAGTGAAATGTAACCAGTGCCAGGGAATCATTTCACGCGGTGGTCAAGGTAGAAAAGCGAATACAACAAGTATGACAAATCACATAAAATATAAGCACAACGAGTTGATGCCTCAATTGGCAGGTTCTATTAAAAGTAGTTCGAATGAAGTCCATATGTCTTCACCTTCTCAATCGCAACCTGAGCCCTTGTCACCGACGCCAGTTTCATCAACTTCAGCGAGAGGCGAAGTATACATACAACAAACTATTCAAGATAGTGTAATAGTCCAGTGATGCTTCAGGACTCCTGATCAAGAGAAATAAGCGTTGCTATAGGAGAGATGATTGCCTTGGACAACCAACATTTATCAATTGTGGAAAACAGTGGTTTTATCAGTCTAATGAAGAAGCTTAAACCAAAATATGTACTACCTAGTAGAAAGTATTTGTCAGAAAATATCATTCCCACCATTTATGAGAAAACTAAATCTGAAATACGATACGGAGTGCTCAGCGCTGCTGCGCTATCCGTAACTACAGATTTGTGGACAAATATAAACAATAAGGAAAGTTTTTTAAGCTTTACAGCACACTGGTTGGATAACGATATGAAATTTCGTCACGCAGTACTCCAGATGAAACATTTTTCCATGTCTCACGATGCACATAATATAAAAGTGTGTCTCGAAGAAATTCCTGCCTCATGGAATATAAGTGCAACGAAAATTCACGCTTTTGTGCGAGATAATGGGAGGAACATTGCAAAGCCTATCGATGAATCGATTTTCAAAGCAGTTTCATGTATTATTCATACTATGCAATCGGCAATCCACGACTCACTTAAAATTGACTATATAGCACAAATTCTTCAAAAATCGAGGCGTATCGTTACTCATTTCATTCATTCAGCACCAGCTCAAAAAAAAACGAAGTGCTATTCAAAATGAACTTAATTTACCTTCACATATTCTTGTTCAAGATGTTTCCACAAGGTGGAACACTTCTTATTATATGATGTTTCGCCTGTTAGAGCAAAAACGATCCGTTTCTTTGTACGTGACAGAAAATACAGTTAATTTTGAGAATTTATCGACCGAGGAGTGGAAGTTACTCGAAAAATGCATTACGCTACTAAAACCGTTTGAAGAGTTGACGAAGATAATTAGTTCCAGTTGCTCCTCGATATCTGAAGTTATTCCTCACCTAAAAATACTGGAAAAATATCTGGAAAACTATACAGACGAAGACGGAAATGAGCAATTAATGGAAATGAAAACTGTATTGCAAAAGGGCTTGAAAATTAGATTCAGAAATTTGGAATTGCAACTTTGCTCGATCCAAACTACAATTTTTTGATAATGAAAATATAGTATCAGTAAGATCACAGTTTTTGCTGGAAGCCTTAAAGAACAGTATGAGTGATGATGATGACAGCGACCTAAATAACGACGAGACCAATACGCAAAATCCTAACTCCGAAATGACAGCTCATCGCAACTTTTGGGAAGTTTACTAAGAAATGGTTACGCGAAAAGTGCACAATATTGACAACAAAACATCTAGTTCAGCTCACGAACTTCATTCTTACTGCACATTGCCAGTCTTAAAGCGAACTGAAGATCCATTTAAGTGGTGGCATGAGAACAGTCCTAGATAGAAAGTATATCTATGTTGTCCCGCCAGCACAGTTTATAGCGAGCGAGTTTATCGGAAGCTGGCAATGTATATGAGACAAAAAGGAAATGCTTACTACCAGATCGCGCCGAAACATTGACATTTTTGCATTATAACTTGCCACTAATTAAAAAAAGATATTTAAGTACTTTTTAAGCATTCATTAGCACTAAACATCTTGTTGCCAATTTATTTTAATATTGTACAATGATTCCATCACACTATTTTTATATTTTATTATTCTTAATAAAGACTAACTAAATTTAAAGTAATACTATGGCTCTATGATATCTTGAAAATGTTATTAAGGTACCTATATTATTTTGTTTTATTTGTTATGTATGTGTCATTGATTGATGATACTTAATTTCTGACTGATTCTTAAATTCCTTATAATATGGTAACAGATTAATAATTAATATAATAAAGCGCAGCTAGGTAATTATCATAAAACAGCTAGCAGCTAGCACAGCAGATTAATGAAAAGTATAATAAAAACAATTATTAGAATAAATATTGGTTTAATTTTTTGCTAACCACCGATTATAATCGGCATATTTTGCCGATTAGTCACCGACTAGTCACCGACTGTAAAGATGCCGAATAGTCGGCTATCCCGACTAGTCGGCGACTAGTCGGCCCATCTCTAATATATGTATATATATAAAGCAAGGCACAAGCTAGTACTTTCTTATTTATGACTGAAGTTGTAATTATTAAGTATAGTTAAGTGCTGCGAAACAACTGCCAAATAGAGAAAACTAGTAAATCGATAACGACTGGATCGCGCCCACTATCAATCAAACGGTTTTATCGTCATGAAATCGTCACAGGCGCTCAGCTCGACCAAACTGTTTGATCAATTTAACAATTGTATGTATGCGGTAGGGCTTACAATGAATCTTCGGGTGAACAAATTCAGGGATGGTAGTACCGTACGTTCAGGTAAATATATGAAAATTTGTACTATGCTATTTGTACTTATTATGAAATGATATGTACATTACCGTGTACTGGTGATGTAAGAATATCCACTTCCCCATATCATTCCGTGGGTGTCGTTAGAGGCGACAGAGGGAAACAAATCAGAAGATGGGCAGCAGCATCTTCCCAATAACGACTAAAAATAAAAAAAACTGCGGTTGCCAACCCGCTTGCCAAGCGTGGCAACTATGGTTAATATTCCCCCTGTGAGCCAATCTGTGGCGGAAGCCTATGTTCAGCAGTGGACTTTAATGGGCTGTAACGCTAACGGTATGTATATAATGTAGTTAACAATTTATAGGATTTATTAGTATTTATTTATTTATCTACATTGAAGTTGCAACGGACTAAGAAAACATTAATAACATTTAATATCTCGTTTGTAATATGAACAGAGGTATTAATTAACAGTCGAGATCGAATGTTCTCGAATGTATGCTATTCTATTATTTCCTGTAGGGGTGCGATGAGTTTCACTTTGAATTCAGTATATATTCTATACTAGCTTTTTACACGCGGCTTCGCTCGCGTTGGATTCATTTTAGAAATATCATTAATACTACACCCATTAAAGTTAAAATTTCGTAAATGTAGTTCTATTCACGATGAACGTGTGAGAGGAACTATATTCATGAACGGGAGTAGAAATATAGAGAAGATGGGCAGCAGTGTCTTTCTGATTACAGCTCAAAATAATAAGAATGTGCAGTTGGCAACCCGCCTGCCAAGCGTGCCAACAACGGCTAATAAATAAATAAATAAATAAATAATAATATTTATTTGCATTTTTAGATCTTATAACATAGTGTGAACATGCATGTTTCACCGATTTATCGGTATGCAAATATTACGTCGACATGATCAAAATTTAATAAAACGATATAATGTCAATAAATTTAGGGTGTAAAAAACAGAAAAAAATAAAAAATATACGGGCATGGTCATGTCATAATGCATAATGTCAAACTAGTATAATGTCAACCTTACAAATTCTAATTCATTTGTCAATTTAAAATTTCACTAATAATATCCAACTTATTTCGTAATCTATGGCGGGGAATCGAAATGATGAACGGGAGTAGAAATATATCAGCAATGTTGAGGCAGCAAAAGAGAATCCAATACCTCATTTCGTCTCGTGGGTGTCGTAAGAGGCGGCAGAAGGGAAACTGAAACAGGAGATGGGTGGCAGCATCTTCCTGATAACAGTGCAGAGTAACAAAAAGCTGCGGCTGCCAACCCACTTGCCAAGCGTGGCTACTACTGCAAATATCCGGCCTATTTGACAAACAATGGGAGAAGCCTATGATCAGTGGAAATGCCTATTAAAAGTAAAAATGTAGCAGCCTACATACATCCCACTACTGGGGATGGGGACAGGCCGCAGCGATTTTTAGGAGAAAAAAGAGTTGACCAACTTCACATAAGTATACCTAAAAATGATTTCCAAAATATTTTTTTAACTTCCGAAACCGGGACTGTCACCAAAATCTCAATAGGTAAGTATGTCTGAAAATGACAAACTGTTTTATAAGTCTCATTAAAAGTAAAAAAGTAAAGCAGGCTGTTAACCTTTTTATGGACAGTTGTTTGCAAACTTTGAAAGTTGAAGAATGTGGGTTGAGAATGAGTGAGTTAACCGTCAAATGCCTTTTGTACGCTACGATGTTCAAGTACAACTACGATGACCAAGTCATATTTGCATCGTCGGCGGCCGAGTTGCAAATGATGGTTACTTTAATGAACTGGTCATTAAAAGAAAGGGGTATGAAAGTGAACGCAAGTAAGACGAAAGTGATGGTTTTTGAAAGAGAAGTAAGTAAAACATTATGTGAAATAAGAATAGAAGGGGAACTTATTGAGCAAGTGGATGAGTTTGTATATTTGGGATGTTTATTTAGCAGGGATGGTAGATATGATAAGGATATAGAACGACGAGTGAACGCAGGAAATAGAGTGAATGGGGCTCTACACGCTATTGTGAAGAGTCAGAATGTGTCAAAAAAGGCACGTTTGGCAATTCATAATGCTGTGGACACTGGGACACACAGGGACTAACCCTACTTTAATGTATGGTAGTGAAAGTTGGGTCTGGTAGAAGAAGCATGAGAGTAGAATAAATGCTGTAGAAATGCGGTCATTAAGGAGTATGCTAGGGCTGAATCTGAATGACAGGGTGAGAAATAGTGTGATAAGAGAAAAGTGTGGTTTGCAAAATGACGAAGACGAAGAATGAATGAACGAGGAAAGAGTGACAAAGCAAATTTATGTTGCAGAAGTGAACGGAAGAGTCGGGAAGGGACGCCCTAGACGAAGGTTTATCGACCAAATTGGCGATATATTGAAAATGGGCCAGATTAGGAGTACCCTTAACCGACGAGCGTGTATGCGTAGATATATGGATGTAAAGGAGGCGAGAGAAGTGTGTCAGGATCGTACCAAATGGAAGTCCGTAGTCTCTGCCTACCCGTCTGGGTGACAGGCGTGAGTGTTTATGTTATGTTAAGTAAAGCAGCAGCTTACATACGTCTTACGACTGTACAGAAGACTGCTAATTACTCATGTGCAAAATAGTGGTTTCACATGTCCACGATTTTTTTTAAAACTACTTAGACATCAAGGTTTTGCCGCCAAGTTATTCTTCACCACTTCACTGAGCACGTGGAAAATAAGCAAATAAAATTTTCTTACCAGTTTCATTGGTCCTCGCGGGAATTCCAACAGTTTTGTTCCTGTGCTTTAAAATCTTACGGCGAGCTACACGGCTCTCGTATTTGCTTAAATTAAACTCATAAAAACTGAAAAGAAGCTTTTGCACTATTGTGGACCCCATCTACCTTGTAATTAGTCATTCAAACTATTCCATCATTTAGAGATGAAAATCTTATAGTCCACTTAATTTTCAATTACTTATATCGGACTTGATACAAAAAGAAGTTGGTGAAATATTGCTATGCTGATAGACACCCAACATATTCAACTAAAGCTAAATACATTCTGTCTTAATCACAGTTTTGTGTACACAGTTATGTTAGTCATTTTGCTAAAAGTGACAATAACGATAAATCATCCCAACACCGGTTTGGATATTTTAAGTCTGGCATCAAAAATTGAAGTACGTGAGGGTAATTTGGTCATCCGGTTAATATGGTCACTTTCTTATAACTCAAAAACTATAGGCTTGTTTGCATGGATGGCTCTGTGATACGATAGCTCTTCATCAGTTAATCAAATAATAGAGGGTCAAAAGGGCGCTAATTTTTCGACGCCATTTTGACAGTTGAAATTATTCTAAATATTTTAGTCGTTTTTAGTATTGTGTAGTATAGTTATTTTTTTTAAGTTGACATTTCGAAGTTCGAAGATTGTTCCTAATTATTGCCAAAGCTTGTTTGCTATTTTATTCTTAATATATTAGTTATAGTATACGACTTTGTCTTTTTGTCTCTGTCCTCCTCCTAGTTTTGGTTTTATAGGGTGGCAAAGCTTAAGGTGACCATATTACCCTCACCTACCTTACTTATTCTTCCAGCCTGAAAGAATAAGTATTCAACAGAATTCTTTTTAATTTCATCAGTTAATTATTAATAGTTTATTTAGCAGTAAGTAGATGGCGCTATTATGAGATTAAAACTATGAAAACAAAAACTGTACCTCAACTTATTTTCGAAAATAAGTTGAGGTGCGACTGCGGTGGTCCAATCACACAACAAAGCCGCCAACATTTTTATAATAATACATAAATTAGGCATAAAGTGATCTAGATTCTATTAAAAATTCTGCTTCTGTCAAAAATATGCTATCAGCGCTGCTAGCGGTGTGTAAAGAAATTATTTTACGATATAACAATATGAACAAATAGCAATGTTGTGTTTAGTTGTTAATATCGCCAAACGATCTCTATTCATTGATTTAGTCAAGCTATATCATGATATAGTCAAAAAACAATGTTAAATTTAATTAAATGCCACCATTTCGTGCCATAATCGACTAATTTATGTGATATTATTAATTCTAAGATCTAGCCAATACATACATATATAAAAATCTCTTTATTTAATCTATATGGATAGTGAGAGTTTGCAATAATTACTGTTTTTATCAGTTTATTCATAGATAAACAATTTTTTTTATAGATTAGAAATTAAACTTGAAACATCTCACGTTTTATGATTTTCGATAGATGTCACTATTATCCACTATTTAAGTAGTAATTAATTACTACAAACTTTATTAATTCCTACTAAATAAAATAACGAAAGAACTGAAATATTTACGTTAGAATTTTCAAATAATTATGAATTAAATTCTTTAAACATTTAAATGTAAGTTATTTATTTTAACAGACTCATCAAAGATTATATTATTATATATAAAGATAGAGTTTCCCCTTAAAGCTAAGGCGCACCGAAGAAAATGGTTTCAATTTCATTTTTTCAAATTGAGTTCATCTTCGTCTACGTTGATAAATCGTTACCGATCTCGAGATAAGCATAATGAAAATGAAAATTTATTTTATGTTATATGTAAATGTAAATACTTCAATTGTAAATCAGATGAGTGCAAATTGCTAGTATCAACTCATCTGTTTATACGTGTAAACCAAAGTTATGCCCTTTGAGTTTTTAGTAAGTACCATTTGTAGGTAAGTTACAGTAATGAATTCGTAACAACTTCGTAAAACTTTTTTGAATCATGCATGTCACGGGCATAAAACATAAATTAAGACAGATAACAATTATAATTTTATTTTAATGTTTTACTGCGTTACTGTGTTTCGGTTTTAAGAAGAGTGATTTTTCTTCTATTACTAAACTATTAATTAGAGCATATTGTGATAAAAAATTGATGAAGCAAGCATCATCATTATCATTACAGCCCATCACAAGCTCGCAGCTGAACATGTACATTTACACAGCTTCCTCCATAGATTTCCGCAAATCATGTTCTTCAGTCACTTTGCTTTTCATGACTTTTTCGTTTATGTATTATGTTATAATATATTTGCTTGTTTTGTTTTCAAAAATAATGAAATTATAAGGTGTTCTTGATACACAACAAATATCTGATATAAAAACAAGCACATTTTTTGCTAAACTTTCAATTCAAAAACCAAGTTTATAACACAGACGAAATTCACAACGAACATCCATAGTCGTTCGTTCTCGTTCGATCGTCCCCAGGTTATGACAGCCCTGATTTATATTACGTGGCTGAAATTAGGTATTTCGTATTAGGTACGTCAAACCAAACAACAGCCTGACGGCCGACATGCTAACATTATGCACTTCATACATTTCGTATATCTAATTACAGCCCCATTAATTCCTACTAAAAGAAATTATACACTTATAAATTTATTCAAAAATAACTGCGTTACTATGTCTAGTCAAATTTATGCAAATCACAAAGCCTAAAGATGAAATAATGTAAAATAAGCCTAATTTTATCGGGACCATAAATTAGAAAAATGGGCGTTGTCCGTTACGTAGGTGTTTTGATTTGTCGTAGTAATTAATGTTTGAAATATATTTTCCTTTAATAAGTAATAGTTTTTTGTAGACAATATTTGTAGTTAAGATCACTAGAAGTAAAAAGGCGAAAAGGCTGGTATTAGGGGCATTCACCCTAGGTACGGGATCACCCCCGTCTTTACATCAAATTTCATAGACCACAAATCCTCGTAAAAGGACACCGATTCCTACCAAGAATGAAGCTATTGAAATCAAATAACATTCTAATTTCAATAAAAAATCGCTGAGTGCTACTATCTGCGTGGGAACCTAATTAATAATAAAAAATAGGGTTAATAAAATTAAACCCAACCCAACCATATCAATGCAAAACTTCAAGATACTATAAGTTGTTTCTGCGTAAATCAGACCAAAATTGTAATTTTAAAGAGAAGGTAGCCGTGGTTATCTATGACATTGGGATGGGACGTCGAATAACATCGAATACCTCTACAGTTCAGTCCTTCAGTAACCATAGGTGCTGCAAACTTAGACTATTTAAATAGTCTAAGGCTGCAAAGTACTCGAAATGTCGGGAGTATAAGTAAATAAACGCGATAAAATCCTTGGAAAAATCTAAGTAGTAATGATTAAAATACGTCCCGCTGGGTTTCTTGCTGGTTCTTCCCAGAACAGAGGTTTTTTTTCCGAACCAGTGGTAAAGCAGCTCAAATGTCTTTGAATAAGTATTCTTGTAATCTATATTGAATAAAAATATTATATTATATTCTAAAAGAAGTTCCATGAAACTTGGCAGCCGTTCGATATCAAATCTTTTATCGGCGAAGTCGTCAACCCTGAACGTCGTTTGTACTGAACTTAGTCCCTTTTCACTTTATTTTTTTGGTGGGATATCGTTAATCTTGGAAAAGTTTTATAATTAAATTACATACTTAGTAAGTACTTGAAACTAATCGCACCACTAACTTTACACTAACTCGACACTGAATATCAATTGAAATTCAGTGTCGAGTTAGTGTTGAAATTGTTTTATTGTTAGTGTTAATATTGAAAATTTGAAGATCAGATTTTTGCCATTGTAAATGCTTATTAGTCTATCTTGATACCTTATACATGTCATGCAACTTCGACATAATAAAATTACAGTGTTCTTGTCGATTTTCTCGCAATCAGTATTATATTCAGACCACAAGCTCTTACTGTGCATTGTTAAACCTTACAGTAGCGTTCCGTGGAAATACGTAAAAGAATGGCTGAATTATAATGCCCCAATGCGCAACACTTGCGTCGCTGAAGTAAACCACCTAACTTTAATCTTCTAAATGTATTTATGTAGAAGTATTTGACGCAAATTCTACCTAGCGCCTACATGAAGGGCGAACGAGGGAGACAAGTAAGCAACATCTGTTTGAGACAATAAATTTTGGAACATAAGGAAAACGGTCTGCGCGAAAACACCATTTCAATTTGATTAGGCCTACAAGCCTATATTTTTATTATTATCAAGAAATATTATTACATTTCCATTGTTCCAATGATTTTATTTAATATTATGTATTTCGTATACTGTCATATATTGTTATATTATAATAAAAATAATGTAAACAACATTTATATTCAAATTTGAGCAGTCGTTTTCCAACTTTCCATTTTATTAACTAAATTAATTAAGAATTTATCTTAGCTAATTTAGTTAGCTTCGTTGATTATTCAGTAGAACATTTATTAAAACGTTTAAGGGTGATAAAAATGTACAATTTAGTAAATGCTTAGCGGGAACTGTCACGAAGCTATGTGGATAGGGCGGGGGTTGCGCGCAATAATTCGAGAATTAAGTTGAGCGCTTAGGAACGCGAGCTTACCGCACTCGGGCTGATACAATCCGATATAAGTGGCAATACTGGCACGACGCCGACGCAGACTAAGTGCTGCTGTAATGTAAGTCGTAAGATTTCTGTATTTCTGTCTTCATGTGCACATATGTTTGTATATTATTATTGCGGATAGATTATTGCGGTGTTTTTATGACGAAAAATATGGTAATGATACATACCTCGAATAACAAATGAGGAATGCTTAGATTTTCAAGAACTTATCATTCTGAAAACTGTCCATTTATATTATTATTTTCCAACACTAAAGAATGCCGTCAGATGTTTTTTGCAATACACGATGAGGAGTAAAAAATGTAAATAATGAAATTAGCGATATTTTCATAGCTTGAAAATCCTTATTAAATATTACTACTATTACAGTGTAGTGACGTCGTATGAGAATTCATTACCCTATATTATCCCATACCCACGGGATAACATGGGGATAATATACCCTCTTATGACACCCATCATAAGAGGCGACAGCGTGGAAACTGAAACGGAGATTGGAAACAGCATCTTCGTGATAACAACTCGAAATAATAAAAACACCGGTTTCCAATCTGTCTATCGTGGCAATTATGGCAGATATCCCCATCAAATTTAGTAATGTAATGAACGAATAAATGAATGGTTTTTTGAAATAGGTTTTTAATTTGGAAATAGGTTTTTAATTATCTTTTTCTGCCTACAACAAGCAGCAGTGCATCTGTTTGTATTTTAGTTTAGTTAGAGACAAGAGATAGTATAATGACATGCTGTAAGCCTGTGGCTCATTCCATCTTATGTAGTGGCAGTGCACCTGCCTTTGTTTGAAGTTGTTTGCAAGTATTAATGGGTTGCTCTATTCCTCTAGTCATTTACCAACAGGTGGGTTATAAGCTCGTTTGTTGTTTTAGAATAATATGTTAATTTCAAAATAATTAGCCTGTAATGTATAAACTAGGGCCTAAGGTGTGAGACGTCTCTTACCGCAATATTTGATTCATATTATTACAAAACAACACCTTTAGATTTGGCATAGGATTGTACCCAATTAAAGTTTAAGGTGAATTATGTCCAAATGTGTTTATAGAAAACAATTACCTATTAAAATACACAGTGAAAACGTTTTACCTCATTTACTCACTTTAGTATCGCAATTACCGAATGTGCTAATCAAAAAATTAAATTCCCGACATCAAAAGCTATTACTTGGAAAAAAAATTTTTTTTAGAGGCGGTGTAAGAATATCCACTACCCCATAAATCCCATGGGTGTCGTAAGGGATGACAGAGGGAAACAAACTAGGAGATGGGCAGCAACGTCTTCCTAATAACGAATAAAAATTAAAAACTGTGGTTGCCAACCCGCTTGCCATGCGTGGCAACTATGGCAAAAATCCGCCCTATGAGGCATTCTAAGGGGGAGGCCTATGTTCAGCAGTAGACTTTAATAGGCTGTAACTGACGGTTATCGAAGACAAGTTTTTCTTTTTTTTAACTTTATTTATTTTTCCCTTTTCAGTGGACTAAGGAACATCACAAGTTCAATGTAGCAACTAGAATATCGTCTTAATAGTTCCATTAAAAACTTCACTCTCATTATCTACCCCTAGGTACGTTGTAAAATATTATATGGACTATATAATAAAAGAAGAATCACTGAAATCGGTAGAAATACATAAAAAAACATACGCGTCGAATATACAATCATCTCATTTTTTTGAATTTAACTAAAAAGCTACACTGATGTACAAATAAACAAAATAAATTTAGATGAAAAAGGACAAATAGTCCTCCTCAATTTTTTTATGCGACTCTCTTTATCGCATGTTTGAAAAATCCGAAATTCTGATACTTTTGATTCATTAAAATTTTATAAAGAAAAAGAATAAAATATAAAAGATATTTTTCTATACGTTAGTCATAGGACCTTTTTTATTCGTATTTCATCAAAAATATAAAAAAAAAATTGTCCCGTTTGAAAATAACAATTCCTTGCAATTGAAAAGAAAATCGGTTTAAACAATATGGCACCGAGTTGCCCCATGGCAACTTGCATTTGTATCATCAGTAGGACAATATGAAGAGAATCGCATAAAACATTGAGGTGGAATAGTTTTATATAATATGGAATAGTTTTCGGTAGTCATGCGCCCATTCTTCCTGACTAAAAATATAATTAAATTGCAATATGGTTTTCCTTCAGAAGTGACTCCATGGCGTTTTTTAACCGTCTCGTAATTGAAGAGATAATATGCAAATAGAAATTTACTAGGTACGGTGTAGTAACCGTAGAGGCAATGACGATAACATTAAACGGGTAGGAAAATAAATACTGTGAGACCCTTTCTAACAACCACTGACTTTGGTGTTTACGAACTATTGCAGCATAAAATTCTGTCTACAAATTCATAATCGACATTTTCTATTTTCAAACAAGATGACAGGTAGTGAGTTTGGGTTAGGTTTAATTAATACACCCTATTAGATCAAAATAGTGATTTAGGGCGCTTCACAACACAAACTGCTGTTCCTGTTACTGGGCAATTACACACATTGTTAGAGCTGCGAGCGCCGTAATTACGATGGGCAAAATTCATAGAACTCGATGCTATTAGTTTGTTGTGGAGGTTAATCAATTTGTTTAAACAATTTATGCTATACTGTTTTAATAGAATCGAGGAAATGGATTATGATTTTTATAAGCAAGCTACGATCGGACTAATTCGAATGACGTCAGTTAATTACTATAACATCGCTTGCCGGTTCGAGGCTCGAACTTTTTTGTTTATTTGTCGGTTTTTAGAACTATATGCTCGGACCGTTGCCACTTTCGCCTACTGATCCTATAAGCTATGTCGGTTACTCTGGTTCTGATGCGAATATCCTCGTTTATAATTCTATCACGCAGAGAATCTCCGAGCATAAACCTCTCCATAACTCGCTGAGAGATATTGAACTTTCTCATACGGCCAGCATTGAAGGCGAAGTGTTGGGCAGCCCTTCACTAGGTGGTATGACGGCATGGTAAGACATGCAAGAAGTCGATGGATGCAGGTGGCTCGAAACCGTGTTTTGTTTCTTGCCTGGGGGAGACCTATGTTCAGCAGAGGACTTGTGAAAAGCCGTAAGGTGATGAATAAATATTTATATTAGTATGAATTTATAATTTTTATTTGTATTAATTTTTTATCTTTACCACACAACGCTTTTAAATATCAATTATAATAATTATATTTATTAGCTGAATGGTCTGGAAAAATTGGTTATAATAGGTTGTAAAGAGTATAGCATAGAATTTTCAAATTAATTTATTTTCTAAGTCAGTAAAGGACCCATCATTGTGGTCGGAATATTATGGGTACTTCGTACACTTGCATACTTTTAATAAAGTATTGAGAGAAAAACATCGATAAATGTAGTGAATGATATATTTTGGTGCTGAAATACGGTACGGATTAGATTGTCAGGACCGGAAATACTTCCAAAGGTAGGTTAAGTGATGGGAGACTACGGCATCTAAACAGCTGGACTTAGTGAAGTAAGATGGATGGTTTAGTTGATATGACCCAAGATACTATTTACAAAAATAGTGTCAGAACTCCCATAAAATTTTAAGTCGGCATAGCTATGGCATCTTTGCTATGAAACATTTGGTCTCAGTCTACATAACCAGATCGAAGTCCAAGAAGAATTTGGAGACACATAGTTAAATGAAACGTTGACGTGCGTCCGTACTATTTTCTTCAGTACTGACGTAGAATTTTGAGGCGAGGGCAGTGCGGCCATGAATCATGACATTCGCCTGAACTGTGAAATACCCAGCTACTGTACAGACGCATATCAGCAACATAACAGACAAGAAGCCGCCATGTAGAGCTAATGTGTTTCTACTGAAATTCAGTTAAAACGTTCACAGGAACATTCTATAAATGATGGAGGAGGATAAGGATGAAGTTTTCGAAGTGATTAAGCAGCTGAAGTAAGGGAAGGTGCCAGGCATACATAATATCCACGCGGAGATGCTGAATTAGGGTGCGGTTTTCTTGGATAAGTTGCTACAAGACTCTAGATAAATTCACTCCGTTTCTCAAATGCACATAAGTAAAGACGGGAAATGGAGTAATTTTTTTTTGTGCATTTGGCAAGCGGAAAAAAAATCTCTAGAGTGAAACAAGATCTACTGGTCTAAACCTAAAATAAGCGATCTAATGTTATGCCCATTGTGCTTACAAAAATTATACTTAACCAAATGTCATCTAAAATAGAAATTACACTTCGCAAAGATAAAACTGTTTTCTTCTCTGCCTTTTTTTTTATAGAGTAAGGATGACAAACGAGCACACAGTCCACCTGATGGTAAGTGGATGCTGGCTCATAGACATATACATCTATCCTCGAATAAGAATCAAAATACAGGTGCGTGTCACCCTTGAGGACTAAGATGAAATGCCTCGTTACCAGTAAAAAAGGTCTCCGATTCTCTACACTCACCATACGAAACACAGCAGTATTGAGCTGCTATTTTACGCTGGTATAATGTGAGAGCGGGTCCTTCCCTGGTCGTGCCGACGCATTCGAGCTACAACCATAATATGCAGCAAGGCTCTACCATGTAAAAGTCCTTGTGTTCCAGTCATATCAACCTTGCTCCTTATTGAGGAATAGTGTTTTGAATGGCAAGCCGATTTTTCTAAACAAATTTCTTTCTAAATTAAAATTAAATATCTTCTTTAAATTCTAAAAAAATTCGCTACCGGATAAGATACCTGGACAATAATGAAGATCTGACTAGCCGTGTTCAAATTTTCGTGAATAAATCACAGTGATTCTATACTCTGTATATACTGGCCGAAAATAATATTAAACTCTAAACGCTGTTCAAAATGTCACCAAACTCCGATTATTCAAGAAATCGCAATATGCAAATGTAGGTGGAGGAAATGGAGGCGACGTCCTCAGACGAGGATCGAATAATGCGACAGAAATTGCTCTAGAATTCAAACCTCTCTAGAATTCAAACCGTATAGGGAGTGAAGAGTACCTGAACGTCCAGCTTGTACATACATTGCAACGCAGTTGTGTATTAAAATGCAGGGACACCGCTGTCAACTTATAAAGATATTTTAATTTAATTCATTTATTATGATTTATTAATTCATTCATTTATTGTGAATTATTAATATGTTAGTAGTACAAATATACAAAGAGGATTCTATTATGTTAATGTAATTATCAGAATTTTCCATTATAAAAAAATGAATTTTAATTATAAAAAAAATCTTGTATTTAATTAGTTTGCACACCGGAAGGTAGAATATGGCTGTATTTTTGTTAAATTGTTAAGATATATTGTAACCCATATATCGCAGACGAATAAAATGAATTTGAATTTGAATTTGTTAAGGTAGGGGAGATAGAAGTAACTCGTTAAAATCCTTTGTCCTAGGATACCTCATGATGGATTGCTACTGTCGCCCCTTCAGTCTTTACGGCTTTACAAGTAAAAAGTAAAATATACTTATCTACTGTAAAGAAATTTCAATGACCATTATTTTTAAGATTAAAAGAGATAAAAAGTTATTGAATTTCAATTTCGTTTAAAGATTGAGATGAAAAGAACAAGAAATAAGGGAATATAAAATTGGTTCAGAATTTCAATTTGCTTTTGCCGCGTTCAAGTTACGAAGCAAATAGAAACATCATCTTGGGATGCGGACGTAGCTTAATATCTAATTGACTGAACGAAAGTTATTGTTTATTTTTTTTATGTTATACTATGAAAATGGACATGTTATTAAAAATATAAAATTATTCTTAAAAACTAGGTTATTGTTAGTAAATATGTTGTAATATGACTTTTATATTATACTCTTCATGTTTTCGTATCTCGGTCTTCCGGATATCAATTTTTAGACGAAATGTGCTATGTCAATACTAGTCATTATTCCCATAAATAAGTACAAAATATTATGTAATACATACACTTTACATATTTTTTTAAATTCATAGTTTTCTAGTTTTTGTTAATGATAAAAAAATATAGCCATTAATATTTTTATGATAAGCCGTGATGGCAGCGTAAGATAATCGATCACCCCACTTCGTCCCGTGAATGTCGTAAAAAGCAAATAAGGGTAATGCCAGAAAAAAATTATGACTTCTAATAGACGACGGTATAACCATTTCATTTACATCGTCATCCACGCTCCATCTAGCCAGTGAGCGTCACGCGTCAGAGCACCTAAGCGCGATCTCCACTCAATAACACGACTACTCTAACGGCTATAACTTCTGTGACAGCTGCGACCAGCCCATTTCTACTTCAGTTTGCAAAAACGTAAGGCTATGTCGATGACTTTGGTTTATCTCGTTTATGCCAAACGTAAAATATACAGGTCGGCGGCGGGCAGCAGCGACCAAGAGGTGCAAGACGTCTGATGGTGTCAAAATGTCTGCCAAGCGTGATGATTACGGCACCTCTTCCTTACTACATGAGAAGCTTATGTACAGCAGTGGACTTTTACAGGCTAATGATGATGAAGAAGAATCAATATTTATTTAAAGCGAATCCATCACAAAACACGTTAAAGTTAACGGCAGGCATCAATGTGAACGATAAAACAATTTTAAATCACTTGAAACAAATTGGAAAAGTGAAAAAACTCAAAAAATTTAATTGACTGAAGCGAACTAATAAACACGAGTTAAGTGCTGCGTTCCATTATACAACGGTCACTATCACGAGAGCATTTTGTATATAAGCGAAAGTTGACGCAGAAAAAGCTACTGGTAAGTGTCTGGTGGACTAGTGCTGGTCATCTACTACAGCTTCCTAAGATCTGGTCAGACGATTACGGCAGATTTGTATTGTCAAAAATTACAAACCATCATGGAAAAGCTAGCCGTTAAACAACCGAGACTGGTCAATTGCTCTAGCCCACTGCTGCTTTAGGACAACGCTAGACCACACTCTGCACAACAGACGGTGCTAAATTAAAAGAGCTGCGATTGGAATGTTCAATCGATTCCGATGAGGCGGTCAAAACCCCCTTACAAGATTTTATTGATTCTCGCTTTCACAATTTTTTCAGCAAAGGAACCAATGAACTACCTATAAAAAGGGGAAAGTGCATAGATAACAATGATAGGTGCATACTTTGATTGATTAAATATATAATTTCATTAAAAAAAATCGTTTTGCTTTTTCCATATAAAATGCCAATTTCAAATGTAAGGGACTAATATTAAAGCATTGATAATATTACAGAAAAGTTTTACAAATCTTACAGCGCCACCTATAGGATCCTAACATAACTATATACTATCTTCTTGACAAAACAAATATTATATTGTGTGAATATGACCTTAATCGGTCAAGTCTTTCAGAAGTTAAACGACGACTAACAGATCAACGATTATTTATATAAAGATATTACCTAAAGCTAAAGTACAGCGTAAAGTTAGTAAAATTGCGTTTTTATATATCGAGTTAAGTCTAGAACTTTCGGTGAACTTTAAGATTCATGTTGATTTAAATTTGTTGAGGCTCGTTTCAGTGTAATTAATAAAATTAATACTTGTTAAATAGATCGAAGTTTATAATGTAAGTATTCTAAAAATCACGCAATAACGCCTAATCGCCCTGCAAATCTCATCATCAGCTAAAGCTCTCATAACAGAAGGTGATGATTACTACGCCACCTGTGCAATGATTGTATCACAATGAGCGACTCCTAAATAAAATTCCTATAGGTTTTATTTATGTATTCGACAGATTTTTGTAACTAACTATACTGAGGAGCTTGCTTCTAATAATTTTCAAAGTTTATTGACCTAAATTACTCGTGTCTACAAAATATTAAGTGCTTAATTTTCGGTTGCATATTTGCAACAAATAGGGCACGATTTGCGGCATTAAGAACATTTTGATAAACGAGCGAAGTTAAACTGGGCACGTAAAAATGTGGCACTTTTGAATATTTAAGAAGAAAATGCGTGTAACTCAGTCAAGCTTTTCATACATAATATACTAATTGTCAAATGGTAGCATAAACCTATATACTAATACAAATATCGACGTAATTATAATATAACACTTATATAATATAACGTTATAGCCAAGCAGCGTTGCTGGAATATTGTCTTCAGCAAGAATGGGTCGGCTCGCCTGGGGACGGGGAGGAAGCAAATTCGCACAGAATCATCATCACTATCATTACAGCCCCTCATAAGTCCACTGCTGAACATAGGCCTCCCCCAAGGAATGCCACAAAGCACGGTCCTGAACCACCTGCATCTTTCGACTCCTTGCATGTCTTACCAGGTCGTCACTCCATCTAGTGAGGGGCCGCCCCACACTACTATATGACCGGCCCATTGCCACTTCAGCTTACTAATCCATTGGGCTATGTTGGTTACTCTGGTTCTACTGCGGATATCCTCATTTCTAAGTTTATCACGCAGAGAAACTTCGAGGATAGCCCTCTCTATAGCTCGCTGAGCGACCTTGAGAATACCAGCATGAAATAGCAGCATAATTCTGATATGCTTTGTATGTATTCCATCATAGTCATTAGGGGTGACAAATTATCTGCATTTTGAGTCACAACATTCACAACACACATTAATTAACTCTAATATGGAAACCCATTGATGTTGCTGGCGAATATCCAGGGGCCACTGACCAAATGCTTTGTATAATTACAGAACCTATAAATTGCGCTGGAGATATTATCACAATTAATGCACACGCGCCTACATTGAACCACTTTCTCTTCTTAAGCCACAAGTGCCCAGTACCACGTCTATGCAACTATATTTTTTTATTTTATATGAGAGGGCAAACGAGCATGCGGCCCACCTGATGGTACACTTACCAACGCCGCTCATGAACAACTGCAACACCAAGGAAATTGCAGGTGCCTTCCCGGCCTTTTAGAAATGAGTAACCTCTTTTCTTGAAGGTCCCTAAGTTGTATTGGTCTGAAAAATCGCCGGTGGTAAACGATTCCACAAAGAGGTTGTACGAGGAAGAAAACACCTAATAAAACGCACAGTGGTAGATTGCGAAGCATCCAGATGGTGTGGATAGTATCGTGAGTTTTGTCGCAATGTGTGTTCGTGAAATTTGGTGGCTGGAATCAATCCGAACAATTCCTCGGAGCACTCCCCGTGGTAGATGCGATAGAAAATGCAAAGGAATGTAAAATCCCTTCGCAGTGCCAGTGAATCGAGCCGATCAGAAAAACTCGGTCATCGATTATTCAAGTTAAGTGGAAGGAGCTGGCATTTGGGTGCTCCGGCCCAGAGATGAGTACAGTATTCCATGTGAGACCGAACTTGCGCCTTGTAAAGTTGCAAGCGGTGGGCCTGCATGAAATACTGTCCCGCTCTGCTGAGCACGCCAAGCTTTTTAGAGGCCAATTTAGTGACCACGAAACTGCACATCATTCATAATGTCGATGTTGAGGATTCTGATGCTAGCTGAGGCAGCAAGGGGAGTGCCCTGAAATTGAAAAGATACGACAAAGGTGTTCTTATTAGTGGTAAACACACAAACCTATGTCTTCTGAGGGTTAAACTGGACTAGATTTAGTCGTCTCCAATCCAAGACTTTGTTTAACAACGACTCAACTACAGACACAACTTTGTTCCGGTACTCGAAGACATGATCCCGAGAAATATTGGCACGGCCGGTGTAAAAAGCATCACTTGTGCTGTCGTCCGCATGTTACTGGTTATCATTATATTCAGAAGAAACAGTGTAGATGATAGCACGCAGCCTTGTGGAACACCAACATTGATAGACTTGTAATCAGACCATGCACCGTCTACTACGACTTAGAGCTCCGATCAGCAGGATGACTGGTGATCCAATTGTATAATTATTTGGGAAGCCCATAGGAAGGAAGCTTCGAAAGAAGCGCTTTGTGCCAAACCCGATCAAAGGCCTTCGCTATGTCCAAACTAACGGCCAAGGCCTTCCCCTTGGATTCTACTGCCTCCTATGAGTGCCCATCTATGAGTCAGGTAGACCAGAAGATCACCAGCTGATCGACTCCGACCTGAGAGTCTAACAGATCGGCTTTCTCCTTTGCGGCATGGGCCAGTGAGCCGCCCTCCCTGTGCAGTGATGTGAGAGATGGCTGACAGAAGTTCCCTTATACAGCCATGGAGAGAGACGAGAATGCACGAATTCCCGAACGAAGGCGAACTAGTTTCTCGCCAATTCTGCCGATGTGCTCTGTCTTGGCGATGACTCTTTCGAAGGACCTGGAGGCGCAATCATACTTCTTTTTAAGAGCGCTGGTGTTTACATCCGAGACGATGATGAGTCAGCCCAAGCCCGGTACCACTGCTGCTTAGCAAGCAACTAGATATACAGGAAAACTCACTTCACCTTTTTGTTTATTTATTCAAATGTTGGCTACGGCTTGGTAAAATTTATTTATAAAAATTTTAAATTACCCTGTAAAAAGTCCGGAAAGAATTTGGAGTGAAATGCCACCTACCGGAATGGGGGCAGAACAACACCTGTCAGGCCAGCTAGTATAATATTGAATAAGTAGTGCCCTTGTACAAACTGAACTAATGTTTTGGGCAATTTTGTGTAAACATAAATAAATTATAAACACAATGGTTATATTTTTTTAAATATATTATATTATAGTAGAATAAAAACGATGATCAAAAACACAAGATTATGTTATTATTTGTATTTAAAACAAGCGTTTAGTTAAAAAGCTGAAATAGCATGTAATTCAAGAAATAGTTTGTCAGTTCCGTAAGACTTTAAGATCTTAACGACATATCTTGAAACTTTGCCCCTGTTCAGCTTTAAAATATTATTGTTGGTAAACAAACTTTTAAATGTATGTGATTCATTTTAAAATTTCATGTTAAAGGAGTAAAATAAATTTAGAAGAACTATTTAAAAGTTTCATGATTGTACACAAGATTTTCTGGATCTTTAACTGTGATATGGGAAATTATCAGATGTCACAAGATTGTTTTTCTGTTTCTTTTAGTTTTTAATGATATTAAGTTACTCCAATGCCACCCATTGAACAAGACGAGGTGACGGATTCTCTCTTACATTGTCATCATTTTAATTTTAATTACATGGCCAACGATTTAAAACCTTTTTGGATACACTATCGATTTCTGTTAGTGAAAATTATCCGGCCACAATCGCATGATTATTTTTTATTTCAATATTGGTAATACAGTTACGTCTATAATACACTATAAATAAATTTCAAACACTGATATTTATTATAACGCATTGCACAAACAATTTTTTAGTTAACATTTGAACTGGAATCACCGTCCCCTATAATTGAGTACGGTAACTAAAAAGCACCAAATATTTTATTTTCCCCTTGAACATTTAAAATAAAGGAATTGAAAGAGAATTATGAAAGTAAAATCAACTGATTCGTTAAGTGGTTGGTTTGACAATTTGAAATTTAACAAAGGAAATTTCCGCAGTATTGTTTTTGCAGACAATGACTATTAATCACTTAAAAGGTTTTGCACAGTGAGACCGAAATTCGATTGCATTTGCTGAAATATGCATTTGAGATTAAACAGTGGAGCGTCTAAGTGCGGTGTCGACTTGGCTTTGACAGGATTAACGCACTCAAATAACCGCGAATTCTGTTTAATTAAGCTTACCTTTTTGTAATTGCACTTAATTGTCCGTTAGCTTTCAATGTTTATATGAGCGAGGTGTGTAGTCCGTGTCATGTATACAAATTGTACAGTGTAATTAATGATTTCAGTAATATATAAGTCAATGAGTGTAATATAACAGTGCACAAATGGCGGTGACTGTCGGTGGTATATGACTACATCAGTATCAGAGTATACTATGATTATTATTATCTATATTATATAGATTATATTGAAATCGATCATCATAAGCCCGAATTCTCTTTAATTTTGTATTTTATATATATAATTTTATATTTAATGCTATATAATTCTCGACATATTATTTAAATGGTATAATTAGGAAACTGTTGCATTACAACAAAGTTTACTATTAATAACTAAATGCGGGGACACTCACTCTAACCGCGCCCGTTAGCTTTTAATAAAATTATAAAATCAATTGTGGTTTTCCAGTCTGCAAATGCTCTCGATTTTCACAACGGTATAGCCAACTTTGTCTGAAATGGCATCCATTAACTTACCTCTAATTTGCCTTAGTCGATCGCTTCACTAACTAAGTGCTCACTTTATTTGTTCAGCTACTGTGGACTCAAAGTGACTCAGTGCGTCGTGAAAGTTCATCTTTTATTTATATTCAGGAAGTATTTTTGTTGAGCCGGTGTTTGGTCAGAGAAAATTTTTACATTATGAGGTAATTTCTCTTTTTTGCGAAGGAGTATCTTGGCTGTCTCTGGTTTGTCAAAGCAGACTTTAACCTTTCGTTGTTTTCCTGGATTATACTTCCCAATTTCGGATTGTCTTTTTCTATCATTGAAGTAATATTTAGACCTCCTCGTCTTTGAGGATTCGTTCTTCGGTGCTGGTGGAATTTTGTTCTGGTATGCCAACAATATTATTTTCTCTCTTTTTGCGCTCTTGGACTTCGTGAATAATTTGTTCATTTACAAACAGCTGATTATTTTGAGTGGCTGGCGAGCTTAAACATAATTGTTTAAAGTCGTTTTCAAGTAGCTTTATTTTGTCCTCACTGTTTGATACTTTTAACTGCAACTGCGATAACTGAGTTTTTATGTGACTGTTTTCTAAAGAAATTTTGATGTGGCGGTCTTAATGTTTTGTATTTGTATACTAATTTCTGCCACATTAGAGCTAATCAAGTTTCTCGTTTGTTCATGCGAGGCCCGTAGATCGGTGATTTCACTCTTAACTTCAACAATACTCTGGTTCATTTGACTCATTATTTATGTATTTGACTCAATGTAATTTTCTAGTAAGAAAGTGATTCGTGGTAACTCATTTCGCACCAACTTAATCTCATCCGACCACTGGCATTCACGATCAGTCGGTTGTTTACGTTTTCTAAAAGTAATTTGTGTATCGGAAATATGATCTGCCGGCATTTTTGACAAATCAGGTTGCGAGCCGCCGGCGGTAGTAGGTGGAGATCACATTATATTCATTGTAGCAGTTGCAAAGAAATATATAATTTAGTGTACAATGATACAAACAACTTCAAGAATGGTTTGTTTACAGCGTAAGATAATAAATACACAACTCACGCGCAGTACTGTATGCTTAGAACACCGGGTCAGTGTGCGAGCGAGTCAAAAAATAGCCACTGTGCTGGTCCCGCGGAGGTGAAGTACGTCGCCCCGCTCGCTGGTGCAGCTATCGATGCTTTAGACAATATTGTCTTCATTTTAAAAGGGTTTTTGTCATAAATCACTTTTCACACAATTAAAGGTCCATTAAGTTTGAATATAAGAAATAGATTTGAGGAGCACTAATTAGATATTTTTCGCCAAAATTAACACACGTCTACTTAGTACAGTAGTTCAACGACATTCAAAATAAAATGTTATGCAATAAAGAGGCAAAACGGACATTGGCAAGCGGCTCACTTTAAAGTAACGCTCGAGTCTACCTTATGGCTTCGGGGCCCAGTAACATTGTAGTAGCTGAAATGACTAGTAGCAGAACCAAGAAGTAGCTGAATATAGAATATAGTGAATAGTAGCTAGCAACATAGTAGGTGATAATAGCAGCTAGATAAACAGTGAAAATAAAAGCAGATAGTACTAGTAGTAGTAAGTTACTACCGAACAATTTAAAGAAATAGTCAACTGAAGATATCGTCTGAAAAATATAGTGACCAACCGATAGTGAACAACCGATATAGAACAACCGTATTCAATAACCGTGGTCAATAACCAATAGTCAGAAGATTTCCGTCGAATAGTTGAGCAGTCGAACCGCTGGCCACTGCCTTGCCATTTGTATTCTATTTCGTGCATTTTGATTTAACCTCAGTCCAGAAGCCGCTGGATTTCGCCAAGTCAAGATGCCGATCACTCGCTCGCAAGGAAAGGGAGCCAAGACGTGGATTGTCGAGCTGGAAGGAGGGTCATCGGACAATGCCGCCGCCATCCAACACCAGATGCCGCCACGCTCGCCACCCACAATAGAGTGCGCTGAGACGCCATGTTACCCTCTCGAGGGGGGTACCCCTGCCCGCGCCGACCACTACAACCCAGCCTATGAAGCGGGAGAACAGTTAGGAGATAACGAGAACATTCGCCGTGCATCGTCAACGACAGCCCGAGAAGACACCCGCGCCGAAGACCCACCGAGGGGCCACACCGATAGCAGTACGAAGTCAAAGAAGACTATTAGGCTCAATAGAAGAATTTTGAAGGCTCGTGAAGAACTATTGAAGATCAAACTGGAACTCGCACAGATCTCCTTACAGATGGCTGAAGAAGAAAAATCGGATGACTACGATGAAGATGGTCACTCCAAAAGTGAGTACTTCCGATCCTGGCTGGAAGATACCGCAGCCAAGCAGCAGCCAACTCAAGACTACCGGAGGGGAGGCCCCACTTATTAAAACAGTACCAAAGCCACCCCCGGAAGTCGTCCACCTCAGTGAGCCGCAACAGGAGCTCACACACCAGGATCCCTATCCAGTAGATGTATCCAAGAATCTCATGCCACAGAAGCTCAACCCGGAACCCTCCACCAATGAAGACAGGGGCTCCGACCATTTATAGTAGAGCTCACATCCGCTATCGCCGCACTCACTGACAAATCAAAACCAGAGAGTGCGTCACTATCGTCGCATACTTTCGCAGCGTCGAAAGCTATAATGACACTGCTAAGCTTCAGCGGATTACACACCGAATGGCTTTCATTCCGTACCATCTACGAGACATCCCGTGGCTACTTCAATGATATTAAAAACACAGCAAGACTAAGAAGAAGTCTACAAGGAAGAGCCTTGGAAACAGTCAGCTCAGAACTCATCGGGCATGCTAAGCCAGATGAGATCATGCGTGAGCTAAAGCTGCAATTTGGACCTCCGGATTCAATCGCACAAGCAGAGACCGAGAAGTTACGAGGATTAGCACGCTGTACAGAACCTAGAGACACCTAGAGACACCTAGAGACATCTGCACATTTGCGAGTAAAGTGAGGGGAGGCGTCGTCACACTTCAAGCACTGAAGAGAGACCATTACCTAATCAATGCAGAGCTACTACGACACCTCACCGACAAGCTGCCAAACTCTCTACGCGCATATAGAATCTACACCAAGAAGTACAACTCCAAACCAGACTTCGGCTGCTTCAGCGATTTTATCACCGAACAAGCTCGCTTCTGCAGTGCATTTTCACCTCCAGAAATTATCATCGAAGCGCAGAGCAACCGTCATCCAGTACATAGAACACACGTAGCTACTACCAAACAGTCTCCGAGATGCAGAGTGTACAAAAAAGAAGGTCACTGCAGATCCGATTGCAACAAATTTAAAGAAGCAGATGTTAACAAAAGATGGGAAAGCGCAAAGGAAAATAATTTATGTTTCCGCTGTCTACGCTACAGAAATCAAACACACAGATGCAAAACCATCAAGTGTGAAATAGAAGGATGCACCGCTAGACACAATCGACTTCTCCACTGTAATAAAAAGGAGAAGACAGAGGTTATAGAAAAGGAACCACAAGAAACAGTGGCTAACTCATTCGCTGTGTCAAAGCATCAAGCCTACCTCAATATAATTCCAGTACGAATAATTGGACCGGCGGGAGCTGTAAACACACACGGCCTGCTGGATGATGGGTCAGCAGTCTCATTAATGGATGAAGAGATCGCTGAACAGATTGGAGCTACAGGGCGGTTGGACCCTTTTAAGATCACCGCTATCGGGAACACTACTCTCGATTCACCAGGGTCCCGAAGAGTCAAAGTTACGCTGAAGAGTCACCACAGCAAACAGGTGCCGTTCAGAGCACGCACAGTCACAAGCCTGAACTTGGGGCCACAGACTTTTTTTTTATAGGATAAGGGTGACAAGCGAGCACACAGTCCACCTGATGGTAAGTGGTTGTTGTGACCCATAGACATCTACATATATCCTCGTTTGCGAGTCAAAATGCAGATGCGTTGTCAGCCGTGAGGACTAAGATGGAATGCCTCTTAAAAAGGGTCTCCGGTTCTCTACACTCACCATACGAAACACATCAGCATTAAGCCGCTATTTTACGCTGGTATTCTATGAGAGCGTGGTCCTTCCCCGATCGAGCCGATCCATTCGTGGTACAACTATACAATTAATATAGCTGCAGCATGGCTCTACCACGTACAAAACTGTGTGTGCAACAGACATAGCGAAGTGCAATCACTTAAAAGACCTAAAGGAGCATCTGACATATGACTTTGGCAACCCGAGGATCCTGATAGGACAGGACAACTGGAGACTTCTGATAGCCACTCAAGTCCACAGACGTCCGCCGCACCAGCCAATCGCCTCGCTCACAGAACTAGGATGGGTGCTACACGGGGCACACACTAAAGCCTTGCATCAGCGCGTTCACGCGGCCAATGAGCCGCCCACGAGCGAGGTGACCATAGATGATCAACTCCGCGAATATTTCGCGCTAGAATCTCTTATCATCAACCCAAGAAGACAAGACTCCGATCCATAGAAGAAAGCTGAAGATATACTTAATAGCAGCACCCGTCAGTTAGAAGACGGGCACATAGAAACGGCACTTCTCTGGAAGAAAAAGGATATCGCATTGCCTGGCAATTATGACATCGCCACGAGGGACGTACCACCGAATTTCAACTCAAATCACGAGTAGTACAAAGGCCCATCATATCTGTATAAAGAACCGTTAGCATGGCCGACCGAAAGACCCACGTCGTCCGAACCTACCGGCGAGGAAATATCCTTGACCATCACAGAATCGCGTCGTGCTCCGCAATTCCGAGAAGCCGTCCCTGATCCAGTCAAGTTTTCTAGATGGGAACGGTTATTGCGAGCTACGGCCAGAGTGCTTCAATTTATAACACTCTGCCGCAAAACCACAGATAGAACCTTCTACAAAAGGTCTAGAAGAAATAAAGAACAAGATTCCGACTGGAGGAAATCGAAAAATAATATGCGTCACTTCGCGCAACCTCCCAGTCGAGTGAAAAGTACAGATGTCAAAAAATACATCACACTCGAGGCCAAATTCATCAGAGAGGCCGAAAAGCTCCTAATACGTGTCATCCAAGAAGACTCCTTCAAGCGAGAGATAGCCGATCTCCGTAAAGATAAAAAGGCATGGCAGCCCATGACAGCCGCCTACGACCGCTCCAAATAGAATTGAAAGACGGGATCATCGCTCTACGAAGTCGCATAGCTGCCGTGAAGGGAGTCACAGAAGACATGAAGGGCCACCTATATTGGATGGTGATCATTACATCACGCAACTTTACATCGACTGGACGCATCGTAGCCTGCATCATTGCGGAACCGAACATACCATCAACGAGGTTTGACAGCACTACTGGGTGATACGACTTCGACCCACCACGAAAAAGATAGTGAGCCAATGCGTAAAGCGTCGCATTAGAAAAGCGCAGCCACCGGTGATCATCCCAGCACACGTCTCGCTCATCACCAGAGACCGTTCACCTTCACCAGCCTGGCCTATTTTGGGCCATTCTCCGTCACTGTGGGACGTCAACACCAGAAGAGATTATTAAAAAAATCTATATCAATGGACCAAATATGGCTCTGATTCATGGTGCTTGGGTCGAATTTTTAATACATTTTATATTTACTTTGTATCGGAGTGAATTAGAAGTGTAACTCATCGCGCCACCTACCGGAAAAGGCAGGACAAATTGGCCTGGCAGACGTTGGTTTATCATAATTCTACTTTTGAGACTGAGTTTTTTTTTGTTTGGACATATCCTAAAATGCAATGGAAAGTTCTTGGATAAGATTTGATGCCAAAATGTTAGCTTATCTTCAAGGCGGTATTGATACAATGTACATTGCGTCAAAGTGACGTCATAGCATGCGGCTCCGTTAACCTCTCCGCAAAATTTTATCATACCGTAAGTAAGAAGCCATAAAAGTGCTTATATATTCTATCACAAATGCCAATTACGATCATTAGTTGTTACCTAACAGTTTTATGGATAACTAAGAGAGACTTTTTTATATAACTGCCTAAATAATTTAAATATTTGGACAGTTATGAATGATTTAGATTAAATTTAATATACACAAAGGCTACATGAATTAAAGTATATTAGGGGTAGGTATACATCTTGTAATAATGTACAGCCTAACTATGTACGTCTCACGCCTGGGCACATACCTCCGTCACATTTCTGGGAGAGTTTTAGAGTAGTTAGTCAGTAGCGGTGCTCTAGTACGTGTTGGTAGGCTTTGAAAGTCCTTGAAATATTTTATTCGTTAAGCAAACTTGTTCCCTTACAATGTTTTTCTTCACCGACGTATACCTGGTAAATTAGTACATAAAATTGCAATTAAAAATTTCTTTAGAGTGTGAATGACAAATTTATATTAAGCGATGGAGAAGAAATAGTTTCAATTGAAAATCGTAAATATAAGCAAAACTATGGCAGCATTCTTGATGTTTTTATGCCAGTGAAAAATATCGTAGAAAATATTACAGAGACACTACATCGCGAGCCCTCAGCACAGGTCCGACTGGTTAAAATTTTTCATTCAATTTAGCGCCCGTTCCTATGTCAATTTAACGCTCTAATAATTTTAAGCCAGTTTAGATGCGTCCGCTTTTGACACCTTTTACGAAAATATTTATTTCGTGTGTCGCAAACTTTATATAGCGGCATAACTTTTTTCCATAAAGATTGATGTATGTACACGAACAAATTTAAAAAAAGGCTCAAGGTAGGTTCGAATTTGCAAGTGAAATACGGATCTTCGATTCAACATCGCCTCGGATATGTTTACTTTCCTAATAAGACCTGTTTAACAGTTTCCTTTTTGAAAAATATCAGTGAGTTTTTTTTTCTAGTCTCATTTGGCAAAAAAATAAAAGGGTAAAATTAAAAGTTTATTATACACAACCCTTTCAAAAACTGTTTTCTTAGATATTACTTAATGCTCTTGGGCATAATAAAGAAAATAACATGTAGTAGAGTCTACCCTTTAACAAGCAAGCGTGTTTCAAACCACTATAACACAAGGTAATTGGTAACATCCGGTACAGGCCCACAAAAAATCAATATAATGGCGGGTGACCCTCACTACAGAAATGGCCTCCGAAAACTAAAAATATATTTATTTACCTAGTGTCACTTAAATTTAGCATAATTGTTTCTTCCTCAGCATTTTGTCTAGCATTATGAATTAACTGATTTTTGTAAATTTCTTTGCGCTATTCTTTCCTAACTATAGTTACATTATCGTGTCCGTTTTTTTTTTAATACAGATAATATCAGGATAAATAACATTTTGAAGAAAACTGATGTTATCGCATTTAATTTAAACTTTTTTAATTCTTGGAGTTTCGGGCGCTTTACTGACCGAGTTGGATGAGTACTAAGATTTTTGATGTCCTGATGTCATAGTTTTCGAAGGTTTAAGATTGGGTGTTTCTGTTTTTGTCCGTTTTAAAATTGGTTTTAGATAGCCACATTATTACATTTAGAAACTGAAAAAAATTTTTTTAGATAAATTCTTTCTCCTTACGATTCACCCGGTCAATACACGACACAATACAATTTTCTCGATAGAAAAAATTACCGAACTACGTTCAATAAACCAAATTTCATTTATACAATTTCTAATACTCCTTTTTTTCTATAAAAAATATCAAAATATCAATGTATGGGTAATTCATTTTGGAATCAATTCCACCCGATCCTTTTTATCATTACATTTATCTAAAAACTATCGATTATTCAAGCGATTTTCGACCCGCACGTCGCTTGCCAGTTGCCATTTGCTAGGTAACCAGGTTGCCAGTGTCCCGCGGGACGTTGCTGAAGTAAGACTTATGCCAAATTTTTGCGTGCGCACTTCTCTTCTGCTACGTAAATAATATTTAGGAAATAAAATAAATTGTAAATAACTATAGTTTTATGGAACTTATATAGACTATAGTTAGCTTTTGTTTGTGTGTTTATTTCTCATTGTGTAAATATTTGTTTACAACTTTAAAACAATATTTTTGTGATTATTTTGTAAAAATCACGATCATATTATGCGCGGCCCGACTAGATCTTTGCGACGACCGCTTGTAAATACCTAATGCGCTTGGAACACCCAGCCTTAAACTTTTAAGTATAAATTTTTGGTCCGCTCTACGTAAAACGAGTTAATTTAAAATTGGAATTTAATTTCGTTAACTACGACATAAGGATGTCAAGCACCTCAGTACTCCCGTGCCCATGAATGCTGTAAAGCGCCAGAAACGTCGGAAATTAAAATAAGTGAAAATTAAACGTGATAAAATCCGTATAATTAGTTTTATAAATATTTTTATTTATATTTGTTTATTTATATTTTAATTATTTAATTATTCACTTCATAAGATATCCAACAGAATAAGTCAATCAATAAATCTTACTATAACGACGGAAAAAAATGCTCGCTAAGAGGTTTAAAATAAATTGTACATTGTACCTACAATGTACAATTTATTTATGTACATGGTCTCGAAACATTATGATATAATATCAGAAGGGATTTTAGGTTTAGCCCTATTACCACAATACAATCACATAGGTGCGTGTGTTTAAAGACAATAGCTGTTAAGGTCAGTTCACATCAATATAAAATATTTTTTTCGTTTCATACAAATTAATTAATATTATAGTATTTAATCGCATCGCAATAGCACTTGTTTAGCTACACATATTTTTTTGCTGCTTTGTCGGAATTTATAGCGAGTTATAAAATCAGATATATTTCAAGTCTAATTTTATAAGTACTAGCCATATAAAAAATGATATAGATTTCAATTTGACCCTGGCACATTACTTTTCTGTATTCTAAATTTAAAATAAATAATATTGACGGAGGCGTTAAAATGGAATTAAGTTTATTAGATAACATTAATTTTCTTCCCCGTGTGTCTTAAAAACTAAATTCTATTTAGAATAGAATAGAATAGATTAGAATCATTTTTATTCAATATAGATTATTGTAAGTACATAATACTTATTGAAAGTCACTGTCGACGACGTTACGTGCGTGATGTTAATCTACATGCTCATAGACCACTTCAGAATCCAGCATTATGACGACGAATTCGCGGATAAAGATTATAGGTACAATAATAGTCATTCCTAACTTAAATAATAAGATTTTTTAAATAAAATATATAATAATGTACATTTTGATATATTGATGTTTCTAAAATGTATCTGTAGTTACTTTTGAACACATTTATAACTGAAATATCCCAAGATTGTTTTGATATATTCTTTTTTCATACAAAGCTACCAGATTTTAGAAGATTTCAAATGAAATCATAAAATAAATAGATAATAATTAAAGTCAGAAAAGAGGACTTTCATATAGGAGAAGGAGAATAAAGAACGAAATGGCAAAAAGGAAATTCGTGTGACAAACATGCGGATTTCGTCCTCTGTATTCTAAATAACAATTAGATCCAACTTAACTGCTTACACCACGTCCAGAATCCAGATCATAGAATTTAGTATTCAATACATCTAAGTATCTTTATGCCTTTGCTTATTTCATACTTGTAGCTTTATCATCTTTGGTTTGTGCGCTCCAGTAATTTCATGGTAGAGTCATACTGCTACTATTTTAAATGGTTGTAGTACGAATGGGTCGAGAAGGACCATGCTCTCAATTATAAAATAGCAACTTAACTCTCCTGCATTTCGTATGGTGAGTGTAGAAAACCGGAGACCCTTTTAACTGGAAAGGAGGCATCTTAGCCTTAGGGGTGATAACGTATTACGTATCTGCATTTTGATTCTTAATCCAGGATAGATGTAGATATCTATGGACCACAGCATCCGCTTAACATCAGGATTAATGTGTGCACGTTTATCACCCTAATTCTATAAAATAAAAAATATACTATATTTTCTCAAATGCACTATTTCTAAAACTAATAAAGGAAATGTTGAATATTAGGTATTTTTTAGAATGAAATTCAATTCTCGTTTATAATTTGTATGTATTTTAAATAACATTACGATGTCGAATGCATCAAAATAATAACGCAGAGCAGACCGACACTCGTGGTAGGTTATTTTTCGGTGAGTGCGTCTGATCCTCGTGTATGTTCGATTTACACGACGGTTTGCTCGGGCTCGATAATCGGATTTGGCAACCCAAATGAGGAATTAATTCGAGCGCGTACTGCGCACGACGCCCATCCGAACCCTCTGGGGACATCTTCCCGCGTGATTATTCGACTGTTTCATTTGACGGTTAGTAGTAGTTTACGTACTTATATGTATGTATCTATGACTAGTTGTAATATAAAATATCTAATGGCGATGTAATTTAAGCGTCTAATATGAACGTATATGGCTATATTATATCATTTATCATTCATCATAGGTACCATCGTGTTGAAATAATGTTAACTCTTTTTAAAAACTGTATCGAATCTATACTTTGTGTGTGTACACAGTGATTCAATGGAAAATTGTCTTTTGAATTATCAATTGAAGAGGCTTTAGAATAAAGTTAAAAGTTAAAGTTACAGCCTATATACGTTCCACTACTGGGCACAGGCCTCCTCTCATTTCTGAGAGGCTTTAGAATAAATACAGTAAATAACATTTTTGTCTCTACCTATTATAGTGATTTTAAAAATACTTTACATATTTCGATCTACTTAAAGAGATTATACCTGGAGTATAATTATATTAAATTTGTTTATTTCTTTGAATAGTGATGTTCGGAATTAGGACAGGACAGACAGATTTTGTTTGCTTTAATGTAAAGAACATTAGAGTAAACAAAATCATCAGTTCGGTTTAATGAACATCTCATGCCCAAAGTAATAATTATTCCGACTGGCCTTTAATGGTATTTAAAAAAATAAAGTAATAGCCGATATACGTCTCACTGATGGGCACAGACCTCGCTCACAGATTTTGGAGCAGATAAGACGGGGATCCAACTCGGGCTACTAAAGAAATTGAAGGCGAACGCTTATCCCCTGTACTACTTCATCATGGGCTCATCATATCATTTATTATGTTTTTTATATCTGCGTGTTCATTTATTTAAAAACATATATATATATATATATATATATATATATATATATATATATATATTATGTTGAACAGCCCGTTAGCGCAGGAGCCTTAACGTATGGGCCGCGGGTGCGAATCCTTAGATGCCGCGTAAACGTGGACACTTTTGTGTCTTGTGTGGGATACACGCTACCAGTGAATATTATGTTTTCATGCAATCAGTATGAAATCAGCCATTCCTTGCGCAGACGCAGACACTTTTTGTGTCCAGTTGCTTCCACTTGACACATGCCGACCGCCAATCAAAAAGTGTTCGGTGTAGGTAACTGGAAACTTTAGTCGTCAGTTGAAGACACAAGCAACACAAAGCAAATTTCCTTACAATTGTACGGCGCTGACATTGACGTGGTTGATTTGCCTGTCAATATTTACGGCGACGACGTCTACGTCAACGTGTAATCAACACAACAAGCAAAGGTAATGTTTCTTTAACGACATCCATCGTGAAACTGACGGAAAACAAGCAACGAATTGTTACCAGTGACCAGAAGTAGCGACCGGCGACTGTGTCCGTTTGGCGCTACCGGACACAGCAAGTACGGTTTCCTGTGTGTCGTGTCGGTAACAAAAAGTGTTCACGTATGCGCAGCGTCTTAACGTAACAAATATTTTTACAGTCTACAAATAAAATTGTTCTGAGTCTAGATGTTTATCCAGTAATTTATGTATACAAAAACCTCACGATACGGAATACCTATAGCAGAGATAGCAATATTTATAATTAAAAAAAAATGTTTTTATACTTAATAATTTTTCTTGTCTCTAATACCTAATCTCTTATAAGCGCAATCTATTAAGGTATTATTTGAAGTGATATTGGTAGTTCTATATTTAAGTTTTGAAGTAACGTCGAATTACTCGTAAAGATACTTATTTTTTGAGTTGTCGTATTATAGATGTTATATTTTATTGGTTGCCACTTGAAAACCAAAGATTACCTTTTCTGCACGTGATAATAGTGTTCTGGAAATGAATTAGTCCAAACGCAAGAATTACTCGTCTACGCATTTCTGGATACGATACATTTATGCGTTAAGATCGTAGGAAGGGTCGGAAACAATAGCGGGGGTGCGGGGATTATCACAATAAAGCTATAGCCGTTGCTCAAATATTCTGGCCACACTTAACATACCTATAAGTCGCAAATGAGAATAGAACCCAGAACCCATTGTAGTTACGCTGATCATTTAACTATGATTCACTTAATATTCTTAACCTTAAAGCTGGTTTTTAAACCAATAAAGTAATTTTTTTAAATCGTATAAAACTGTTTCCATTTTTGATTAAAGTTTGTGAAGAAGGACCTAGAAGTTTAATTCAAGTAGTAAGTGGTTTATTGGAAAAAGTTATTGGCGACTTTCATCTTGCTGCCGGAGACTTCCCGTTTTAAATCCGATTGTGGGCAAAGTTATGCTTAATTTCGAGTGCTAAGATACGAATAACTATTTTAATACTATCTACATATTTTTTATTTAAAAATACATCATTTCGGTCGTAAATTTACTTAAAATATATTTTATAACGTACACGTTAAAACAGTACAATATTTCGTTTTCACGAGATACAAGAATTGAAAATGCGGTCTCCTATCTGTTGCGTAATAGCGACGATGCAACATGTCATGTACCCAGTACTTGTGGGACAAATATAAGCGCACTATTATATTATATGGCAGCCTATAGAAAAAGGCCTTATATTATTAAAATATTGCGTTATTAAACAGTCTTGAATTGTTGTATTAAGCTGAAACATAATATCATCAACATTAAATAAAACGTCATGTTGTCTCGCTAGTAATGAAGATGTATGAAAAGAAAATAAGAACCAAGCTTCTTTTGTTGCGGGCTGCGACAAGATATGCCTTCGACGTAGCTCGTTGCAACGTTGCGAATAATGGAGCAAGCAAGTAATGTATATAGACGGAACAATGTAATAGGAATATATTAGTTTCGTATATCGTATACGTATAATAAAGGGTTATTTTTTTTGAGTATTTTCACAAGAATGAAATAATAAAATTGCAGATGTTTTCCTCGTATAAAGAAATATTTTGTCAACGAAGACTCCTTCTGTTTCTGTGTGTTCCATTACGATTTATTAAATTAGATATCAGTAAAGATTTTTTCAGACAAATCTTAGCGTTTAACTATAAACCAATCGCAACAGTTCCAAATGCCGTAAAACTGAATAGATACTCGTAAAACAGATACAGCCATACACAGATAATATCACGGTGTAGACAATTTATAGCTGATTTAGTGGCCGTCATATCTCGAACGTTACTCGTGGATTTATTATGATTATTTAACGTACGGATATAGTGAAACTTTACAGTGTCATATGACGGAGCTTTTTTTTATAAAATCCGTAAAATTAGTTTAATTTAATGTGTAGTTTTACTATTTTAGTTTTTATTCGCATAAATATAAGAAATCGTTAGTTAAATATTTATTTAGGGAGAAAAATTCAAACTAATTGCACATGTAATCGCTTATGTTGGTATCTCAACTCAAAGTTGAACTTCGAAGGAGAAGAGCACCGACTGTCGGTAAAAAGGCCAACTTGACTAATAGATAAAGAAAAAAAAGTTACATTGTAACTTATTAGTCCTTTTTCTCATTTGATTAGATGCTTGTCATCGAAACTAAAACATTGGAAATGATTCGGACGTCAACGATGACCAAAAGTTTGAGTTTCCGCTATCTGATACATACCAGGATATAAACGCCGACTTTTGCTCTGTGTGTGAAAAGTATATCGATTTCTTATCCATACGGCATTTTTACTTTCTTTACTTACAATGGCAACCTTTAATAAACAACTTTATTTAGACCAAAAGCATATTTACTTTAAACGTTATTATCGTCAAGCTCGTAATGCATTGAACACAGTCTCAAAGGCGCCGAGGCACGGGCCCACGGACCTATAAAAAGAGAGCCCCAGAGGCTTCGAAATATTTAAGTCGCAAAGCTTTCTCCCATTCCTTTCGTTGCTTTAAATCTTTAGAAAATAAACAATCCTCCTCTTGAAATTTAAAGCGCAACACAAAGTTATTATTACACGTTTGAGTATTTTTTGTTATACCATTCATAATACATTTTATTTTTGATGTTTGACAGTTGAGCTAAAGTCGAGGTCCAGTCAATTATCTTTCGGGAGAAAAAGGCAATATTTTCTCTATAGAAAAACCAAACATAAAATTTGAAAATATTTCTAGGCATGTCCTCGTACGTGCGTATTTGCCGCAGTAAAGCTGATATTGTACGATATTCTTGTAGTTGAGTTTTTTATAATTACTAAAATAAAATGTTTTTTCTCAATGACTCTGAAATCTTTTAAACTCGCATGCGCATAGCATAAAGTAAATTGATTATAACTCATTCGCAAAACATTATGCAGTCGCATTGAGCAAAGCATAAATAAATTACTAAAAACAATTTAAGGTATGGAATGTTTATTGAAAGTAGAAAGCCGAACGTCCACCGCAAACTAAACTAACTTAGTTTATCTTATCTCGCATAGCTGAGCCAGTTTTTGATACATGTGCGTCCACCGCAAATATTTTGCGGAAAACTGGTTCAGCTATACGAGCTAAGATTAAACTAAGTTAGTTTAGTTTGCGGTGGAAATTCGGCTTTACGGATGAAAGCTAAGCTATGATGACTATGACCTTGTTTATCTTTTAAGTAGATGTTTATTTCTTTTCTGTAACTTCCTGAAAATAAAGCATCTACATAGTTCTTGTATTTTTCTCTAGTATTTTTTCGAATCTTGTTGTCAACAATGAAATAGAATCTGTGTCCTACTTGTTAGGTGTTTGTTTATATGAAAACTTTACTCATTGCCCTTGAGTAAGCTCGGGAATGCGTTCTACGGATGTAGCGAAGCTTAAAAAATAAAAAGCGAGGGCCTACCGTTGTAGAGGAGCGTAGGCTCGGGATCGCGGGGCGAAGGCCCCGGTGCGGTAGCGGCGGGCGCGGGGCTCTGGCCGCGTCCCTCACCGACCACGTCGATCTCCTCATCAGACTCGTCGGCCAGCTCCGCCGCCGGAGCTGCCTTCCACTTCTTGGCCATGAGGCAGCGCGGCATGGCGGCGCCCGCATCGGCCTCAGCGCGGCCGCATCAGCAAGAAACAGACGAACAGAGAAAAAAGAGAGAAGAGAGAGTGAGCGGCGCCCCGGGCGAGCGGCGTTGCGGACTTTCGCGCGCGTCCTCTTGAGTTGTGAGGGCCACACGACAGTCCCTCGGTATATATGCGGCATGGGGTGGTGCGCGCGCCGCAAGTTCGATCGGTGTGGGAGGCGGGTGGATAACACCATGCCGCACAAACTTTACCGCGCCAACTTGGAACGACACTTTCAGGAGCGCGACCCCGCTCACGATCAACCAGTGGGATCCTAAGAAACTACGTGCGACTCAACCGCACTCGACGACGCTTTGGCAGAATAGAACTTGACATAGTTTATGGGTTTATACGTTTGCGACAGGAAAATAGAAATAATTGCGTATTAAGTTTATTAAAACAATGTTCTTTACAAAATTTATAGATTCTACGTAGTTTTTTCTTTGACATTCAGTCAGTTCTTTTTGACATAATTTAGACATACATAGAATCACTTTGAAATAATATAAAGCCCGATCTTCAATTATTTTGCACCACTTTTTCTCCGTCTCGCAACAAGCATCCCATCGTAAAAGGCCTCGGTTTTATAACTCCTTAGTGGGCCATAAAGTCACAGCCACAACCTTTCTTGTATAGCTAGGCTATTTTCTAATCTAACCCAACTTCAAAGAAGAGATAGCAATCTTTTGTTTTTCGTGTGTAATAGAATTGTATGTAGACTAAATTTTGTTTACTTTTAAAATTTAGTCCTCACTATAAGTACCGTGTTACATAAAAAAACCTCTTTAATTTATAAAATATATTTGCTTATGAATTTATTAGGCGAAAATCATTCATAGTAAAGTATTTAAATTTATAGCAACAGGAACGGTTTATTATTCAAGATCAAATAAGCACTTAATATAAGAAAACAAGAAGATTAAAAACTTACTTTTGCTGTAGGAGCATCGGCCGTGATTAAGGTTCCCAACTCTCCCGGATTGCCCGGGAGACTCCGGTAATAATGGTTAATCTCCCGATTTCCCAGGGTGCAATAATTTCTCCGGTTTTTCTAAAAATTATACGCATCCTTCGCTCGCACGTGTCGCTACTCGCTTTGCGGTCACACACAACATCGCGCGCCGCTGCCGTAAATCTGTTCGTCTCGCCGTCGAAGTTGTCGATTCGACGGTGTATGTCCAATCCGGTGAAAATCCGGAATACCAAGCAATGAAAATTTTATCTCTAAAAGAACCAATCACATGGACAGGCATTATTAGATTCCAGGAATTATTAAATATTGACTTAGATAGTGACAAACTGTACGATGAGGTTAGACTTTTGCTGTGGTTGACCACAGCTCGTTGAAAAAAATCGAGTGGATTTACGCTGGGTTGACCTCTTTACGAAATCGAAAGACAGAAATCTCTGACTTGAATTGAAAAAATAGTCACAATTGTTTTTTCAATTCCTGTTTCTAATGCTACTTGCGAGCGCGTACTCAGCATGATGGAACAAGCATGGAGCAAGAAAAGAAACAGAATGAGTATTTCTTTAGTAAAAGTAGAGTTACAAGTACTAACAAACTTCGATTTTTCATGTAAAAACTTTTATGATTTTGTGGTGAAAAACCGACAAATATATGTTGCTCGAAAGCAGAGTATATAATAAATGATTGAGATTTTGTTTCAAATCCCCCACCCTCTACTCGATTTCATAAAATTCTCCCGGGTTGGTCCTTTCGAAAGTTGGTAACCCTAGCCGTGGTATAGACCGATATAATATGGGAGAACGTTTGTCCTTCAATCCGACTTACCTTTTCGTTAGTTCAATTTTCGGCGCTTGCCTTACATATAATTTATGAATTTCAGTAAGTTGATTATTTTGGTGAAAGTAGGTACTCATTATCTAACTATATTTACTGTAATGTTTCTATCTATTATCTAACTGCTTACACTGTTATACGTACCTATTGTATATAAATGAATATTATCTATGTCTTTGTTAATTTACGGCATGAGACTCGATTCCCAGGACGGATGAACTATATTATCTAGTTTATTCAAAATACTTAGCGCGGGTTTTTAAATAATATGAAAAAAGAACTTTTCTTTAAAAGATACATGAGTAAATGGATGGGGTGGGGGGTGGTAAAATGACATTTTGGGTAAAAGCGACTTTACAGGCCTTACGATGCAATTAATCTAGAGCCTGTGTTATTATAAATATAATCCAACGGACTTTAGTATATTAAATCTCCCCCACATATTGCCTTATAGGGGGCCACATATTTGCTATCGTTGCCACGATTGACAGGTGGGTTAGCAACCGCAGCTTTTTATTATTTTGAGTTATTAGCAGTTTGTCTTTTACGATACTCACGGTGTCACATACAATCATATGGGATATTCTCATAATAAATTTTCAGAACATTGTTAGGATTTTTTTTACATTGTTTTCTACAAACTTTCCTCCCCGTCCGTTTACACTAGTATACGACAAACGAGTGCATGGCCCACTTGGTGATAAGTGGAAGCTGTGGCCAATAGACACCTACATCAATTCTCCATTAAGAAACTAAATGTAGAGACTTCGTCACCCTTGAGGACTAAGATAGAATGCTCGTTATTAGTAACAAGTGTGGCCTAAAAATATAAAAGTAAAATATTTAAACTAAATATTTTTAGAATCTTGACTTGCATTTTAATTTAATGACACCTATTGTGCGGTGGTGACCTTAGCTTATTATGTATATCACATAATATGAACGAGCTGTGAGTTACCTTGACCTATTACAGTGGCGCGGGTTCTTTTCTTCCCATCTATACATTTTGTCTCATCACCGATATTCAGGCAATGTCCTAATGTTGATCTTAGTACATTTTTGAATGCTGTTGTTTTTGTAGCATCGTTTTAACAACTTGTGGTTTAGTTAATTTGCATAAACCAGTAATTTACAACGCAATCTGTAATAATTGTGCGTTAGAGTTCAAATCGCGCCTGGAATATTTCTGTAATTTAATAAAGCTTGTTCAAAGTCACTATTCCTCTTAAGAGCTTAAATTAACAAAGGTTTAACCGGTAGCACCGCGGTCACTTTTCCCATTAGCCCGTGGATAGTTTGGTGAAAATGTAATGTAAGTGAAGCACAAATCTTTATTTTGAACTCGCTTATAGTCACGAGTTATTTTTATATCTAAAGTAATGCTATAATTTTAGTTCCAAAATATTCACTAAATATACTCAAATTATTTGCACATCATCACGAACATCTTTAAGGAACGTCAAATTTTGATAAATATCAGATCCTTTTGAACAATAAAAAAATTTATATTCCGATTTTAGAACGCAAGTAGAGAAGTAGAGTGATTTGAGAAAAAAGTACAACGATATGTGAAATAATATAGGAATGGATGACAACAGAAAAGAAAAAAGACACGAGAAGAAATTGTGTGATAAGAGAAAAACTACAGTGATTGACTAGAGAAAGGAATGCTTCGGTGGTTTGTACAGGTAGGTTACGCGGCGGTACTCGGATCGTAACTATTGTCTCTGTGTATTTCATATTCTTAAAAATAGTAAATATGTTTTATAAGCGGTGAAAGTTACATTAAGTAAAAGTAAAAATCATTAGTGAATAGTGGTAGTATTATCTTAACATTTTTTAAATATTTTGGATAATTTTGTGCCATACAATAAACTAGTGATCTAAGTCTATATTGCAACCTATATAACAAAATAAGGCTAATTAATATAAAAATTATGTGTTAAGCATTAAAATTATAGCAATAAAAGTATGTCATTGTGGATAAAGTGTTAGTAAATAAGTCAAAAGAATAAAGCGTTGAAATCAATTGTCTGACGGTGGATTAAAATTTAAAAGTACTTTACGAACGGTGCTCGTTATGAATCATTTGCATATTATTAAGCAGACCATTTCTTAAACTTTAGCAATATTTCGACAGTTTGCTCAAACGAATAACAAACAAGTAATCTTTACTAAATCGACAAAAACAAGTGATTTTATAAAGATGTTTATTTTTATTTTTTTCATAAAATGCAAATAATAAAGATCCTCTGACTTTTTATGATAAAGTTAATATTTTCGGAGTTATGAATTTTCAAATGTTTGAAAAATACTAAATTCGGATACTTTTCACTCATTTAAAACACATAAAGTAAAAGAATAAAATATAAAAGATATTTTTTATATTTTTTGATGAAATACGAATAAGAAAGGTTCTATGATTTTTTACAATAAAATTTATATTTTCGCAGTTATGAATTTTTAATTATTTGAAAAACCCCAAATTCTTATTCATTAAAGATAAATAAAGAAATGTTTAAAAAATTAAGTTTTTCCCGTTTGGAAATGAACATTCCTTGCAATTGAAAAAAAATCGGTTTAATCAATATGGCACAGAGTTGCCCCATGGCAACATGAATTTATATCATCGGTAGGACAATTTTAAGAGAATCGCATAAAAAAATTGAGGTGGAATAGTTTTCGGTACTCATGCGCCGATTTCTCCTGGACTATAAAGGTGTCAGACAGCATTGTGTACTTCCCCGTTCAATTTGTTTGTGGATAATCGCTTGCAAACTTTGAAATTCGAAGAATGTGATTTAAGAATGGGTGAGTTATATTTGTATCGTCAGCGGGCGAGTTGCAAATGATCGTTACATTAACAAAGGTTCATCATTAAAAGAAAAGGGAATAAAAGAGAACGCAAGTAGAGAAGTAGAGTGATTTGAGAAAAAAGTACAACGATATGTGAAATAATATAGGAATGGATGACAACAGAAAAGAAAAAAGACACGAGAAGAAATTGTGTGATAAGAGAAAAACTACAGTGATTGACTAGAGAAAGGAATGCTTCGGTGGTTTGTACAGGTAGGTTACGCGGCGGTACTCGGATCGTAACTATTGTCTCTGTGTATTTCATATTCTTAAAAATAGTAAATATGTTTTATAAGCGGTGAAAGTTACATTAAGTAAAAGTAAAAATCATTAGTGAATAGTGGTAGTATTATCTTAACATTTTTTAAATATTTTGGATAATTTTGTGCCATACAATAAACTAGTGATCTAAGTCTATATTGCAACCTATATAACAAAATAAGGCTAATTAATATAAAAATTATGTGTTAAGCATTAAAATTATAGCAATAAAAGTATGTCATTGTGGATAAAGTGTTAGTAAATAAGTCAAAAGAATAAAGCGTTGAAATCAATTGTCTGACGGTGGATTAAAATTTAAAAGTACTTTACGAACGGTGCTCGTTATGAATCATTTGCATATTATTAAGCAGACCATTTCTTAAACTTTTAGCAATATTTCGACAGTTTGCTCAAACGAATAACAAACAAGTAATCTTTACTAAATCGACAAAAAACAAGTGATTTTATAAATACTTTTGTTTTCTTTTCTTTTATTTTTCTTATATGATTATAATTGTTATATTAAATGTTTATATATAAAAATTACAATAATTAGAAACTATTGAAAGTCATAAAGGTCAACAAATAAAAGTTAAAAGGTAATTTTTATATAAATAGAGAAATAATTAAGAGCCAGATGATTAAAGGAAGACAATACCTTAACTGTACTATTTGTAAAGGAATATTTGACTTTAATTGTTCTAAAACAGAAAAATATACACCTACGAAAAAAAGAAATTGGTAATGTAGTGATTGTTTAAGTAACGTCTCAAGCACGTCATATAATAAAGGGACTTATAAAATTAGTGCTAATGATAATTTCACGAACGTATTAATGACAAAGAAATCACACAGCGCCACTTCAAATCCTAAAACTAAAATTCTATCACTTGAAAAATCTACTCCTAAAAGTGAAAGAAGAAACTTACTGTTGGATAAATGTACTCCTGAGTCAGGAGTCAGGCTAGATTCTCCTAAAAGTGGACAGGATAAGAATATAACGTGTCGAGTAAACGTACCAACAGAAAATTCTTTTGATACGCTCTTAGTTGATGACGAAGAGGAGTATACAATGCTTTCATCTCCCATTGTACTACACAATACATTGAATAGAAGCTGCTCTGACTTGAGACCGGATGACAAAGAAAAAATACACAATATGGAGCGTATAATAGGAGAACTAAAGGAAAAATTAGCATCAGCAAATCAAGAAATGGACAAATATACTTTTAGAGAACAGTTTATTAAAGTGTATAAAAAGTAGGTACACACGAGAAAAAAATTACGACTATTACAAATATGCGGATCAACTGAAAAACCATCCAAAATAAATACTCGTAAGATTATTAACAGGAAGAATTTAAGTTTGTCCTCCACGAATTTACAAAATGAAAAGTCATTAATAGAAAGCTTAGAAATAGAATAAAATCAAAATGCAGCTGTCACGTACGTTGAAGAGGACAAATCACTAGATAATTTATTACATATGCATCAGTTAACCAGCCCTGTTAAAAATAAATATGAAATTGTAATTTTGGGGGACGAACAACTTTCCGGGCTATGCCTTGCCTTACTTAAAAGTAGAGCTGGAAAATGGAACGACAAGTACAATGTAAGTGCATTTATAATGAGTCAAGCACTAAGCTCACAGATTCTGAAATGCCTTGACGACTCGTTCCTTAACAGTCTCACAAAAGAAGACGTGATTGTGCTTGGTGTAGGAGGCCATCATGATAACATAATAAAACTGGAGTCTGAACTCTATTTAGCACTTAACAAAGTGAAACATTTAAATGTCAGGAAACTGCGTCGAATTTTACAGTATTTCATCAAAATATACAAGGCTTGTTAAGTAAATTGGACACATTGGAAATATGTATTAATGATTTTGCTAAAAACAATAAAGAATTGGATGTACTATATTTCTCGGAAATCTTTGTAAAGAGAGGGAGCGAAAATAATATACGACTAAAAAAATTTCAATTAGCCACATCGTACTGTAGAAAAAATCAAAAGCGCGGTGGAGTATGTACATTGTTACGGAAATCAAATGTTTTTAAATCAATTGCTATATGTTCTTCATTGACAAAAGAAAGAGATTTTGAGGCGTGTGTTGTTGACATACCCTAGTATTGACAGTATTATAATTTGCGTATATAGAACACCTGATAATTCTAACTTACCTGTATTTATGAATTAATTAGATATTGTCTTATTTAGGCTAACTAGGAATGGGAAAAGCAAAATAATTCTTGCCGGTGATCTGAATATTGACACACTGAAAAATAATAACGTAACTAAGCAACTGAAAATCGTACTGGCAACTTATAATCTAAGCCTTCATATTGACGTTCCTATAAGGCTTAAGTCATGTATTGACCATTTTGCTAGTAATATCGAAGACGCTGAAGGCAGGGTCCACTATCTCTATTTATCTTACCATCATACTGCTCAAACCTTAGAATTTAGTAGTATTCCAAAAATTAATCGAAAACTGAATCACTGGTACAAAAAATTAGAGAAATAAGTAAAGAAAATATAAATGAAATCACATTTACAGTATCTTATTGAGGTATGGGGATGCGCTGCACAAACAAACCTTAAAAGCTTACAAATATCACAAAATAAAATTATTAACACCCTTTTTAAATATGATCGCCTAACGAATACGAAACAACTATATGAAAAATCACGATTATTTAACTTAAAGCAAATTTACACATACACAACTTGCATTCTAATACAAAAAAATTTAACAAACAAGATTCACTCCGAAATATCTTTCACAAAACGTACTTACAAGCATCATTTAAGAAACACAAATAAGATTTGTTTGCCAACACCAAGAATTAGCCACGGTAAAATGAACATAATGTTTGAGGGAGCACAAATGTACAACAAATTACCTAATGATATAAAAGAGTGCAACTCATTTGGCCTTTTTAAATCAAAATTGAAGCAGTACATTTACGACAACATTTTTTAACGCGTTTACTACTGAAAAAGTGCGATGTGCTGGACATGTTTAAATATTATACTTTATTTTTTGTAAAATAGTTTATAAGCTCATTATAAGTGAACTATGTTCTTCTATGAGTTAATAAAGTTCTGTAAACCGAAATAAATTCAAGGAATGCATTTCTAATCTATAGATTATATAATAATTTCCACGTGGTAGAGCCATGCTGCAGCTATATTAGTAGTATAGTTGTAGTACGAATGGGTCGGCTCGACCGGGGAAGGACCACGCTCTCACAGAATACCAGCGTAAAATAGCAGCTTAACACTGCTGTGTTTCGTATGGTGAGTGTAGAGAACCGGAGACCCTTTTTACTGGAAAAGAGGCATTCCATCTTAGTCCTCACGGGTGACAACGCATCTGCATTTTGATTCTTTATTGAAGATAGATGTAGATGTCTATGGGTCACAGCAACCACTTACCATCAGGTGGACTGTGTGCTCGTTTGTCACCCTATCCTATTAAAAAAAAAAAAAAGATATAATAAAACTGACTTGAATACGGCATTCAATAATTTTCACGAAGATATATTCTTAAATTTTAATTTTTTTTTATAGTAAAAGTAAATAACGTACGACCAAAATGGATAACAAAAGGCATAGCATATCCAGTGCAAAAAAACGTAATCTCAGGTCATTTTACTATAGAGACAAACCTTGGAAAATAAGCTGAGATTAAAAAAATACACTAAATTATTAAGAAAATGTATGAACAAATCAAAGAGAATATACAATAATAGAATAATTACAAACGCAAAAATAAATGCAAAGCAGCTTGGGATATAATAAAGGATAATCCTGATAGAATGAAAGAATATAATGAAATTAATAAGATAATGGTAAATAATAAGAGCATTGATGATCCTTATAAAATTGCTACAGCCTTCAATAAAAAACATTTAAATGTAATAATAAAGAAAATAATATCGTAGTCCCATTGCAACATTACGTTAATAATGTATGTAGCAGCTTATTCTTATTGCCATGTCCTGAACAAGAAATTATTAATATACTTAAATCTTTAAATAACAGCAAATCTGTAGGTATTGACTTACTGCCTACGTTATTGTTTGAGTCATATATAGTTCAACTTGCACCTGTTTTGAGCTTCCTCATAAATATTTCTTTTGTTCAAGGAGTATTCGCGGAAGCTCTAAAGCAGTCTATAGTAAAGCCTTTACATAAGAAAAATAGTACTGAAGATATGGACAATTACCGTCCAATAACTGTCGCCCTATACTTTATTTTTTTTTAAAGGCAATGAAAAAAAGTATTTTAGATTTTTTTAATAAGCATAGTGTAATAGCTGAAGAGCAAAACGGTTTCAAGGCGAATAAATCGACAACTCTTGCAGAGTTCGCCTGCTCTTTAATAAAAACAATAACAGAAAACATAGACAAGAAGGTGCCAGTTGTATCTATATTTTTCGATATGAGCAAGGCTTTTGATCTTGTAGATCATGAGATACTCTTGACTAAATGTGAAAAATGCGGTATAAGATGGAATGCTCTAAACTGGATTAGCAGTTACCTTTCTAAACGTCTGCAATGCGTAGAAATCAGTAAGATAAATAAAAGTCATGAAATAGTTTCATTTAAAACACCTCTTCTACCTAATAAATACGGTGTCCCACAAGGGAGCGTCATGGTCCCATTGTTGTTTTTAATTTATATAAATGATTGACCTAAATTAATTAACTATCCATCAGTTTTATATGCAGATAATTTATCAGTAATAATTCTAAACCGTGACAAAGCCGTGAGCTACAACCAAATCATCAATGAAACACTTAAATATACATAAATGAATGGCTACTCCAAAATAAACTGTTTGTAAATGTATTAAAATCAAAATTTATACAGTTTTGACATTATAATTCAAATCGACTGAATCTCAAAATAGTTTGCCAAGAACAAGAAATTCAAGAAACAGAGGATACCAAATTATTGGGTATTATTCTTGACCAGCATTGCAATTGGGAGGCACACATACAAAGCATTTGCACAAAATTGAGCAGATTCGTATATGTTCTTAGGCGTTTAAGATGTACAGCTGGAGAAAAAACGGCGTTAACCGCATATTACGGCTATGTTGCATTAGTGCTGAGATAATATGGTCTTATATTATGGGGAAATTCTCCAGATATAAGTAAAGCATTTATCATACAAAAAAAATGTGTAGGAGCTATTTCAGGAGTAGGACCAAGTGATACTTGCTGACCATTATTTAAAGAATTTAAAGTATTGACGTTAAAAGACCTCTACATCTTAGAAGTAGGATTTGTCTAAATTAATTTTTAAATTATGTATGTAATTGGGTTGACATACATAATATAATCTTAAACTTAACATACCAAAAATAAAAGCAGCCAGACATACAAAATTTTTAGATTTAATTATAGATGATGATATTAATTGGAAACTACATGTAAACGATGTTTCTATCAAAATAAATAAATTCGTGTATGCTCTTAAACAAATAAAAAACATAACAAACAAAAACCGCTGTCATGTCCTATCATGCATACGTAGAATCATTACTGCGCTATGGTCCCATAATGTGGAGCAACAGCACTGAACAAAATAAAGCATTCTTTGTGCAAAAAAAAGCATTAGAGCAATATGTGGGCTAAGACCGAATGAATCGTGTAAACCGATGTTTAAAAAACTTGGCTTGTTACCATTACCATTACTTTACATCTATGAAATATGAATTTTTGTACAGAAGCACAAAACATTGTTTACAACGGTAGATGATATAAATCCTCGTTGTCGCCGGGATCCATAAAGGTTTGTACTAAACGACAATCCCATATTAAGAAAATATAACAAAAGTAGTTTATTTATGTGTGTAAGCTTATATAATAAAATACCAAATAACTTAAAACTATTAATATCGGATTATTCAAATTAAAACTGTTTCAATGGTTGAATGAAAGTTACTTCTATAGCATAAGGGATTTTTGTAGCCATAAGTATTGTTACGAGCTTGGGGTTCGAGACAATTAAAAAACTGCCGAGTGAATTACCAAAATTGACACTTTAATTACACAACACTAATTACAACTTTAAACCACACTAATAACAAAACACAATTTTACTACAGATCGCTTTTGTTCACAGTTGTATCGCTTCGAAGTCTTCGCTTGTATCGCCAATTCAATACTGACTCGGTCGCGGTCTATACCGGCCTTATATAGGGCCTCAGATAGTTTCCAGAACCTCCTACTGTAGAAACATCTAGAACGTTCGAGTACATATCGGACCGAAATTTCTAGAAGGATCTTGACTCTCCTAGTTCTGCTACTCGATACTAGAGGGCGCTAGTGGTAACTAGTGTTGCCATGTATAAGACATTAATAGTGGCGCGCAACACTGCCCCCTCCTAAGACATGCTCGTCCCGAGCATTATTCGCCCCATAATAACGCGCCAGTCGATTCACATGGACGATCTTAGGAGTACCTCTTGCACCTTTCTGTATCCGGTAGGTTACGTCATTGATCCTTGTCACAATCCGGTACGGTCCGTCCCATTTAGCTTGAAGCTTAGGAGATTTCCCTTTGCTGCGAACTGGATTGTGTAACCACACTAGTGAACCTTCGTCAAACCCTTTGTTGTTCATTTTGCGGTCATACCGTGTTTTCATCTTTTCAGACGTTTGCTGTCCCGATTGTCTGACGTGCTCATAAATGTCATTCATTTTGTTCCGCAAGTCATTTGCATAATCGGTTATACTGCGTGGGGCATCAGGTGGTATTCCGGTGATCAGGTCTGCAGGCAGCCGTAATTCTCTCCCAAAGTTTGCGAAAGCTGGTGTCACTGATGTACTTTCGTGAACAGCGCTTCGATATGACAACAAAAACGGTTGTATGTGCCTGTCCCAGTCTCGTTGCCGTTTTTCCACAACTGTTGCTAAGTACCTCTCCAATGTCTGATTAAATCGTTCTACCATTCCATCAGATTGTGGGTGGTAAGAAGTTGTTCTTGTTTTATGAGTACCCATAACTCGGCAAGTTTCCTGGAATATTTGAGACTCAAAGTTCCTTCCTTGATCGCTGTGAATCTCTAAAGGTACTCCAAAACGACAGAAGACTTCATGAAGTAGTTTATCTGCAACTGTTGAAGCTTCTTGATTTGGAATGGCGAAGACTTCTGGCCACTTAGTGAAGTAATCCATCACAACCATGAAATACTTGTTACCACTTTCACTTTCCGGAAACGGCCCTGCAATATCAAGGGCTATCCTCTCCCATGGTGCACCAACATTGTACAATTTCAATGCACCTCTACTACGAGTTTGAGGTCCCTTTACAGCCGCACAACTTGTACATTTGCGACACCAGTCCTCGACATCGTCACGGCAGTGGACCCAGTAAAACCGTTCTCGGATCTTCCGTAGAGTTCGTTTAACTCCCAGATGGCCTCCTGAACAACCATTATGGTACAGCTGTAGAACATCCGGTACTTTAGTTTTGGGGACAACCATTTGCAAATGACAACTGTCTCCCCGAACATTTTCCCATTTTCGGCACAGGACTCCATCCTGAATCAGCAAGCTGTCCCATTGGGCCCAATAGCTTTTCGTGGTCGAACTCATCGCTGAGACGTCACTCCACTCGGGCTTAGGAGCGCTGGCCTTCATCCATTCCAGAATCGGCTTGATGTCCGGATCTTCCTGCTGTGCATGTTGTAGGCTGTCCTTCCACTCATTGCTGAGTTGGTCTGTCCTGAGCATCCTCACAGACACCACTTCCTTACCCTCTTGCCTAGTACAATGCTTGCAATCTTCAGGACAAGGTCTTCTTGACAATGCATCTGCGTTGCCATGAGATTTCCCGCTGTGCTGGGCGGTGCTGATAGCCGCACTGCCCCCTCGAGATAGTTCACCTTCCCTTTCTACAGTTCGCTTAGGGCAGCTGGATCGAAGATGGCCCCTTTCCCCACAGCCGTAGCACCTAGGGCTGTATCCTTTATTGCGGTCGCAAACTGTAGCTGCTGCAACCTCCCTGACGCGATGGGAACGATGATCCTGCCGCACGGCTTCCACCTCCAGTGCATGGGCCAACGCGTCCTTAAGCGTCTCGTGGTGCCCGAGCCTCACAGAAGCTCTGACTTCAAGGTCGCGGATGCCGTCGATGAATGTCTGCACTAGGTTCCCTACAATGCGCACAGGTACAGACTGGTATGCTTTTCGAACCAGCTTCTCCACCTCAAGGGCCCATTGCTGCAGGTTTTCGTTGCTGTGTTGCACGCGATCTTTGAGCTGCGCACGAAAGACGTGTTCCAGGTGAACGTCTCCATATCTCGCCTCCAATGCCTCAAGGAGCTGCTCGTAAGTTACTTCCTTACTGAGAGCTTCCAGAACAGTTAAGGCCTGGTCACGCAGGCCTAGGGTAAGAGCATTCATGGCCTGACTTTTATTCCAGCCGTTCGCCTTCATGACAGCCTCGAACTGGATTTTGTAGGCCGACCAGGAAGAAGTCCCGTCGAACGGCGGCACTTTGAATCCGCGTAGCGTAGGTGTTGTAGCTACCACGGGAGCTGTAACTCCATCCCCAAGTTTGAGGTCGTCCAGCGTTTTCTTCACGTCAGCCATCACGTTGTCAACCCGATTGTTCACTCGGTCGATTCGGGTTTCAGCTTCAGACAGGCGGTTGTCATGTTGATCAACCCTATCCTTCACCTCCCTTATCTCTTTCCCGAAGATAGTGTGAAGGTCCTTCATAAGAAGCATCTGCTGCTCCTGTCGGCGGGCCTGCTCCTGCAGCATCATCATCAGAGCACCTAAGTCAGGTGCTGCAAGTGCAGGAGCTGCTGACGGGCCGACCTCCGTGGTCGGCAGCTGACCCTCTGACGCTTGCGACGTTGTACCACCAAATCGTCTCTGGTCCGTATCTTGTTGGCGTTGACGTCGGGTACGGATACCCTCCGTGTCATCTTTAGGTAAAATCGGTATGATTAAATCCCACTTCTGACACCAATTGTTACGAGCTTGGGGTTCGAGACAATTAAAAAACTGCCGAGTGAATTACCAAAATTGACACTTTAATTACACAACACTAATTACAACTTTAAACCACACTAATAACAAAACACAATTTTACTGCAGATCGCTTTTGTTCACAGTTGTATCGCTTCGAAGTCTTCGCTTGTATCGCCAATTCAATACTGACTCGGTCGCGGTCTATACCGGCCTTATATAGGGCCTCAGATAGTTTCCAGAACCTTCTACTGTAGAAACATCTAGAACGTTCGAGTACATATCGGACCGAAATTTCTAGAAGGATCTTGACTCTCCTAGTTCTGCTACTCGATACTAGAGGGCGCTAGTGCTAACTAGTGTTGCCATGTATAAGATATTAATAGTGGCGCGCAACAGTATTAATGTATAAAAAAAATGCGTGCTATGTATAATCGTAGCTAAACATGCTGATCTGTAACGTTATGTAAAATCTTCTAAATACCATGTTTTATGCAAATAAAATATTATTATTATTATTATTAGGACTTTTTGTTAAAAATCATCCACAATTGTTTCAGAAATTTGAAATGGTCAATTCACGGCTACGCCCCAGAGACACTAACCGCCTTTTGGCTCCATCATGTAAAAGCTCACTTTTTGAAAAAAATTACTACATCATGACTATTAAAATTTATAACACAATTCCCTCTGATATCAGGGAGTTATCTTCTCCTCTCTTTATAAAGGCGCTAAAATCATGGCTTATTGAGAAATGTTTCTATAGTGTAACAGAATATTTTGAAATAACATAATACCTATGTATATAATTAACTACATTCGTCAAATTTATTATATTAATATAAAATTTAGTTTAAGGAAATTAATGAATATAGACATTTTATTTCTAAAAACAATAAGTAATTCATATTGATTATTTATTTATTAAAATGTAAAATAATGTATAAAGTTAAATGGTAATATTTGCATCATAGCCTGAGATTTGTAAATTATAATTTTATTGTAATTAAAATTGTGAATTAATTTATACTGTAGTGTAATTATTAAATAATTATAGCTTAACTAATCTCATATAATATTTAATATTAAATGGTTTGTACATAATTTTTAAGTAATGACGAAATAATTTTAAAATGTAAGATTGGCTTAGTGTAATTATTTGTATTTCATTTAATTTTTGCATGCCAATTATGGCAAAACATGTCAGTTCCACATCATTGACCATCTTATGTACCATGTTTTAAGCAAATAAATTTTCTATCTATTCTATCTATCTATCTACAAAAACTGAATGATAAAAGAGTGACCAAGCAAATGTATCCCATAGAAGTTATCGGTACATTCGGTAAGAGACACTCTAGAGTCTAGACAAAAGTTTATTGATCCGATTGGCGACATATTTAAGGGGGTCTAAGTTTAGGGTCCCCTAACCGACGAGCATGTATGCGTAGTTATATATGGTTGTGAAAGAAGCGAGAGAGTTGTGTCAGGATCGTGCCAAATGGAAGTCCGTAGACTCTGCCTACCCCTTTTGGGTGACAGGTGTGAGAGTTTATTTATATGTTTACTTGTAAATATTGATTTGACAGTATGACATGAAGTCCTGGCCCAGTCGATTTGCAACCTCTGTTGGAAGAAAAGGTAGTTTTCCTCCCTTTTGGAATGTTTGCTTACAAGTTATTAATAAACTAAATAGTTGTTATAAATATATATTTATATTATAAGACATCAATAAATTCATACTATTATTTGTCATAAAAATAAATAAGCATTAGATTTCTCTTCAAAATACCATTACAAAGATGGTATTTTGCCAAACTCAATAATTTTAATTCGTTTATATACAAAAATAAGGAGTTATATTATTTCCTTTTAATAATTAAAAAAAAATCGTTGTTTCTTGAATTGTTTTGGAATATATTTTAATATACAATATACATTGATATTTTAATAATATGGCGTATTCTGTAGAGTAATAGAATATTAAAGCCACCGATATCTGTTACAGTTGAAATAAATATAGAGCGGCCGCAGGGGGGTCACCTCCTCTCTAAAACACTGCGGACAAAAGAATTAAAAAGCGTAATAACGGCCTAGCCATTTGCCGCGTGTTTGCCTCTATGTAGCCATTACAGAGTGCACACAATGACCAAACCTTAAAGTTTTATGTGGAATTTCCTGAAAAACGGAATTACAACCTTTTCCCATTTACATGTGTGCTTCAACGCACTTTTATCGTACTGCTAACATGGCAACTTCTTGTGCAATTACATTTTAGATCAATTTACATAACGATGTCAAATGCAAAGTTATAAGTTCAATATGTCAATGTTATGAACGAAATGTGAAAGCCAAAGTTTAAATGAAATACTGATATACTTCTATATGTGAGATTGAGAGGGAACATAAGCAAATTGATAAACAGATTCTTTAATTTAATTCTCCTAAAACTTAATAAGTGATTTCTACACCATTCTTTCTCTACCTATCACTCACATAACACATAATATATTATAAGAAATTGTTAAGAATTGATTACAGCAAAATGTCATTTTGAGGGTACATTGTCAGTATAAATTTAACAATATAAATAATTATTTATGGGTCGGTCTTAACATTAAACATATTTGACAGAAGAGTTCTATTGAATTTCATCGATTTAGGTCGTACCCATTAAATTGAGGTCCGAGTCTGACAATCATATTATTAAAGGGCAGGCTAAACGCGATCCCTGCTAAATAAAAAGCAACATTAAAAACAAGAAACAGATAACTGCCAAATAATTGGCATTCAACGTTCCGTTAAACAGTGAAACCGACGGGAAACATCCTCTTATTTTATTTTCTATATTCCGAAAAACCACGCTGTGCGGGACTACTCCGTTGAATATGAATTCTTCGAATCGTAACAGTGATCCACACTAAATGTCTGGCGGGTACTCACGGGGCTTTACGGACCTGTTATGTGTTAATGTTGTTGTTATGTTATGAATGTTATAAATACACAGACGCGGAACGGAAATATTTTATTTTAAATACGAAAATTGCAATCGTCGAGAGACGATTTCGATGGTTTTGTTTTATCAAAAGCGGAATATCTCTCACACTTTTAGTAACGTAATACGACAATGGCTCAAAATATTATTTTATATATATCTCAATTTTTATATCAATTTAATAGCTTACTTATATTTGACGGTTTTTATTGCAACGAGATTTTTTTTCAGTGCTCTAAATTTAAAAACCAATAAGAAGCTTTTTTTTAATTAAATTTTAAAAATTACAAAATACAAAGATTTAGTATAGTAAGATTTACACCGAAATAACACATAATTATTACTCAGTTTTAGAATACTTGACATTAATAAATTGTCTTAAATTAGTTCGTATTAATTTCAACACCAATATCCTCAAAAAATTGGTACAGTTTATAATTTATAAGGATATACATTATTTAAAAAAAAATTAAGGTTAATTGTACAAAATATATTGCTTTACGTTGATACGTAATTAGGTTATACCAGTTAATGTGATTAAGAACCTACGATACGCATTAAAAATGGTCAAGTTTCTTAATATTGACTAGAACATACATTGACGCGTAATAGGTACGAAATAATAAAGAATCTAGATTTAATGTCCATCTTTTGACAATAACTATACGCTATCATGCATTAGACGTAATTCATGATAGTAGAAACTAAAATGCCATCAAAAACATAACTTAAAAAAATCAAATCTCTCAACTCAGTTCATCTACCGTAAAAAGTTGTGAGATCCATGAAATACCAAGTTGGTTAATTTTTTGACTTGGCAATGGCACTAAACAATCTAGTTTAATATAATATGTATTACTAGTGAGATTCATTGTGTTTTCATGCGATGGCCATTTTACGAAATAATATTTGTGATTTTGCACATTTTCGCCAAAATAATTATTTACTTATTAATTTTAAAGAGTATGTACAAAATAAAATTAAAACTAGATTAATATCTAATAATAATGTTAAACTTGCATTGATAGTATATTTTTGTATAATATTCTAATTGTCGTTGAATTCTCGTACTTTATTTTTATTTAATTTTGTTCAATAAGTTTTTGCAGTATTTGGCGGAAATAAAACATATTTAGAAATAAATAAATGGACATGAAATCAATATTTCAGCCTTGAAAATTATAACAAGAATATTTTTGCTAATGCAATACAAACTATCAAATGATATCAAAATTATATGTGAAAATAATATAGTTAAAATCTAAAACATTTTGTTCCGTGTGATTGAAAATATACCATAGTTGCTTTACTTGTTTACCATGTACGTATATATAACATTACCAATACAATCGAGGACCAAGTATATTTACATGATTATTATATATGTAAAGAGAGATTCGAACTTTTAAAGAATCTTTAATTATATGCTGATTACCTATTATGAATAATAACAATGCGTTCCTTTAGCAAATACTATGTTGACCGTCATTCCGTATTATGTATTTTAACCCCTTAATTATTACAATAAGTGTAAATATTAATTGGGTATTATGAATAGATGTCAAAAATCGTATTGGATAATTATTTAACCTTTTGTAAAATTTAAATCTAATGGAGAAAATGCAAGGGAAAATTAAATGGCTCATAATTAAACGGCTGCGTAGTTACAAATGTGACATCAAAAAGTTATTACAAAAATTGTCTTCTATTTAAAAACGTAAATGAATTTGCTTAAGTGCTTAGTGTCCAAACAACACAATTTCGTTTGTACTAAAAATTATTAAAGCAAAAATACTCTCATGTTGTTTTTTTATGCACTGTTACTGTCAACGTTCTAGCGAAAGTTTGTCAATGAAAATAAGCGGTGAAAATTATAACATTTTATTGATTTAAAGTCATTTACCCTACTCAAAATTAAATATTAGTATAAAGACATTTGTGTATAATGTTTGGAAATATATTCGGTATTTTTATTTGGTCACGAATTTATGGTATATTTTACAGTCAATAGCCATCTAGAAAAAAATCACTAGTAACGTACGAGACTATTGGATTAACGAAATAAGATATAAATATATAGCGCAAAGTGTACCTTAATCCGACCGAGGGTGCTTGTGGCGGGCGCAGAGTGGATCCGGGCGATCCAGCTTAGGCAATGCTTGGTCCCCCCGCAGCAGCACTCGAAAGGCTACTCGCTACTCATCGCACGCTACTCGTGCGCCTATCATGTTTTCTACACTCATAACTTTATTGCTTTCTTTGTACCACAGCTCGACGGTTTCATTAAGTCTCTACGTATTACCGTAACTACTTCTAAACGGTCACACACACTACCACACACACTACCACACACACTACCACACACACTACCACATACACACACACACACACACACACACACACACACACACACACACACACACACACACACACACACACGCACGCAACGCACACGCACACACACACACACACACACACACACACACAATAAACTTCATTTTTTAACTTATAATTATAAACATTGTTTATGATGAAGTTTGTTTATCAACAAATAAAATTGTTTTTATTACCAGACTGAACGCAATGTATATGTAAATAATAAAATGAATGATATAACGAAAACAACGCATTCCAGTTAAGATACCTTTATTTTGTAGAATGCGACTAATAATACAGTAACCGGGTGAATATTTTTATTTTATTTTTAGTGTAGATACTTACTACTAGAGTTTAGCCAGCAGCGGGTTAGGGCAGTCGAATGTAGTTGCTTAGTAGGTATACAATTAATTCATGGCTCGAAGTAGGTGTGGGTGGTTGATTTCGGCCAAAAGTAAAGGTTAAAGTTAAAGTCCGATGACATTTTGTTAACTTTATAGAAAATACGAAAGCACCTATCAAGTAACATTAGCGATAGTAGGTAAAGGTGCGGCTGGGATGGCCTTTTGGTCACAGTCAGTGTGAGCTGCGGATTACATCTAAATTAATTGAACTTTGCCAAACAGCGTGGTGGAAAATTCTAAGCAAGTAACTCAAGTTTATTGTTTTTTCTAGCATGAACAAATCCAACAAATACAATCAGCTGCACCTAGTTGCACCAGGCTAAATCTTGTCTATATTTTTAATTATGAACAAAATACAAATAGCCGGCTATATAACATGATTCGTCTGGTAAGCAGTTAAATAAAATAAAGTTGACTGTCCGGTTTAGATTCAGGCTGTTTTGTATCAATACCAATATATTTTTTTAATTGTTTTTTTTTGATAAAATTATTGTTGGTATTGTTACATAGTCTATATTCTTGTATATTAATTAATCTAATTAATTTTTTACTAGTAATATTTGTATTCTTATTTAATCATTTAATTATACTATAAAAATGTAATAAGATTTATAATTGTTCTTGTATTATTTAAGGTATATATTATAAGACGCCATGTTATAGCCAATCGTAATTGACTGTGAACGAAAGCTATAATTTATTGTTTTACTCAAAATTATTTTAACAGATAATTTCATATTTATAACTTTTAGCGATAATGTGATAAGAATTAATAACTGTTTTTGTTCAGTCAATAATTGTGATTGAGATTTTCAAATAAGCACTAAATGATGATTAAAATGTAACAAAACGTTTATAAGTAATACCTATATATCACTACGTAAATATTACGCTACATTATAATATTGCAGGCTCTTGCCATAAATTGACACGGTTCATTCCGTCGAAGCCAGACTATCAATTGAAAAAATACTTTGTTTTATATTTTTTTAATTTTAATTATATTATTATGGAAAGAGCCATAAGGATATTAGGTACATTATATATAGTTATTGCTTATTACTTTCGACGCTCTTGAAGTTAGGAGCAGCTTAGTATAAAATATTTTTCATTTCAATGATAAAGGTGTAAAGAAGTTCATAAAGAAAATGTTCGTTTCAATGGTTGGTCGACGTGAGTTTACTCGTCGTTGGAGCGCACGCATGCCGACTCCTGGTGTTTGTTGAGTTTTCTTTTGTGTGCGAAGGTCTTACGACAGTGCGTACATTCGTATTTCTTGTCAGCCGAGTGAGTCTGCAGGTGGGCGCGAAGGTTGGAGCGATCCGCGAAAGCCTTTCCGCAAGCGTCACAGTTATATGGCTTCTCGCCAGTGTGAGAACGCAAGTGCCCGCGAAGAAGCCACGGCCGAGAGAACTGTTTGCCACACACGCCGCAAACGTGGCCCAAGCGGTGAGTAAGCTCGTGCATGGCTAGCGCCGGCATTGACACGTAGGCTTTGCCGCATTCGCCGCAACGTTTCACCGACCCCGAATCTAAGCTTCGATGTGTTTGCTTATGGCGCGATAAATTTGACGAAGTCGCGTAGCGTTTACCGCATTCATTGCAGTCGAATTTTCCTCCCTTTTTCTTTAATGTGATAGGTTGTTGTTGTTCGACTTCTATATCTGTATCTTTAGTATCTTTATCCGGTTCTGGGTCTAGTGCTGGTTCCTGTTCCGGTTCCGATTCTGGTTCTGGTTCCACTGGTTTAAGTTCTGGGACTGGGGTTGGCTCTGGCAGCGATACCGATTCGGGCGCTTTATGTTCAATGAGCTCACTAGGTTGGTATGCCACGTAGCTTATTGGACCTTCGACGGTGGCATATTCAACGGGTTGTATGGGTGCGACTGCCTGAAATGTGTGGATGATCGGTTCGGGAGGCTTCTCGGCTATTATGAAAATGTTGGTAGGTTGAATAGTGTAGGTGTATAGCGGCACGAGAGGCGTGTCAGATGCATGCAAGACGGTAAAGACGGCGGCGGGTGGAAGTGGAGGCACGCTGTGAGCCAACGACAGAAGTTGGTGGGCTGCCTCCGTGTCAGCCGCCGAGCGCTCTGATATTGGTCGACTGGCGAGCTCCACATATTCAGCACCTTTCGTTTCTGAAAAAAAATATATGTTTGTATTTATAGCAGATATAGTGTATTCAATTTATAGAGTAAATAGAACGGACATTAAATCCACTGGCGGATGGTGTACTGCTGTCGCATTTGCGCTGGTGCTGCAAAATGCCATCTTAAATGCTACGCTGGACTTAGTGTAGAGACATGCGAGACTTATAAGTGACCATGATTTGGTTATATTCAAACTTGTTAGTCTCGAGCATAGGTTCTGAGTAGCCAATCTCTCGATACAATATAAATTCATTCCGGAATAATAATATGATTGTTATATTTGTGATATTATTTACAATAAAACATAGGTAATTTGCTAACTTATAATCGTTTAATGCTCGGACAACATACTGACGTTTTCGTCTTACCCTCTATATAAAAACATTACAATCCCTCCACCATTACTTAAAAATAATATATAATTAACCTATAATACAAAACTATTAAATATTAATCTAATAAACATGTTTAGCTTTAACATTTATACTTAACGCTAGGATATCTCGTAGAACGCACAGGATAACGGCGTTCGTTGGTTCGTTCGACATACGGCCAAGGACGTTTTCAAATTGAGAACTGATACAAACTTGTTCATTTGAGTCTGGGGACACATTAGAACCTAAATTTGGCCCTATACCTTCCACTTCCACTTCAGTCTCGGTTGTTATAATTTGGTTAGGATGATTGGTTTCTTGTACTAAGTGTCTGCTATATTTTAAACCAGCTTTTGGCATTCTAGTTTGTGAGATCTGTTTATAGCAAACATTTTGATTAGATTTAAAAGACAATGTTGAGGGTGAGTTTTGCGGCTTAAGCGTTTTCGTGCCTCGCAGCAGATCGAAACGACAGGGTAACGAATGGCCAAACATCAATTGAGCAGGAGAAAAACCTGTTGTTCTATGAACTGAGTTGCGATTGCTAAACAAAAGGTTATTAATTTTTTTATTAATTGAAACATGATTTTTTTTCATGTAAAATTATTTTTATACCCTTTTTTATTGTTTTCACACTGTTTTCCGCTTGTCCATTCGAGGACGGGTGATAGTTAAGTGTTTTATTCCGTTAATATGGCAAAACTTGTTAAACTCATTAGAACAGAAATTTGTCGCGTTGTCCGTTACTAATACTTTCATTAAACCAAACCTACTCATAACGTCTTCCAATTTTATAATAATCGATAAGGTATCTGTTGACTGCATGGAATAACATTCAATCTACTTAGAATCAGCATCAACGATAATGAGATAATGCTTACCCTAAGATGCACACGTTCCCAAAGATGTTCCGGGTAGGGCCACGAAGAGAGCGGAGAGCGTGGTGGAGTGGATCGCATTGTATTGCTTATGCTACACGAACCTATTTTTTGTTCAATATGTTTGTCGATATTTGACCACCACATACGCGATCACGCTTCCACTTTATTTTTCACAATTCCGAAATGAGAACTATGAAGTTCATTTAAAAGTTGCTCCCGTAGGTATTACCAATTTATGTCCCCTAAGAACACAACCGTTTTCTACACGAAGTTCAAACCTACAATTATAATAAGGTCTAAAATCATCATTTAGTGATTTTCCTGGCCACCCTTGGTTTACGTAATGCGCTACTTGCTTCAGAATTGAATCTTCCGCTGTCGCTAACTTAACGTCTGTTAACGAAAACGGTTTCAAAAATTATTCGTTAAAAAATTTATGTATAAACATGAGTCTACCTCTGGGCTAAATACATCGTTGCAATGGCGCATACCACCTATTGATCGGGATAGAATGCAATGTTATATAAGCGATGACGCTTTTAATATAGGTACTTAATATTGAAATGATAACTTGACAAAAATAGAGCATATCTTGTAACCGTTTTGATGCCAACTCTGAGATTCCTTTTTTATCACCAAATATTGTTATAAGCGGTTTATGATCTGTACGCAAAATGAGCGGTGTCATTCTAGGATATAAAAAATGGTGAAGCTTTTTCACCGCAAAGACAATAGCAGCAGCTTCTTTTTGAATCTGTGCGTAGTTGCACTCGGCTTTCGAAAGCAAACGTGATGCATAGGCAATGACGCGTTCCTCGCCATTTCCTTGTACTTACGACAGTACAGCGCCCAAGCCCTCAGGAGCCGCGTCTGCTGTAACTGTCGTCGTCAGCTCGGGATTGTAATGCGCTAACACCCGTTCCGAAGCCATTTCTTGTTTAATAGCATCAAAAGAGTTTTCTTGCTCCTCTACCCAATGCCACTTTGCGTCTTTTTTTAAAAGACAATTTAAAGCAAGACAACTTAAAACACTAGAAGTATTAGGAACGAAAGACCTATAATAGTTGACTAGGCCCAAAAATGATTTTAATTCACTTATATTTTTGGGCCGTTTACAATTTAAAATAGCGTCAACTTTTTTGTGACTTGTGAAGTCCTTTTTTATCTATTACAAATCCTAAATATTCCACCGAATCCCTAAAAAACTCACATTTTTCTCTTTTTAACCGCATACCAGCTTCCTTTAATCTGCTTAAGACATTCTCTAATCGTTCCAAGTTTATACTATGATTTTGACCCGTCACTAAAAGTCATCAATAAATATGCAAACACCTTCAATATCACCCAGTAATGTATCAAGAGTTTGTTGAAAAATAAAAGAAGCATTAGATAATCCAATAACTAGCCGATTGTAACGGTATAGACCCTTGTGGATATTAATGCAAGTCAATTGTCTTGACTCATCCAGTTCCAACTGGTTGTAGGCTCTGGAGAAATCAAGTTTCGTAAACTCCTCACCGCCACGGAGTTTGGCAAATAATTCTTCAATACGCGGTACCGGATAATTAACTACATCAGATTCTAATGTTTCCATCGGCCCGCAAAACCGGAACTATTGGTGTAGCGACGTCGGAATGATAATTTTTTTCTAAAATGCCTAATTCGACTAACCGTTTTGTTTCCATTTCTACCTTATTTTTTAGAGCAAAAGGTACAGGGCGAGGTTTGAAAATTTTTAAAGGTAATCGCGTCCCAAAATGTCGGTCGTTTATGCATTGTATCGATTACAAAAAAAAATTATTTGCTGTGTACAGTTCTCATACGTTAACGGTAGTTCCACGGAACCACTGGGTGCTATTTTACTCTTGTTATAACAATTTAAAACGATATTAGAAAAACGCATTCCAAACTTTGTTTTAAAATTCCCTTCATATATACCATTCAGCATCATCGAAACGGCACTACCGCTATCTATTTCACATAAAATACTTTCGTCTGCTATCGTTACCATCTGTTGCATAGGATCACCATTTACTGACATAATATTATGAAATGTCTCACCTTCGACAATGTTGTCCCCTTCCTCCATTACAAAATTATTGGTCCAAGAGCTCATGATGCATTTTCCTGGCCTACCTGGGTACACCTGGTACTGCGCATACAGGTAAGTCGCAAAAAAATTCGCCTAAAGAAAGTGTTTGATTCAAATATTTATAATGACTATCCGTCAGCTAAGTTGATAAAGATTAAGAAAAAAAAATGGCAGACACTTCTGAAGGGGTTGACATAGGGGAAAACAAAAAAAAATTCCAAAAAAAGTGTTTGATTTAATCTGCCATTTTTACAGTGTGTTTATTATATATAATAATAAATTCTCACAAATAGGCAGGTAGTTTCTCCGGGGGTTAATAATTTTAAAAAATTTAAATAAATCTGATCTACTCACTGGTTACACGCTTTACACCAAGTAATTTCGACCCATTACTTGATGGGGAAAGCTTGCGCATCGCCGTAGGAATCCGACTAGGAGCGGCGATTTGTCAACCCCATTAGTACCCCTGTGGTAGCAGCGTCGACGAGTTTGGGCTCCACGGACTTTCATGTAAGAAAAGTGCTGGTAGGTTTTCACGGCACGGTTCTTTGAAGGATGTCATCCGAAGGGCTCTTGTCTCTGTAAATGTTCCCTCGGTTTTAGAGACTTGTGGAATATTTAGAGACGATGGCAGGAGACCGGACGCTATGAAATTGGTCCCTTGGGAGAGAGTTAAAGCCCTAGTGTGGGATGCTACTTCCGTAGACACTTTCGCGGCCTCTCATCTCAGTGGTTTCTCGTTTAGAGCCGGGGCGGCATCAGAGGCAGCTGAACTGAGTAAGTGGTGCAAATATGAGTCTCTGAGAGATGACTACCTACATATTTGTGCCATTTGCTGTAGAGACTATCGGTCCGTGGGGTCCACGAGCGGTGAAGTTTCTCAAGGATCTCTATCCGCTACTGGTCGTTGCTGCTGATGATAAGAGGGCTGGTTCTTTTCTCGCGCAAAGGCTAAGTACAGCCATTCAGCGAGTAAACGCAGCCAGCGTTCTTGGCACGATACCACGGGGAGTAAGACTGTATGATAATTAAGTTATAGTATATATTAAAGATTAAATAAAATAAAAAATCTTGCGTGGACACTTGACAGCTTAACTTAGCGTGGACAGGAGACAAATGTGCTACGAGTCGTAATGAGTTCGACAGAGAGCGACGATTGCCGATATACTCTTAGTCATTCTTCGCGCTCCCATTGGCTGTGGATCACGTGATCTTGTACAGCTGTACCGGCAGCATAGTATTTACTCAAAGAATTTTCGTCTAACCTTTACTGCGCATTGTGACTGTATGCACGTTTTCGTTAATATTTTTTGCAGTTTGTGTGTAATTTTCAAATCAGTAGTTAAATACACTATTTTGGATTGATAGTTCTTATTAATTCAAACAATCGATTAGAATGAAATCTGTTTCTAGTGTATTTTGTAAAGTTAAAAATGTTGGTAGTGTTATCACATTCTCAGAAAGTACATTACAAAGGTGCCAAACATTGTTAAAAATTCGACAAGGACATAAGCTAAAATATAGTGATGTCATTTTACCAGTGAATTTATCTTCAACCCAAGGTTATCATCATCAATGATAGATATAGATATTTTTTAATGTCAGAAATTTTTTCAATGTAACCAATGAGATAATTAACAAAAAATCTTACTTCTATCAACCCGCCAATTACTTCCTTATTACTGTTGTTAGCTGTAATTATTGTTGTGCATTTAAGTAATCTTCATTTTTATATACTTCTTGAAATTTTCATCTTCATCTTCATCTTTACAGCCCTTCACAAGTTCACTGCTGAACATAGGCCTCCCCCAAGGAATGCCACAAAGTACGGTCCTGAGCCACCTGCATCCATCGACTTCCTGCATGTCTTACCAGGTCGTCACTCCATCTAGTGAGGGGACGCCCTACACTTCGTCCACCGGTACGGGGCCGCCACTCGAGAACATTTCAGCTAATAAAATATATATTTAAATATATAAATATTTAAAGTAAATATAAAAAATAATATAATATAATTGAAATAATATATTACAATATACTATACAATATAATATGTGTTATATCATGCCTATGCACATCTATCATTTCAATTGTAACAGCTGTACAAAATCACGTGATCCGCAGACAAAGGGAGCTCGAAGAATGATTAAGGGCATATCGGTGATCGTCGCTCTCTGTCGCACTCATTACAACCCGTAGCAAATTTGTTTCCTGTCCACGCAAGATTAATTTAAATATTTTTAAATTATTAACCCTGGAGAAACTGTCTGCCCTTTTGTGAGAACTTTTTATTCTATATGTAGGCGATAGAGGATCATCCCAGATGCACTCATGATGGATGGCGCAAATATGCGTGCGTTACAACATAAATTACAAGAAAATATAATGAACAAATCGTTAGCAATTCGTCGCAAATATATGGTACGCTTTTCCGATGACGTTAATTTCAAAAATCCCATATAAAAACTACGGTTGCCACGTTACCACAGATACGACCTTCTAAATGTAAAACCTTCTCTAGATCTGGCCAGTATTTTAAAAACGCGCCTACATATATAATAAACACGCTGTAAAAATGGCAGATTAAATCGAACACTTTTTTGGAATTTTTGAAAGTACAACTTTGGGATAGTTTGCATCCAATGTCAACCCCTTCAGAAGTGTCTGCCATTTTTTTTCTTAATTCTTAGTCAACTTATCTGACGGAGAGTCATTATTATTATTTGAATCAAACACTTTTTTTGGGCGAAGTTTTTAGCGACTTACCTGTATGCACAGTACCAGGTGTACCCAGGTAGGCCAGGCAAACAGTGAAATACCTGCTTATTGAGTGGACTGATACTTTTCAACAAAGTTTCATGATGCATCAAACACTTCATGAAAAATGCGTCATGAGCTCTCGGACCTAATTGTTCTTTATTTGGATTTTACACATTCGTTTACATTATTCTATTTGATGACATTTTTGACATGTATTATTAATAAATCTACACTGATTTTTAACATCGTCCTTATAACCGCACACTTCACAAAACTTTTTTCGTTGTTGTTGTTGCAGTGATTGCAAACGTGATGTACTCGCGCGCACTGCAATTACCGTCGGCTGTGATGTTGATGGGTCACCCGTATTTTCCAATTTACTTTGCAAAGCTGATCGCGCACAATGCAGACTCTGCGCTAACTCCAACGCTTTATTGAACGTCAAGGTTTCGATGCATTCTGAGAATAACTTTTCTTTTCCTGTTATGTTTTCTAGCCCTAATACGGATCGGTCACGCAAGGCAATATCAAGCTCGCTCTTAAATCCACAGTATTGTGCAAGACTTCGTACTCTGGCCGCCCATTCAGCCAATCCTTCGCCTGGACGTTGCTCAGCCTTATAAAACTTAAAACGTTCTGCGAATATACACTTCTTTGGCATAAAATGTTTGTCTAAATAATGCATAAGCAATTTTTACTCTGTATCATCAAGTTCTTTTGGTGCTACTAAATCTCAGATGATGCGAAACGTGTCTTCTGATAACGGTGACAGAAAAATTGCACGACGCTTAACACCAGCTTTGTCCGTTTGTTCCGTTATATCATTAGCGGTACAGAACTGGAATAATCGGCATTTAAAAATACTCCACTCATGAAATTGGTTGTCAAAACTGAGACTGCATTAGCGACATCATTAGCGACAGCCTTGGCGAGAGATCAGAATGCACGGGTTTCCGAAGGAAGGCGAACTAGTTTCTCGCCAATTCTGTCTATGTGCTCTGACTTTGCCTTGGCAATAACTCTTTTGAAGGACCTGGAGGCGAAGTTATTCTTTTTAAGCATGCTGGTGTTTACATCCCGAGCCGCCGAAGCCTCAGCCCAGGCCTGATAACACTCCTGCTTACTGCGTAATACCTCCTGCATTGCATAATAATTAGCATAATGTTGCGACAGGAGCGAACGAACCAAGGCTGAGATCTGCCTCCGATGGGTACCACAGATGATGGAATAAATAGTTCCATTCCCTGTAGCACCACATCAGTGACAGAGTCAGCAACAGCGCTGGGATCATCCGGCGAGAAGCAAACCCGCCCCCATGGGTAGGATGCAAAGAAAGACCGCATTCCGTCCCAATCCGCCGAACTGTAATGCCAAACACGGCGGCAACCTGCAGAACGCAACCGCGAGGGGAGCGTCAGTGGCACCACACTCCGGATCAGACAATGGTCCGAAGAGCCGAGAGGGAACGGAATCATCGACGGAAACCTGATTTCCGTCCGGATGAGAGGTCAGCAGAAGGTTGAACAGGGAAGGTGTATGATTCTCCACATCTGTAATCCGCGTAGGCGAAGTAACCAGTTGTGTCAGACCATATGCCAAGGCAAAGTCATAAACAGATCTCCCCGCATGATCGGTTAAACGTGAACCGAGCCATTCGGCGTGGTGGGCGTTAAAATCGCCAATAATCACGATCTCTACGGATGGGATCTGTTGTAGCAAGAAATCTGTAGCCATTTGGACGTGGTCGATGAGTCGGTCTGTGTCGGCATTACCGCTACCTTTACAGGCACCCGTAAATGCGGGGATGGTCGTCGCTGTCTACGCGCAGCCAAAGGATGGACAGGTCCGTACCTTCAAGAATGCCGAGGCGTCGAGAACAGATATCCTCTCTGACGTATACGCAAACTCCAGCCCGGGGCACAAAGAAGTGTTCTAATTTGTACCCCGGGTAGGACAGGTACGAAGTATCAGGCGGAGAGGACACCTGCGTCTCGGTCAAAAAGAGCAAGGCCGGCGTTAAGGTTCGAGTGAAGTCCCCTGATGTTGCAGAAGTCCACGGATAGCGTGGCAGTGGTTGCCATGGTTTTATCGCCCTGTTTGCCCCGTGCAGTGTTAGTATAGAGCGGGATTTTGCCCCCCCCCCCACAGAATACGCGGGGCAGCCTGAGCACCCACGCTCAGGAAGAGGAGGTTAGTTTGACCATGGATACTCAGTGAGGGATTCTCTATTTCCAGGGGTGCTGGTACCCTCCTGGGGTAGTCCTTTCTTTTTAAATTCCGCTACCATGTTATGGGGGTTGGCCTACACGCAGAAGCAAAGCTTCTATTTTACGTTGATATTCTGTGAGGTCGTGGTACTGCCCCGGTTCGAGCTGGCCCATCCATGCTACAGCAGAAGCTGCAGCGTGACTCTACCACTGTTAAATATTAGAAACCCTACAGAAAAAGAAGCGTTTACCTTACTTAAAGTAACTAAGCTTCAGTTACTTTAAGTAAGGTAAACGCTTCTTTTGAACAATCAAATGAAACTTTTCAATTGAACAAAGTGTCGTCGACAACTCGAACATAAATTTGAACATTGTCTCTCTGTTTCTACAGCAACTTCGGAAATGGTAATAATTCCGGTACGATTTTTCGTAGCGATGTTTTTTTATCCTATATGTATACGACAAAGGGGTTCGTATACTTGTATGATTCTTATGATTTCTTTAAAAAAAAAAGAATATATATTATTCCATGAATTTCTCCTGTATTGTGGAGGCGTTTTACATACTCAAATGGCACGTAATTAAATCACATATGTGTGTGTGTGTGTGTGTGTGTGTGTGTGTGTGTGTCGAGCCGATCAATAAAGTAAATATATTGCACGTCAGTATAGTATAGTTAGCTATTTTTAATATCTATTTTAAGTTAACTATTTTATAACTACGAGTAGTTGAGTAAATTAACTTGCTGTTTAACCGGAGATAATTTAAATGCATGCTGTTTAAGCTGTACCTACTTCACCGCAAAATACTCAATTAACGTTTCAGAAATTTAGACGTTGTTGGCTTCTTCCTAGAAATTACCATAATATAACTAGAAATATAACAAAATTGTACCTTTCAAATTTAAATTTTTTCTAGATCCTTATAAGATCACAGGATATAACAAATAATCTATGCATATTCTGTCAGATTCTGTCAGATTCTTCTTCTTCTTAAGAATGTAAAAGTTCACTTCTGAAAAATTTATCTAGTTGTAGAGGAATATTTTGACAGATTGGCGAGCATAATATCAGACGTTATGGTAGGACTCCTTTGTGTCTAGAAGTCCGTCTGGATAGATACCGCCCCCTTACTTATTTCTGCAGCCAAATAGCAGTGCCTGTACTGCTGTATTCTTGTCTAAAGATTTAGAAAACAAGTATGATTACAAGCTGAGAGCCGTGTTTGTCCTTAGAGGTGACAGACAACACATCTGTAGCCTTCTTTGTTTAAAGTTGTAATGTAATGTGTCAATTAACTACGCCCCAAACTGATTCCCGTCTTGTCGTAGCGGGGACTTAGTTGCCGTGGCGTGATCACTCATGGTGAACTATGAGGAACCCCACATGGCTGCCCCGAAGTAAAGGGCCGGCTCAAGGTGAATTAATTTAACCATTACGCTGCAATCAGGTTTATTACACATATGACATTGCTAAATTGTTCGTCAAACCGCAGATTACATGCTTAACTTGCGCTCGCCACTTTATCCCACTTAAATATCAATTACAATTACAAATAATTATTAAACACGAAGGTAATTTATGACAATAGGTATTTTAATAACATTGTATTTGACCTTTTTTAAGCATTGTTTCAAATTTTTAGCGAGCGCAAAAAAGCTTTTTGATCCCTTTTTAAATGGACTGCTAAGTAATATTGTCGGCTCATACCGTAAGCTTACTCACCAATAGATCAGGAAGCTTCTTTTTGAGAAAAAAATAGCGCTGCATCTGAATTGCCTTGCCCATTCAGTTCAAGTCGGTAATAAAACACTCATTGTTTGTTGTATTTCGACGTTTGGGCGCCTTATAGGCGTCCCTAGCACTGTAGTCATTGTCTACACAAACAACCACAGTAGCCCTAATAATTATTAAAATTTATTTACCTTTTTTGAGACTGAGTTGTCATACAAGGAACCCTTATAATTTTCTTTTGTCTGTCGCAAACTACTAACTGTAAAATTTCTGCAGTTTTTAATCGATTCTATACACGAGGTACTACTCTAAAGCTGTTTTATACTGTTACAGAATACCAGCGTAAAATAGCAGCATATGTGTTTCGTTTGGTAGGTGATAAGAACTAATAAGCCTTTTTACTGTTATCGCGGCATTCTATCTTGGGTGTAATGTTTGAATACATTTTCAATTTTAATTCTTAACTGAGGATAGATGTAGGTGACTATGAAATCACGTGGACTGTGTGTCTGTTTATCAGCCTTACATTACACACTAACGTAAACTCATACATGTCACCACATCACATCACAGGGTCCAATAACCTTCGCGTAAGTGTAAGCAATAAGTTGACAAAGTTCTAGCGCAATCCGATGAACAGAACGGCAGCGCACAAAATAGAAACAAACAAATATTAATTTTTATATATTATATTAGATTTCATTGGTTACGGACGACACTTGCGAACGTTAACTTATCATTGTTGTTTAAGATATTCCTATTATAAAATTTGTAAAAGGTTGTCAAAGCACTAGCCCATCCAGCCGTCTTACTAATCAGCGTTCACTCTGGATATACTGGTGCGCGATGTGGCGGAGTGCCAAATATTTTAATGTAAAACTGATCCCGTTAAGGGTTTGCGTAGAGACTGGCCGGTGTGCCTTCTTAAACGTAAAGAATAAGGCATTATGTTGACGAAACTGGGAGATTTTTCTTTTTCACATAGATATTTTAGAATTTGAGGTGGACAAATTACGGAGGTTTCATCGAAATTAAATATGACTTGTATGGGCTGATTTGTTCAAACTCTAGAGATATTATTTATATCGGGAATTTGTGTTATATGTATTATAATATTATGTTTAATATATATATATATTATTAATTATAAGAGCCAAACTTAACAAATATTTTGTAAATTTTTTCAAACGAGTTAATGTTATTTACAGCATTTAATTACTTTAGAACAACTGATGTCATCATCGTATTTTGGTAGAGGTGGTCTTCATGTGTAGAGACCCTTAAAATCTCGCATTACTATAATTTTTGCGCATTTATGGCCTAATAACAAAGGGAATATAAATGCCGATGTTGTATGTATGAATTAAAAGCACTATACTGTGCGCCATTTTCACATTACATATTATTGTAAGAACGACTAATTTAAGGAAATGAAATCTAAAATTAATTAATTAAATTATTTGTACAAAACTCCGTTAGTTTTCTTAGGTACACATCGCATTTCTGCTGCGATTGTTCTAAGTATTCCATCTGCTGGAATGAAGTACCCATTAAAGTTTGCGAGAAAAGCGGACTAATTCTGAAGTTAACAATTTGTTAATGTGGTAATTAAACAAAAGAGTGACTTTCAATAAGTATTATTTATAATCTATATTGAATAAAAAGTTTCTGTTTCTTTTGAAATAGACAACTAAGGCTGAGTTTGCACATAGGTACAAAAACAATGCCATTGGCGTTGTCTGATATAATTTTCTTAATCGTTATAAGTATCACCGAAAATGGGGGAAATGCGTGGGAAAAATATTTAGTTTAGCAGATGGTGAAAGCATTTATGGCATAATGCGCACTTTTTATTTAAAAGACTGTCGAAAAGATAAATTGTGGTACACAAAATTTAAGTACAATTTTTGAAAGGCCAACTTTGTTAGTACCTATATGGGCGATTCTGCTACTTTATTTTCACTAAATTTAATAAAGTATGCATAAGTATAATTTCCTAGATTTACACCATTGTCGAGAAAATTGTACACCACCCATTCGATTATTTTATCTATTTGCGGTAGAGTTATCGATGCGCAGTATTATTCTTTGTATGTTTAAATTTGTAACATTAAAGTAGGTTACAATTGTTATGTTGATACTTCATCACGTCCGGTGTTAACAAATTAACAGTTAGTGGAATCGCTTAGAAAATTCTATTAGAAAAAAGAAACAAAATTTTAGCAGTAATTTATTAATACCATTGAACCGACGTCAGTACAGACATAGACATGAATTTTATTATTCGCATGAATATTAAATCTTTATATTATAATGGTAGCTGTTCCCCGCGGCTTCGCCCGAGTGGAATTTATTACGATTGGATTTCATGGGTTTTAATTTTTATGCGCGGAATCGTAATTCTTTATTTAAAATAAAAGTAGTAGTGAAAGTCCCGTCAAAATCAGTCCAGCCATTTCGGAGATTAGCCGGTACAAACAGACAGACAGACAAAAATTTTTAAAATTGGTTTTTTGTTATAAGTACCGTATATACTTTCATATGCATTCAGTAAAAAGCTGTTACTTTGACATTACAAACAGACACTTCAATTTTATTTATTTGTATACCTAGATTCATAGCAATGTCAGAAACTTGTAATAAAGTGTTAAATGTTGACTTTCGTTACAACATCCAGATCATATTTATTTTGGATTCTTAGGTAACTTGATAGTGGCGGCAGTGGCGGCGTAGCGTGGGTTGGCACCCAGGGCGGTTTCCTTCAAGCACCCCCCAAAATAAAAATAAATAAAATGCAATGCAAACCATTATGTTTTATATGGTTTGGCTTTTATTTATTTATGTATAATTTATTGTAACGTGAATTAGAAATTATTTAGGTACTATTGCAAGAATCGTAAAATATAATTACCAAAATATACCGCTTGCCAAACTTGAAAATATATAAAATAATCCAAAACTTCCACGAAATTAAGTTTTATGTACTATATGAATTTATTACGATATATAGGAACATATTTATTAATATTTACCATTACGGAAATAACTAATATAAAAATACAGGAAAATAGTCCAACATAGAATAGTCATATCCATACCAATCGAGCTACCAAATAAAATGGCGGACTCGGTCGAATTTCCTGTCTGGCAAGCAGCCAGAATCTGGCCGATTGTTTATTGTGTTTTAATTTTGATATTTTGTGAAATATAGGAAAGATAGACACACTGAACACATAAAACGTATTTAATTACTATTATAAATTAATTTGCTAAAGCTATTTGCTATGAATAATGTATTTTGAATCAACAACACAGGTAAGTATATGGTAATAAAGTACAATAGCCGTTTATGTTATAAGGAAAAATTAAATTTTGATTAAAAAGTACACAAATCCCTAATTTATTAATAAAAAAATGTTGGTAGCTTACCCTTCCATGTTAAAACAGCACCAAACTTCACTATTCACTCGATTTAGTTATAAAAAAGGCACTTTAACGTCGACGGGCGACCACACGAAAGCGAATTACAAACGACTGCGTCACAGGCTGTTAATTCAAAATCTCTAAACAATAGAGTGCCTTAGTAGCATTGTATTGCGTACTCTTTCTTCGTTCTGGAACTTTCCATACGTTTATTTGTGTTAGCAATCGTTGTCGCCGGTCATTTTACCCGCCAAATATGCAACCGCGGATCGGCCAGAATCTGGCCGCTTGCCAGACGCGCGTGATAAACCATCGGCCAGATTCTGGCCGATTGCCCACCTAAGGGTTATATATATATATATATATATATATATATATATATATATATATATATATATATATATATATAATTAATTATAAGAGCCAAAACTTAACAAATATTTTGTAAATTTTTCAAACGAGTTAATGTTATTTACAGCATTTAATTACTTTAGAACAACTGATGTCATCATCGTATTTTGGTAGAGGTGGTCTTCATGTGTAGAGACCCTTAAAATCTCGCATTACTATAATTTTTGCGCATTTATGGCCTAATAACAAAGGGAATACAAATGCCGATGTTGTATGTATGAATTAAAAGCACTATACTGTGCGCCATTTTCACATTACATATTATTGTAAGAACGACTAATTTAAGGAAATGAAATCTAAAATTAATTAATTAAATTATTTGTACAAAACTCCGTTAGTTTTCTTAGTTACACATCGCATTTCTGCTGCGATTGTTCTAAGTATTCCATCTGCTGGAATGAAGTACCCATTAAAGTTTGCGAGAAAAGCGGACTAATTCTGAAGTTAACAATTTGTTAATGTGGTAATTAAACAAAAGAGTGACTTTCAATAAGTATTATTTATAATCTATATTGAATAAAAAAGTTTCTGTTTCTGTTGAAATAGACAACTAAGGCTGAGTTTGCACATAGGTACAACAACAATGCCATTGGCGTCTGATATAATTTTCTTAATCGTTATAAGTATCACCGAAAATGGGGGAAATGCGTGGGAAAAATATTTAGTTTAGCAGATGGTGAAAGCATTTATGGCATAATGCGCACTTTTTATTTAAAAGACTGTCGAAAAGATAAATTGTGGTACACAAAATTTAAGTACAATTTTTTGAAAGGCCAACTTTGTTAGTACTTATATGGGCGATTCTGCTACTTTATTTTCACTAAATTTAATAAAGTATGCATAAGTATCATTTCCTAGATTTACACCATTGTCGAGAAAATTGTACACCACCCATTCGATTATTTTATCTATTTGCGGTAGAGTTATCGATGCGCAGTATTATTATTAGCAGTATTATTATAGCTATTATGCATGACGCATTCTTCTTCAGACAACTTTCTACTATTTAAGATCACAGGCGTGTTTAGATGAGGATGTGCTCCATTATCAGCGCGTTTGAAAAGACCGCGCGTAAGACGGTCACAAACTCTTCGATGGTCTCGATTCTCAGGTCGCATGTTCTGTTGGACCTGCAGCCTCTTCCTCCGATTGCTTGATCAGTAGATAGTGCGGATGTTTCCCAACCCGTAGTTGAGGCGTCAGAAAATATTTCAATGTGATGTCCTCACCATCAGTGAAAGTCACCTTGAAGGGTCTGAGAAATTGTCTTATTTTTTTATTTAATCATCATGACCTCATAAGTAAAAAGATTTGTATAAAGTAAACCATATCATCCATATCATACTATCCCAGGACACGCTGAAAGCAACAACCGGACAGGCTCCGCGGGTTGATTTATTTAACACCTTTTCCAAGTTTTACAAATGTTGTATTTTATTCGATTCGATATTGAAACCGAAAAAATTGTAATGTTAATGCGCTTTTTTTTTGAAAATTAATTTTGAAAACAAGCAAAGTTAACAGTTTAAATGTAACAATATTTTCTCATTACGCTCGCAGTAATTTCGATGTACGAGACCAGTCATCCAGATATACATTCGGCTGTTCTTGGTAATTTAGTTACGGGATTCATTATTTTGGTAAATCATTCCCCGTTATAAAAAAAACCGAAGGTACTTTCGAGAATATTTTACATTTTTATTGGTAAAATAAGTGTCTTTAATAAAAGATAGACGGATAGACGGCTCCGAGCGCAGTGGCCCAGCACCGAGCCGCAGCGCAGGGGGCTCCTGGCTAGAATCCCGCACGAAATTTGAACTTATTTTTTTATTATATCGTTTACAAGTGGCCAGTTTTAAAAACTTTCAGTGTCGCCCTCGTATTGTTTAAATTAATTTTAATTTTTGCAGGAAAAGAATTTTTTTTTAAAGACATAATGAGCTGATCTCTCTCTCTGTGTATGTGTGTGTGTGTGTGTGTGTGCGCGTGCGTGCGTGCGTTCGTGCGTGCGTGTAAGCTTCTTTCACATGAAGCTACCGAAACATAAATAGTTAAAAAAATCTTAGACACAGCAGTAGATTCAGAACAGACTCAGAATAACCCCCCCCATTTTACACACTCGTCGAGTGGCATTGGAAGTAGCGAGGAAAGAAGGCAGAGACGTAGTGTGGCCACAATACTCGTCATGCCGCACTTCATACTCCTCGTCATGCCCATCGCTCCCTGTTTTGTCGGTATTTTTTGGGCGCGAAACAAAGGACTGACAATATGAGCGTGAGTGGCTGGTCACATACACGCGCGAATGCAGTCCGAATCGAGTGCTTGTTACGGAAGCGTCGTTCTAATACAATGAATAGGTCTCATCCACCATCTCTGTTGGCGAGGATGACGACGTATATTTCTTTTTATGACATTGATATAATTAGCTATACTAAATAATAGGTCGGGCAAAAGTTTCTTCGTATTTTGTTTGTATAAAATTGAAGAAAAATCTCTTTGGTTGTACTGTTTGTATTTGGTTGGTTTTAATATCCATACATATAGGACATTAAAAAAAAGAAAAATACTTTTTTTAAATAATTGATTTTCTGTTCGCAAAATGGGGGAATCTAACGAAAAAATTCGATACACTCTGAAGTTTTACTACAAAAAAGGGAAAAATGCCACTCAAGCCACGAAAAAGAATTGTGACGTTTATGGACCTAATGCAGTAAGAGTAGCACAAAGTTGGTTTAAGCGTTTTCAGTCCGGGAATTTTGATGTCAAAGATGCAGCTCGCTCTGGTCGCCGTCATACGGATAAAGTAGATGCCATTTTTGAAAAAGTGAAGCAAGATCGGCATATTAATAGCTACGACATAGCCAAGGAATAGAGGATTGACCACAAAATAGTTTTGACCCATTTGAATTCAATATTTGGGTACCACACCAGCTCACTGAAAGAAACCTAATGAATCGTGTACTCATTTGCGATTATCTATCGAAACGTAATGAAACCGAACCATTTTTGAAAAGATTGATGGTGATGAAAAGTGGATCACCTACGACAAGAACGTGCGAAAAAGGTCATGGTCAAAGGGTGATAAGGTGATGCTGAGTGTACGGTGGGATTGGAAGGGCATCGTTTATAATGAGCTTTTACCGCCGACAACTATTGAGACTCAAGCAAGAAATTGAGAAAAAACGGCCGGAGTTGATCAACAGAACAGGAGTGGTCTTTCATCATGGTAACGCCAGACTACACACATCTTCGGCCACTCAACAAAAATTGAGAGAGCTTGGTTAGGAAGTGTTAATGCATCCACCATAGTAGTAGGTCTCTTTAGAATTCTTTGGGTAGTGTTAGATTAACATCAAGAGAGGACTGTCAAAACTACTTGTTGCATTTTTTTATTAAAAATACCACGATTTCTACACCAACGTGATTATGGTACTACCTACAAGATGGCAACAAGTTATCGAACAAAATGGCACATGTATGTTATAATTAAATGTAATTAAACTTTGAAAAAAAAATGTTTTGAATTTGTATATAAAATATGATGCATATAGCGCGCACGCTGGCGCAGTTTCAACATCCATTGTGCTGCAATCGTGAGCGACATAGTGCGGAGCGTCGCGATTAATTGCGCGAGTAGAGCAGTGTGTGGGCAGAGAGAGGGCAATATCACGGCAGCGTGAGGAGCAGAGCGAGAAGCAGCGTTAGGAGCATAGTGTGGCTAAGCTATTACGATAAATCTGAGAAGCTCCAATGAAGTTCATTGAACCGTTTCTTGGGAAGAAATGCTGGCGGCTTCCAAGTGGCGCCTCAGTCGTAAAATCTCCAAAATTATGTCTTCGACAGTAAATTCATCGTAAATTTTTGTCAGATTTGAAACTATTACACGAAGATCTTGTTCTGGTGACGTTAGCAAAGTGTTAGGCTGAACAACACTAAATGTTACGAGAATATCATCCATTGCTCTGTAACGATGGTCTAGTTCTTCGTAAAATCAGTCAAGACATTTTTTAACATAGCTCTCTGCAGCTTCTCTGGCAACGTTAGTCCAGTATCTCGGGCCATTTCTCCTGGCAAACGTTTTCAAAATCTCCCCCTTCCTCTTCTTCCTCCAATCGAAATGTCCAAGTCAAAAAAATTAGGGCTAATATTGTATTTGTATGCAGATAGATACTATAGTAGTAGCTATTTATTTATTGGTATGTCTTTGCGGAATAAGTCTTCTGTAAGTATACTCTGGCTGTCGTTGTCACCCCTTGGTTCATGGCACTCGGGGCGGAGTGCCCCCACCGCCCCCCCCATTACGCCGCCACTGAGTGGCGGTTGAAAATAAGCAATCACATAATTTTTTTTTAGAAAACTGAAGTGACAAGCAAACTTACAGGCCACCTGATGTGAGTGGCTACTGCAGCTCGTGGACACCTGCAACCAATTTCAAGGAAAGAAGGCTACAGGCTCTTTACCCTTTAGGCAACTTACCAAATGGCAAGTAGCAGTAAGCACTTGCCATTTGGTAGAGTGTGCTCGTTTGTCACAATAAAATTATTAACAAAATATTTTGTCTACGACGTCGCCTATTCCCCCCGACTGTTAGCATTACAATCTTACTGATTACTATCTTACAATGATAATGAATGAAATGAATATGAGTCAAAAATATGCAATCAACTTAAAAAGAGTAATAGCAAGAAATTTAACAATAACCAATATTATCGTAACCAGAATATTTTAAGGGCATGTATGGTAACTGAATTACATAGTTAAATTAAAAATAAGTTATTCATTTCCACAATAGCAATTCTATTTCAATTGGGTAAATGGCAAGCGTTTCTAATAAAACAAAACTGAATAACTTCATGAAATTAAATTTCTAATTTGACTAATTGTGAAACGGTACTGTAGGAGCACATATTTTTTTCTGGCAATTAACATTTTTTGGTGTATAAAAGTCCTGTGAAATTCCGATGCTCAATGCGCGTACTCGGGTCTGGATAGGAATATAACAATTTCATTGTGACAGAAATTCTACTCTATTTAAATTGGGTAAACGGCAAGCGCTAGCGGGTGATTTTCACTGACAATAGCAAGACGTGGTATTGTTGAAGTACTCTAGTGCAATAAGAATCTTGTGAAAACAATTTAGTTCTTTTGTAATGTCCACTTTAATCTAAGTTTTCTAATAAAACAAAAACGAATAACTTCATCAAATTTAATTTCTAATTTAACATACTGTAAAACGATACTGTATGAGCCCTTATTTTTTTTGGCAATTAAAATTTTGTGGTGTATTAAAGTTCAATGCTCAATACGCGTACTTGGGCTTTGATAGGAAAGGAATATAATAATTGTCATTCTGATAGAAATTGATAAAAGTAAGATAAAAGTGTAATGTACATTACTTAGCGTGCCTTTTGACGAAATTAAAAGTAAGATGTTTGAAGGTCATTGTCATTATTAAACACTCATCATTATTTAACGCTAGAGTTATGTTCGAGATTTCCATTAATATATAATTTTAATTTCCTTAAAATTAAAACTAATAACTTATGCATGTCCCACTGCTAGGCACGGGCCATCTCTCATTACTGAGAGGGTTTTTGACAGGGCTTTGTCCGCTTGCCTGCTTTTTTTTATATCAATTTGGTAGGTTTCGTTACGATGTTTAAATATCTTATATGTTACTAGCTGCTACCCGCCGCGTCCCGCCGCAGAAGAAATAATATTGGAAATTTCGTTTTAAATTTGGAAGAGTTATATTGTTTTATTAGGAATGGTAATGCATTAATTGAAATTGAATGATATAAAACTTTCAAATAAATTTGTCGGTACGATACGCGCGTCACCTACTGTAAGTTAATTGTACCATGCCTTTAACCTTCTCGTAACTGCAAGCAATAAGTTGACAAAGTTTTACCGCAATCTGATGAACGGTATGGCAGCGCATAAAATACGAACAAACAAACATTAATTTTTATATATATTAAAGATAGATATATATCATACATCTCTGAACTTTTAGGCTTTTGTTAAACTCTCAGTCAATGCGTTTTAATTTTTCGGCTGTATCACTACTCACCATTAGGTGGCATAGTAGTCAAACACTGGTTTCTTAATAGCTAAAAAATCTCTGAACACGTAGAAAATATTGATGATTTATGTAACATAAAAATATAATGGATATGGAAAATTAACTACAAATATATTTAAAAAAGAAATATATTTTAAATATATTTACGTGGTAGAGCCATGCTGCAGCTATATTAGTAGTATAGTTGTAGCACGAATGGGTCGACTCGACCGGGGAAGGACCAGCTCTCACAGAATACCAGCGTAAAACAGCAGCTTAAGACTGCAGTGTTTCTTATGGATAGTGTAGAAAACCGGGGACCCTTTTTGCTGGAAAACAGGCATTCCATCTTAGTCCTCATGGGTGACAACGCATCTGTATTTTGATTCTTTGTTGAGGATAGATATAGATGTCTATGGGTCACAGCAACCACTTACCATCAGGTGGACTGTGTGCTCGTTTGTCACCCTATCCTATAAAAAAATCGATTTTTATATTCGACATTACTAAAAACCACAAGTCCAAAATTAAATTTATTAGAGATGTTGAAAATTACACCAACAAAATCGAAGATAAAGCAATCATATTTTGTATTCATAATAAAAATGAGCGTACTAATAATAAAATGGATGTTCATTTACATACTAGGTCAGCTACAGCTACGGTAGCCTCTTAGCATCACGTGAACTGTAAGATAGTTCGCTTTAAACTTCAATTTTATAAATAACAAAAAACTGGCCAATTGCGTGTCGGGTCATGAACAATGTAGAGGTAGGGTTCCGTAGTTATCTGTCACAATACGTGAACTTAGAAGCAGCCTTCTTGATACTATGATCATATTAAGCTCTATTGACCCCTATAACGACTAAAAATGACCCAAATAGGACGATGGTAACTACAGGACTTATCCAAGCAAACTTATAGGGAGTGGTATTCAAGAAAGATTTTTTTTACATGTGGAAATGCCTACCTATACCTGCCTCGCGGGACAAGGACGAGTTATGCTGCATATTGACAGGACCACGGGAACGCTTTTGCACATTTCCACGGCCCCAGCGGCGCAAGCCAGCCCCTACTCGGGAGAGGAAAACCACCACTGCCCCAAACTATCCTGAGGGTCGCAAGTGTGAACCAAGAGTACCACGAATAAAACTGTAGGCCTCCAATAACTACTAAAAAATAAGCGAAAGAGGTATGTCAAGATCGGTCTCTTGGCGATCAATCTTCTCTGCCTACTCCGCAAAGAAAAACGTAAAGCTATAGTGGTAATGCATAAGTCATTTTAATAAAAAAATATTTACAGTTTACAATAACATTACAGAGTAATAATGCAGCTAGTTTTAGATTATTTTCTATGGAACTGTAACCAAATTTTTACTAATCCAAGTTTATTTTATAAGTTGGTCGGCTATTACTGTTAACTTGATAAGCCTACTTAGCTGTGATAGTTTTCCTTTTAATTTCATTAAATAAACTACTATCTTGCATATTTTTCATATTTCCAAATAGCGGTTTAGTTAGTGGGGACATATGACTCTAATAAAAAATACCCCTAACTAAACCTAAATGGTATAAACATTTATCGAAATCTAAGCAAACTATTAAAAGCAATTGGCTTTGATCGCGAGAGCTTTAATCTCACTAGCAATAAATTTATCAATTTGTACACTATCCCCATAAGGAAAAGAGCCACTGCTGGCTCTAAAGAGTAACGTTATGCGAAGGTCATGTCCTTTAGTACAGACCACAATTTACAGTTCAACGTATTCAACTCATTTGAATCTCTTGAAATGAATGAATAATAGCATAAAAATTTACTTCAAACCATTATTTTAATGTTAAAACAGGAGCAGCAATCTGCCAGTGGTTAAATTCCTGCCAAAACTCCAATCGAAGTTTCTTACATAAAAAACGCATTCCGAGTTTGAATACAAAAAAAAAAAAACTCTAACAATAGCCATCCATTTCATTAAGTTCACTGCTGAACATAGACCTCCTCATAGACTAGATCATAAGATCGAAATTTGCAGCATAATCTATTTAATTTAAGCATCGAGTACGCTCTTGTTTTATTGTATCAAAAGAACAAAATAAACCTTCTACTTCAACTTGTTACTCGTTTTCAATAGGTACTAGAAATATTTTGTGAAAAAGTTTGTTCATCACACAATGAAATGTTGGAAAAAAAGACAATTGAATTATAGATAAGTAATATGTACCACAACAAAAATTAATAAGTATGTGTAGTTAAAATTGTTTTCGTGTGGCAACTAAAATATTTAACGAGCTGCCCTAAACTAAAAGGCTATTAAATATTAACAAATTCAAAACAACTTTATCTCAGAGATTCCTTAATCGATGTTTATATTGCGTAAAAGATTATCTGACTTATAAAATAAATTATGTTTGTACCTACAAAGTGACGCTATACGTACATATATTGATTCAATTATATAATTATTTCTAAATCTTTATTAGTTAAGCTAATATTGTTATTAGATTAAAAATAATATTTTATTGACATTATATTATTTTACATTTAAATTGTTAATGTCATTAAACTGACATTGTAATAATTAAAAAAAAAGACTAATAATCATTATATTGATAGGAGTGAGGGTAAAAAATAAAAGAAAATACGAAGAAATGAGGCTTGAACTGTAATCTCCCACTCGTTCTAGCAGTATAAAGTATCGCGCAGGCGATTAAGAGGGATCAGTCGGTAATTTTAGGAGTCTCAGTGTCGATAATATGCCCGTTGGGGTAATTCTTCTAGTGTAGGCAAGAAGATCGTGTTGCTGAGAGGCTGCCCTATGTTACATTGAGATGGGTAGTGTTGCTGTTAGTTTACATACTTTGGCGTTTTCATGTAATTATGTCCTTCATGTTACATCCGTGTGTGATTGTGACGGGGAGGGACATATTACGGTTGGTCGCACTATATTGCTCTATACTGAATATACAAGTCACGGCACGTAAGTCTAGCGCTGAACGAAACGTGGAGGATGCGCACGAATTGAATTGCACGAATGCGACTGGAGAGCCAATCAGTGCGTGCGAACGATACGCACAAGCCAATCAACGCGACTTATGCACAATAAGCCGCATATAGTGCAGTAAGTTGTTTTATTGCTGATAATGATTAATTGCGTAAGCAAGAGAGCAAGTTGAACATCCACTCTCATACCTTTATTATTTTTAACAATTAACCTTCAGAATAATTTCTAATAGTAACGAAAATTTGTTACCTAGTAACATTCTTTTATATAAATAATTTTGAGAATAATTTCTAATAATATAATATGCTATTCCTATACTTGATGCCGGTAAGACATGTTAATGATCATAAATGTTATAATGACATGCTACAAGTACTTGTACCATATCTCAGAGATTAATTAAATTAAATAGATCATGTTACTTTCGTCATAACAATCTAAATCGACATAAATACAAAATGATGAATGAAAAATAAAATATTTAATTATTTAGAGGTTATTTTTGAACATAGTCTGGAGTAGCTTCCCAGTCCTTCTTATTTGTAGTGTGTTCTAAAAGGAAAACTATTTGTACATTACGTTCTAACGGGCATAGCAATCCGATTGAAATATATCCGGTTATGACGTTAGGGCAAAGGTGCGGCGATACATCACGCCGGAATAACTTCTAACCTAATATCTATAAGACTTATCATCTAGAGGTACGTCCCACTTGCCATTAAGTGGGGTTGCAGTCAAACACTAGCTTATTGTAAGTAATAAAAACATCACCGAGCGCCGAAATCTGCTATTATAGGTTTAAAAATTATTATTACCCGTGTGGCGGTGTAAGAATATCCATTACCCCACATCATACCGTGGGTGTCGTAAGAGGCGACAGAGGGAAACAAACCAGGAGATGGGCAGCAGCGTCTTTCTGCGTCAAAAATAAAAAAACTGCGGTGGCCAACCCACTTTCCAAGCGTGGCAACAATGGCAAATATCCCCCCTATGGGGCAATCTATAGGGGAGGCCAATGTTCAGCAGAGGACTTTAATAGGTTTTAACGTTAACGGAAAGATTTTCAAAGATTTTTAAAGTTTATCACGAATGGATAAAACAAATGGGACGTAGAGTTAGAAAAGTGACAAAGATTGAACGTTGACAAAGTGTTGCTAAAAAAGGATTTTTCAAGAATTAAAGGACAAGTGTGGGGCGTGGTCCTACCCCGGTCAAGCCGATCCATTCGTGCTACAACCATAATATAGTTGCAACGTGGCTCTGCCACGAACAAATTAATAAAATTATAATTTGTAAGTAAGTAAGAAAGAATAAAATTATAATATGAAATACAAACCATTATTTTTTCTAGTTTGTTACCCCTGACCTTAACCTATCGATTTGTTCACGGCAAGATCCAATGGCTGTAAATTGTCGCTCCTATGACTGAGGTGCGATTCTCATAATCGTTATGTTTTTGTCTCGTGCTTTTTGAATAATGTTAATACCCAAGTGTGTAGAGTGACCGTCATAAAGTTAGGGCGTTAAAAATAGGACGTTTCTCTCCAACGGTCGGCAAAAAATCTTTTGGATAAAATTTTCAAACACTGACGCATCTATTCAGCCATTTGAAATCGCAGCATATCGGGTTCCAGGGTAGCCATCTTCCGACGTCCATGTGTCTCAAATGCTTTTTCCTTTACACACAATTAGCGGCGGTGCTTTTTCACCTGCAGCATTGTACGTTAAAAGCACAGTAGTATTACTCTTTTCTAGAGATGAGATGGTTCTAGTTGAAGTATAGGCTTTTGATTTGCTCGAATTTTTACTGAAACTTGTTTCGTAATTATTCCGCTTTAGTATACGTACCTGGGTCTTTTTCAAAAAGTCTGTTCGTTACGTAATGGAATTCCACCGAGATAAAAAATAATATTTAATAATTAATATGTCTTTCATTAGTCGTTATAATAAAGTAATTTAAAAAAAAATACTAATTTATGTGTGAAGTCTTCATTTAATGAGAAATTTATATTTTAATAAGGTACGTCAGCTGAAAAGTTCCATTACATTACAAAGTTTGGATAATTATTAAAACTCAGTTGTCTTTCAAGAATATATTATAATTTTACTAAAACGTTTTGAAACATTAATAGTCCAAAAATCACAAACTTATAATTAGTAATTTTAAATTTAACAACGTTTTTTCTATGAAAACTATTCCTCTACGCTACTTTATGGTACGTTTTAATGCAGTGTGGTCTTTAATGGGATTATTCTATATTATAATATGCGATTTAAATTAATATTATAACAATTTCTTTTTAAGTTAAATTAAGGCAATGTTCGTACCGCAAATATTAATTTTAATATAAATTTCACAGCAACAATAGGACAAGTGACGTTATTGGAAATTTGCGTCACGTGTAGGAATTATAAGGTATAGCTTACAGAAAACTTTTTTTTTTAATTTCTTTTTTGTTTCCGACATCAACTACACCATGTTTTTACTCTTCAGTTAGCTCAATTATCTTCTTAAAATTCTTCTTTAGTCTTTCAAGTGAAGTTCGTGCTTTTCTGGGTCTTGTTTTATTTTTCAAAGGAGGTACTCAATTCGACTGTATGCTTTTTTTATGTGTTTTTTATCGGTGAACTGATTTCGATGATTCTTTTTTTTTTTTGAAAGCTTGTGCTCCTCATGTGATCCCATATAAATTTTGTCAAGTTAGTTTTTTTCAAAATTGATCAAGTTCTGACCAGTAGTTATTGAGTTATCTTTAATAATTTATATTGAAGTCGGTTGTAATTTTTTTTTTTAAATTTTACCACTTGTTCTCTATATCTTTTAAACCACCCCGCAGACGTGAATGCCATGATTTAATCTTAATTTGTATGATCTAAGTTACTACCTAACTGTTGCTGTTACCAGTTAAGTACGAATCCTCATTCTACATACTGTACTCGAGAAAAAAGAAAATAAGTACAAAAGTGTATATATGTAACGTTAATAAAATCTAGTTGATTTTAATTTAGAACTATAAAGTCTTTATTATTATCATAAAACAGCTCGATAAAGACTTCAAAATAAAACAGGCGCAATGTAATCCATGCTTAAGAATTTCACTACGTCTTACGCTAAAACAATGTGTTTGATCATCTAGGGCTTCATAACCACTTACCACCAGGCAGGATTATAGTCAAGCACTGGCTTATAATAAGTCAAAAATATCTCTATTTTCTGCAGAGATTTAATAATCAATATGCCGTTTGAACTCAATTCCACATACATAGTTAACACCAAGGCTGCCAACTAAAAGAAATAATTGTATATGGGAAAAAGTACTATAATTCATTATTTTAATTTTCAATCATATATATTTCAATCATATAAGACGTTACAAATAGAAAGAAATTGTATAGAAAAAAAAATTGTATAGAAAGAAACCTAATGAATTGTGTACTCATTTGCGATTCTCTATTGAAACGTAATGAAACCAAACCATTTTTGAAAAGACTGATCACTGGTGATGAAAAGTGGATCACTTACGACAAGAACGTGCGAAAAAGATCATGGTCAAAGGGTAGTCAAGCTCCACAGACTGTAGCGAAACCCGAATTAATACGCAATAAGGTGATGATGTGTGTATGGTGGGATTTGAAGGGCATAATTTATTATGAGCTTTTACCGCCGGGCAAAACCATCGATTCGGATCTCTACTGTCAACAACTAATGAGACTCAAGCAAGAAATTGAGAAAAAACGGCCGGAATTGACCAACAGAAAAAGAGTGGTCATTCATCATGATAACGCCAGACCACACACATCTTTGGCCACTAAGCAAAAATTGAGAGAGCTTGGTTGGGAAGTGTTAATGCATCCACCATATAGTCCTGACATTGCAACCTCAGATTTTTACCAGTTTCGGTCTCTTCAGAGTTCTTTGGGTAGTGTTAGGTTAACAAGAGAGGATTGTCAAAACTACTTGTCGCATTTTTTTGATCAAAAATCCCAGGATTTCTATAGCAACGGGATTATGTCGCTACCTACAAAATGGCAACAAGTTATCGAACAAAATGGAACATATATATTATAATTAAATGTAATCAAATGAAATGTAACTAAACTAATGTCTTGAATTTGTATATAAAATACAAAGAAACTTTTTTCCCGGCCTTTTATACAACTGCAGAGATGTAAGAAAGGGTAATGTAATATAGCCCGAAACTCATTACCGCTGCATTGTAAGACGTTTTCAAGCGATTGAACTGGTAAGAATACGTTATTAATAGCAATGGAAAATATATTATTCACTTCCGATTTGCCGTCAAAATAGGATGAATAGGTCTTTGAATTTAACATTACATAGGACAAACAACATTTATGTGTAATGTCCATATCACATCTATGTCGGTAGTTGTTTACGCTCCAAGTTGTTGAGGAATGTGTTTACCTAGGATGAATCGTCCGAATACTCTGGTTTTTATGATTGCAGTGCCGCTACATGACGTTCGTAATAAAGCGGTGAATGAAGTCACTATAACCTTGTCTATAATACACTTTGGCCGCAAAAAGCGGCCGTCTTTACGGAGACGATCCGCCGAAAGTTCCATCACCGATTATCATGAGCTAAAAGAACTACTGGAAATACGTTTGGGATTGTATGCGTTACTTTAGATTATGTTTCGTGCCTATTGCTACTGTCCCAGCTGTGACAGACAAGCTAGCAGTGTGTGCGTGTACTTTATATAACCTAATATTTCAGGTAGCAAAAATACTGGCCCCAGACCAAAAATATGTTGATTAATTTTTTATAGAAAAAGGGTGACAATCGAGCACACAGTCTTCCTGATGGTAAGTGGGTGCTGTGATCCAAAGACACCTACATTTATATTTAATTAAGAATCAAAATACAAATGCGTTGTCGCCTCTGAGGACTAAGATGGAATGCCTCGTTTCCAGTAAAAAAGAGTCTCCGGTTCTCTTTACTCACCATACGAAACACAGGAATTCTGTGAGAGCGTGGTTCTACTCGGTCGAGCCGACCCATTCGTACCACAACCATAATATAGCTGCAGTGTGGCTCTACCACCTCAAAAACATGTTGATTACCTCTGAATAAAACTACTTTTACGGATTATATCGCGTTTAATTAACTTATTTTATTAATTCCCGACGTTTCGGGTGCTTTACAGCACCCATGGTCACGGGAGACTGAGGTGATTTACGTCCCAATGTCAAAGTTAATACGGAGTACCTTCAGCTTTTTTAATTATTAATTTTGGTCCGATCTACGCTGAATGAACTAACTGTGTCTTGAAGTCTTGCAGTGGTATGCTTGGGTTTAGTTTTAATTTTATTAATTACAGGATCCCAAGCAGGTGGTAGTACCAGCCTCCTCTCTATTGAAATTAGGATGTTTTTAATTTCAATAGCCTCACGTATCATCCTTGGCAGGAATCGATGTTCTTTCGCGAGAATCTGTGGTTTATCAAATCTAATGTAATGGCGGGGCCGTCTAGGATATGATCACAAACTGCAGACTTCCCGGAACGTTGGTGCTTCACGTCAGCTATGTGTTCTTTACGCGGGTTTTAATAGATCTTTTGTTTGCCCTATATATGAGAGACCACATTCACAATCAAGCTTGTACACTCCTGCATCTTGTAGAGGAATATTGCACTTGACGGATGGTAAGAACTGACTAATCTTCTTCGGCGGCTTGAAGAATGTTCTTATAGAAGCTCGCTTCAAGATGTAGCCAATCTTGTCTGTGACACCTCTGACATATGGTAGTACAGCAGGCACACGCTCGACTGTGGCCGGCTTCACTCGGTCACTGTGACGTAGGCGCGGGACCCGAAGCTTGTTGTCGTGCAGAACCTGCTTGACGCTGAAGCTCGGCGGCCAGGTGTTTGCTGTCACAGATCCTCGTGCTCTCTGTAACAAAGATTTGCCCACGGTAGCCAACTGTGAAGGATGATGGTGGATTCACCATTTAAATATCTGTTTGTATGGGTCTTTTTCTATACACGTGTGACCTATGGTGTTGTTAGGATTTCGAATGACTAATACATCTAGGAAAGCTAAAGAATTATTTGCCTCTAACTCCATAGTAAATTGAATTTTAGAGTTTATGGAATTAAGATGTTCTAAAAATGCAAACTAAACCCAAGCATACCACTGCAAGACTTCAAGACACAGTTAGTTCATTCTGCGTAGATCGGACCAAAATTAATAATTAAAAAAGCTGAAGGTACTCCGTATTAACTTTGACATTGGTACGTAAATCACCTCAGTCTCCCGTGACCATGGGTGCTGTAAAGCACCCGAAACGTCGGGAATTAATAAAATAAGTTAATTAAACGCGATATAATCCGTAAAAGTAGTTTTATTCAATGTGTAGTGTTCGCGTAAATATAAGAAATCATTGATTACCTCTTTTATTGCCTACTGAAAATTTAATACCCCTGGAAAATCACAATGTCCAAGTATAAATTAATCTCGCTTGACCACTCTCGCTATTGAGTGGCAACACAATTATAATTTATACTACTTGATGTATTTTTTTACTATTCTAAGCCAGCGCTTAACTACAATCCCACCTGTTGGTAAGTGGTGAGGTAGCCTAAGATGGTGAAGCGCACTGACTTAACAAAAGCCTGTTCACTCTTGTATTATGTATTGAGCTATTTAAGTATAATATACTGTAATGTAAAATGCAAATAATTATCTATACATCCAGTGAATTGTACAAACATGTTTTATTTAAAATTTTCTTTCACGCCACTAATTGTTTTAACTGCGTTTGCCTGTATTCCTTACTTTTCTTATTGTAAACAGCTTCATGCTTACGCAAAAAAAAATCTATTAAAATGTCGCAGTCCTCGCTGGTCCAGTTAGAGTTGAAACTTATTTTGTTTACCGTCTCCGGTCACCGCTATAGATAAAACGTTGGTAAACTATCCGGCACCATCAAGACATTTGTCATGCAAATAGCGGCAAAACTTTTTGACGTTTCGGCGTCAAATACCGCTCTCTAGGAAACTATGTCATTTTGTTTATATAGAGTACGTTATAGTGATTTCATTCACAGTTTTATTACGACCGTCATGCAGCGGCACCACAATCCTAGGAATCTTAAGACAATCTTAAGACCAACTTCGACCTACATTCCTGTTCTTCATCTTCAATCAATCGAACCCCTATAGTGGATCCTTTGATTTATTTTCTTTTTGATACTCTGACTACATTCACGGCCTTGAATATATATGTAAGACTAATGTTACCTATATATTATATTGATATTGGTTTGTTAAAAATTAGCAGCATATTGCCGAATACAATTTGTATTAGGATAGTTTAAATAAAGTATAAATAGGAATCCTTCATTATATTTCTTCCTGTAGGTGTCTAAAGAGAGCTCAGGAACATACTAAGAAGTTTTATAGTAGTCCATAGATAATGGTATAACCCTCTTTATTAATGATCTTGAATAAGACCTAGGTCTCAAGCTGGAAGCCACCTACCAAAGTTTACCATTTATGACAAATATTTCAAATTTAGTAGAGATCCATATAGCATGCAGTGGATAATTGCAGGCCAATGATAAAACTAAAATAACTTTTAGATATTTTTTTTAAATTAATTTAATTTTAAAAGGACACCACAAGGTACTAAAATACATACTGTTTTCTTAAAATTTAACGCAAGAAGCGAAATCGTAGCGTAGAAGAGACGCTCTCGGGTGATATTGCCAGTATGAGTGTTATGTATAGCTATATAGGTATAGTGATTGCAACGCTCATCTTATAATAATAAGTACGTGCGAATAAAGGACACTACGTATTCAGATAATCATCATTTCACTTGTCCCCGTTCGCATGTTTAACAATAAGAGCAAAATACATTTTCTTAAAGGCGGAATCAGACGGTTCCTTTTTTTTTTCATTTGTCTTTCATTCGGCGACTCGCACTGGAATAAAACGTTTAAACACGGAATGAAAGAAAAGTGCCGAATGAATTCATTAGTGAATCGATCCAACAATGTTGGATATTGGCATTCGGCATCATCCACTCCGAATGAACGAAAAAATAACAGTTTGAACACTGGGAGAACGTTCACTCGGGTTCGGCGATTTTGTGGTGAGTCCTGTAGCAGATAAACGTCAGGACAACCGTCGCTGCAAAATGGTGTTCAAGTAGAACGATCAAAATACCCTGCTGTTTTTGTACATTACTTATGTTTTTGTATTAACTTGATGAATACAAAGACAAAACAATACGGGCAGACGCTTTGAAATCTCTAATTAGTGGTTTAAATTTAGAGGTTGCTGAAGAAGATATTAAACATAAAATAAAGACTTTAAGGACTCGCTACACAACAGAATGAACCAAAAAAAACGTGTGTGTGTACTTATGTACGCACGTAGGAAGTTATACTTCTTTAGCGTAACAAAATAAAAATAACTAAATGTTAAATTAAAAAAAAAACCTTAAATATAGTATATCAGTCCCACGAAAACTTGAGATACAGTTACCCAACCCAATAAAGTTGTCGCTTTGAGGTGTCAGTGTGCGCGCGCATCGTAACAACTTCATGGTGTCGGTTTTAGCTGTCGGTGTGCGCGCGCACCGTAAAAAATTCACTCTCATAATTTTTCCCAAACGCCCCAAAAGAAGTATAACTTCAATAAAGCAATTTACAAAAAGTGGTTGCTTTTCTGACCATATCTATGTATCGGCTCTTTTCTGGTTCAAACATGTAGAATTTTAAGCAGTGTATGTGTAAGTAAATGATCACAAATAAAACTAATTCCAAGACGCACGACGTCATTCGACGACATATTGAAAGAAAAGAGCAGGTGAATGTTCTTTTCTATGTCATTCCAGCTAAGCTGTGTGATCATAGAATGAAAGAAAAATGAAGCATGCACTCGAGTGAACATTCTTTCGAGTGCACCGTCTGATTCCTCCTTATAACGACTATTCTCTTTAACTACACCCAATCCCTTTATCGTAGAAATCAGTCTACGCTATTACATCGATAGAGAGTTTTTTCTTATTTAACAGAATAATGCAAGGATAAGCTGGAGAAAAATATTAAAATCATAGAATACAATACATATAACACAGTACAGATCTTACATCCATTTAATTAGGTGTGAAACCTTGAGTAAAGCTAATAGTTTTAAATATCTTAGGTCGGTTATGCGGCCGTAGAAATTCAAAACGATATTAATTTATGCTCAATTTGGAGTAACTTGGGCTAAATGGTGAGAGCTGACACTCGTAACCCTAAAATGTGTGCCAAGTTAAAAGGTCTTTAAATACATCGTAAGACCTGAGCTACGCTAGATGCGGAGAGTTACGAGGATTGCGGTAATATTGAACTTATGGCTACACTCTTGAGTCTGTGCGAAAATCAATAAGTTTGAGTAATTTGATAAATTGAGTAATATAAATAAATGTGGATGTGAATATTTTCTAGATAACAAAGTATTGTGCTACGGCATAAAATCTCGTAGACGCTACGCCGCACCGTCTAGCAGTCATTTTTAATACATTAGTAGGCCACAGGGCGAAGGCATTCTGCCGGTATTCTAACAGTAGACTGCATAGTCTAAATACCGTTAAATTCTTTCCTTTTTACTTCTTTAGCTGGGCTAGGGGGGGGGGGACGCTTAGCATGCTACGAATGTTGCGAGTACCGGATAAAAGAGATTAACTGATTTTATATAAAGAACTTAGTAAAATAAAACATTATCTAAATACAAGAATTGCTTGCTATTTTGTTCTATTTTAGATAACAAATTGAATTTAAATCACCTCACTTGATTAAATACAAACAATTATTAGAAATACACGTAGTTGCTACACTTCTATATGTATATGCAGTTTACTATAGGGTCTATCTGAATCTAACTTAGGATTCGATGTTATAAAAATGAATGTTGTATTTATGTAATTCGATTCGATTAATAGACTTCGACTCCGTTTGACCGTTCACCATAAAGTTGACAAATATATGTATTTTCTTCATGAAGAACGTTTTTATGCTATCTAGTTTGTTGTATGTCACCACAAGATACCAATTCAGATAAACTTCTATACTGTTCATCTGATTGTCATAAAAATTTGTATACACAGGCAGGACCACGTCTGCCGGATTTTGCCAGTTAGGTTATTAAACTATTTGTTCTAAGAATATTATCTACGTATGTGTTCTAATTTTACAAATTAAGAAATTTATGATTATTTTAATATTGTTTGTATATTAAGTATAGCTTGTATTAATAATTTCTCAGTTTAGGTAACGTCAGGAAGACTTGATAGCCTCCGATCGTGTATATCATCTTCTTTAGTAGCCCTTAAAAATCACCTTCGGCTTCAACTTCGGCCTGTAACATTACGAAAGGTTTTGATAATATTGAAAATGGGAAAGGTAATTGTCCAGCAGGAGCAGGAAACATTTTATTGATCATGGAGTTAAATATTAAATAAAATAAATAAAATTATACAATATATTATTACACTTAGATTAGTTGAGTATAATTAGATAAATGAATTTAAGGACTGTAAGAAACAAATATCTGGCGTGAACGGATTACACAATTGATCGTTGCTTAATACCGTTTTGAGCTTGCTATCCATTCCACTAAATCTACACACTGCTGTTGTTTGCGCATCGACGTCCCTTTGTTCTTGTGTTGACCATGTATGTATAGGGCTAACATAATTGCGCAGACTGGATAATCAGGAATCAGTAATATTGAATCACATTAACAGAAGCTCTATTGTTGTACCATTATCTTCTCTACATATAAAATCAATTGCTGTCCGTTAGTCTCGCTAAAATTTAAAATTTAGGAATGAAATTTTTTGTGTGTGTTTGAATGGGTTCCTCGATTGTTTATTTTTAAATTTAAACACGGTAGCTGGCGCTGTTGTCGAGATCCAGAAATCACCCGTCCGAAGCCGGGACAGATCGTTAATTAGTGATATTATTTGCATAATTAAAAATTAAAAATTTTGTACAACCGACTTAAATATAAATTAACTTATTAAAATTAAGTAAGAATAACTCAAAAACTATTGGTCAGACCTTGATCAAATTTATATGGGACCACATGAGAAGCACCAGCTTTCAAATAAAATTTTTATTGAAAAGAGATTTGAAGTCAGTAGAAAATCAGCATGACTTTTTGCTTCAGTAATATTTACGTTCTAAGTACATAGATGTTATCAGAACTTAGTAGTTCATCTACATTTCGGTCTTTGTTTTTGTTTATTTTGCAGTTATAATCCTCATATTGGTCTAGGGTTATGATTTATGTTTAGGGTGCAAAAAGTTACGTATTTAAATTCCAAATACATACACCAACTTGTGGGATACTATCAAATTATATTACTACTATTTTTTAAACATCGGAGTACACATTTAATAAAAATAATTTCATCGGATTTTGCTGCTGTAAAGCGCCCGGAACGTCGGTAATTAAAATAAAGTTAAATTAAACGCGATAAAATCCGTAAAATTACTTTTATTCAGTGTGTTGTATTCACGTAAACATAAAAAATTATTATCGCAACAAAGACTGAATCCCCATCTTGCGTCAACCATCACTCTTCCCTTTCCTTCCTAGCTTACATCTAAGTTATCACGCTACATTCAAATAATATTCCGTTACATCCGTTTTTTTATAGAAGAGGGGCAAACGAGCACGCGGCCCACCTGATGGTAAGTGACTACCGCCGCCCATGAACAACTGCAACACCAGGGGACTCGCAGGTGCACTGACGGTCTTTTAGAAAGGAGTAAGCTTATTTTTAGTTTTACATTTTTATCACCATCAGTGGACATATGCCAATCATATTCCAACACCAATCACCGATATGATTATCTGTCTAATTAAAGTTTTTATAAATGTTTTTCTCTAGGTAGTTTTCACCAATTAATTGTAAGTAAAAGTAAATATTCAAATAAATACAACATCCCCATATAATTTACTTGAAGTCATCAAGCCTATATAAAGTTCACGTCTTAAAACATTTTTTGTTTGATAAATTGCAAAAGAAGAATAATTTTTAAGCCTAAGAAATAGAAGTTCTTCACAAAAGCGATTGAAAGCAGCGGACAGAAGCAACTTTTTTTTATAATTCTTTTAATCTTTTTATTGTAATCAAATGCGTAAATATACGAGTACACACTTCAAAAAATTTTAAGCCAACAAGCACAACGCTAATTAGAAGCCATATAATATTAAAATGTTTTATTCGTTTACTGAAGCATTGCACTGACACAGTAATTAAAAATAATTGTGTATTTATTACAGAGGTATAATAAACCTTGTTTAAAATTAAAACAGTAAGATATATTAAATCCTTTTAATTTTAAACTATTCTAATTATAATACCATAATATATTTGATAATATTATTATAGTACTAGCTGGTACCAGGCGCGTTGCTGCCACAGAAAAAATAATTGCGGAAATATCGTTTTAAATTTGGAAGAGTTATATTGTTTAATTAGGAATGATAATGCATTCATTGATATTGAGTGATGTATAACTTTCAAATAAATTTGTCGGTATGATATGCGCGCCACCTATTAAGAGTTAATTGTACTATGCCTATAACCTTCCCGTAAGTGCCAGCAATAAGTTGACAAAGTTTTTTCCGCAATCTGATGAACGGTATGACAGCGCATAAAATACGATCAAACAAAAATTAATTGTTATATATTAGATTTTACCAATTTATAAATATTTTATATATAAATACAATTCAATTCGATAAGACAAGTTTAGTTCTACTTGATAAAGTAAACCGCACTGTGTAGTGGCGGTGTAAGAATAGCTACTACGCCATATCATTCTGTGAGTGTAGTAAGAGGCGACAGAGGGAAACTGAAACAGAAGACGGGCAGCAACATCTTTCTGACAGCAACTCAAAATTATTAAAAACTACGGTTGTCAACCCACATGCCAAGTGTGGCACCTGTGACAAAAGCCTCTCTTGAGGCAATCTGTAGAGGAGACCTATGTTCAGCAGAAGATTCTTATAGGCTGTAATAGATGGATAAAGTAAAGGTGTAGAATTTAATACTTTTTTTGATATTTAATGTAGTATTAAATCATATTAGTTCTAGTATTATAGTATCTTGAAGCTCACAGAGTCAAAAAATTGACTTGAATTTACAAAACTTTAAGGCAAATAGCTACAACAGTCCGTAATAACATAGTACGAGTACATTCGAATTTGGGGAGGAACTGGTAGAATCAAATGTCATTAAAGTATTCTCAAGTCATTTCGGTATTTTCAAGTCATTATTATATTTAATTGTAAATAATTATCTGTTAGAAAGCTATTTATTTTGCAGACTTGACTTTTCTTGCAGATTTATATATTTTTCTAAACTATATGTTACTTAATTTGCCTAACTTTTATATTTGATTTTAGTAAATATCATACGGCTAAGGTTTAAGGGGATAGGGTAAGAAACCGGGTGACATTGCGGGCAGTATCGAAGAGCACCCACCGCTTTCTGCATTTGAGCCCGGAGCGGTCCGCCACGTAGTCCCAGTCACCGCAAATGAAGCCCCGAAAAGCTGAGCGGGATGAACCCGTTCCTGATCATCATTACAGCACTTTACAATTCCACTGCTGAACATAGACCTACCCAAAGGAATGAAGCAAAGCATGGTCCTGAGCTACCTACATTCATAGGTTTCGTGCATCTCCTACCAGGTCGTCACTCCATTTTCATATCTATTTCGGGTTAGGGGTTTCTTATTATTAGGTCTTTACCTATAAAATTACCGTATTTTATGAAATAAGTTAACGTAATTTATTTCTATATTTTTTATTTCTATTAATCAAAGTAATCACCCAAGCAATCGATGCATCTTTGCCAACGCAGTGGCAGTTTATTGATGCCCTTCTTGAAGAAATCAGCTGGACGGGAGGCAACAAATTCCTCAAAGGCATTTTGTACTGCCTCTCTGGTATTGAATTTTTTTCTCACAAAAAGTTCTCCAAATTCTGGAAAACGTAGAAGTCTATGAGTGCAAGGTCTGGTGAGTACGGCGGGTGACGGAGAGCTTCCAACCCCAGCTCTTGTATCTTGGAGACCGTCTTTTGTGCAATATGAGGTGCAGTATGAGCAGCTGGGACGAGCGATTGACTAAAGCCGGTTGGATGCGTGCGGGCTTCTCCATCATTATTTTCAGTTTTCACAGTACACATCTGCAGTAATACCCATCCCGTTTGGTAAGAAGTCTAGCGCCAGTGATGAACACCAAATGATGGTCACTGGACCATCACTTTTCTAGGGTAAGTTTTCGTTTAGGGCATTGTTTAGGTGCTGAACCAAGATCCAAAGAAATTGCTGAGCATCACAGCAAAAAGAATCCATTTTTCGTCGCAGGTAACAATGCGGTTCCAAATTTCTTTGTTTGTGTGCCTGTTGATCAGTGCAAGGCACGTCTCGACGCGTACTTCGTGCTGTCGATCATTGAGTTCGTGGGGCAACCATTTGTCAAGATTTTTTACCTTGCCAATTTAACGCAAATTGACCAATATTGTTTAGATGCTAACGTCGAAAGCTGCTGCTAATTCAGCCGTAGATTGAGTATCATCAGCTGCCACAATCGCCTTTAATTCGTCATTGTCGACCATAGTTTTCGGATGGCCGCGGGGTTTATTTTTCAGGCCAAAATTTCCAGAACGGAAGCCGGTAAACCAATAACAGGTGGTGCGTTCGTTTGTAAACGTCGTTGATGTCCCGTGCCGCATGTTCCACGTTGCTGCCACTATGGTACGGTAAATGTGATGAAAACATAACGCTAATCAATAAATAAAAAAACTAATTTTGAAAAAAGAATTCCATGTTTTTAAAATAAAATTAATTATAAATTAGAATTCTTAGCCAAACCAAAATTATTTTGATTTAAAAAGCCAGTACTGCAGAACACAATTTCATAGGTAAAGACCTATTATAATAAAACAAAATGTTTTATCGAATAGTCAATAATTTCTTTATTTTATTAATAAACTAAGATTTAAATTAGATTTCAGTTAGTTACTTCATTAATTAACATGAAGCTTAAGGAAACAATAGAAATGTTCAAGAAAGTATTTGCGAATCAAATACTAAAACTACTGAAGTTGAGACATAACGTTCATTATGAATGCTGCAAATAACTTCCCTTTGCTGGAAGTCTTAGTTAAGTTAGTTAAATTTATATAAGTATTCAAGCGGTCATCTCTATTAAGGTATCATTATCTTACTAAAGATGACCGCTTGTTGTGTTTGCTAGAGGAAGACGCTGGAGTTTAGCTTTAGGTTTTTAATAGAAGAGGGGGCGAATAAGCATGCGGCTCACAATGCATGCATGATGGTATGTGATGGTAGGTGACACCGCTGCCCATGAAAAACTGCAACACCGTTACGCAGGTGGAGTTGAAGGCCGTGGAGGGGGCTTGCCTTGTGTTCCTGGTGCGCCTTACCTGAGAAGGAGAATGGGGAGGAGAGGTCCTCCCTCGAGGAGGGCTGCCATGGGGCGGCCGGCGCTGGTGGGGCCGCGGATGTGTGCGAAAGCGTTCCCGTAGCTCTGCAAATATGCGGCGAAGGTGGAACACCATGGGGTTTTAGTCGGTGCAAGTTCGACATAACTCGTCCTTGCCCCCGCGAGGCGGGTATGCGTAGGCATTCCCCATTTAAAAAAAAAGTTAGGACAAACACCCCCCGAACGGGTTCCCGCCTTGTCGTGGCCTCCCCGGCTTAGTAGCCGTGGCTTGGTCACCCGCGGTAAATAAAGAGGAACCCCTTGGCTGGCCCGTGGTGTGGAGTCGGCCCGAGGTAGCCACTCGGAGTGGGCTTGGCGAGCCCACTTCGGATGTGTATCGGTGGGCTGGGGCGAAAGGGGTGTCCTCTCCCCTACCGCTGCAGCCGAGGTGGAGTCGCGGAAGAAGGGGAGTGTTGGTATGGCGATGCGCTACTCGCCCTATCCTCCGCGGCCGAAACATGTTTGGCGGCGGAGCCAGAGACCAGATCCACAGCTGGGGTCGGGATCACGGGTGCTACTGAGCGCTCGATTTTGTGTTTCGCACCGACTAAAACACCATGGGGTTTTAGTCGGTGCGAGTTCGACATAACCGAATTTTCAGTTCGCGCTAAAAACTAAAACTAAAACTAAACTAAGTATTTTACTTAGTTTAGTTTTAGTTTTAGTTAGTAGTTTACTTGGTAGAGCCATGCTGCAGCTATATTAATAGTGTTGTTGTAGCACGAATGGGTCGGCTCGACCGGGGAAGGACCACGCTCTCACAGATTACCAGCGTAAAATAGCAGCTTAATGCTGCTGTGTTTCGTATGGTGAGTGTAGGGAACCGGAGACCCTTTTTACTGGAAAGAGGCATTCTATCTTAGTCCTCACGGCTGACAACGCATCTGCATTTAAATTCGCAAACGAAGATAGATGTAGATGTCTATGGCCACAGCAACCACTTACCATCAGGTGGACTGTGTGCTCGTTTGTTACCCTTATTCTATAAAAAAAAAGTAAGGGACCGTTCAAGTATTACGTAATCAGAATTTTTGTAATTTTTGACCGCCCACTCCCCCTCGTCAGCAAAATAAGCAAAGCTATTAACCCAGCCCATGCTTACGTAAACATTTATATAAGTATTTTTTAATCTGTTCTGGTTTCTTTATTGGTTCATGAACAGTAGTATGAACAAGACTAGAAATAAGGAATTTAATGTCTATACAGAAATGAACTTGCAGTGGTCCGCTATTAGGGCGATGGTAGCCCAGTAGATAAGACTGCGCGCCTCACGTACGTAGAGTTGAAAGATAATCCCAGGCATACCTCTGGATTCTCGAAATCCAAGTGCATGTTTATGGTCTGTCATAGGTAAGTTGATCATAGCAATATTGAAATGGTCACCTTTTAGGTTAGTGTTAACATTTATTTGTGGTGGAGTCTCTTATACAAAACGTTTGGTTGACTTTGTTGTATAATCTGTATCCTGATTCATTGACTATTTGCTTGTACTGTTTTAATTTCTTGTTTTTTGTCAAAGTCAATGTTCACATCTCCGAAAACTATTGCTCTCCTGTGACGCTGTAATTGTTTGTCGTATACTTCCAAACATTTTTGAAAATTAGTATATACAGGATTATAGACCACGTCAACATCTAGTGCAAATTTTTCAATTTCTATCCATAAGTAGTTATTTCCGCCTTGGTAAGTCGATTCAATAAGGTTATGTTTTAAGCTATTATGTATGTATGCTGATACTCCACCTCCTCTTATATCCGGCCTGTAGTTGGAGTAAAGTTTGTAGTTAGTGATTGGTAGTTGTAAAGTTTGATTTTCGGTCTGTATCCAAGTTTCTGTGAGCAAAGTAGTTATTGATATTGATTGTATGATGCATTTAACTTCATCGAGTTTGCCTTTATTCCGAATATTACGAGCGTTTAAGTAGAACAATGATAAACGTGATTTTTCAGTCTGGATAAGTTGGTAGTCGTTAACTATTTGATAGTTTATGGTATCGGGTGAGGTGTTATTTATCATTGGTGATTGGAGTTTTTTGAACCCGATTTTATAATACTTGGTATGCCATTGACATATTTTATTATGAGATCACTTTCTCCATTTTCTGTGCGTTGTGAAAGTTCACCTTTTATATTCGAAACCGTTTTATAGAGGGAGAATAGAACGTTTATGAGGTGGATCATGCCTAATCGAAGTCTGGCGGAGTAGTCCTTTGGAGTAGACGGTAAAACCTATGACTATTTTCCCCCTATAGAAAATGCGATCAGACGTTCAAAAGTTAGTGCCTAGAGAGAAGGGTATTTACTATTTTAAATACGTTATTTAATTATCAGAAAATGGGTGGATCAAGGCAGAACGCAGAAAAGTTTTATCCATTACGAATAAAACGTTTTTCATTAGTCCTACAATAAAGAATGTCATTTTTCAGTGATTAATTTTGTAGATGGTCATAAGAGCCACACCTATCTTGAGCTGGCGCAACTTTGCCCAAGTCTCGCCATAATACTTATAGTCCTTAACCTGAATGCAACGCGACTTACAACCAGCTGATATCACTGCATTTCGGCCCGTCAATGCTATGTGGCGTAAAGCTGTCTTCGAATGGCGGACAAACAATTTCACAAAAAAGGTTTCTAAAACAGATGTGGGCCTACATTGGCAACACTTTTGCCGAATCGAAATAATCCACGTTATGAAATGGTTTGGAGACATATGGGTTGTGCCCATTTAGTCCAGACAAAGTGGATTACACAAAGTGCCTGATGCCCTCGAAATCACAGCAAGCCATTTTAGATGATCACCGTTCCGTGCATATGAATTACCAAATATTTTAAGAATAACGACTAATAATGACTGAATCAGAAATACCTGTATCAAATTTCCCTTGTATTCTTTCACTTAATAATGATTTATCAGTACCAGAGCTTACACAAGCTGCAGAGATTATTGTTGAGTATCAGAAAGAAAACTAACCCTTATATTTTTCATCAACTAGGCACCAAATTTTGAATTTGTTGGAGGTGAATGGGTGATCATGGATGTCGAAGCAAACAAAAATCTTTTAGGAAGCCCTAAAAATGTTTATTCCCTCATGTGCCCGACCGATATATGTTTTTAAGCTGAACGCACATTTGTCCGCGCCGTACGCGCCGACTTTTAGAATTCGTTGTATGAAATCATTTGAAACCTCGCACATTACACCCGCACCGTACGCGCCGACTTTTATAAAATGCGGTAGGTATCCGAATATTGAAGGACGTATGCTGATGACGTCAAATAACGCGGCGCGTTCGGCGCGAGGTGATACTCAGTGTTGTCTAATGTTGCCAACTTAGTGGATTTTCCACTATAACTGGTGGTTTCGACTTACGTGATCTAAAAAAATAGTTAAATTTAATTCAAAAACCCGATAATACCTGATTATTTAATTATCAATAAAAGTACTTACCTCAAACATACAACAAATCATTTCTCTGGTTCAATTGGCCTTCTAAATCTTTAATTTTCCATAAAAATATATGGTTTTAGTATATGTAGCAATTCTTGAAATTTCTTGTATCTAAAAAATCGTTCATCATCATCTAATAAGTCTTTAAATAAAGTAATTCCCCTTCATATTCTCCATACAATTGCCTTTATAAATTAATATTATGAATCCAGAATCTTCTTTTTCTTCGAATTTTATTTTCTTCTTCCTCTGCCAATAAGCAGGCTATTACTATATTTCTTTCCATAGTGATTTCGAGCGGTCAATTTCACTGTATCGTTTCACACCAGTGCAGTGATTGGATAAAAATACAAAAGTTGTTGATAATACAAAAGACGTACGGCGCGTATGACGCGTACGGTGCGGACAAATGTGCGTTCAGCTTAACGCTTCAAGTGTCAGGGGCCGTTCGGGAGGTCGCGCGATATCGGTAGGCGCTAATGTCAACGATGGTATCTTTTTGATTTTGTATGCCAGCTATATATAAAATATCTATGCATCGATTCGTTAAGAATTAAGATATTTGATTCTTCTTTATAAATATTAAATTCTATTTTTATAATATTATCAATCTCATTTCATAATTGCGTGACGTATTATTGCCGGTTTTTTGTACATAAAGTGTAAGGATTATGAAATTAAGCTATTATATAAAACGGTATTTGTTTTATTTGCTTAACAATACAACATTATATCAAAAGAGATTAAAAAATCACACCCCATCAATACGTTTTTTCACACAAAAATCTTTTAATATCTACCTCCTTTTACGCGGCAAAATAAAAACAAGTTAAAACAATCGAAAATGTTCAATTTGAAAAGGTTTGAAAACGTTACATTACGGCCTTGTCTTTAATCTATGTTGTTCAAAGATTAAAATAGCGTTTTATCTTAGAACAACATAGATTAAAGACAAGGCGTGTTTAATTGAGAAATGCCCACACGGGGTCGGCTGACACACGGGCATGCATGCGGGTGTCATGACACTTGAGCGGTTATAAAGTTTTTGCCATTGCCGAATACCTATTAAAAAGCAAAAAGCAGGTAAACAACACCGTTATTTTGTGCTAACAAGTGAACATTCGGAAGCTGCGGAGCTAGAAAATAATGAAAAAATTGGGCACAAATGGAAAAGCAGAATTGAATTAGTACAACAAAACAAGACTCTGACATTATAATACTCTCTTAATGTTTAATCTAACCAGTCAATACCACAAAATCAGAAAACGTTGAAAGAATTACTGAAGCAGAAAAATTTAAAGTGACCATCCAACTACAACACAGGATGTACAGAGACAGGATGAGCAGCCTTTATCTACAAAATATTCAGAGAATATTTTAATAAAACCGAAGAATTTATATAGAAAATACATTATCAACACATAATGGAACAGGAAAAATCGAAATAAAGGTCTATTTCTATAAAATATCGATAAAACACGAAAGGTTTTACTAAAAAAGGCACATCAAAAAATGTAACCAAAGAAAAAAACATGGTAGACCAACGAAACCGCTTTCAGATGAAGAACTCAGGAAAATATTTGAAGAAGATTTGTTCAAAATAAGTCTTATAACAATAATATGGAGCTTAGAAAGATCTGGGTATAACTTTTTAAGACTTCCAATAGTGCCAATGATTATACTTAATTTACAGTGCCATTCACTATACTAAAGTGTAACATTCTCTAGAAAAAAGTTTAATTAGATTTAAATTAATTAAACATTTCTTTTTAAACTTAATGCGTCATTTTATTTATGGCTATGTAAACTAAGATCCAACAAAGCAATCAAAAATATAAAAAAATTGTTTATTTACGAAAATTAACCACTTATAAATAGAAGCCAGCTTAAAGTGCCAATCAATACCAATACTCGTTAAATTGAAAGGAAATAGACACGTCAAATGGGATTTCCAAGTGAAGTTCGGTAATAAATACATTGCTCTCTACGGACACATCAAATGTAAGCGGATTTTACACGAAAATTAATTTGCAAACGCATCATGAATAGCCCTTAACGTGTCAAAGCGTGTAATTTATAACAAGCTTACATTTGCTCACATATTTGTTTTATGAAGTTTAAACGAACAGTACTTAGAAAACAAATTATAGGTTTTACATTTGCAGCCGAGCGCTCAGTTTGCGAATTTTTTACTTTTACTGTTTTGATCATTTTGCTATTTTCATTAAATTTTTCTTTCATATATTTTCTAACAATTCTCCAGTATTTTCCGGTCGCAAATTCATTCGATATGTAAAATGTAAATATTATATGTTGCTTCAATTTCCTAAGGGCATATCGGAGGTGTAGTCGAGCAACGCGTGTACTGCAAAATAAATTACAATGTCTGATGCATTTAATTGTGATATGGGCATGACGTAATTCATTTATACCGCCGCTCGTGTACGTCGAAGAACAAGTTTTATGCTGTGTTACATACTTATACATAAAATTGATGTTTATCTATACATATGAATAAAATGAAAGTGTCTGTCAGTAACATCGATGTAACTGCCTCTTATTGAGCTGAAACCTGTCTGTCTATCTGTCTGTCTGTCTGTGTCTGTTTGTCTGTATGTCTGTGTGTCTGTCTGTTTGTCCGTCTGTCTTTGCTAATCTTCTGTAGAATGGCTATACCAACTGTAATGAAATTTCACGAACAGATAGAGAGCAATACCAGAAGTGATCTGGGCTATATTCTATCCGATAAACTAGGAGATTTTATTATAATAAAAAAATGATAAGATGAAATAAAGGATCTGTGATGATTATCTTAAATCTAAATTACGCCAATTAATAGATCCCACCTTGGCGCAACCAGGGCGTTTACCGGCCGTAAATAATGATTTCACTGTGTTTCAAAGTTGTTGTCTGTGTGGCCCGCTGCTCAAAAACTCTTTTTCTGTTGTCAGTAACGTAGGTTTTCTTACATTTCTCCTTTTAACAATATATGTAATAGATCCTAATTAAAAACTGCAATTAATAATTTTAATTCCGTAGTAGGAATGGGATGTAAGTTAAAAAATTATAACTGGTGCTCATTTATCAACAGTAGCTCCTATCATCAAACAATTCTAGCATCAAATTATTTAAAAATATTGCAATAGCTGTTTTTTATAAATATGCATAACTTTGCGTTGCATACATACATACATACATACATATAATCACGCCTCTTTCCCGTAGGGGTAGGCAGAGACCACTTCTTTCCACTTGCTACGATCCTTACATACTTGTTTCGCTTCGTCCACTTTCATTATTCCCTTCATACATGCTCTTCGGTTTAGGGTACTCTTGACCTGGCCTTTTTTCAAGACGTCCCTGATTTGGTCGAGAAACGTCCTCCTAGGTCTACCCCTTCCAACACTTTCATTCACACTCGCCTTATACACTTTTTTCGTCAATCGTTCTTGCGTTGCATAAGTACATTAAAATGAAATCTTAACGCTACTTTTGCTTTAAAACATTATCACGTTAGTATATTAATATTATGATCATCATTATAGCCCATCACAAATCCATTGCTGATCATAGAACGCCACAAAGCTCGGTCCTGAGCCATCAGCCACCTTATATAAATATATCGAATAGTAAAATTAAAGTTCTAAGAAAAGCTCTGAACTTGACTGACTTGAATATTAGTCATTCGGGGTAACTGAGCGCAGTGGGTAAGTGAGCGCAGTGAGTATATCTCCCAAACGGGGAACGGGGGGGAGGTTTTTGTTTAGGTCGAAAAGTGACGCTGGTGTGCCCTGCTAGTCGCGACTTGTCTCTGTGGCGACGGTTGATGAATAACTTTTTTTTCATAAAAAAACAGTATATGGTGTTAAAATTCGTAGTTTTTTTGTTTAATGGAAAACAGTGTATCATCGACGTTATTGATTTCACAACGGTAAGTTGTATTTTCTTTGAATAATAATATGTTTACGCTACATTTATGTTAAAAAAAATATGTTATATTTGTTTTCAATTTATCTTGTGAGCTTTCATTTGCAATTTGGTGTTCTGGGGAAAGTGTGCGCGGGTAAGTGTGCGCATGCGTACACTTGCCCCTTCGGTGTTATTTTCGTTCGAACATTGTTTTATAGAGAAGTAGGGTTTACTAACACTCTTATTTTATTTTTCAGTGTCTCATCACCATGCCGCGAAATTATATAAGAAAAAGACCTGAACTTGCATCGGTCACTGAAGAACAAATCTCTAGAGCTAAAGCACTCATTGAGCATGGAAAGAGCAAAAGAGCTGCTGCAAGTGCCATTGGTATTAGTGAGTCTTGTATTAGAAATCAAAATCATCATCTTGAAGAGGAAGAACAAAGTTTTCTATGGCCTCGACCTCTACAACAGTAGAATACTTTTGTCCTTCTATGTAAGCAAAAATATACAGAGCTAAATACTGAAGAATGGAGTCAGTGCATGTATTGCAAAGACCAGTGACATCAGGATTGCACTGCATATGAGAGAGGTGTTTTTGTTTGTGATAATTGTATTGATGATTCCTAAATGAATATTGTTTCTAATACATTAGACAATCCCAACTAAAATATGTTGATGTCTAAATATTAATAATTAAAAATTTCTATAATTTAATTTTAATTGTAATCCAAATAAATGTTAAGTTTATTTTATTTTATGAGAAAATTGTTATTTTTATGCAAAGACTAATAACTAATAAAATATTTTCCAAGTGGCATTACAATAAAGAACCTTTATTCTTGAATATTGTGTATATTTTGATTAATCCAAGGAATGCGCTTACTTACCCCATATGCGTATACTTACCCCATACGGGTGCGCACAGTTACCCGCATCGTGGGTCAAGTGAGCGCATTTCGATTTTATGTAATTAAATGCTTACAGAAAAAAAACCACCAAGTTTTCTATTCTTGTTTTTATTTCAATTAAGAGGTTACTATATGGTTTATCTCAGAGCCGTCTTTTATATTCCTAACTCTTTTATTTTATGCGTAGTGAACTAATATTTACCAAAGTGCGCACACTTGACCCGAATGACTCTAGAGCTTGATTCAAACACACACTTTTTTTTAAATCGGTAGTGATCGACACGTGTTTTTTAGTATTATTCTCTACCTTTAACCCCTCAAGTTCTTAGTTTTTTTTTTGGCAACTCTAACCCACTATACGAGTACAACATTTACCAAAATTATGATTGAAAAAATACAACATCGCGTCGGATAGTCGCTGGATTTTTGGCCGCAACCACATTAATACAGCAAAACGTTTCTAGCTTTTCCATAAAAAAATTATATACTCTAGCTCAAGTGTATATTCTGGGCGGAAGCAAGAAACCGTTTAGGTCAGTAATCATCTGATATTATGATAAAATTTTTAATTTTCTATGTTATAAATTATAATGTTCGATAACCAGTTTATACAGTTATTAGGTCTGGCTTTCTCAGTCATAGATCAACTCATATTTTTCAACTATTACTGCTGCTTATGGTATTACTACTAGGTTGCAATACCTTGACATATTATTCGTAAACATTTTGTATTCTCCTTATCATCTTTTACTACTTACACCTTGAAAAAATCTGTCTAATTGACCTTAGGGGTATTTATTGTATTAAGTATAAATTTAAACCTCCACTACTGGCGCCATCTTCAAGTTTTGAGCACAGATCAGCAATGTCACTAAATATTATGAAATAACGTAAAAACTTCTTGACGTAAAACGTTAATTCTTCTACGACCCCACGCTTACGTTATTGTATATTATTACGCAATGAAACACAGACCTAATCTCACGCTTATTATTTATCTCATTTATACGACGTACACATTTCTCGTTTTTATTTTTGTCATTTTTTTTAAAACACCCAACCTCCACACTAGGAAGATCTCTTGTATCGGGGGCTGTTTACAGACCCGGAAAAATTATTTGTAGGCCATACAAATACTTGTTTCGTGCGGGATTCGAACCCGCGGCTCTTATCGCTGCAACTCATTGCTAAGCCACTGCGCCACGGAGCCGTCAATTTTCAAACATTTATAGTATTTTTGTTGATAGTTTAGGTATATTAATAATTGTACATGCTCTAGTGCCTCTACACCAAGCGGTATAAAACATAAAGGGAAGAAAGTTCTAACACCTTTTAAAACATTTGTTTTAATCACATTTCATAAATATGTAATATAAACTAGCGACCCGCCGCGGTTCGCCGAAATAGGACACATTAATGCGGCGTTATTTAGATTTAAGAAATCAAAGACAATTCATTTTATCATTTATCGAGTTTTTCAAAAAAAAAGAAGTTTTTCTAATAAAATATCTGATAAATAAATACCTGACGTTGCTCTCTATCTGTTTGTAAAGTTTTGTCACAAGTGGTTTAGCCATTCCGAAGAATAGCCCAGACAGACAGACAGACAAATTTTTCAAAAATGGTAATTCATGTTATCTTAATTGCTTGCAAATAATACCATAAGCTCAATATAAGTCATATTGAGCTTATGGTATTATTATAGACAGAGACTTAATTTTATTTCTATGTATATAGATAAACTTATGATGCGTTGCAATATTAATATTATATTATTATCCCGACCGACTTTGGACGACTTTGGCCATGGCCGAAATTTCAAATATTATCGTAAATTTTTAAATGCACCTAATCTATTATAGTCCCAATATTCGAAATAGGTTTTATTTCCAAAGCATGTAAATAGAATGGTAAACTAAATATCAAATACAAAGTTGCCTTTTTAACTTTTTAAGATTTTCATCATAAGTAATACAGCCCATGTCAAATCTGCAGCTATTCCGGATCCACCCGCTTCCTCGACTTTCTTCATGTCTTACCGGGTCGAGGCCGCCTTACATTGCGCTTAACGCTACGAAGCTGCCACTTGGGAACCTTTCTACTGCAGCAGTTTAGCCGGTATTTTGCTACTTAACTTTTATGTTCTCTTAAATTATATCTGATTTAACGAAATATTGTAGATAATTTCTGCTATTAATTGTAATTAATTAACACAATGGCTTAAATAATATAATTAAAAGACAAGTACAGTATTGATAAGCCGCAATTCGAAACTACAGTTCACGTCCTCTCGTAATGAGATTTCAGATTGAAATTCATCGTTCATAATCTTTCATTATATTCATGAATGATTCGGATTTAATCCATGTTGTATCCTTTTATTAGTGCAAGTATACGCATCAGAAGCGATTTAACATCGTTCCTCTGGCGACTAGTTTAAATTAAAAAGTCAATACCCACTATAGATTTTAACACAATTGGTAACAAAAAACCACTATGAAAGGGATTGGCGAGCCCAATTCAAATGCGTGCATATTGGTGGACTGCAGCGGGGCTAAGGGATCTGGTATGGTGACACCACAAGATGTGGTGACAAACTGATGAAACATGCAGGTAGTTGATGGATACAGGTGAATCAGAACCATGCATTGCGACAGTATATAGAGCACCTATTATTAGCAGTAGAATTATGAAGGATTGTAATGATGATGATTGATAACATTTACGAAGGAAAAATTTCATATAAAAAGTAAAGTTACAGCTTTTATATGTCCCACTGCTGGCCGCAAACCGAGAGTGTGCTTGTTGGCGGGACTTCATATGTCCTCAAAATATTTTATTCTTCAGACATGCAACTTTCCTCCAACGCCGTATGCGTGGTAAAGCAACACTTAAAATTGTAAGTAACAATTTAATTGTTGCCGACGGGGATAGTATCCAGTTTGCTTACGTATGGGGAAATTTACGGCGAATGCGTAGACTCTGAGCTACTATGGCTCTTGATAATTATTTATTTGATGTCGAAAAGATGATAATTAATTTATATTCGAACTCAACATCACAGCTTCTCCGAAAGAGTAATGTATATGTATATATAAATAAGACAACGCAACCTACATAGATTACACACTACGATCCAGATTTTCCCACATACCTACTTTTATAAAATCCTGTTACCTTAAAGCAAAATCTTAACCGCATAATTAAATCATGTCTCGGGTTCAAAGGAGCGTTTCCCTTGAATTGCAGATGATTTCATATAGATCACCATGTAGCAGCTATATCAAAGACTTTAGAACCAATTTGCTTTCGCTCGGAAGTAATTAAAATATCATACGCTAAAACTTCGCTAAGCTAGTAAGATCTGAGAGATTAACTAGAAGTACTTGGGCGAACTATCTTTGCTCTGCGTTTAAAAATTTTTCAGCGTTGAAACCTATTTATATAGTAATGGAAGTAAAACATTATATAAATAAAAAAATCTGATCCAAATACTTAGAGCCGTTTCGGAGTAACCAATTATTATATATATTCATATGTACAAAAATAAACATTCAATTACAAAACATGGTTTATTCATTGTTTCGGTCTTAAACTTTGCTTTAGGAATATTTCAAATGTATTTTGACTATCAATATAAGTACCTCGTTTTGTAATAGGACCAAAAATTACTCTACTGATTAAAAATAATTATTGTGTATAATGTATATATCTTGATAGTTTAGAGACACGATGCTTGCTTTAATTTTTATAAAACGCAAGAAACCTAAAGGCAATGTCCAGTACTGTCACTACCTAAATTATTATTATAAGCAATTTCAAGGACCAATTTAATACTTACTTGGCAGTGAAAGATAATATCGTGCCGAAAAAAATTAGAGGATTAGTGACGTTTATGTAATGTTATTGGGCTGACGATAGGCATGGTGATGGTGATGGTGAAGAAATAGATATCTCTTTAATTAATTCCTCAATCATATAACATCTTTTATATATATAATTAGAGTGACGAACGAGCAAACAGCTCACCTGATGTTAAGTGGATGTTGTGGCACATAGACATCTACATCTATCCTCTAATATTAATCAAAATTAAGATGCGTCTTCAGGCCTGATGGAACTGGAAATTGATTACTCCAATAAGAGTACTGCAAAGCCCATTTCCGGGTTTCCTATCTACCGCTTTTTATGTCTTTAGCATGTGCACTCTGGTGTTAACGGTTTCGCATAAGTTCAGAAGACACGAAACCAACCGCATTGCGTCTATCTCGCGTCATCGCTTTCGCCTTTGTGTAATTTAGATATTAAACTATACAAAAATATCGTGAAGTGTATAGCCATTTAAAATAACGCTATATTTCTCGCTTATCTGTGAAGTTTATATGTGTGAAGACAGCCGGCGCCGAATCATCGAGGCTGCATTCTCGCCGAATTATAATTAATTAATTTTAACCAGCCCCATTTCCAGTAAAAAGAGTCTCCGGTTCTTTATATTCAACATATAAAAGCAAAAAATTAGGCAGTATCTTTTTTTACAATAGTTTTATATTTATGTATGATTTACAAGAATAATAAAAACAATGGTAAAAAAATTATATCTTGGAAAATTACAAAGTTATTTTACTGAATACGCGCGGTGATTTTGCACGCTTCACTTTATAATACAGAAGATTAAGCTTTACCGCCGGTTGTCGGTAAGTATTGTATAGGAATCGTAGAGAGTCGTAGTGGCACGCGAGAGCATAACATCGTCAAATACTTACTAGGTGACAGGACTCCTTAAGCAGGAATATCACCCGCATACCTTTTTCTGTCGCCAAATAGCAGTGCCTGAATGTGCCTTAGGCGATTAAGGGTCCCCCGTCTTATATTAATAAATTAATTAATACATTTAGTAACACTGTGCAAATTCTTATTTAAATCTGTTATAATTGTTGGAATACTAACACATTTGCTTTTCTAATACGTGTATCTGATTAATAAAAAATATAATACGAGATTCACATCACTAAAAGTGCAGATTTACTTTGACCTCTGCGGTAAAAGACATTGTGAAGCAACCGGTATATATATATAAACATTATTTAATAAGACACTTGATTTTATTGTCAAAAATGCTTTATATTTAACTTTCTCAAAATTGTAAGTAGGAGCGAAACAAAACCTTGTGACTTTTTTTTACAATGGCATTTATTACCTAAAAAAGATTTCATTTTAGCATAATATAAAAAATATAAGCTAATCGGCGACGTCTCCCGGAGGTGCGAAAAGTGGATTGTGGAAGCCCGTCTGGCTACGCCGAATGTATGTGGAGCAATGAATGATAAGATGGATGAAGTATGCGATATGATGTATGATAGAGGAATAGATGTGTTATGTGTAAATGAGACAAAACATGTGTAAGCCCGAGACTGCTATGGATACGAATGAAAGTGGGCTTAAAGAAGTTGTTTGTTCTAGGGGTCTACGCCCCAGACATGTCTAAGCCCACTTATATCCGAGAGCAGTTTTGGGAGATGGTAAGGATGGTGCTAATGAAATGCAAGGGTGATGAAAATATTGTTATATTAGGAGATTTTAATGGAAGAGTTGGCATGAAGAGGCTTGGTTATGAAAGGATATTGGGAACGTTTGGTGATGAAAGTATAAATGAGAATGGTGAAAGCCTCCTCACCGTAAGTGTGGAAAATAATTTTTTGTGACGAACACTTTCTTTCGTCATAAGAAGATTCACATGTATACATAGGAAAGAGGTGGTGATAGAAGCATGATAGATTTCATAATTGTGGATGAAAGAATGAGGAGCGTAGTGGTAGATACAAGGGTTTACCGGGGGTCCAACGTAGGGACGGATCATTACTTGGTCTTATGCCGAATTAATGGTCTATTCAGACGTTGACGGCATCGGACATCTGTGTCTACCACTGCGTAACAGCGTATAAGAACAGAGAGGTTACAAGATGTAGGTGTGAAAGAGAAGTTCAAATGTAGACTGAGAGAAAATATAAGTGGTATGGATGAATTGTGCATGAATGATTTAGACTTGGAGACTGTGTGGTATAATGTCAAGAAAGGTTTGGTGGATGCAGCTACCGAAGTATGTGGTGTAATTAAGAGAACGAATGAAAGGAAAATTAACACTTTATGGTGGGATGATGAGGTATGGATTTAAGTAGAAGCACAGAAGAGAGCATGGCCAGATTTACTAGCAACCAAGGCTAGTTATTCTAGCGGTATGAATGATGATATTGAAAGAAAAAAGGGAGTCTTTAGACATCTAAATAAGAGAGTAAAAGAAGTAGTTGAAAGGAAAAAGCAAGAAAAAACGGATAAGAATGGTAGAAGAATATAGGATAACTTCCAGGCAAATATTAAAATGTTCTGGAAACTCGTAAGAATTGCCAGGGGACATTCAAAACAGCCTAGAATGAATGCTATACGAGACCAGAATGGCTGTATTCTGAATGACGAAGTGTCGAGTTTAAAGAGATGGAAGGAATACTTTGAAAGCGTGTTTATGAGTGATGAGACAGAAATTCCGAAAGAAGAGGAATGAGATAGAGAGATAAGTATAGATAAAATAATGAAAGCAATGAAAAGTATGAAAGCAGGTAAGGCAGCCGGATATGATAGAGTATCACTCGAAATGCTAAGGGCTGGAGAGGAAGTGGTGGCAGACCTGCTGTACACCTTGTTTAATTTGTGTTGGGAACTTAAGCGGGTACCGGGAGACTGGTGCAAAGCCGTGATATTCCTACTATATAAAGGAAAAGGATCGCAGCAGGACTGTAAAAACTACCGTGGTATCAGTCTTCTTAGCATTGTGGGAAAACTGTATGCTAAGGTACTAATTGAAAGAGTTATGAAAGATACTGATGGAAAAATTTGGAATGTGTAAGCGGTATTTAGAAAGGGAATGGGATGTACAGATCAGGTCTTTTCCATGCGCATGATTTTTTGGCCAAAAACCAAAAGGTTTTTTGTGCGTTCGTGGACTTGGAAAAGGCTTATGACAGAGTGGACAGGGATGTATTAGGGCAAACACTGAACTCATTTGGGTTGAGCGCTGGGTTGATACAGGCATTGAAGTCTCTGTATAGGGACTCCAGTGCTTGTGTCAGGATCAACGGGGCCTACTCGGACTGGTTTGGCATCCATAAAGGGGTCAGACAGGGCTGTGTGGCTTCCCCGTGGCTGTTCAACCTATTTATGGACAGTTGTTTGGAAAATTTGAAAGTTGAAGAATGCGGGTTAAGAATGGGTGAGTTAACCGTCAAATGCCTTTTGTACGCCGATGATCAAGTCATACTCGCGTCGTCGGCGGCCGAGTTGCAAATGATGGTTACATTAATGAACAGTTCATTAAAAGAAAGGGGAATGAAAATGAACGCAAGTAAGACGAAAGTTATGGTTTTTGAAAGAGAAGAAAGTAAAACGATATGTAAAACAAGAATAGAAGGGGAATTGGTCGAGCAAGTAGATGAGTTTGTGTATTTGGGATGCGTATTTAGCAGGGATGGTAGATATGATAAGGATATAGAACGACGAGTGAACGCAGAAAATAAAGTAAATGGGGCTCTACACTCTGTTGTGGAAAGTCAGAATGTGTCCAAAAAGGCACGTATGGCAATTCACAATGCCGTGTTAGTCCCTACTTTAATGTATGGTAGTGAAAATTGGGTGTGGCAGAAGAAGCATGAGAGTAGAATTAATGCTGTAGAAATGCGATCATTAAGGAGTATGTTAGGGCTGAATCTGAATGACAGAGTGAGAAATTGTGTGATTGCAAGATAATGTTGTGACCAAGAAAGAATGAATGAGGAAAGAGTGACAAAGCAAATTTATGTGGCAGAGGTGAACGGCAGAGTCGGGAAGGGACGCCCTAGGCGAAAATTTATCGATCAAATTGGCGATATATTGAAAATGGGCCAAATTAAGAGTACTCTTAACCGACGAGCGTGTTTGCGTAGGTATATGGATGTGGAGGAGTCGAGAGAGGTGTGTCGTGTCAAATGGAAGTCCATAGTCTCTGCCTACCCCTCTGGGTGACAGGCGTGAGTGTATATGTTTGTTTATGTTTATATGCATAAGCTAATAATGTAATATTAAACCGATAAAACTAATACACTATAAGTAATTTAAAGCCTAGCTTGAAGTTGGTACGCGTTTTACAATTTGTTAGAAACTCGTCATTTCTCCGCGTTCATCACGAACACCTTACCGCTTAGTTAAAGTTTATCTTTGTAACAACGTGTCGCAGAAATTTCTGTTATGTTTTCGGTTGGTGCTGAAAACCGAAACTAGAAATTGTAGCTAGGTGATTGTGGCTTTAGCTAAAGTTAAACTCAAGCTTTAAAGCTTAATATTGTCATATAAGCATTTTTCGCTTTTAAGTACATGAATGGATATATTGCCCTTAAAATGAATACACATTATACCATTCCTATTTTTTTTTCACAACAATATTAATTTAAGAGAATGTAAATTCTATTGCATTTTACTTTGTTTAACTTAAATTAAATGTGCAAGTGTTAGTTAAAATACTTTTCTGATTAAATGAAATATCAATAACCACAATATACTATTTGATCTTTTGGACAGTTCATAAATGTGACGAAAATAATATACACTCGAAAATAATTCGATTCAAATGTGGTTATTCATTTGAGTCAATATGTACTCACCGCTAACGTTCTGATAGTATCAATTAAATTTACAAACATTTTGAATCGGGCGAACAATTTAAATATGTGATTTATTCTCACATTAAATTTTAAGCTTTTGGTAAAATTATTTTGGCTTATGAGAGTATGTTTTAAATATTTGTTTATTTAGTTGCTGTAAATTTTTGAACCGACAAATATGTCTGTCGTGTGCGTCGTGTCTGCTTAAGAAAATCCATCTCCCCGGTATCGTAAGAGACGCCTATAGGAATCTCTCCCCGAATGACGTACTTACTGAACGCTTATATCTGCGTCCAGCGTACCATGGGAAATCAGCGAGTTACTATATCTCAGATGAGCCAATCTTTCTACTACAATAGCGAATCTTATCATTATGCGGTCCCTAGACGGTAATGCGGCATGACATACTTTATATACTGTCATGATCGTTTAAATATACTAATTGATGGGAGTGACGTGCAAACTACCTGCAGGTAGTTGATTGACAGTTCATTTAATTTTTTATTCATACAAATTACGATTGATATGCAGGCATGATCGTCTTCGGATTGACACTTTTTATATGATAAGGGTTAAACGAGCACACAGTCCACCTGATGGTAAATGATCGCTGTGGCCCATCGACATCTACATCTATCCTTGGTTATGAATCAAAATGCAGATTCGTTGTCAGCCGTGAGAGCGTGGTCACGTCATGCAACAGATCAATGCCTTCTTTAGCTGCAATGATACACTACAAGACCACCCAGATGACTTTACTGTTGACACAATCGAATATGGTGATTCTTCAAAACCATTAAGTAATTCGTGTTGTTATTAATATCAATGTATTAAGATTAAACCGATGTGTGGGAAACAAAAAGAAAAAATAAATGAAACCGCGCCGCGGCACCTGTCTCCTTTGGCAGAATGCCTTATAATTTCTTTCCATCTACAGTAATAATGAGTGAGCACAATAACCAGGTTAGTTAAGATTCTTTCGATTTAAGTAGTTCTATTTCTTCTATTTCTTCCACTGTGTTTTCCCTATATGTTAACACCCCCACCCCTCAGCTTCATTTTCTTAAACAATATAACTAAAAATCTGGTATCTAAACTGAAAATAGCTTTTACTCATACTTTTGATTAAAAGATAACGTATACTGTGGAATTTAAACTAAAGGATATATTTGAGCTATATGATAACTGTGTGTTAAATAAAATTTTGGACGAAAACATTACATATTGCAACGCACGTGTTTCTTTCTACTATTATCTTCAATATGACACAAAATGTATGTATAAATGGAACTTTAACGTAATAACTAAATATTTATTACGGTTATTTACAAACAAAATTAAATTCTTGTTTTTCATCATTTCCTATTTTTGTCTCTTTTAAAAATTTATTATCTACCAATTTTACGACCTACCGAAATGGAATAGAAGGACGCCATTTTCATTTTTCTTTAAACACATTAAGTCAGAAAATATTTTCTGTAGAGAAACACCAATTATTATATTACGAAAATAAAAGACCAATAAATATGCGCTTGATTTGATAATTCGTTTAAACATACACATTTCAACATTAATAAGAGATGTGACTACCTCGGAAATTTCAAACGTAAACCAAATTTTCCCTAATTATGAACGGAAAAGCTGTATCAAATTCTAAAGCAAATAAGATATGAATAGATCGCAAAATGATGCAAATATTATTTACAACGTGTACCTCATATTAAAAAATGAGGTACTAACATTTTGTACCTCATTTTTTTATTCGTCCAAGAGCTTAACAAATACTCCATTCGGGCATGTTGTTAATTATTGATACAGGTGTTTGTTTAAAGATATATACATGGGAATGTTACAAGTGTCATAAACTTTGTAAGTTATCAAAAACACATTTACCTATATTGATCAAAGTTGTAAGATGCTATTACAAATTATGTGACATGAGATGAAGATCCAATTTATATACTCTTGCTATCTGCGTGAAATAAATACCTACAATCGCGAAGCGCTCCCGGTATAGACTATAGAACGCAGTCTAGCTAGCGCGTTCTAGGCGATTGAATGTTTAAGTTTTTTAACGCTGTTTACATAAATAGTTTTTTGTAAATACTTGCTGAAATACTCGTCGAAATAGTTTTTGTTTAGTGTTTAGTATATTTAATTGTTGGATAAAATAGTTGAAAAAGTTTTAATGTAATTTAAGAATATCATATATGTATATTACCTATCTATTTCAAAAATTATAATGGCAAAACGTTGTTCCTACTATAACTGTTGCGGGGAAGCAAACAAAAGGATTCAGATATATCATTTTTTAAGTTACCGAAGGATAATGAAAGGTTAATTTATTTCATTCTTTTGTCAGATATGCACTTATAGCGAAAAAAGAATTAAGTAATAATTTAACTACAGAAGTAATACCTAAGTACTTTATTACAAAACTTAGTTGAAATTTACTTCACTACCCAAATATCTACTTACATACCTACCTATACTTTTATGTATAGTTATAATAACACAAACTACTGAAATTAAAACTTTGTTTAGAAGATTTTTAACTAACTAGAGTACGATCACATTTCTGTTAGGAATCCTATTTCGGGTTTATTTGTTGTTTATTCTATCTACCTATTTCTTACGAGCCAAGCATCGCACGATTCCCGACGAATGGCCTTGCAAGTTGCTTGCGTTGGGCATCACAGAACTCACATAGTAGCGGAAATATGGTCGATTATAGTCAGAATAGGTACTTTACCTAAGTAACTTACCATTTCGCAATGTATTTTTTTACTCTTTATTAACAGCCCTTAGTAACCACCGAAAGTCCGTTGTGACATAGGAAGGGAAAAAAATGCAAAGTAATACTGACACTCGCACGCAGCGATAAATTTTTATTTAGTTTGCGTGCGCGATTTATCTGATTTATAATAATTATGTAGGCTATTAAAACGTTTGCATGCAGTCAACATCAAAGGAGTGCAACTTCTGTATGTAGTACTATCATTTATTTTGTGTTTAACAGACATTAAGATGGGTAGGTACTTTAAAAACTAGTTTGTAAGGTAGTTGATATATTTTATTTCACTAGCTACCCACAAAATAAGACTGTTAGTTCTTACGATTTGTGTTAAGTTTGTATCATGTTATCTACTTTCGGTTATTACTGTTATATTCTATTCTAAAGCCTTTTCCTGTAACTATTAAAACAATAAATTATATTTTAAAGCTTTTTCTGGTGACTCTACATCTTAATAAATCTAACATCATAAGTGGGATAAATTCTCTGTTATCGCTTATAACAGAGAATTTATCCCACTCTGAATAATAAAACAAAATAAAAATAAAAACAGTGTGTGTCGTGAAGACACACGATAGAAGTGAAACTTTTGCATTACAGGGAAACATTTCATTATTCACCAATGACTTTTGAATAGCATAGATTGTTTATATCATTCATTTATTTACCTACATAAATTTATATAGGTACATATGTGTCACAGTGTATTTTCTTCGATCTTAATACGAGAAATTATCGGTTTAGTGTGTTAATAGCGCCATCCACTTCATTCTATAAGTAAAGTCATTTTATCAAACCAAAATTGATTAACTCTCATGGTGGTACGTAGAAAAGACGCTAGATGGCTTTAACACAATTTATGCATTAATTAATATTGTGTCAAATGCGATCACTCTTTTTAAAATAAAACATGTACCTTGGTAACTGTTTTAAATCAAATTAATATAAGATTAGTATTTGAAAGAAAGACCGTTGTAATCATGTAAATCTAATTGTATTACTATATACTTTATGGTATATAAAAACCTGCGTTCGCGATTTGAATGATCGACCCTGAATGAGCATAGTGTTTATCCCCACCACTTTTCGTCACACAAAAAGTTTGCGGATCAGAATTTCAAAGCCCTCCCGTAAAAAGTTTCAATTCTTCTTTGAAAGGTTTTATTTTTTAATAACTTTTGAATAAAATCTGTACCACTGTTATAAATCTGGCTGATTTGCCAAATCATTTCGCTATGTAAATCTGCAGTAAATATCATAATATTTTTTTTTGCTTTATTTTATTATAAAGATTGAATTATTTTATGAGATTAAAATAAGAATTACACACAATGGACCTTTCATTTTTAGCAACGCAATTGGTTTAAACCAGTCTTTCTCAAAGTGGGCGATACCGCCCCCTTGTGGGCGTTGGAGACCTAGATCTTGTTCAAGACTTCAAGATCATTTGAATAAAATGCATCCCGATAATAAGGACAAAAATGTAGCCTATTTTCAAGAAGGAAAAAGGAAAAGGAGCATAATGCTCAGCCATGTGTATCAAGACTTTTTTCGGTGGCTGCTAAGCAAGACGATGACGGACTTCGAGCTTCATACAATAACTCTTTGTTAATTACTCAGACAGGTAAACCACATACCATCGGAGAAACGTTAATTTTACCGGCAATAAAGGAAGTTATAACTACTGTGCTCCATAAACTAGCGGCAGACATAATTCGAAAAATTCCTTTGAGCATTCATTTGAGCTGAAAACATTGAAGAGTCATTTTGCAATCATCTGAAGACTAGTCAATTTTCAATTCAGTTGGATGAGTCCACTTTACTAACTATTGAAGTATTGTTGCTGTCTTACGTGAGGTTTATTAAAGATGAAAAAATATGTCAAGAACTATTATTTGCTAAAAATTTAGAGACAGACGCAAAAGGAGAAACCGTATTTAAAACTCTAGAAAAGTTATGTGATGAAAAAGGAATTCCCTTGAAGAATATTATATCAGCTGCGACAGATGGTGCTCCAGCTATGACGGGGTGTCAAAAAGGCTTTATAGCGTACTTAAAAAACAAAATTCCACATGTGCTTGCCATACATTGCGTTATACATCGACAACATTTGTTTGCTAGAAATTTAAGTGAACGACTGTTTCAATCATGGCAACATGTCATCAGAGCAGTCAATAAAATCCGAAACAACTCTTTAAATGACAGATTATTTAATCAGCTTTGTGTTACTAATGATTCTGTGTGAAAGATTGATCTTTCACACAGAAGTGCGTTGGCTATCTAAAATAATTGTCCGACTCGATTTTACAATCTGTTTGACTCTGTCCAGGACATTTTGAAATTGGAAATACTAGTGATTTATAATAGTATACTAGTGGTTTATAGTAGTGTTAGATCCTTTTTCAAATGTCACACACATAGCAGTATCACCCCAACTGAAAGAAGAACTTATAGAACTGACAATGAACGAGGTAATAAAAATCAAATTCAAAAATGGCTTTTGGTTACAAAAGTCAATCCCGCAGTTGTACCCTGGATTGTGGTCGATCGTTCAACGATTTTTGATAGCATTCCCATCGTCATATTTGTGTGAACGTGGATTTAGCGCTGTGACAACGCTGCTTACTAAAAAAAGAAATCGTTTGCTTGTTACCGAACGCGGCGACTTACGACTGTTTTTGAGTAAAATCGAACCTGATATCAACAAACTTGTTAAAAATCATCAAATTCATCCATCTCATTAGATTATTTTTAAAACTAAAATTGATTACCTTGTTTCTTTTAATTTGATTAAAATATATTATTAATATTAAAAATTTGCGTTTTAATTGATCTCACTGGTAATTATGTCTAGTTTAGAATGTAAGTTTAAACACCAGAACCGACTAATATAGCACACCATAATTAAATTAATTATAGTAATGAAATTGTGGTTATTAAGTTTTAGGACTGTATCAAAAAATGGGGGCGTAAAAAAATAATTGATTTTCAAAAGAAATAAGTTTGATAATCTCTGATTTAAACTATACGCGAATATATATCTGGTGAAATATTTTGCATTTAGTGAAAATTTAAATTGCATCAGTAAGATAATTGATACCACACTGGAAATATTTCTTGATTGAGATCATATTCACTGTCCTAACAAGTATATTATGATTTCAGAATGGATCTCCCTGCTTTGCCAGAACTTCTTAAGGCGATTAAAGACGCTGTCTCCGGCACTGAGATGACGCTGAGATGACGACGTTGCCTTGCCGAATTTCGATCCGACTACGAGTGACCTAGGTACCGAGTCGTGGTGCAGCAATATCGAGAACCTCTGCAATAAATTTGCTCGGAGCAGCGTAGCAAATGTTGTCAAGAGGTAGGTAAGTCCCTAGAAGGGTGTGCACTTTTCTGATACAAGACTTGGGACCCCGCATAGGGTCAGTTCTGGGAAAGTCTACGAAAAGCTTAAAGGACTTTGTACCCCGAGAAAAAGAATCTATGCTATGTGTATTGAATTGTCAGATTGGCCGAACTTATTGTGGAAAGTACAGCAATCTATATATAAATAATATAGTAGTATATAATATAGTAGTATAGTAATATTTATCGGGCTTTCGAGAAGACGAGCGCTCCCTTTCTAACCTGTGGCAAAATTTTCTATAATGAAATATAACTACGATTGTTTATATAGCAATTAGTATGGAGTGTTAAGCCAGGCTTTCAGTGTGAAGTTTGTTAAGCGCGGGGGCACGCGGGCGATACGTTTGCAACTTCACTTCACATTTCAATGTTTACTCTGTATGTTTACTTGAGCGAATGAATTTTGCAATTTGAAAATTTATGCTTTTTTAAAGATTTTTAGTGAAAATGGAGGATAATAGTGTTCCTTGTGATGAATTCAAGTGTGTTAAAGTGCTAATCGGCGAGGAAAAGGTAAAATCTTTAAACTTTGTTGAGAAAAAACAGCTCATATCCACGCTAAAACCAACGCCTGATCTGTGTATTTCTCAGACGAGTGAAACCCACAAACGGCAATTTAATAGATCTGTTTACAAAACTCATTGGGTTGTTTGCTGCTCACATACCAATAAGTTGTACTGCTGGTGCTGTATATTCTTTTTCAACGAAAAAACAGCTCGGAATACTATGATTTAAATAACTTATCTGGAGCCATTAAAAGGCATATGAATTCTCGAAAACACATGAATGCGGTAATTTCGTTTAGTAATTTTGGAAAAAATCGGATTTAAACATCTTTGTCGCGTCAGTTATCCGAGGAAATTACAAATCACAACATGCGTGTTGATTACAACCGTAGTGTTTTTCAAAGATTTGTCAATATTGTTTGCCATTTAGCACAACAAGAACTTCCTGTCAGAGGTCACGATGAGTCGAAAACTTCATTAAATAGAGGCAATTTTTTAGAACTTGTATCGCTTCTTTCGCAGTACGATCTCGTGTTAGAAAAACATATGCAGCATCGACAAAGCGACAAACGGCCGAGTTATTTATCTAGTACAATCCAAAATGACATTATTCATTCTGTCGCTGATGTAATGAAAACTCGCATCGAGTACGAAGTAAAATTGTCAAAATTCGTTTCAATTATTATTGACAAAACTCCCGATGTTAGTCACAAAGAGCAATTATGTCTGATTCTCTGATATTATTATGGAAACGATATTCATGACTGTTTTTCGGGGTATGTAGATGTGTCTGAAAGTCGCACAGCAGACTCACTTTGTAATATCATATTGGAATTATTAAACAAACATGACTGCACCACAAAACTAGTTGCGCAAAGCTATGACGGTGCAAGTGTCATGTCCGGTGTTAGAAATGGAGTGCAACAAAAAGTTAAAGATGTTTGTCCCCAAGCCATGTATATTTGGTGTAATGCGCACATTTTGGCATTAGTTTTATCTAAATCTTGTAACAGGATTGGGGAAGTCAGCACTTTTTTTCAGGCTTTATTTAATTTTTTTAATAACAGCACAAAACGGTCGTCTTTTTATGATGCACATTGCACCAAAAATTGCCTAATGGCCCCGCAACGCATTGGACGTATACGTGATGAATTGTGAATACAGTATTGGAACAAAAAGATAATTTGATTAATTTGTTTTCAGATATGTGCGACAATCCGCAGAACTGGGACGGCGATACGATCTTGGCCGCCGAGAATTTTGAAACCACATTGCGTTCATTTAATTTCAATTTTTTTCTTTCAATTTTCCACCGGGTATTTGAAAAAATCGACTGCTTTTACAATATTTTACAAAAATCACAAGTTGATGTCGGTTATTGCAGTAATAAAATAAAGGAGTTTCGGACATGGTTACGTACTGAATTTCAGTCAGATTTTGATCACATTTATGAAAACACATTGCAAAATAACTTTGCTCCTCGTTTGAGACGCAATGTGCGCTGTGCTCAGACAGAATACAAACGACTTTTTGTTGAAATAATTGATAACATATCTTCAGAAATTAATGGCTGATATTCTGTAATTTTCAAATTAAAATTTTTCAAATTGTTCAACAACAAACTATTCGAAAAACATCGTTCATATTTTCCTTTAGAGGCATTAGATTCATTATTTGAAAATTACGCAAACTATTTTGATAAACAAACATTCAAAAACCAATTGATTTCATTGTATTCCTCCCCTGAATTAAAAGACCGCAATGTTTTCGAACTCATTGACTTTATAAACGAAAATAGTCTTGAAGAGGCCTTTCCCCAGCTTTTAAAGTTAGCTTATCTTGTCGTGACTATTCCAGCCACAACTTCCTCAGCGGAACGTGCTTTCTTATCTCTGAAGCGCATCCATACTTATTTGCAAAATACACTAGGTCAAGAGCGTCTTTCAGACTTATCAGTTATCGCAATTGAAAAACAGTTATTGGTACAATTAAAACGTTCACCGACATTTTACGCAGACGAAATCAAATCTAAGAAAAGAAAGAGAGACGATTCGATTTAGAATATAAATAATTTTTTTTTTTAATTTTGTACATAGTTTGTTTGTACTTTGTTCATGCTTTTCTTTTGTTCATGTATTGTATTTTATATAAATATCTTTTTCTTTCGCTCAAGCAAAGCCAAACGGCTTTTCTCAAAGCCACCGAAGGTATGCAATTGCTGATATGTCATACAATCAATCTAGCAGTAGTATGCCTTCTGTGTGCTTTGTTAAACACGTCCTCGACAGCACTGAATATGAAACTGAACAGTGGAGACAGATCAAGATTGGTGTATTTTTATAAAACTGCTAAAAACAACAAAACCATATCTTGGGCTTGCCCTAGTTTGGAGCCCTAGCTTCGCCACTGATTGGCCGCATTGGTCTTGGCTATCGCAATTATACTGATTTATATTATTTATTAAATAATTAAAAAGTCTTAATTTTTTATATTTATTATATATTTAGAGTTAAGCCTTTCTATTTATTTTCAATTCTCGTTTAGATAAGCTTACTATCTCAGTCCATCTGTAATACAGTCAAATCCGGCAACTTTATCAATGGCAAATTAACATTGTCATTTTCTATCTTTGAGTATTTTGTCTTTTTAATATTAGTATTTTTTTTAATTACTAATAAATACCAAATCTATGACGAATATTATGTCATTTAACATTTACGCCCAGTCTGAAAGTACCTTTTTTGTTGGAAAAATTGGCTTTCAAAAATTTCCAGATTCTAAGGTAATTAAATTCAAAATTTGAGGTTATTCATTTATGTGACTTACAACAATACTCTGACAATACTCTGAATGTGTAAGTTTATTTTTAAATTGGATTCATGTTCAAGCGTAATTTAAATTAAAAAAAAAATAAAAGTGTTATTGGGGTACATAAGAAATATGTTAATAATACAAAGATAAATTGTAATATTTAATAATTTCATTTTTATTAAAAATATTTTAACTAAAATTTGCTGCTCAATTTTTTATAATAAAACGCTTTTTCATTTTTTCAGTTTTTGGTATTAAAACAAAGTTTGTTTTTTATAACCCAAAAATTTTGCCGCCCTGGGTAAATACTGTTAATCATAGTATTGTTTCTTTCTATTTTCTTTTTTTTTTCTTTTACTGCTTTATTTCACTGGCTACCTACAAAACAGGACTGTTAGTTCTTACGGTAAGTATTAAGTTTGTATCATGTTATCTACTTCCGGTTCTTGGTACCTTATCAAATAATTAAGTGCCGACTAATTACTTAAATAATTACTGACATTCATTTGATTTACAAGATAATTTAATAAGAATAAATAAATGACTAATAAATGATAAAAACTGACGCCGTCCGCTTATCAACTCCCGGCGGACATAACATTAATGTTGTAATGAAATTTGCACAAACAATTATTATCAGTTATTATTCGCTGAAATATTGATTTAATCGAGTAATATGAGAAAAATAATTTATGGTGCAATATTTATATTATTTAGGATAATAATATTCAAGCTTAGGTTAATGTTTGAAATCATTTGAATTGTATAAAAGTCCGCTATGATGAATAGATCAGACAAGTGAACAAGTTAAAAGGGGTAACTCTGCTAGTTTGTAATGTCAATACTGTATGGACCGAAAGGCTCTTAAGCTAAGTAATATATTTTATTGGACCGAAAGACTTAAGCTAAGTGACCTGTTTATTTTGCTATTACACTATTTCTTTTAAATGTTAATGCCATGTTGTGGTGTGTGTATTTAATAATTATGTATTTTTGTTTTGCATACTTTGGTCTTATCATGTAATTATGTCCTTCACGTTACGCCAGTGTGTGATGGTGACGGGGACATATTACGTTTGGTCGAACTGTAATGATGAGGTGATCGCTACTATGCTGTTTCTAATGTCTTCATACTAATTGTATAGAATAATATATTGTAAATTAATTTTATTTAAAAAGAAAAGTCCCACTTGCTAACTACTTTCTTGCTGTTTCTTCCCAGGAGTTTTTTCCGAACCAGTGGTAAAAGTAAAACATGATTTTCAATAAGAATTACATGTAATCTATATTGAATCAAATGATTTTATTCTATTCTATTCTTAAGCCTTTTCCTGAAACCATTTGTTTAATATTAAAACAATAAATTATAAATTATATTTTAAAGCTTTTTCTTGTAACTCTACATTTTAATAAATCTAACAGGCTCTTGAGGGCTAATAATTATTCATTTACTCTGTATTTTTGAATTAGTTTGCTTTGCGTAGTCAACAAGTACCTCGATAACGTATAAGTAAAAAAATCTTTACGTTATCGAGGTACATTACAAATACAATTTGAACTTTTTATGCAAGAGAAAGCAAACAAGCATACGGCTCAGCTGATGGTAAGTGATCTGCAACATGACATCTGCAAAACATCTACAACGTAGAAATATATGGGATTTTTATTAATTAAATTTTTTGAACAACCGTTTTTCTGAAAATCGATTGTATTTCTGAAATTCATTCAAATTTAAAATGCTTTTAATATAATCAAATTTTAACAACCGAATCGAATAATACTATTCAAGGGTCCGTTAAAGATAACGAGTTCATCGAACACAAAGGTGCAATAAGCGATAAGGCAAAAAAGGTAACTCCCAATGATATTAAATCAAACCGCAACATCGCCATTCTCTACAACACGTTTTTACGTTATCTACATAGATTATATAGTCTTATAAACAGTGATAAAAATATGTAGACAGACGAAATTTCCAAAGATAACTAATATTAACAAAGTTCACTGCAAAGCGAGTTATTCCTTTGTATGTGATTAAAAACTATGTTATTAGAAAAACATATTTCTATTTAAATAATATTCAAATAGAACGGCTATATGTGCAACATATCAAACATGTACATAGTTAAGTGTTCTTTAAAAAAAACTCGTTGGGTGTCTTGCTGGTTCTTTCCAGGGCAGAGGTATTTTTCCAACCAATGTTAATAAATTAAATAAGAATGACTCGCAATAACTATTATTTATAACCTATATTGAATCTAAATAAAATTAAGACAACCTACCTGCAAACAAACATTTAAGAAAAACATTCGAGATCATTTTCTAAAATTGCTTTACAACTGCTAATGTTCCGTCATCATTAGTATATTACGTATCTTTATGTATTGTATTATATTATATTTTCTTATAATATATAAATTTATATACTTGTGTATATTGATATATGTATATATGTATGTATGTGTGTGTTGATCGCGAGACCTTTAATCTCTCTAGCAACAAATTTATCAATTTATACACTATCCCCATAAGGAATTGGGCCACTGCTGGCTCTAAAATATAGCGTTATGAGAAGGTCATGTCCTCTAGTACAGATCACAATTTAAAGTTCAACGTATTCAACTCATTTGAATCTCTTGAAATGAATGAAAAATTTACTTCAAACCGTTATTTACACGATAAAACAGGAGGAGCAATCTGCCGGTAGTCAAATTCCTGCCAAAAACTCCAATCGAAGTTTCTTACATAATAAACGCATTCCGAATTTGAATTCTGAAAAAAAAAACTCTAACAATAGCCATCCATTACATTTGAGCCTCAACCGTACAGTGGCGTTATAAGAATATTCACTACCCCAGTATGAACGTAAACTTACTGTACTTTGAACAATGAAAGTTATGTTTTATTTTATTTTATTTAATGTATTTGTAACACTACCAAATTTCGCACTCATCCGGGCGCAATAATATGACGTTAATCGCTTTATTGTAATATATATTCATAATGATACTTTTAAACTGATTTAACTTAAAATAAAGATCGCGTTAATAAAATCAAACAAAATCTTTTAAAATAATATTGGTATAGTATATATATTATTTTATTTAAATCATGTTAGAGGCGGTAATGTAGAACTGTAGACAAAAAATCTACGTCAACTTAAGAAATTATTAAAGTTTGCTCTTCTCTTCTCCCAATCTTCTCTCTCTCTCTCTCTCTCTCTCTCTCTCGCTCTCTCTCTCTCTCTCTCTCTCTCTCTCTCACACACCTCACCAATTAATATTATAATGCAACCGATAGAGATAATACATGCTTAACATAAGTAAGCTGTAATAAATGGTTATTAGTAAGGACGAAATCGATCAACATTATGAAAACGTAAAGAAAAAGAACAAAGATGCAGCGTTTTAAGTATAATAACTTGTGTTAAGATCCTCCACTCTTCTATATCACTTACATTTACTATTTGCATGATCTATTTAATAATACTTCATTTTTCACAAAAGATCCTTATTAGATAGACCATTATTTAACTTGTAACCAAACGTCGTATTCGAGGACTGCTTTGATTTTACGTTATAATCGAATTTACAAGATTATGTTATCCGGTGGATAGATTTTCTTTTTATCATTAGTAAGGGACATTTTTAGGAACTTTGAATGAGATAGTGTGGATATTTAACCAATAAGCTCTTAAGGAAACATATTATGTTACAAAAAGTTTTTTTTTATTCAATCATATAATCAGACTGTAAAATTTGGCATTTGAAAAATATCAAAAAGCGCTGGTTGGCTGCTCGCGTTAGAAGCTAAATAAAAAATACTCTAATGCAGGAAAAATCATGTGAGGAGAAATAACGACTTTGTACTTTCCAGTGGTAAAGTTTCATCTGGAGAAAAATGTGGCAACTCACTTTACATTCAACAAATTTAAAAACAATTTGTTTAGAATCCGAACTACTTTGTGCAGTTTCCCTCGAAGAACATCTATGATAAAATAAAGTTTTCATTTCTTGACATAACTGTATAGTAAAGCCTTATCTAAAAATATATTATGACAATAAAGACCTAATACTTGCTAGTGAATATTCTGCATGTGGATGCGGATAATTTCCTTTAGCGCTATTACGGTACTACCCGTCAGCATGGAATCCTGAAATTTGTGCAAGAAGCAAAGTCTCACAGCACAAACAAAGGAAAAAATCCCAAAAACCATAAAATTAGAAGTTATTTAAAATAAGAAAACTAGAAGATTAAAAACTTAGTTTTGCTGTAGGAGCATCGGCCGTGATGTAGACCGATATAATACGGGAGAACGTTTGTCCTCAATCCGACTTACCTTTTCGTTAGTTCAAGGTTTGGTGCTTGCCTTACATAATAATTTATGATTTACAGTAAGTATTTTGGTGAAAGTAGGTATTTATTATCTAACTGTATCTACTGTACTGTAATCTAATATAACTGCTTACACTGTTATACGTACCTATTGTATATAAATGAATATTATCTATATCTTTGTTATTTTACGGCATTCATTGAGTTCTATGTACTACGTACTAGAGAAGCCATTCCAAACAAAAAATGTGCACTACTCTGTTTTCGCGCATGCGCGGGAGATAGTAGATTTTAGTCTATGATTGTAGATAGCGTGGCATATAAATGAAGAAATTTATTTTTTCTATTGTAATATTATTAACTATTTATTCACTTGAACAACAAATAATTTTACTTATTTGACTACTGAATTATTAATTACGTTCAGGTTTAAACTTTAATTTGAAATCTCGTATTATTAGCGCAGCTCCACACTATGAATATTGAAGCCACACTAAGTGACACTAAATTTGTACGGATTGCAGTACAGTTCATTTGAACATAGTGAATGTTCGGAATGCCAAATCTAGTACGTAGTACATATATATCGATGACGGCATTAGACTCGATTCCCAGGACGGATGAACTATATTATCTAGTTTATTCAAAATACTTACCGCGGGTTTTTAAATAATATGGAAAGAATAAGAAGTTTTATTTAAAAGATATATGAGTAAATGGTGGTAAAATGATGTTTTGGATAAAAGCGACTTTACAGGCCTTACGATGCAATTAATCTAGAGCCTGTGTTATTGGAACGAAGTTCTTTATCGGACGGTAAGGATTTGGCGGATAGGGGCTAGGCAACAAAAAGTGTAAGATTTTTCCGTCACGACCCCTTCTGACGAGTGTAACTGGCCTTAGCGGCTATAAGAAAGCGAGATGAAATAATATCCACTTTTTCTTATCTGGGCATGAAAAAAATATTATTTTATTTAAAATGACACTTCATTTTAATAGATGCTAGTAATTCATTTATTTGTATTTGTTAATCAATAATATAATACGTTTATCAATAATAATATACTTCGAAAGGAACTTCGTTCCAACCGAGTGTACCACGACACTCACGCATGTTTTATTAATCTAAACCAACGGCCTTTAGTATATTAAATCTCCCACGTATTGCCTTATAGGGGCCATATATTTGCCATAGTTGCCACGATTGATAGGTGGGTTAGCAACCGCGGCTTTTTATTATTTTGAATTACTAGCAGTTTGACTTTTACTAAATTTTCAGAACGTTGTTATGATTTCTTTTTACATTGTTTTCTACAAAATTTCCTCCCCATTCGTTTACTACAAACGAGCACACGGCTCACCTAGTGATAAGTGGAAGCTGTGGCCAACAGACACTTACATCAATTCTCCATTAAGAAACAAAATGTAGATACTTCGTGACCCCTGAGGACTAAGTAAGAATGCCTTGTTAGCAGTAAAAAATGTGGTTTAAAAATATAAAAGTAAAATATTAAAACTAAATATTTTTAGAATCTTGACTTGCATATTTAATTAAATGACGCCTATTGCGCGGTGGTGACGTTGCTCATTATGTCTCGGAATATTTCTGTAATTTGATAAATCTTGTTCAAAGTCACTATTCCTCTTAAGAGCTTAAATTAACAACGATTTAACCGGTAGCACCGCGGTCACTTTTCCCATTAGCCTGTGGATAGTTTGGTGAAAATGTAATGTACCTAAGTGAAGCACAAATCTTTATTTTTAACTCGCGTTACTATACGCGAGTTAAAAATAAAGATTTGTGCTTCACGAGCTATTTTTATATCTAAAATAATGCTATAATTTTAGTTCCAAAATATTCACTAAATATACTCAAATTATTTGCACATCATCACGAACATATCTAGAGAACGTCAAGTTTTGATAAATATCAGATCCTTTTGAATAATATTTTTTTTTAAATTCCGATTTTCACAATTTTCCATAAATACGTATTGAATATTCTATCATCGTTTCCACTTCAGAAACAATTTTATAATAAGACATATTAGCGAAAAAAAACACTGATTTTTCACCCAATTGCCCCGTCTATGGGTTTACTGATGATGTTAACGGTGTGTTGATGGATTGTGCCCAAAATCAGACATTAAAAAGTGCATTCCCTCATTTGATTTCTCAATTAGGTGACTGGAATATTATTTTCACTAAGTTCTAACAAGGGCTTTACCAATGTACTGTTAATTTTGTATAGATAAGTTACGCCCAGGATGTAAGTTTAATACATATTAGCATGTAAACTGTAAACGGGCGTAATAATTTAATTAGCATGTAACCTGTAAGCGGGCAAATTCTTTAGTGATTGAGACAAAAAAATCTGATTTATTTTCCACTACAACCTGACAATATTACAAATACCAAAAATAGCCTGTATACTGGCTTTTTAATCCTATAAACTGGGATAAAACAGTGTGCCAAATGCTTATTAGTCCCAGAATTTGGTAGGTGTGGCAAATATCCCAAAACAACAACGTTACGAATAGCATCATATTGACAAGAAATAAAACACAAACACATTTTCGTGTACTACAACTTTATTTCAACAAATTGATCTTGTATTCTAAACTACAATGCCGTATATTTAAGCTGTATTTACTTTATATTAAATGCTGCATTTTCGTAAGTTGCACAATCGTGTAATCCTATTCTAGGTGCTCATCCACTACGCTTTAGTGCCAGAACGAACTTACATTATAGATCATCGTTGTATTATTAATGTCATCGATAATATTATTCCGCTTTGGATTCGAAACAATGCTAGCCAATAAAAACGTTATTATTTAATGTACATTTAGTTAATATACAAGGGTGCCCTATATTTTACTTACAATGACATAATATTGCTGAGTAATGATATTATTTTCGTATTACAATGCAAGGTTTATTGTGTAAAATTAAAAAACATTTTAAAAACTTCAAAAACAAAATCTTCAAATAAAATAGTTCCACATAGTATAACAATTCAGTACCAAAGAGTTCATTAGAAGTACAACTTACTTACTACTTACTAATAAAAGGAAGAAAAACTCAAATCTATCTGCAGATAGCGCTTTTATCGACCGTGCCTTATTTACATTTCGTGTCAAAAGTGAGATTGCGATATTTTCCGATTTTTGCAAAGAAGACAAAAAGCCAATTTGACGGAAAGGTTAGAATAAGGCCAATTTGATTGAAAGGTTAGAAATTACGTTAGTGATTTTTAGTTTTAAGTAATTTCTGTATTTACTTTGACCGTAATAATCTTCAAGATTTATAATGCATGGAATACAGCCTCGATGAAGCAGAGGCCTTAAACATTTAATTCGAATTGCCTTTTCCCACGCTTTACTCCGCTTTAGATCTTTACGAAATAAATAAGTCCTTTTATTCTTGAAATTTAAAGAGTGCAACATTATTTTCTTTACATACAGTACATTATTTTGTTTCATTTTTATGCCTGAAACTTTACCGTGAGTCTAGTGCAAAACCGTTATAGTCCCACTGTATAAGGGAAAAGGATCACAGCAAGACTGTAAAAACTACTATGGAATCAGCCTGCTTAGCATTGTCGGAAAACTTTATGCTAGGGTGTTGATTAAATAGTAGTGGAAGAAACTGATAGAAAATTTTGGGACGTGCACTGCACGTAGAAAGGGAATGGGATGCACAGACCAGGTCGTTTCTATGCGTGTGAAAAAAAAAATGTTTTAGGACTAAACTCAGAAAGATTTGAGTGCATTTTTGGTCATAGAAAGGGCTTGTGGCAGAGTGGGCAGGTGGCAAACACTGGACATGCTTGGGTTGAGCAATAGGCATATACAGTCATTAAAATCTTTATCTCGTATAGCGACTCAAGTGCTTGTTTTAGGATCAACGAGCCCTACACAGACTGGTTTTTCCATGAAGGTGTCATTTATAAAGGAATTCATGACATATGGCATTCATAATAGTCCAGGAGGAATCGGCGCATGAGTACCGAAAACTATTCCACCTCAATTTTTTTATGCGATTCTCTTAAAATTGTCCTACTGATGATATTGCTATGGGGCAACTCGGAGCCATATTGATTAAACCGATTTTTTTTCAATTACAAGGAATTGTTATTTTCGAACGGGAATTGTTTCTTTTTGATTTTTTTTTGTATCCTTTAATAAAATATGAATAAAAAAAATCATATAAATTTTTACGAGAAAGCTAATATTTTCGGAGTTATGAATTTTAAAAGTTTGAAAAATCCTAAATTCGTATACTTTTCACCCATTAAAAATACATAAAGAAAAAGAATAAAATATAAAAGATATTTTTATATATTGTTTGATAAAATACAAATAAAAAGATCCTATCCTATATGCCCTTTTATGATAAAGTAAATATTTTCGGAGTTATGAATTATATTTATAACATTTTTTTGATGAAATGCGAATAAAAAAGGTTCTATGATTTTTTAACAATAAAGTTTATATTTTCAGAGTTATTAATTTTTAAATATTTGAAAAATTGCAAATTCAGATGCGTTTGACTCTTTAAAAATATATAAAGAAATGTAAAAAAAAAATATTTTTCCCGTTTGAAAATAACCGAGTTGCATTTATATCATCAGTAGGACAATTTTGAGAGAATCGCTTAAAAAAATTGAGGTGGAATAGTTTTCGGTACACATACGCCGATTCCTCCTGGACTACAAAGGTGTCAGACAGCATTGTGTAGTTTCCCCGTTCAATTTTTTTGTGGATAATCGTTTGCAAACTTTGAAATTCGAAGAATGTAATTTAAGAATGGGTGAGTTATATTTGTATCGTCAGCCGGCGAGTTGCAAATGATGGTTACCTTAACAAAAGTTCATGGTTAAAAGAAAAGGGAGAAAAAGAGAATGCAAGTAAGACGGGAGTGATTTGAGAAAAAAGTACAACGATATGTGAAATTATATAGGAATGGATGACAACAGAAAAGAAAAAAGACACTAGAAGAAATTGTGCGATAAGAGAAAAATGATAGTGATTGACAAGAGAAAGGAATGCTTCGGTGGATTGCACAGGTAGAAAAATGAATGATAAAAGAGTGACCAAGCAAATGTATGCCATAGAAGTTATTGGTACAGTCGGTAAGAGACGCTCTGGAGTCTAGACGAAAGTTTATTGACCCGATTGGCGACATATTTAAGGGGGTCTAAATTAAGGGTCCTCTAACCGACGAGCATGTATGCGTAGTTATATATGGTTGTGAAAGAAGCGAGAGAGTTGTGTCAGGATCGTGCCAAATGGAAGTCCGTAGACTCTGCCTACCCCTTTTGGGTGACAGGTGTGAGTGTTTATATATATTTTTACTTGTAAATATATAGGATTTGACAGTATAACATGAAGTCCTGGCCCAGCCGATTTGCAACCTCTGTTGGAAGAAAAGGTAGTTTTTCCTCCCTTTTGGAATGTTTGCTTACAAGTTATTAATAAACTAAATGGTAGTTATAAATATATATTTATATTATAAGACATAAATAAATTCATACTATTATTTGTCATAAAAATAAATACGCATTATATTTCTTTTCAAAATACCATCTCTGTAATAAGGTTTGTTCTTTGCCAAACTCAATAATTTTCATTCGTTTACATACAAAAATAAGAAGTTATATTATACCCTTTTAATAATTCAAAAAAAATTCGTTGTTTCTTGAATTGTTTTGGAATATATTTTAAAAAGATATATTATAGAAATAGTTAAGAATTGATTGCAGAAAAATGTAATTTTGAGGTTACATCGTTAGTATAAATTTAACAATATAAATAATTATTTATGGGTTGGCCTTAACATTAAACATATTTAACATAAGAGTTTTATTGAATTTCATCGATTTAGGTCGTACCCATTAAATTGAGCTCCAACTCTGACAATACATATTAACGGGCAGGCTAAATGCGATCCCTGCTAATTAAAATCCGAAGCAACAATAAATCGTAAAAACAAGAAACGGATAACTGCCAATTAACTGGCATACAACGTTCCATTAAACAGTGAAACCGACGGGAGACATCCTCTTATCTTATTTTCTATATTCCGAAAATCACGCTGTGCGGGACTGCTCCGTTGAATAGGAATTCTTCGCATCGTAATAGTGATCCACAGTAAATGTCTGGCGGGTGCTAACGTGGCTTTACGGACCTGAATGTTAGAAATACACAGACGCGGAACGGAAGTATTACACGAAGATTGCAATCGTCGAGAGACGCTTTCGATGGTTTTGTTTTATCAAAAGCGGAATATCTCTCACACTTTAAGTAACGTAATACGACAATGACTCAAAATGTTATTTTATATATATCTTAATTTTTATATTATTTTAATAGCTTCCTTATATTTGACGGTTATTATTGCAACGAGATTCTTTTACATTGCTCTAATTTTAAAAAGCAATAAGAAGTTTTTTTATTATATTTTAAAAATTACAAAATACAAAGATTTAGTATAGTAAGATTTACATCGAAATAACACATAATTATTGCTCAGTTTCAGAATACTAGACATTAATAAATTGTCTTAAATTAGTTTGTATTATTTTCAACACCAATATATTCAAAAAATTGGTGCAGTTTGTAATTTTTAAGGATATACATTATTAATAAAAAATTTAAGGTTAATTGTACAAAATATATTGCTTTACATTGATACGTACTTAGGTTATATCAGTTAATGTGATTAAGAACCTACGATACGAATTAAAAATGGTCAAGTTTCTTAATGTTCACTGGAACATACATTGACGCGTAATAGGTACGAAATAATAAAGTGACTAGATTTATTACGTATTTACGCATTAGACATACACACAGTTACAACAACTATATATAACAGCTAGATTGATTTGTCTTTCATATTATTGTTACAACCTAAAACAAAAAGCATTGCATTAATTAATAGCTACGAAATTGAATATACGCTATATTAAATTTTATGATAATAATTCATCGTCATTGTCATTGTCCAGGTTGATCACGAAAAGCCCACGGTCCCCTTTATTGTATAATAAACAGGAAATCTAGGAATCCGTTTGAGCCTGCGTCACCCTGTTACTTGTTTCTGTCGATTAGTACTTATGCTGGGTGCATTGCTGTTGACTTGTGCATTTTATTATAGTCCTAACATATGTATGCATATAGTAACAACGCATCTGTAAACTTCTTTGTTTACAGTTTGTCCAAGGGCTACAGTCGCCACTTACTATAAGGAGGACTGTAAGCTATCACTGTAATATTATTTAAAAAATAACACAAATCGTAAACAAAATTGACTTAGTACAGTCATGATATATGTATTGTTTTATGACATACGTATATAGCCACGCTGCAACTGTAGCATAGCTCTACCACATACAACGAAACTTATAACGAAACATTCCATCTCAGGCCTTAGCTGTGACAATGATGTTGTAGACCACTTACCATCAGGTGGACTGTTTGCACTCGAAAAATCTTTAAAATCATATTTTTAAAGATTTTTAAATTACTTTAAAATAATTGCAAAGGTAGTTTTTCTGTAGTAAAACGCAAGCGAGGTAATAGAACAGTAGTAGTAGGTAGGTATGTAAATATGTTGCGCGTTGGTAAATAACCCATGTGTTCGTACCTAACGAACTCGGCGCGTTCCGAGCATTTTCACGGCCATCCGCAATCAACTTTCAGCCGTCGCATTGAAAGTTGTTTGCACGCGCAACTGTTCCTAGAAATTTTCCGGATAACTGAAACCGTCAGTTGCGAATACGGGAATGCAACAAATATTTTTTTATTTGTTTTACAGGCAATTTCTGTCAGGTGCTACTATCCTGGCACACAAGACAAAATTAAATAAACAAAATAAACGCCAGAAGATAGTCGCAACTAAGTACATACTATTTTGCGTTTATGCTTCTCAGTTTATTTTACTCATAAGTGCATCTTGTTTTACATCGTAACTGGTCTTTTCAGTAAACCTTGTCAAACAATTTCAATGCCTTAACTGCATAATTTTGGTGCAGCGCTATTGTTCGCCCGTTGCTTGCAGCCTGCAGCCCGATTTTCATATTTAAAATTTGTGAAATCTCGGCTCAGAGTTTGTTATTTACTTGTGTCACAACTCACTTTATTAACAAAATATTCTACAACTTTTATAAATAAACAATAAATATTAAAAAATATTAAAATATAACTAGGCAAGGTTGTTTGAATAAATTGGGAAGATTTGACCATGAAAACATTTTTAATATGCTCATCCTATTTTAAATGTATGTATGTATGTATGTTATGTTCATTATTTTGTAAAAGAAAACATTTATATTTTTTTAATTCTATTATAAATTATAACATTTATAATTTTTTATTCTATATTAAATGTTTTCATGGTAATGTTGCATATCATTATGTTAGTTCAAACAATTTCTACAATTCTAATAAGGCTTACTGTGTACGTTGATAATTTTTGAATTTAAATATAATTTATAGATGTCTACTTCTTAATGATTATAATGTAAATATGAAAAAAGCTACCTTTGTGTTGCACTAAATAGTAAAGTACCGGCGATTAATTTTATTTTTTATTTTGAAGACTAACTAAGACTAGTATTAATTTGATGACTAGACATTTGAGGTATTTAAAAAAAATATTTTGTCATTTTGTAATGCCCTATTTTATTGAGATGCATAAGTACTTATTATTCGCTCCCCAAAATATATAAATGTTACAGCTAATATTAGAATAAAAAATGAACAAACGATAAGCCAGCTAAACTTAAGTTTAGTTTTGTTTTGCTTTTGTTTGGCTTCCTCAAGACGTACCTTGACCTACCACGTGCACCTCAGAATAATTTTAGCCCTGAATAAATCGAAACCAAAGTTGAACCAGGTATGTATAAGTGTGTACTTGCAGTTATTGTTTATTAAATACAATAAACAATTAAAATCATGTGACTTCTTTAATTTTTCTTTTATTTTATTTTTATTCTACATTTTGAGCCCGTAGGTTGCGGTTAAACTTAACGTTAGATGGCTTAACATGATAACATTAGCTACGCTCAAATTAAAACTAAGTTTGACCGGCTAATCTTAAGCTTATTATTTACACGAACATTAGTCGTGACATTCATATGTATGTATACAAATATTTTTTAACGTAATGTGAAAACGTAAATGATTCACCGGAAAGGTTCTATTTAATTTTTTATTAGAGAATACTAAATAATAAAAACGCAAAAGTTATTCAATTACGACTATCCACATTGGTACAGGGAATGGCACAGCGCGTGCTTGTGATAGAAGCAGTAAGATTTGGAAGACATAACACGATGAATCAAAATGACAATTCTAACGCCGAGCTTCAATAATATATCTACATATTATGTATTTTTTAAATGATACGATAGTGTAACCATATGCTCCTTCGATCAGTCTTATTCCGAACAGTTTCATACTGAAACTGTAACCAAAATATACTAGGATATTTTATAACACACTACCTTTTTATAACACACAGAATCGAAATCTTATTTAGAACTCCTAGTTGCTACGAAATTGACAAATTGATTGAAACCAATATTTTAAATCACGTTCAGATTATTACTGACAGAACGAGTGAAGCATTTAAATAAATTAGTTGCAATAGACTTCCTGAGTGATAAACAGCAAAAATGTTAAAACTCTAATAAAAATTGACATGAGACCATAACAAATGTGGATTTATTAGATTCTATGAAGACTTAATATTATGCATACGAAATTCTAATACACTAAGTATTAGGTAACTTACCATTTAATTCTAATACCTATGCAATAAAAGCCAATGCTTTCTTACGCCCTTAAAATTATTAGTTTTATCAAAAACCACGATTTCGGCTAATGAGCCATTAATAATACCATAATAAATTGTATGATTATCCGTTTAGTTCTGTCTATATATCGAATTAAAATTAACCGTGAAATTAAAACAATATTATCCTATATGATTCTATGCAGAGGTAACTCATTTTGAAAGAAGTAGGTTTTTTAACTCTTCTTATTTACAAGTTGCGTATTATCATTTTTTTTTTGCCCAATACAATTCCACTTGTACCTGCCATTAAAATATTATAATATTTAATGACATTTATAATGATTGAAATATTATATTTTACGAAATAGTATTTGTGATTTTGCACATTTTCGCTAAATAATTATTTATTTATTTGAAGAGTTTATGTACAATATAAAATGAAAACTAGATTAATATCTAATAATAATGTTAAACTTGCACTGATAGTATATTTTTGTATAATATTCTAATTGTCGTTGAATTTTCGTACTTTATGTTTATTTATTTTTGTTCAATAAGTTTTTGCAGTATTTGGCGGAAATAAAACATATTTAGAAATAAATAAATTGACATGAAATTAATATATACTTGTTGTAATTTTCTTGTTATAATTACAACAAATATATATTAATTTACTTGTTATAATTTTTAAGGCTTAAATATTTATAATTAATATTTAAGCCTTGAAAATTATAACAAGAATATTTTTGCTAATACAATACAAACTATCAAATGATATCAAAATGATATGTAAAAATAATATAATTAAAATCTAAAACATTTTGTTCCGTGTGATTGAAAATATACCATAGTTGCTTTACTTGTTTACCATGTACGTAATATAACTTAAATAAATAATATTAGTATATTTACATGATTATATATGTAAAGTGAGATTCGTACTTTTAAAGAATTTTTAATTATATGCTGATTACCTATTATGAATAATAACAATGCGTTCCTTTAGCTAATACTATGTTAGACCGTCATTCCGTGTTATGTATTTTAAACCCTTAATTATGACAATAAGTGTAGATATTAATTGGGTGTTATGAATAGATGTCAAAAATCTTATTGGCTAATTATTTAACGTATTGTAAAATTTCTTTACACTAAATTGCTCTCTTGTGTTAATGTGTCATCGAGAACATCTATCTGATGCGACATTTAAATCTTAAGGAGAAAATGCAAGGGAAAATTAAATGGCTCATAATTAAACGGCTACGTAGTTACAAATGTGACCTAAAAATTATTACAATTACTTAAGTGCTTAATGTCTTTATACAAATTGCAGGGACTTTTCCAAACAACAAAATTTCGTTTGCACTAAAAATGATTAAAGCAAAGCTCTCATGTTTTTTTTAGGCACTGACTGGCACTGTCAACGTTCTAGCGAAACGTAGTCAATTTAGTGGTGAAAATCATAAAATTTTACTGATTTAAAGTCATTTACCCTAGTCAAAATTAAATATATAATACATAATTAAATAATAGTATAAAGACATTTGTGTATATTCGGTATTTTTATTTGGTTACGAATTTATGGTATATTTTACAGTCAATAGCCATCTAGAAAAAAATCACTCTAGTAACGTACGAGACTATTGGATTAACGAAATAAGATATAAATATATAGCGCAAAATGTACCTTAATCCGACCGAGGGTGCTTGTGGCGGGCGCAGAGTGGATCCGGGCGATCCAGCTTAGGCAATGCTTGGTCCCCCCGCAGCAGCACTCGAAAGGCTACTCGCTACTCATCGCACGCTACTCGTGCGCCTATCATGTTTTCTACACTCATAACTTTATTGCTTTCTTTGTACCACAGCTCGACGGTTTCATTAAGTCTCTACGTATCACCGTAACTACTTCTAAACGGTCACACACACTACCACACACACCACACACACACACACACACACACACACACAAACAAACACACACACACACACAACACATGTGGCGCCAAATTGCTTAACTATACAACATAAAATCAGCCTTACTTATAAAAATTGGTAATCATCGTTTTATTAACTACTTAACTATATTTAAGACAAGAAATAAACTTTATTTTTTAAATTATAATTATAAACATTGTTTGTGGTGAAATTTGTTAACCAACAAATAAAATTGTTTTTATTACCAGACTGAACGCAAAATTGAATGATATAACGAAAACAACGCATTCCAGTCAAGATACCTGCATTTTGTAGAATGCGTCTAATAATACAGTAACCGGGTGAATATTTTTATTTTATTTTGTGTGTAGATACTTACTACTAGAGTTTAGACAGCAGCGGGTTAGGGCAGTCGAATGTAATTGCTTAGTAGATATACAATTAATTCATGGCTCGAAGTAGGTGTGGATGGTTGATTTCGGCCAAAAGTAAAAGTTTAAGTTTAAGTCCGATGACATTTTGTTAACTTTATCGAAAATACGAAATCACCTATCAAGTAACATCAGCGATAGTAGGTAAAGGTGCGGCTGGGATGGCCTTTTGGTCACAGTCAATGTCAGCTGCGGATATTATTCATCTAAATTAATTGAACTTTACCCAAAAAGCGTGGTGGATAATTCTAAGCAAGTAACTCAAGTTTATTATTTCTTCTAGCATGAACAAATCCAACAAATACAATCAGCTGCACCTAGTTGCACCAGGCTAAATCTTGTCTATATTTTTAATTATGAAATATAATGAAACATACAAATAGCCGGCTATATAAAACACATGATTCGTCTGGTAAGCAGTTAAATAAAATAAAATTGATTGTCCGGTTTAGATTCAGGCTGTTTTGTATCAATACCAATATATTTTTTCAATTGTTTGGATAAAATTATTGTTGGTATTGTTACATGGTCTACATATTCTTGTATGTTAATTAATTTGATTAATGTTTTACTAGTAATATTTGTATTCTTATTTAATCATTTAATTATACTATAAAAATGTAATAAGATTGATAATTGTTCTCGTATTATTTAAGGTACATATTTTAAGACGCCATCTTATAGCCAATCGTAATTGACTGTTGACTGTGAACGAAAGCTATAATTTATTGTTTTACTCAAAAGCAATTTAGTCGCATTAATAGTGCTAATATTTATAGTTTCACTATTATAAAACATTTTTACTTATTAACAGATAATTTCATATTTATAACTTTTAGCGATAATGTGATAAGAATTAATAACTGTTTTTGTTCAGTCAATAATTGTGATTGAGATTTTCAAATAAGCACTAAATGATGATTAAAATGTAACAAAACGTTTATAAGTAATACCTATATATCACTACGTAAATATTACGCTACATTATAACATTGCAGGCTCTTGCCATAAATTGACACGGTTCATTCCGTCGAAGCCGGACTATCAATTGAAAAAATACTTTGTTTAATTTATTTATAATTTTTTAATTTGAATTATTTTTTATTATGGAAAGAGCCATAAAGATATTAGGTACATAATTATTGCTTATTAATTTCTACGCTCTCGTAGTTAGGAGCAGCTTAGTATAAAATATTTTTCATTTCAATATAAAGGTGTAAAGAAGTTTATAGAGAAATTGTTCGTTGCAATGGTTGGTAGACGTGAGTTTACTCTTTGTTGGAGCGCACGCATGCCGACTCCTGGTGTTTGTTGAGGTAGCTTTTGAGTGCGAAGGTCTTATAACAGCGCGTACATACGTATTTCTTGTCAGCCGAGTGAGTCTGCAAGTGGGCGCGAAGGTTGGAGCGATCCGCGAAAGCCTTTCCGCAAGCGTCGCAGTTATATGGCTTCTCGCCAGTGTGAGAACGCAAGTGCCCGCGAAGAAGCCACGGCCGAGAGAACTGTTTGCCACACACGCCGCAAACGTGACCCATGCGGTGAGTAAGCACGTGCATGGCCAGCGCCGGCATTGACACGTAGGCTTTGCCGCACTCGCCGCAACGTTTCGCCGACCCCGAATCTAAGCTTCGGTGGGTTTGCTTATGGCGCGATAAATTTGACGAAGTCGCGTAGCGTTTACCGCATTCATTGCAGTCGAATTTTCCTCCCTTTTCCTTTAATGTGGTAGGATGTTGTTGTTCGACTTCTATATCTGTATCTGGATCCGGTTCTGGATCTAGTGCTGGTTCCTGTTCCGGTTCCGATTCCGGTTCTGGTTCCGTCACTGGTTTAAGTTCTGGAACTGGGGTCGGCTCTGGCAGCGATACAGGTTCGGGCGCTTTATGTTCAATGAGCTCACTAGGTTGGTATGCCACGTAGCTTATTGGACCTTCGACGGTGGCATATTCAACGGGTTGTATAGGTGCGACTGCCTGAAATGTGTGGATGATCGGTTCGGGAGGCTCCTCGGCTATTATAAAAATGTTGGTAGGTTGAATAGTGTAGGTATATAGCGGCACGAGAGGCGTGTCAGACGCATGCAAGATGGTAAAGACGGCGGCGGGTGGAAGTGGAGGCACGCTGTGAGCCAACGACAGAAGTTCGTGGGCTGCCTCCGTGTCAGCCGCCGAGCGCTCTGATATTGGTGGACTGGCGAGCTCCGCATATTCAACAGCTTTCGTTTCTGAAAAAAAAAATATGTTAGTATTTATAGCAGATATAGGGTATTCAATTTATAGAGTTAATAGACCGGACATTAAATCCGCTGGCGGATGGTAGGTGTACTACTGTCGCATTTGCGCTGGTAGAGACATCCTAAGAGACTTATAAGTGACCGTGATTTGGTTATAATCAAACTTGTTAGTCTCGAGCACAGGTTCAGAGTGGCCAATTTCTCGATACAATATTAATACATTCCGGAATAATATGACATAATTCCTGCCTCCCCTTTTCGCTATCGGACCACCAGCTGCTCGGCGGGTCTTCATCCCTTTTTTGACGATATTGCACAAATCCGAACTAAAGAGCTTGGTTCTTGTTGCGTAATGCGTAGATCAAAGAGGTGGAATAACTTGCCAGCGTCAGTTTTTTTATCTCATTGCAATGTAGGTGAAGTCACATTCAAGGCAAGCGTGAATACACTTTCGTTGCCCTAAAATAGTGGGATTTACAATTTAGGGCTTCATCACCACTTACTGCTAGGTGGGATTGCAGTAATTCACTGGTTTAATACCCTTAATAAAAAGCTAATACACTAAAATAAACACGTACATAATGGTTGAAAGCATTAATGATCATGCTCAAACGTTACGTATGAGAATTGATATATTCGTAGCAACAGAGAGTAATAAAAAGTCTTGGTAGCCTAGAAGCTGAGCTCTCGTCTTAAATTTAATATTACGTGAGCAAAATGAATGTAATCCTCGCCCGATCCGGCACTAGTGGATAGTTAATCACAATTTCGAGGCAAGTTGAAAGAAACTTACTTTGAAAAGATGTGAAATCCGCTAGAACGCCCTAGGCACAAAGCACGACGGACTCTTATCAGATGCAAAACTGAAATTAAAAGACATCCAGAGTGGAACCGACGTAGGCAATTACTTTTTTATACAATGATATAACAGCAAACGCATTCATAACGTAATATGGGCCAAAATATAACGATCCTCAATAACGATCCTCATTCTCCATCGAGTGTTAGAAATTTAAATTAAGTTCATATCCGTGCTTTGTCGTGCGGAGTTTATTTTTTCATCATAGTCGACCTTTGAACCTTCACTCGTCCATTTTCAATTTTAAAATGATCGTACCAAATTTTTAACGGTCAGTGAAGCGCCGTTTTTTCAATACTCTTTTTGTTTTCTATTCAGTTAGTAGCTCAGTTAGTTCAAAAATATCACATCGTTATTTTAAAGTAACGAGTGTTTCAATATTAGTACATCTTTGTTTGATGACCATTATATAACACGTATTTATGAAAAACGCACCTATTTACGAAGCATTTTATATTTTTGGAAGTTTAACTACTATTTCGTAATATTTATTTTTATATATTTTTAAATATACAAATTCCCTTATATTTCACTTTGTATTCTTAAATATATTAAACATGAATCGAGTCAAATGTCCTTGTTTCTATGGCGAAATTCTTATTGCCACGGTATTTTGTTCCTATTTCCGATTAAGAGATACGGGTGTTACGAAAAATCTACTGTATTTATATGTTTCTTATCCTAAATTTTGTTTCCTTATATATGTATTCTATTTAAGTCATTAATGTATCTTTTCCATACTTTACAATATAAATCAAGAAATGTATTAATTAATTTTTCGTCAGTTATTAAGAAAATGGATTCATATTAGTGTTTAACTGCCTCAAAAATATGTTTTTTTTCATAGAATATACAAGGAATAAGTGAAAAAAGCTATTGTTTGAATACCACGGAAATGTCTTTTATATTTGAAACCCTACAGAAAAAGAAGCGTTTACCTTACTTAAAGTAACTGAAGCTTATTGAACAAACTGTCGACAACTCGAACATAAATTTGAACACTGTCTCCCTGTCTCTACGGCAGCTTCGTAAATGGTAATAATTCAGGTACGACTTTTCGTTGCGATGTTTTTTATCCTTTATGTATATATTTGTACAGAAAATAATTTCATTAGATCGTCAGTAAACATATAATTCCGAGAATGTAATGATTTGTTTCTCCTTTTTTAAATAAACATTGATTCTTATGATTTCTTTTTTTTTTAAAAAGAATATATGTTATTGCATAAATTTCTCCTGTATTGTGGTGGCACGTAATTAAATATCAAGATCCATAAAAATAATTATACGTAGGCCATGCCAATAACATCCTAGTCTAGTTCTGTGCGAGAATCGAACCTTCGGCCCGGAGGGCTGGAGCAAATTTAACCACGGCAGTATCGGGTCATCAATTTCAACATCAACTCTTTAATGCAAAGCTCCCATTCCCCATTCAATGTCACAAATAATTTTTCTGGGTCTGCATTTTCGTCCTTGTGATATTTATGTATGTGAACTGCCCCCACGGTGCTGGAGAAAATCTAGTGTGGAGGTAACGTTATTAAAAAAGTAAAATAAAGTAAGAACGTAGATATATAAAGTTTTGTGCGTAGAATTATTATGCAATATCTACTAAATTAGACCACTTATAAGACAGGTATACAATCTGATTGACCCTACTAAAGTAATCTTGGAAATCGTTGGGAAAATATTTAAATAAATTAAATATTGGTTATAAAAATTAATGGTTTCAAAATGTAGTTATAAATACAAAAATTTATTTTTTAAAAATTAGTAAAATTCACGAAAAAAATGTTTAAAAAATTATTTTGTTAAGTAAATTTAAAGCGATTCTGAGCTCAGGCATATTGGCGATTGATTTTGTTACCCGTGATATTTCAGCAAGAATTTGTGGAGTTCCTATATCTCCGAAATTGTTCACTTAACTTTCACGTACCCCAACTCAGGTCATATCGATACGCTCTTTGTTTAACTTTGTTAAAATGAAACAAAAATAGTAAAAAGCATGATTGCAGTTCATACGCGCCAAAAGTGAAACCTTCGAATGAAATTAAATATAGATAAAACAAAAACATTTCACAGCAAATGATTTATTTAATTTCATAATTTTCAACCAAAAGTGTGGCATAAAATATAACATAAAAATTTAATTTTATAGCAAATAAATGTTACAATCCTAATTAGTAGACATTTTGAGCTTAAAATTTTAGTGTATTGAATCAAAAGAATATTTTCTTTCGACTAAAATTGTTCCGTAATAGCGACGTCTATTACTGAAGTCAATCAATTTTTGTTCGATAAATTAATTTTACCTATACAATGAATTCTTAAAGTAAAATCAACAAAGAACAAGGAAACAAAAATTTATTGACTCTCAAGGTGGTCCGTAAAATAGGCTTATTTAATATAAATCGGTAAGATATGAAACCGAGGATTGTTGAGAATGGTTTTAAAATGATAATTTTATTCAATGTAATTAATGTTATCTATTTGATAATAAATTTGTAATTTTTAAATTCTTAATTTTAACATTTAAAAGTTATATAGCACCGCACACAGAGAAGGCCGAGATAATAGAATAGAATAGAATAATTTTTTATTCAATATAGATTACATGTGTAATTCTTATTAAAAGTCTTTTTTTAACTCACCACTGGTTCGAAAAAAAAACCTCTGTCCTGGGAAGAACCAGCAAGAAACCCAGCGAGACTTTTTTTAAGTAAATTTTACATTAATGGTTGTACAAACTATTTAAGTACAAAATTTATTTTAGAAACTGCTTGGAAGCGACTACCTCATTCCCAGGGGTTATTATCAACTATGTATTCATTTATACTATAATAACCCTTTTTATACAGTTTCAGCTTAACAAAACATTTAAACTTGGTAATAGAGAGAGCCTGTACACTTTCCGGGACCTTGTTGCAATAGCGTATACATTGCCCCAAGAATGAATTACTGACTCTGTGGAGTCGAGAAACTGGTATCACTAGCTTGTGTTTGTTCCTAGTGTTTACAGAATGTATATCACATTTTTTACTAAAACTACCTATGTTTTTGTGAACATACATTAAATTTTCGTAAATATACTGAGAGGCCAAAGTTAATATATTTATTTCTTTAAATTTATCTCTAAGAGACTCTCTCGGTTTTAGGTTGTAAATAGCTCTAATGGGCCTCTTCTGTAACACAAAAATAGTTTCTGAATCAGCCGCATTTCCCCATAGCAAAATCCCATATGATATTATGCTATGGAAATAACTGAAATAAACTAATCTAGCTGTCTCGACACTAGTGAGACCTCTAATCTTTTTTACAGCATAGGCTGCAGAACTTAGTCTGCTTGCTAGTTTGGATATATGGGGGCCCCATTGAAGCTTTGCGTCGAGAGTGATGCCAAGAAAAACAGTGGATTCAACAGGGCTCAGTTCTTCCCCATTTAAAAACACATTGGTACCCAGATTTTTAACATTCGTTGTTGTAAATTTAATACATTTAGTTTTATTTCCGTTTAAATGTAGATTATTAACGTTAAACCAATTCACTAATTTTGATATAGCATTATTCACTTCGTCACATTTAAATGATTGAGGTTTAAGTTTAAAAATCAAGGAAGTATCATCAGCAAATAATACTATATCATGATTACCCTACAAGGGAAGGTAAGTCATTAATATATACTAGAAATAGGAATGGGCCGAGAATCGAGCCCTCAGGGACACCCATTAGTACAGGTGACCCGGAAGAACTTTTACCATTGATAATAACTTTCTGCTTTCTATTACATAAATATGAAATAATAAGTTTAAGCGCTGTGTTCTTGACACCATAGTACTGTAGCTTCCTGATTAATGTCTCATGGTGAATACAGTCGATGGCCTTGGAAAAGTCACAAAATTTACCCAAAGCATCCTCCGAATTCTCCCATGCACAAAAAATATGTTTAATAAGCTCAACTCCAGCGTCAGTTGTCGAGCGACCCTTGTAAAACCGAATTGATTTTTATGTAGCAATTTATTAATATTAAAGAAACTTAAGATCTGATCTAAAATTATTTTTTCAAAAATTTTACTAAATGTTGGTAGTACAGAAATCGGTCTAAAATTGGCGGGGTCTAATGTTCTACCAGATTTAAATAAAGGTATGACTTTACTATGTTTCATTAAATCAGGAAACACACCAGATTCGACGCTTGTATTAAATATAGTGGCTAGATAAGGTGCTATTATACCTATTATAGATAAAATAACGTTAACGGGAATTCCCCATAAGTCTGCCGTTTTCTTAACATCAATAGTTTTAAAATATTTAACGATATCTTTTGGCAATACTCTATGGAATTTAAAAGTATTTGAACAAGCCTTTACATTTTGTTTAAGCAATGACGCGGCGACAGTAGGAGAAGAATTTAATGATTTTGTTGTCAAAAAAGGAACATCAGTAAAATATTTCTCAAAAGCCATAGCAACTTCTTGATCAGATGGAGTTAAATTATTGTTAATATTCAATTGAAAATCCGAGTTGCGCGGTTTGACCTTGCCCGTTTCACTATTTATTATTCTCCAGGTCATTTTAATTTTGTTAGATGCAGTTTTAATTTTGTTACTTAAATGTAAAGCCTTAGCTGTGGAGCACACTTTTTTAAATATTTTAGAATATGTTTTTACATAATCTCTAAATATAACACTAGTATTATATGATCGTTCATTATAAAGCTCGTATAACTTTCGCCTACTTTTATAAATTCCTACTGTCGCCCATTCATTAAATGATTTGCGACTGTTAAAAGAGAAAGTTTTAGAAGTAAATATTCTACTAAATTCACAAGTTATAATTTTTAATAACATACCATACAAATAATTAGCACTATTTTTAAATGAAAGTGATGGAAGCCTTTTTATTATATTACTTCTAAACCTCTACAAGCGATGTTCATTTATTGGAACAAACACAACTTTCTTATTTTTCTGTTTTTTGTGTATGTAAGGCAATGATACCAACTGTCCACAGTGATCTGAACTTAAATTTTGAATAATTGATTTATGCAAGGGCTTAACATCTGTAAAAATGTTATCTATACAGGTCGCACTAGGCCCAGCAATACGTGTTGGTTCTAAGAATAAATTAACAAGATTATACGATTTAAACAATGAGCTAAACTTAATACTAATGGAAGAAGTTTCAAGGAGATTGATGTTAAAGTCTCCACATATTACAACAGACTTGTTCTGTTTTCTAAGTTTGAGGAAAACTTCTTCCACAATCCTTTCAAAATAGTCATAAGTAGCACATGGGGGTCTGTAAACTCTTACAATAATGAGGTGTTCGAGCTCGACACAAGCCATTTCTACAGTTCGCTCAACAGAGAGGCTCACAATAACCTTACGTTCTTTATATAATAATGATTTATCTGCTAATATTAAGGAGCTACCACATAAACTTTTTTCTCTATTGAAGCAACTGACCACCTGGTGATTTCTGAAATTAAACATGAAATTATAATCTTTTAGCCAATGTTCAGTAATACAAAGGATATGTATATTGTTACTATTTAAAAACAATTCAACTTCCAATTCTTTGTCCATCATGCCTTGTATATTTTGATGCAACAGATGTAAACAATTTTTATTACTTATTTGTGGGCTGCATTCAAAATTAATTAAACTCTTGTTATTGCTAGAGATTGCCTCTATTGTCGCATTTACTAATTTAAATTAGTTGGAACTGATTCCAAATTAAATGTCAAATGATTGTCATGCTCAATAAAAGCAGTCTTGGTAGCCAAAATCTTGGCTGAGTTAAAAAGTAAATAATAAGATAGCACATTTGCTACCAGTTTTAAGTTATATTTGGATATGTAATACCTACCTTTTGTCAAAACTTTTTTATTAAATTACTTATGTCAATTAAATGAAATTTGTCATTATTATCATTACAATTATATGTCAAATTTAAATTATTGTTACATATTAAATTATTCATTTGTATATTTAAATTATGTCTTAGATTATTTTCCTGTGGCAATCCCTGTATGTAAGGCAGTGTGTACAAGTGTGTTATTAAGTTGTTCAATATATCTTAATAACTGTTTGTTGCTTACACTACCTCTTCTACCAACAAAAATTATTATTGTACTATTTGAGCAAAATTTAGTAACTATAATTTTATTTAGGATGTCACTAAAAGATGCTTCAGGCATGCAGCAATTTGTAATTTTTGGCCCTTTAAAGAGTTATTTAAAGTTATGCCTAGATTTTTTCCCATGTCATCGCTATACACAATTATATTATTTTTGTTAATATTTGAGTTATTTTTTATTTTAAGCTCCTCTGTTATGGTAATGTCATAAAGTTTTGGTGGTGGTATAATATTATCAGCACACACCGACTCTGAAGAAGCTGGTATTGAATGCTGACACTCACATTGATGTTTAAATAAGGAATGATAAATAGGAAACACTTTGTACTGAACTAGCTGTTCCCCGCGGTATCACCCGTGTATATCACGCTCTGAGCCTCGCGACATGACACCTCGCTTATTCTCTTTCGGTTTTCTTCGGGCGTCATTCGTCTTTTTTTTTAGTGTCTTTTTAGTGTCGCTTTTTCGTTTCATTTGTTTCAAATCACAACGATGCTAAAGAAGTTTTCACTTCAGAAAAGTAAAACTATATTTAACATATATTATGCTATGATAATTAATACAAGAAACTATAAAAATTACGGTAATTTGCTGTAAATATTGAGTTGCAAAAGTCCATAATAGCGAAATGGCTGGCAAACTACACATTACATAAACAACTTGATCCAATTTTAACGAAATTGGATTAAGATGTTGCAACGGCTTTAAGCAATATTTTACTGACGTTCCGATCTTGACTACAAAGTCACTGAATTCCTTCCTTACTGCCCCAGTCATTACTCAAACAAAATGTAAATGTCTGTGCATAAGAATTTGGAAGTAGTTGAAAGATTATAAAATATTATCAGGAGATATTGTAAAATATTTCAATAAGGTTAATATTAAAAAAACAGTAGATTTGTGGGGGATTCTTCTGTGTTTATGGTAGGTGTCATTGCACCCCATCTTGCTATTACTTTAAATAATAGTGTCGAAGATGATATATTTTCTGATTTAATGAAATACAGTAAAATCATCATCATCATCATCATTACAGCCCTTTACAAGTCCACTGCTGAATATAGGCCTTCCCCAAGGAATGCCTGCCCCATCGGTTGTCGGTTCTTCGAGCTATATGGCTGGCCCATTGCCACTTCAGCTTACTAATTCGATGGGCTATGTCGGTTACTCTTGTTCTACTGCGGATATTCTCGTTTTTAATTCTATCACGCAGAGAAACCCCGAGCATAGCCCTCTCCATAGCTCGCTGAACTACTTTGAAATTCCTCTTTCGGCTAGCAGTGAAGGCCCACGTCTCAGTTCCATAGGTCATCACTGGCAACACACACTGGTTGTACAATCTTGTGTTGAGGTTTTGAGGTATGTCGATTGACCTCTCGGTTGAGGTTGGACTTACCTAGTCGGACTATTTGTCCCAGGTAATCATACTCGTCAGTAACTTCGAGCTTAGTGCTCCCAACAACTACCAGGATAGGTGTGACATGGACGTTACACATGGCTTTTGTTTTGTCCATGTTCATCTTAAAAACTATAGAGGTCATTGAGCATAGTGCTTAGTCCTACAGTGATTCTGCCAGAAGGCCTATATCATCGGCAAATTGAAGGTGAGTGATGTACTCGCCATTGACGTTAATAACGTATCCTTTCCAGTCCAGTAGCTTGAAAACATCTTCAATGCAGCGGTGAAGAGTTTCGGGGATATTACATCACACTGTCTTACATCTCTCTGCAGTTGGATAAGTTTCGTACTCAGGTTCTGTACTCGGATAGCCATCGAGGCCCTACTGTAAAGACACTTCAGCACTTTGATATACCGACAGACAATTTGGCACCGCTGAAGGGACTACAGCACCGCCCAAACGACGGAATCAAAGGCTTTCTCATAGTCAATATACACAAGACAAAGTGGCAGATTGTACTCTTCGGTCTTCTGTACAATATGCAGAAGGGTATGTATGTGGTCTATGGTGCTAAAGCCTTTTCGGAAACCGGCTTGTTCGGGAGGCTGGAAGTCGTCGAGTCTGCGTGCGAGACGATTCGTAACGACTTATACATTTCCTCCACCTACTGATTGGGGTGTGCCGAGGTTGGTGCGTAAATGTGTATGACCTTCAGCGAATACCGTTTCGTGATTCTAAGTACGCAACCCTCGTCGACACACTCCCAATCTTTACAACGTTGTTAACGAGAGACTTGTGGATGATAAATCCAAACCCTTGGGACACATGGTCGCCCTCACGGTGATAGAACAAGTTGCCGGATTCGAGGATTATCGTGTCTTCCCCCTCTTCTGACCTCAGATAATCCTATAATATCCCAGCGCAAATTGTCTATCTCTTCTTCCAGCTCCAGGATCTTCTCGTCTGTCCTCAGGGTGCGTGCGTTATATGTTGCCAGGTCAAGTCGTCTTAGGTGTACCCTAATAATTTTGGCGCTATTTTTGTACTGACAACATTAGTAAAAATTTCGAATATAAAAGAATAATCGTTTTTTAGTTACAGTGATTGTTTGTTTTGTCCACTAAATAAATAAAAACTAAATATTTTTTGAATAAACTATGTAACGGTCTTTTATATTTTTGAAATTATAAGCTCAATTAATGGTTACTTTCCTGCAATTCTTATATTATTCACTTAGTTTTTTTGATAAAAAACAGTTTTCGTTCACTTTATCACTTCTTTTGTTATTTCTTTAGTTATTAAACACTTCAACGTTAGTTCCATACAAAATTTAAATTAACAATGTTCACACTTAATACTTCAACTGGATAACGTTTGTAGACTTTAGTTACATGATTATGATCCCACTTATCTAAGAAATAACAAAAATTGTTTACATTTAATATTTTTAAAACGACATCTACATTATCACTTATAAAATTCATACACACGGTCAATCATACTGAAAACGATCAATTTTACTATAAAATATTTCATAGACTATTTCCAGTATAATGACCAAAAGTTTTATCAGATGGCTAAATGATTAACTATAATTTTATGATAAGGTCATGCTTTTGCATAAAAAGCTGCAAGAAATTTTAAATCCCAGACATGTTGGTTTGTTTTACTATTCACTTAATTAGCGAAAAACAAGATGGACTGATCTCAAAGTTTACTTTCTTGTGTAAAAAGTGCTATTTAGAATTGTATGCAGATGATAATTAACGTTTCGATGTAAATAGGTATGATATAGCAGGTATTATATTCATTGGTAGCGGCAATCCATATTTGGAACAGTTTTCTGCGGCACTAAGCCTACGAGTTATTTCAAATAAGAAATACCAAAGCCATTTTTTCTGTACAGAACCAGGCAAAGTGTTGCTCAAGGCAGTATGAATAAAGCAGCTGATAGAAATGGTACACCCATAAATGTTAACATAAATTGTTACTTCAAACAGTCTTATAGAAAAAATTATTCCGGAGTGTCAGGTGCAGGAGCTATCATTAGAAGGAGAAGAGGTAAAATTTTGTTTAAGAGATGCGCAATAAATATTGTTTGGTCCGCAATTGTGCATAAAAGAAAAAACAACTACAGCCAAAGAGTACAACTGGCACTATACTCAGGCTCATTAACTGGCATGGAAAAAGAAATAATTTTATAAGGTTACAAAAACCAATCAAAATTCAAAAAATCAAAAATCATAAAATCAAAAATATAGATCTGTATGTATATATATATACATATAATGATTTAAGGCTCCTTAGTATCTGATGGTAACTCAGTACCTATATAACATCCCACAGTCACGCCGACACTAAGAGGAGAGAATCACTGTAGAAAATGCAATAATTTATTGCGAAATTTTATGATAAAATAAAATATAAAATACAAACTTATACAAGATAACCAATACGTTATAGAAAAAAAAATATAACAAATAATAAAGTAATGAGTTTGCGTTAGTTTTTAAAAAGGTTACAAGAGATGACAAAAAGAAATAAAAATAAATGTCTAAAAAGTTCCGGACCTGATTGACGATATGCAGCTAACACTTATGTTTTTGGAAACCACGCCAGTTGTAAACAATATTTCTGTGAAAAATTATGTACACAAGAGGATTAAGAACAGACAAAATCTTTCTTTTCAATTTTCGGCCGACTTGTAAGTAGAAGGCCAAATACGTCATGTACCAATTTAATTAAATATTAGGTCCTTACATATGAAATTAGCGTTTTGTCGTACTGACCACTTTGATCTGAAATATCTCCTCTTTGGTTAAGAATTCCAAATTCTAATTTATAAATTCATTCAGCTGGTACATTTGAGTTTTGAAAACAATAATACATTTGTTTTTTCCTCATTATTTTATTCTTTGGCGTTGCTTATTACCGCACAATGGAAAACATGAAATCGGTATATTTACGAGTACGAGTTCTACCGTGGCACCAGTGCTGCAGAAACAGCTCGAAGGATTAATGATGTGTACGGCGCTGGTGTCGCAAAAGAAAGCACGGTACGTTTTTGGTTTCAACGTTTTCGTTCTGGAAATTTCGACCTTCAGAACCAACCCGGTGGACGGCCGGAGACCAAAGTGGAAAATGAAGAATTAAAGTCTATTGTGGAAGCGGATCCATCACAAAGCACCTCAGAGATAGCTGCAGGCTTCGGGGTAAGTGATAAAACTGTATTAATCCACTTGAGGCAAATCGGGAAAGTAAAAAAACTTGAACGATGGGTACCTCATGAATTGAGTGAATCGAACTTGCAAACACGCATCGACTGCTGTGTTACTTTGCTCAACCGACACAATAATGAAGAGATTTTAAATCGAATCATTACTTGTGATGAAAAATGCATACTGTACGATAATCGGAAGCGCTCAAACGCGCGCTGGCTGAACCCTGGAGACCCAGCCAAATCCTGCCCTAAACGAAAATTGACTCAGAAAAAGTTACTTGTGAGTGTTTGGTGGACTAGCGCCGGTGTTGTTCACTACAGCTTTCTAAAATCTGGCCAAACGATTACGGCAGATATCTATTGTCAGCAACTGCAAACCATGAAGGAAGAACTAGCTGCTAAACAACCGAGATTGGTCAATCGCTCTAGGCCACTGCTGCTTCACGACAACGCAAGACCACACACTGCACAACAAACAACCACTAAGTTAGATGAGCTACAATTGGAATGTCTGCGACATCCACCGTACTCCCTGGAGCTTGCTCCAACAGATTACCATTTTTTCCGGAATTTGTAAAACTTCTTACAAGGAAAAAAATTCAACTCCGATGCGGTAGTCCAAACCGCCTTCAAAGAGTTTATTGATTCTCGGCCCAATGGTTTTTTAGTAAAGGGATCAATGAACTACCTATGAGATGGCAAAAGTGCATAGATAACAACGGTGCATACTTTGATTTATTAAACATATTTTACAAAAAAAAAATTGACTTTATATTCCTCCCGTACAAAACGCCAATTTCATATGTAAGAACGTAATATATTTTATATAAAGTTATCTTGACTACGTTTCATCAATACACCGTTGATAAAAATGAGAACAGCAATTTTACAATTGTGTTTACAAGAAACACTATCAGTTTAACCTTCCAGCTTGTTAAATATTTTTATTATAAATACCTATAAATGTATATATCATTAATAAATAATTCCCATAACATTACTTATTATTTTTTATATTGCCCTATCTGAAACATTCTAAACTCTTTAGAAAATGTGGCGTAAGTAGTTAATTTTTGCCAGTTCTGGCTCACTGAGCTCACTGAGCTGGCTGACGGTGGGTCGACGGATCCTAAAAAAAAAGGTTTTGGCATGCTCTGATCACGAATCTGCGGTCCCTTTTTTGCGTAGGATGCGCGGTCCCGGAGATGTGCAGATCAATTAGCTAATATCTAATTGATATCCGGTGGGTCTGCACCCTCATTAGCGTTCCATTGTTCAGCCTTTCCTCTTATCTATTGTTCCTTGAACACCGTCATTGCCGCTCTTATCTATTACTCGTTGTACACCCTGCTTATCAGTGATATTGTATTATACTTCTTTTTTCATAACTACCCCGCTATTCTGAATTATCAATAAAACACATTCCTCAAGTTTGTTACAATTTTTATTTCCAAAATGTTATTGCTTATTATCTAAAAAATAGGAGCGAAACATCTCATCCACTAAAATATCGTTGTACAGTGTGTTCCCTATAAATATGCTCGTAAAACTATGCATTGAACATCCCTGAAACTTATACAGCAAATAAATTAAGCAATATTCACCACAAACTGAAGTCCACTCATTCTGAGCCCTATCAACATTCCAGTCCCATCTTTTACAATTTCTTTTTAAAAACTCTAGATGATATTGTGCAGGTGATCGTCCATATGAATCAAAATATTTACCCATGCCATTCGTATCGATATATAAAGCTATCCAATGTGAGCCTGATTTATCATCTGTATCCAAATTGCATATTATATACCAACGTATACGTGGTATACATGGGCAGTCTATTAGCAGCATAAACATTATTTTCTAGACTGGGATGAATCTTTTTCAGATGTTGTTGTACATCTAGTGTATTATTTGATTAGCTTAATACCTTTTCTTGATAAATGTATGACACGTTAGACATTCCAAATGATCATCGTTACCGACACTGTTCCCTGCAGAGGTAGACGCTTCTTCTTCCGTTCTCGGTTTTTTGATGATCTTGGGTTCTTCACTGCTCGTTCGCTTCATTTCTCTTCCAATATGTAGTGGTTGACTGTTAAAATGTTTAAATTTATTAAAAAACGATATAAGACAATGTGTAAATTATGATCAAAATTTATGTTTATTTTACTTACTTAAACTGCGTTTCAACCATCGCACAGTGATTATACAACTCACCATCATATGATGAATCGAACAGTTCACGCTTCTCCATTTCATCACAAACTTAAGACAATTCCTGATTTAATTCGCTGTTGAATAGTTCCATATTCTTATTAGGGTTGGAAAAATTTACTTTGCCAATATTCGCTCAATAAAATAAAATGATGTGTCTTACCTAGTTTGAAGAGCACCTCCCGCCCTCCCTCAATTGCGTGCACTATCCCCGTCACCACTAATCCCAGCACCACTACTCCCACCACCACTACAATAGGAAAGACACACTACACAAGACTAAACTGGTCGCAACTTCGAGACAGGTTACAAAGAGCGTTTAGCCGCGTACAGGAATTGCAATCCCGATAAATCCCATTTCGCTAAACATCTCTTGGACACTGGACACAACCTAACCAACGACCACTCCTTTAAAGTCTAACATACTAGTAATAAAGGGCTGCGACTGTGTATGCAGGAACAATTGGAGATATTAAAAAATAAAAATAGTAATGTTGCACTGCTGAATGAACAAACAAATGTTTCTAGCTCACCTCTCTTAAACATCTTTAAACCTGCTCTCTAATACCGGACAGCCTCGCAATACGTTGTTCGTCACCTTCACGGTGATCGGCGATTGGTCGCGTGGTTTGAGGGTAGGCGGGAGTTTCGCAGCGGTTTGTTATTGATTTAATAGCAGGCGACTGCGTACGTCAGGTGGTGTGGTCGCATGTTTTATCGCATGATGCGGTCGCTCGCTGCTTAAGTGGGGAGCGCTTGCGTCAGCGAGTCTTTGGCTCACCGCTCACTTAGCGGTCAGCCACCATAGAGTCTACTACACCTGAAGATGCCTCGTGTAGAGGCGAAACACGTGTCGTATTTTCGTTGGTGGTGTGTCTTTCCTAGTGTAGTGGTGGTGGGAGTAGTGGTGCTGGGATTAGTGGTGACGGCGACAGTGCACGCAATTGAGGGAGGGCGGGAGGTGCTCTTCAAACTAGGTAAGACACATCATTTTATTTTATTGAGCGGATATTGGCAAAGTAAATTTTTCCAACCTTAATATAATGGATATCCGCAAAGTAACGCCTGATTCTATTAATTAGTTCCATATTCTCTTCAATGGGTGTGGAAAAGAAAGCACTGGTGCAATCTTTTATAGTAAAGAAGAAAATAGGTAGCAGAGTAAGTAACAGTTCAGTGTTGGTAGACCAATTGATACCAAATTTCGAATAATGTCCGATATTTATAGTCTAGCAAAGGATTAGAAATAGAATATAATGAGTACACAGAAGTTATTTAAGTAAACAGAATCACATTCACTAATGATCAGCTAATGACTGTCATTGTTAAAAAAGTATTTTTTAACTTTTTCACTTTCTGCTATTGTCTTTGTAATATTGTATACGAGGGCGTTTGTGTTGTCGTAGATGCTATCCTGATTAGTCTTTACATAATATTTCATCCTCGTGGAAGCATGTTTCCAATGATCAGTAGTTGGAATCTTGGATAGCTTCTTCATATCGTACATTTCAATTTTTATGAGATGCGTCGCTTGATCACCGTCGTCAGAAATAATAGAAATGTATGATACATCATCTCTAGCGGCTCGTGCTACGGTTGACGATAACAGCTTCCTCTTTTTTATTTTTGATCCACCTTCAAAAAAATGATCAATTCATTGCGATTTTCTTTTTCCACCATCGCATGTGTTATTATTAATGACGATGTCATCACTCTCTTCTTGAGGGGAGAGTGATGAGTAGTAATACTGTTTATAGGTATTTTCATCGAAGCTGAATGATTTCTGCAACAACACAGTTATCATGTTAACATCAATTTGTTTACACTTAAACACACACACACACACACACACACACACACACACACACACACACACACACACACACACACACACACACACACACACACACACACACACACACGCGCGCGCGCGCTCGTAAGAAAACATCAGACAGAAAAGTAAGTTTGTCAATAGAATAAACACTTACGTTGAAGTAACACAAACGTAGTATTGATAGATCCACTGCGGTGAAACGACCATACACTGACTCCATGACTGCAGCTGCTCGGTCTTTTATAGCACCAGTAAGTTATATCTAATCTAAAGCATTTCCGCAGCGAAACTGATAGTAACTTTATGAATCAACAAGCTTTTCTCGAATTCTTTCGTGTTGCGACTTGCGCTACACCGATGACTCCTACAAATCATCACAAAAGAATGCGATTTAATATTTACAAATCACTATAATTGATCATTCCTATGTTAACCATTGAATAGACTGGTACTGTAATAATCTACTAATAGCAGTAATATCATGGATACACTAGATGTAAAACAACATCTGCAAAAGATTAATTCCAGTCTGGAAAATATGTTAATAATGTTTATGCTGCTAATAGACTGCCCACGTACCAACGTATATAATATGCAATTTGGATACAGATGATAAACCAGGCTCACATTGGATAGCTTTATATATCGATACGAATGGCATGGGTAAATATTTTGACGATCACCTGCACAATACCGTCTAGAGTTTTTAAAAAGAAATTGTAAAAGATGGGACTGGAATGTTGATAGGGTTCAGAATGAGTGGACTTCAGTTTGTGGTGAATATTGCTTAATTTATTTGCTGTATAAGTTTCAGGGATGTTCAATGCATAGTTTTACGAGCATATTTATAGGGAACACACTGTACAACGATATTTTAGTGGATGAGATGTTTCGCTCCTATTTTTTAGATAATAAGCAATAACATTTTGGAAATAAAAATTGTAACAAACTTGAGGAATGTGTTTTATTGATAATTCAGAATAGCGGGGTAGTTATGAAAAAAGAAGTATAATACAATATCACTGATAAGCAGGGTGTACAACGAGTAATAGATAAGAGCGGCAATGACGGTGTTCAAGGAACAATAGATAAGAGGAAAGGCTGAACAATGGAACGCTAATGAGGGTGCAGACCCACCGGATATCAATTAGATATTAGCTAATTGATCTGCACATCTCCGGGACCGCGCATCCTACGCAAAAAAGGGACCGCAGATTCGTGATCAGAGCATGCCAAAACCTTTTTTTTAGGATCCGTCGACCCACCGTCAGCCAGCTCAGTGAGCTCAGTGAGCCAGAACTGGCAAAAATTAACTACTTACGCCACATTTTCTAAAGAGTTTAGAATGTTTCAGATAGGGCAATATAAAAAATAATAAGTAATGTTATGGGAATTATTTATTAATGATATATACATTTATAGGTATTTATAATAAAAATATTTAACAAGCTGGAAGGTTAAACTGATAGTGTTTCTTGTAAACACAATTGTAAAATGGCTGTTCTCATTTTTATCAACGGTGTATTGATGAAACGTAGTCAAGATAACTTTATATAAAATATATTAGGTCCTTACATATGAAATTGGCGTTTTGTACGGGAGGAATATAAAGTCAATTTTTTTTTTGTAAAATATATTTAATTAATCAAAGTATGCACCGTTGTTATCTATGCACTTTTGCCATCTCATAGGTAGTTCATTGATCCCTTTACTAAAAAACCATTGGGGCGAGAATCAATAAACTCTTTGAAGGCGGTTTGGACTGCCGCATCGGAGTTGAATTTTTTTCCTTGTAAGAAGTTGTCCAAATTCCGGAAAAAATGGTAATCTGTTGGAGCAAGTTCCGGGGAGTACGGTGGATGTCGCAGACATTCCAATTGTAGCTCATCTAACTTAGTGGTTGTTTGTTGTGCAGTGTGTGGTCTTGCGTTGTCGTGAAGCAGCAGTGGCCTAGAGCGATTGACCAATCTCGGTTGTTTAGCAGCTAGTTCTTCCTTTATGGTTTGCAGTTGCTGGCAATAGATATCTGCCGTAATCGTTTGGCCAGATTTTAGAAAGCTGTAGTGAACAACACCGGCGCTAGTCCACCAAACACTCACAAGTAACTTTTTCTGAGTCAATTTTCGTTTAGGGCAGGATTTGGCTGGGTCTCCAGGGTTCAGCCATTGCGACGAGCGCTTCCGATTATCGTACAGTATCCACTTTTCATCACAAGTTCATTATTGTGTCGGTTGAGCAAAGTAACACAGCAGTCGATGCGTGTTTGCAAGTTCGATTCACTCAATTCATGAGGTACCCATCGTTCAAGTTTTGTTACTTTCCCGATTTGCTTCAAGTGGATTAATACAGTTTTATCACTTACCCCGAAGCCTGCAGCTATCTCTGAGGTGCTTTGTGATGGATCCGCTTCCACAATAGACTTTAATTCTTCATTTTCCACTTTGGTCTCCAGCCGTCCACGGGGTTGGTTCTGAAGGTCGAAATTTCCAGAACGAAAACGTTGAAACCAAAAACGTACCGTGCTTTTTTTTGCGATACCAGCGCCGTACACATCATTAATCCTTCGAGCTGTTTTTGCAGCACTGGTGCCACGGTAGAACTCGTACTCGTAAATATACCGATATTTCATGTTTTCCATTGTGCGGTAATAAGCGACGCCAAAGAATAAAATAATGAGGAAAAAACAAATGAATGACTGTTTTCAAAACTCAAATGTACCAGCAAATGTATTATATATGAATTTATAAATTAAAATTTGGAATTCTTAACCAAAGAGGAGATATTTCAGATCAAAGTGGTCCGTACGACAAAACGCTAATTTCATATGTAAGGACCTAATATTTAATTAAATTGGCACATGACGTATTTGGCCTTCTACTTACAAGTCGGCCGAAAATTGAAAAGAAAGATTTTGTCTGTTCTTAATCCTCTTGTGTACATAATTTTTCACAGAAGTATTGTTTACAACTGGCATGGTTTCCAAAAGCATAAGTGTTAGCTGCATATCGTCAATCAGGTCCGGAACTTTTTAGACATTTATTTTTGTTTCTTTTTGTTATGTCTTGTAACCTTTTTAAAAACTAACGCAAACTTATTACTTTATTATTTGTTATATTTTTTTTTCTATAACGTATTGGTTATCTTGTATAAGTTTGTATTTTTTATTTTACTTTATCATAAACTTTGGCAATAAATTATTGCATTTTCTACAGTGATTCTCTCCTCTTAGTGTCGGCGTGACTGTGGGATGTTATATAGGTACTGAGTTACCATCAGATACTAAGCGGCCTTAAATCAATATATGTATGTATATACATACAGATCTATATTTTTTGATTACAGATCTATATTTTTGATTTTATGCATTTAGATTTTTTGAATTTTGATTGGTTTTTTGTAACCTTATAAAATTATTTCTTTTTCCATGCCAGTTAATGAGCCTGAGTATAGTGCCAGTTGTGCTCTTTGGTTGTAGTTATTTTTTCTTTTACGCACAATTGCGGACCAAACAATATTTATTGCGCATCTCTAAAACAAAATTTTACCTCTTCTCCTACTTATGATAGCTCCTGCACCTTACACTGCGGAATAATTTTTTCTATAAGACTGTTTGCAGTAACAATTTTTGTTAACATTTATGGGTGTACCATTTATATCAGCTGCTTTATTCATAGTGCCTTGAGCAACACTTTGCCTGGTTCTGTACAGAAAATTATGCTGGCTTTGGTATTTCTTATTTGAAATAACTCGTAGGCTTAGTGCCGCAGAAAACTGTTCCAAATATGGATTGCCGCTACCAATGAATATAATACCTGCTATATCATACCTATTTACATCGAAACATTAATTATCATCTGCATACAATTCTAAATAGCACTTTTTACACAAGAAAGTAAACTTTGAGATCAGTCCATCTTGTTTTTCGCTAATTAAGTGAATAGTAAAACAAACCAACATGTCTGGGATTTAAAATTTCTTGCAGCTTTTTATTTAATTAAGTGAATAGTAAAACAAACCAACATGTCTGGGATTTAAAATTTCTTGCAGCTTTTTATGCAAAAGCATAACCTTATCATAAAATTATAGTTAATCATTTAGCCGTCTGATAAAACTTTTGGTCATTATACTGGAAATAGTCTATTAAATATTTTATAGTACAATTGATCGTCTTCAGTATGATTTACCGTGTGTATGAATTTTATAAGTGATAATGTAGATGTCGTTGTTGTCACGTTAACATCGGCTCCGTAATATTATAAGTTTTAAAAATATTAAATGTAAACAATTTTTGTTATTTCTTAGATAAGTGAGTTCATAGTCATGTAAATAAAGTTTACAAACGTTATCCAGTTGAAGTATTAAGTGTGAACATTGTTAATTTAAATTTTGTATGGAACTAACGTTGAAGTGTTTAATAACTAAAGAAATAACAAAAGAAGTGATAAAGTGGACGAAAAATGTTTTTTATCAAAAAAACTAAGTGGATAATATAAGAATTGCAAGAAAGTAACCATTAATGGAGTTTATAATTTCAAAAATATAAAAACCGTTATATAGTTTATTCAAAAATATTTAGTTATTATTTATTTAGTGGAAAAAACAAACAATCACTGTAACTATAAAACGATTATTCTTTTATACTAACTCAAATTTTGAGATACTTGTTTGATTATTTTAGTATTATGATAATTATTGAAAAATAAATTAAAAAATAAAAAATAGTTCCATCTTATGGCAAATGTTAAAACTACGCTTATGTTTATTCGATTACCACGAACGTTATCAGCCGTTTGGCCAACAGAGGAAGCTTATTTATAGAGTGGCATTAAAGTAATATGTACAAATTATTAATCTTGAAAGATAAAACCAGAAATACGCAAAATGGGTGTATGTTTTAAATGTGAAATTGTTATATCAGACAAACAATACTTAACTTGTTCTTGCTGTAAGGAGGATTTCCATTTGATTCTACAAATGTTTCAAATAAAAGATTTTATTTAATGACGGTTGATACTAAAAATAAGTGGAAATGTAAATAATGTTATGAAGAAAGAACAACACGTACACCATCAAATAACATAACAATCAGAAATAAATATAGGATTAATATACCTGTGAAGAATTCTTTCGACTCTCTGTAATCGGACGAGCAAGAGCCCGAGTATTCGTCACTACTAGAAACGTGTGAATTAAATAGAAGTTGCCCAGAAATAGGTTCTGTTTACCCGGAAAAGATAGACGAATTAGAGAAGAAAATAGGTTAACTTACAGAGAAATTAGAAATAGCAGAAAACGAAATTGAGAATATTTTATCAGAAAATTTTGCCCTTATAAAATAAAATTTCGGAATATGAATTAAAAATTAATAAACTAAACCAATTATGCAAGCCCACTCCTCACCTAAAAAAATTAAATGACCTAAAAAATTTTAAAGCTCCACATGTAAAAAAAAAGAAGAATATAAATAAAAGTAAATTGGATTTCTCTTCAATTGAAACGAAAAGCCCTACTAAACAACAAGAACAATGTAAATATCAAACAACGCCATCTAGTAAAGACAATAGCAATCTTTATAGAGACAATTTGCTACCAAGATTTAATGAATTAGTAATGTGTAATAATTCTCGTAACGATACGTCAGATACAAACAAAAAAGAAGGTACTAAAAATTTGCAGCAAAGTCAATCTATACACATAATAGGTGATGAGCATTTGCTGGGCCTATCGGCAGCATTAATTAAAACAAGACTCGGAAAATGGAATGATAAATACAATCCCTCGGCATATATAATGAACAATGCAACTAGTAGTGAAATTCTACACTATTGTACTAATATGGTTAATAATTTATCCGATAATTATAATGTTGTATTAGGTGTAGGGGGTAATGATAAAAATCCTGAATTATTACATTTTAATTTTTGTTCCATTCTCAACACTGAAGAAAGTCACTGTTTATATTACGCCCGTTAATTATAATCCTTATCTTAATGTATATAAATTAAATAATAAATTTTATTTATGGTCTAAATATTTAAAAAATTGTACTTTTATATATATATGAAGTTCTATTTAAATTATATTTGCAAAAAATCAACGTTAATATAGATGTAAATGGATATAATCTACAGTTTCTTACATTTAAAAATACAATGCGACACATAAAACTATTACAAAAAAACGCTAATGATGCACAGAAAATATTACAACGTGAATTGCCTAAGAAAAAAGGTACTATCCCTTATTATTTCAAAGCAGCAAACGTAACAAATATTGACAAGACAACACATACATTGCAATCGAGCTTAATATATTCTAATAATATGAAGGCCGCTAAAAAAGGAACTATACCCTATCGTTTTCCTACTAAGAATAAAATGTTACAAACTACATCGATGCCCACGCTAAATAATGCAACTTTTTTTCATTCCTAAGTCTGCCAACGGCTTTAGTATATTGCATCAAAATATTATTTATATAAAATATGAAATATATAAATAATAATATTTAAAAAGATAACGTGTTTTGATGACTTGGATGTCTCGTTCCGTTTTGAATTTTGTTCTGTGTTAATCTGCCATAGCAATATATTAATTATATGTTTATATCGAACACCGACTAAAATAAAACGGCATTGTGATTATTTTTTTCAAAAACTTGAATTGTTGTTGTATAAATGTAATTATAATTATTAAAAAAATATTGTAATAGCCGGGGATATAAACATTAATACTTTAGTAAATGATAATGTAACAACTACATTTACAGATATTATTAAAACATTTAATTTTCATCTGCATATTACAAGACCTACTAGAGGACAGTCCTGTATTGATCACGTTATTAGTAACATACCAAATGCCACTGCGAAAATTCTTCCGCTTTCGTTATCGGATCACGAAACTGCTCAAATGTTAAGGTTTACCATAAGCAAAAAGAAGGTCCTACCAAAAATTGTTTTCTCTTTCAAAAGAAGTTATTCTCAAGAAAAAATTAATAAGTTTCAGACTTATTTAGAAAGTTTATCGTTTTCTGAAGTGTTTTTGGAAACTGACCTAGATCTAGCTTTCAACAAATTTTATGAACTGTTTCATCTGTTTTATAAACTTTGCTTTCCGGTAATAAAAATTAAATCTAACATTAGACCACATATAAAATGGATATCAAAAGGTATTAAAAAAAGTTGTTCTACGAAAAAAATAGTACGTTACAAATATTACATAATAAAACAAATCATAATAAATTTGCATATAACAATTACACAAGGCTTCTAAGAAGATGCATCCATTACGCAAAAAACCATAGTAATAATAAGTTTATACTAAATAGTAAAGATATTGTAAAATCAACCTGGAAAAATATTAAGAATGAACTAGGGCATATAGCAGCAGATAAACATATTGACTTAATTAAACACAATAACTCTATAATAACTGAACCTATGAAAATAGCTCAAGCCTTTAATAATTACTATATTAATTTGACAAATAAAATAAATAATAAAATTATATACAGTAATACAAAAACAGACTTCAAAATTCAACTTATTTAACACCGGTCGATGAATATGATATAAGTAAAATTATAATGACATTAAATAATACAAATTCAGAAGGTTATGATGGCATATGTACAAATGTTATCAAAGCGTGCAAAAATCAAATTAGTAACGTATTAGCCTATTTGGTTAATTTATCAATGGAATCTGGCACCTTTCCAGAAAAATTAAAAGCGTCTATTGTAAAACCATTATATAAGAAACATCGATATATATGTACTACGCACTAGATTTGGCATTCCGAACATTCACTATGTTCAAATAAACTGTACTGCAATCCGTACGTACACCTTTAGTGTCATTTAGTGTGGCTTCAATATTCATAGAGTGTGGAGCTGCGCTAATAATACGAGATTTCAAATTAAAGTTTAATTAAACCTGAACGTAAATAATAATTCAGTAGTCAAATGAATAAATAGGTAATAATATTACAATAGAAAAAATAAATTTCTTCATTTAAATACCTACCTAATCTATTATGACAAAAACTGACCGCGCAGGCGCAACGCGCTTATATCAACTGCGCATGCGCGACTACTATTTCCCGCGCATGCGCGAAAACAGAGTAGTGCACATTTTTTGTTTGGAACAGCTTCTCTAGTACGTAGTACATATAACTCAATGATAAAAAAGAAGAAAAAACACTAATTGAAAATTACCGTCCAGTGACATTGGTGACATTGATATATTATCAATTTTTTTTGAAAAAGTCATGCACAAAAGGGTCATGACTCCTAAATAAGTTTAATAGAATAAATCCAACTCGAGATTGTGTTCACGTGGTACGTTTATGATGGATACCGAAAAATTTAGCATCGAAAGCATTCTTTCTTTGTTTTTTCTTCTTCTTCTTTTTTTTTATAGGAGAGGGGGCAAACGAGCATGCGGCTCACCTGATGGTAAGTGACTACCGCCGCCCACGAACAACCGCAACACCAGGGGAATTGCAGATGCGTTGCCGGCCTTTTAGAAAGGAGTAGGCTCTTTTCTTGGAGGTCCCTAAGTCGTATCGGTCCGGAAAAATCGCTGGTGGTTATCGATTCCACAAGGAAGTTGTGCGAGGAAGAAAACTTCTTCTAAATCGTACAGTGGTGGACCGCCAATCATCCAGGTGGTATGGATGGTATCGCGAGTTTTGTCGCAATGTGCGATGGTGAAATTGAGCGGCTGGAATTAGTCCGAATAATTCCTCAGAGCACCCCCGTAGTAGATGCGATAAAATATGCAAAGAGATGCAACATCTATACGCAGTGGCAGTGAGTCAAGCTGATCGGAAAGAACTCGGTCGTCGACGATTCGAACCGCTCTGCGCTGGATGCGGTCAAGTGGAAGGAGCTGGCACTGGGGAGCCCCTGCCCAGATATGGGAACAGTATTCCATGTGAGGCCGAACCTGCGCCTTGTAAAGTTGCAAGCGGTGTACCGGCATGAAATACTGTCCCGCTCTGCTGAGCACGCCAAGCTTCTTAGAGGCCAATTTGGCCTTCTCTTCCAAATGACCACGAAACTGCACATCACTCGATATGTCGACACCGAGGATTCCAATACTGGCTGAAGCAACAAGGGGAGTGCCTTGAAACTGAGAAGATACGACAAAGGGGTTCTTTTTAGCGGTAAACGCGCAAACTTGTGTCTTCTGGGGGTTGAACTGGACTAGATTTAGTCGCCCCCAATTCGAGACTTTGTTCAGCAAAGACTCGACTTCAGACACAAGTTTGTCCCGGTACTCGGCGACGTTTTCCCGAGAAATATTTGCACGGCCGGTATATAAGGCATCACCAGTGCTGTCGTCTGCATAGCAATGAATGTTACCAGTTTGCTACATATCATTGATATGCAGGAGAAACAGCGTTGGTGATAGCACGCAGCCTTGTGGAACACCAGCGTTGATAGGCTTGTAATCAGAGCATGCACCGTCTACTACGACCTTGATTCTCCGATCAGCAAGGAAACTGGTGATCCAATTACACAATTTCTCGGGAAGCCCATAGGAAGGGAGCTTCGAAAGAAGCGCTTTGTGCCAGACCCGATCGAAGGCCTTCGCTATGTCCAAACTAACGGCCAATGCCTCCCCCTTGGACTCTACTGCCTCCGCCCATCTATGAGTCAGGTAGACCAGAAGATCACAGGTCCACTCGACTTGCTGACGTCCAGGAGAGGAGTGCTTTGCGAACCGAGCGCTATGTAAACCGCACGTCCGGCATGGAGCACTCACACCGCGGGATAGTCAGCGGTGTGTTCCCCCCGTCATTCAGAGTCGAGTTGGACGCAAAGAGAGAGCCTAACAGATCGGCTTTCTCCTTTGCGGCATGGACCAATGAGTCGTCCTCTCTGTGCAGAGATGGTAGAGATGGTTGACAGAAGTTCCCTTGGACAGCCTTGGCGAGAGATCAGAATACACGGGTTCCCGAAGGAAGGAGAACTAGCTTCTCGCCAATTCTGCCGATGTGCTCAGACCTTGCCTTGGCAATGACTCTTTTGAAGGACCTGGAGGCGGAATTATACTTCTTTTTAAGAGCGCTGGTGTTTACATCCCGAGACGTTGATGCGTCAGCCCAGGCCCGGTAACACTCCTGCTTATAGCTTGATGCTATTTTACAGGAGCGACCAAACCATGGCTGGGATCTGCCTCCGATGGGCACCACAGAGGATGTAATAAAAAGTTCCATACCCTGAAGTACCACATCAGCAACAGAATCAGCAACAACGCTGAGATCTTCCGGCGAGAAGCAAACCCGCCCCCAAGGGTAGGATTCAAGAAAAGACCGCATGCTATCCCAATCGGCCGACCTATAGTGCCAAACACGGCGGTAGCCTGCAGAATGCAACCGCGACTTTAGTGTAAGTGGCACCACATTCCGGACAAGACAATAGTCCAACGAGCCTAAAGGAGCGTCGCCGGATATCTGATATCCGTCCGGATGAGAGGTCAGCAGAAGGTCCAACAGGGAAGGTTCATGATCTTCCACATCTGGAATCCACGTAGGCGAAGTAACCAGCTGTGTAAGACCATATGCCAAAGCAAAGTCATAAACAGATCTCCCCGCATGATCGGTTGAACGTGAACCGAGCCATTCGGCGTGGTGGGCGTTAAAATCGCCAAGGATCACGATCTCTGCGGATGGGATCTGCTGTAACAGGGAATCTGTAGCCATTTGGACGTGGTCGATGAGTTGGTCTGTTTCGGCATTACCGCTATGGGACCTATAGAGGCACCCGTAGACGCGGGGATGGTCGTCGCTGTCTACGCGCAGCCATAGGATGGACAGGTTCGTACCTTCAAGACCGCCGAGGCGTCGAAAACAGATGTCCTCTCTGACGTATACGCAATCTCCAGCCCGGGGCACAAAGGAGTGTTCTAATTTGAACCCGGGGTAGAAGAGATATGAAGTATAGCCGGAGAGGACACCTGAGTCTCGGTCAAAAAGAGCAAGGCCGGCTTTGCCGTCTCTAGATGGAAGTGGACAGTGGGCAGCAGAATGAAGTCCCCTGATGTTGCAAAAATTCACGGATAACGTGACAAGGGTCGCCTTGGTCTTATTGCTCCTCTTGCCCCAAGCAGTATTAGTCGCGAGCGGAATTTTGCCCCCCCAAAATACGCGGGGCACGCTTAGGAGCGGAGTAGCTTGGTCGTGGATGCTTAGCGAGGGATTCTCCGTTGGTGCTGGTACCCTCCTGGGGTAGTTTTTCGTTTAATTCCGCTACCATGTTGATGGGGGGGGAATTGGGCCTCCGGCCACCTGCACTCACCAAGCGAAACGCAGAGGTAAACCTCTACTTCACGCTGGTATTCTGTGACGTCGTGGTACCAACCCGGTTCGAGCCGGCCCATCCGTGCGACAGCATAAGCTGCCGCGTGGCTCTACCACAGTTAAATCTTTACGTAATGTGTGAAATAAATAGCTGCAACTTCTTCCACGTTCATCTTTGAAATGAATCGATAGGACCGCAAATCGTTCTTCAACCGCAGGTTGCGGTTGCAAATGCCCAGGAGAAGCCTGTCCACACGCACCATAAAGAGGTTCAGTTCAGAGGTCACAGTGATACAAGTCTCGTAGGTCCTGAGTAGATGCTTGAACACATTAAAAATTAATCTAAATCATGATATAACAGACACGCGTCTTTGCTAGATTATAAGTCATAATAAAGAATAAAAGGGAAGGGTCGTGTAGAGAAAAAAAAGGTTGTCACAATGTGAAAGAAAATCCATTAAACCATACTATCCTGTGGATATCGTAAGAGGCGACAGAGGTTAACTGCCCGCAATCCGGTTAACCGCATTCGCAACCGCATCCTGTGGTCAGCCGGATGGCTAGCCGCATTGCGGTTAACCGCGTAGTGAGTATGAGCACTAAGTCGTATCGGTCCAGAAAAATCGCCGGTGGTAAACAATTCCACATAGAGGTCGTACGAGGAAGAAAGCTCGTAGTAAAACGCACAATGGTGGACCGTTGAGCGTTCAGATGGTTAGGATGGTATCGTGAGTTTTGTCGCGATGTGCGTTCTTGATATTTGGCGGCTGGAATTAATCCGAACAATGCCTCAGAGCACTCCCCGTGGTAAATGCGATAGAAAATGCAAAGGGATGCAAAATTCCTTCACAGCGCCATATATATATATTCTTACTATCGTATCGTAGCGGTAAATCTTCGCAAAATATAAACGATAATCTGCATACACAATACCATTTTTTTAATTTTATATTTTTAAATTTATGTATTGCACGCCTTATAGCGCAAAACGTTATTAGGTAGTGCTTTACTCTTGATACGTCAAGGTCAAGCAATTTTGTGTTCTTAAAATGCCTCTATCATAACCATATTTCACTTATACGATAATATGAGTAGCCGGATATCAAGAAAACATTCTAATTAATCCATCTTACATTTTCTAAAAAAATCATTTTATATTGCTACTTTGAAAAAAAATACGGTTTGAAAAAAAATTGACGTCCGGATGTTGATTTTGTATGTGGTCACGATAACTCCCGAAAAAATTTACGCATTGCTACCGGGTTTTATTTATTATCTTCAGAATCATATCAACTGGTTCCTTATTTCATATCAATAGCCTAGTACGCGTAATTTGTTAATAAAATGATTTTAAACTTTTATAAGTTTTATAGCTATTAAAAATTTAAAGGCGCTTTCATATTTTTTTTTGCTGTTGATAGACAAAGGACAAATGTACCATACAGTCTCGATTTTATACTTTGTGTGTAATCGATTTATTTTGGTAAACATTTTTTTTCCCCTGTAGGTGACACTACCTGTTAAATTTAAAACACGTAAATAATATATTTTAAAAGTCAGGAATGCAATATATTTTATTCATCAAAATTAAATGTAACGCTCATGAGGCGTGCACTTTTGGATTTTCCAAACTATTTGAAATTTAAAATACTTAGAAATTTCCATTGTATCTTTATAAAAGAGAATGAATATCCAACTACCTAAACTGGAGTTTAATTTCCGTATGTTCACTATATATCCATTGTTTTCTTTTCAACTTTTAAACTGAAGAACTTTTTGGATGGATAGTATTTAGAAAAAAGATGTTTTCAAGCTATTCACGTTCTACAATAATAGTTGAACTATTACAGCTTAATTATATATGTGGCTCTCGAACTGTATTGTGTCTAAGTCACAAGTCACAAATTAGGATATTATGTTTTCCTCGAAAATATCCTTTCAAGGGCACTTTACCGATACATTTAGTAGTAATGTTACAAGGTCGCTTAGGCCTCAGCCACACTGTCATTTCATGGTCTATTTCGCATTATGTAACCATATGTAATACAAAAAGACAGACCCAGATAATAGTAATTAATTTAAAACAAATTTATCCTCAAGATACTTTTACATAATTTTATTTTTGAAGAAAAATAAACGAAGGTCGAGATTTACTAATTACACAAGAAAAGTCAATTAAAAAGTGCACAAGAAAGATATAGGCAGAACAAGCCAGATTCAAATCGTAAAGCTGTGTCTGCTTATCAGAAAAAAAATCCCGATGTACACAGGCAAGCTGTTGCAAATTAATAAACTGTGAATCCACAAGTACATAGAGCAATTCAGTCACGATATGAGGAAAACACTGCGTTTATGGAAAAACAAGGTCCATTACGCTATGGAGTACGACCCTGATATTGCTTATAGTACTGACAGCAGTGTAGCCCTTGGTTCTATGACATACAAGTGTCAGTGGTGCAATGCGCTGAAATGGAAGGATGAGACACCTGGTATGTGTTGCAGCGCTGGAAAAGTGCAACTTGATCGGTTGAAACAACTGTCTGAACCACTCTTTAGTTTGGTTAATGATCTATTTTTTTTTAATTAGCAAAATCTGAGTGAAAGAGTGAATAGTCCTCCAACAACGACACTCCTATCCTTTTTCGATTTGTGTAAAGTGGATAACTTTGCAAAAACATTGCTCTACCTAGAAGTACCTGCATACTACCAAACCATGGCTGAGATCTGCCTCCGATGGGCACCACAGAGGATGTAATAAAAAGTTCCATACCCTGAAGTACCACATCAGCAACAGAATCAGCAACAACGCTGAGATCTTCCGGCGAGAAGCAAACCCGCCCCCAAGGGTAGGATTCAAGAAAAGACCGCATGCTATCCCAATCGGCCGACCTATAGTGCCAAACACGGCGGTAGCCTGCAGAATGCAACCGCGACTTTAGTGTAAGTGGCACCACATTCCGGACAAGACAATAGTCCAACGAGCCTAAAGGAGCGTCGCCGGATATCTGATATCCGTCCGGATGAGAGGTCAGCAGAAGGTCCAACAGGGAAGGTTCATGATCTTCCACATCTGGAATCCACGTAGGCGAAGTAACCAGCTGTGTAAGACCATATGCCAAAGCAAAGTCATAAACAGATCTCCCCGCATGATCGGTTGAACGTGAACCGAGCCATTCGGCGTGGTGGGCGTTAAAATCGCCAAAGATCACGATCTCTGCGGATGGGATCTGCTGTAACAAGGAATCTGTAGCCATTTGGAAGTGGTCGATGAGTTGGTCTGTTTCGGCATTACCGCTATGGGCATTATAACAACTGTCTGAACCACTCTTTAGTTTGGTTAATGATCTATTTTTTTTATTTTATTTATTTTAATTAGCAAAATCTGAGTGAAAGAGTGAATAGTCCTCCAACAGCGACACTCCTATCCTTTTTCGATTTGTGTAAAGTGGATAACTTTGCAAAATCATTGCTCTACCTAGAAGTATACTACGTTTGGGATAAAAGAAAGTTCCAAAAGGGAAAGAGAGAAGCAAACGTTGAAGGCTGGCCAGCACGGCTAGCACGGGCTGGGGACAAAAAAATTATCCCCCGATTATATCCACTGACAAGAGATAAAATTATCTTGTTATGTCAAACGGGGAGAAGTATATCCCCGTTTGACATAACGAGTAGACATATATCCCCCATCCGTAGCACGGAACCAAATGAAAGATAAAAAATTATGCTTTTTTGACATTTGAAATGGACAATTTTATCCTAGTTCATTGGATGAGGGTTTATATTCATACAAAAAAATCTATCTAAGTCTAAGTCTATCTCCCATTTTATCTACTGTGGATATTATATCCACCGGTGTGCCCATGCTCGAAGGGTGGATAAAACTAAACGAGGGTATAAACATTTTCTCCTATCCCCGGGGATAAAATTGTCTCCTGCCCATGCTAGCCCCGCTGGGGTCAAAAAAGAGCATGTTCTGGGCAGGGTTTATATTGTGCATCCGAACAATACAGAATGCTATCACCTTCGCATGCTTCTTCATGAGATCCGGGGCCCAATTTCGTTTGAAGCGTTAAAAACTGTAGATGGTCATGTATAGAAGAGGCAGCACTTTGCCAGTCATCGCAAATGATTCGGAATCTTTTTACGATTATTTTAACTTTACTTTCGGTAATAGAAGATGCCGTATTAGCGTTTGGTGGTTGGCTACTAAAAGAGTATGGGTTACCTCAGCCAAGCAAAGAACAACAATTTGAAAATAGAGAGTTTCTTAAAGAGACAAGTTACGACTTAGGATCATTAGAAAACCCGGTTAAAAATAATGAAGGATCACTGAATGACGAACAGAAAGGAGTTAACAAACAAATTAACACAAAACTTGAATCAAATGAGGGAGGAATATTCTTTTTCAATGCTCCCGGTGGAACAGGCAAAATATTCCTCATAAATTTGCTATTAGCAAAAGTTAGATGTACTCGCGGAATTGCTTTGGCTGTGGCTTCTTCTGGGATCGCAGCTACACTGCTTGAGGGTAGACGAATTGATCATGCTACCTTCAAGTTACCACTCAATTTAACAACAGCTAATACTGACATTTGTAATATATCGAAACAAAGTAAATTTGCTGAAGTATTAAAACATACGAAAATGATAGTGTGGGATGAAATAACCATGGCTCATAAGGGTGGCGTAGAGGCTTTAAACAGAACTCTACAAGATATAAGAGGAAATAAGAAGTTAATGGGTTGTGTAACGGTATTGCTGGCTGGAGATTTTAGACAGACTCTACCAGTAGTGCCAAAAGGAACTAGAGCAGATGAAGTTAAGGCGTGTCTTAAGAGATCCACTTTATGACCTCTAATTAAAATCCTCAAGCTCTCGAAAAATATGCGGGTACACTTAGGAGAAAAAGAGTCTGCTAGTGGATTTGCGAATCTCCTACTTGAAATCGGCAACGGTGATTACCCGATAAATGACGGAATGATAACCATCCCTGATAATTTGTGCACAGTAGTATTTACGTTACAGGAGTTAATATCACAAAATTTACCCAGATATTGCTCATATCCACGATAATCCAATGGAATGGTTATGTGAACGTGCCATACTAACCCCAAAAAACAACCAAGCAGCGGCAATTAACGATATACTGTTAACGTTAACTTTTGAGGGGGAAGAAATAGTGTACACGTCAATAAACTCTGTGGTCAACACAGATGACGTAATTAACTACCCTGTCGAATTTCTTAATTCACTGAAACCATCGGGTCTTCCACATCATAAGCTTATTCTGCGCGTGGGCACTCCTGTTATATTGTTGCGAAATTTAAAACCTCCTCAACTTTGCAACGGAACCAGACTAAAAGTAAAAGCGTTACATCGCAATGTAGTGGAAGCCACAATTATAACTGGATGTGCGCAAGGGGAAACTGTATTTGTACCAAGAATTCCCTTGATCCCGAATGATCTTCCCTTTGAATTCAAACGAATACAGTTTCTTACAGTTTCCTTCAAAGTCTGCTTTGCAATGACCATAAACAAATCATAAGGGCAGACATTAAAATTTGCGGGTATAGACTTGAGAGAAAATTGTTTTTCACACGGGCAATTCTGTGGCTTGCTCACGCGTAAGCTCGCCCAGTAGTCTGATAATTTTGGCACACAGTAATAGATTAGCAAAAAATGTGGTATATAAAGAAGTTTTGTAGTTTACTAGCTTTTGCCCGCGACATTCAGTTATAATTGTGGCTTGTACCAGCAGACTCTTTTTCACACATGGGCGCGATATAACCGCACTCCACGCGGACGAAGTCGCGGGCAAAAGCTAGTAAGTATATAAAACAAAGTAATACCATTATAGGTTTTATTAACAATGGTTAAAAAGTATATGGAAATGATGATGAGAGTTGAAACTGATATGAAATTAAAATTAATATATTTTCACAAAACATGTGAGGTTCGCCAACTTTTATTGGGGCAGCGCGACAGACACTACCTTGCAATGGGCATTTGGCCTTAAAAAATTGTTTTAAAACTTTTTTCAATATTCACGTGAAGGTACATTTCGTGAGGAAACCTGCATGACTAAGAAATAACATAATTTGTGGAAGTGAAGTATACCACTACACTCCACAAACATAATATATTATGAATATGAGTAATTTTGGTCCATCAATATAGAATTTATTAGTAACTTGACTACAGAGCCACCTGTCGGATCCTAGCAAAGCTACGATTCACCGTCTCGACAAAACAATTAAATTAAGTAAATATGACCTCAATCGGTCATATCGTTCGGAACTTACATGATAACTAACAGACCCACCAACGATTATAAATATAAAAATAAATATAATATAGTTAGTGTCGATTTTTTAATTCTCAGATAAGGGCCGCGGCTTCGAATCTCGCACGGAACAAGTATTTGTATGGCCTACAAATAATTATCAGTGGTATAGTTGTAGCACGAATGGGTCTGCTCGACCGGGGAAGGACCACGCTCTCACAGAATACCAGTGTAAAATAGCAGCTTAACGCTGCTGTGTTTGGTATGGTGAGTGTAGAGAACCGAGGACCCTTTTCACTGGAAAGGAGGCAATCCATCTTAGTCCTCACGGGTGACAACGCATCTGCATTTTGATTCGTAACCGAGGATATATGTAGATGTCTATGGGCCACAGCAACCACTTACTGGGTGGACTGTGTGCAGTGTGCTCGTTTGTCACCCTTATACTATAAAAAAAAAGAAATCCTCTCTGCAAAGACAATAAGCGTGCAGAACCACAGGGAGAGAATACCAAGAGGCATTCAAATGTTTCCGGTTACTTTATTCTTCTTTTTTAATAAAATATCCATAATAATAACAGCTTCAATTTATAATAAATGTAAAATCAATAAATATCACGTAAAAGTAAAATGTGTTCAGCATCATCTGTCATCGAATGAAACTATCAAAAAAAAAAGCGGTTACCTACTTGTCAAAGGGGCGGATAGAGTTATACATCCGATTTTTTTTTATAAGATAAGGGTGACAATTGTCAAGTTATTCGTTTAATAAATTTGATTGAAAATTCCTTTAATTTATAGGCTTACTGTCGAATAATCGCTGATTTAAAAAATAGCCCTTTATAGTGTTTATTTCTTGTGTTTCATTGGAACAAAGTTCCTTATCGCACGGTACAAATTTAGCGGATGCGGGCTAGGCGAGAAAAAGTGTAAGATTTTTCCGTCACGACTCCCTTTCTATAGTGCGACCGAGATTGAATAATATCCATCTATCTCGCACTTTTTTTTATCTTGCCATGAAAGAAATATTATTTTAAAAGACGCTTCATTTTAATAGAAGCTAGTAATTAATTTATTTGTATTTGTTAATCAATAATATTATACGTTTATCAATAATGATATACTACCAAAGGAACTTCGTTCCAAACGAATGTTCCAAGACTGTTCCACGACGAATGTTTAAATTATTTTAAGTTCATGTTATGTTGAACAAATGCAAAAAGCTTTAGAAAGACTTTACATAACGAACTAGATATACATTCTGGAAGCTGCCGTAATATCATAGCAACATGTTGATCCCAAAATGTCATGACTAAGCGACTAATATTTGCAAGTAGCCATAATATCACAATAACACGTTGATCATGAATTGTCCTGACTAAGCTTTTGATATCAGATTACTCGTAAACATGTTATGAAGTATAATGTTACAGGAGACGCTGACTCTACTTTTTAATAGTTATTGCTAGTCAAAGCAAGATGTCATACTTTAAGTAAACACACTTGTTTTGACCACCTTATAAAAGTCGTTGCATTTAGAATCATTTTCACTATATTCCTCGCTATAGTAACCTAATCACCTACTTAAGGAAAACAGTATTAGAATAAATTATTTTAAATCCATTATTGTAATAAAATAGTATTAAATGTTATCGTGACATAATTGTAGTTTTTATAAAACCTTCATCGCCGCTACCGATCCTTAACTAGGCACGGATATTGTGTTTTTTGGTAAACGTGTTTGATATAAACAGAAGTATTAGGAAATTTAGATAACGTATAGATAATGTTTCGCAATATAAACAACATATATCTTTCCACTGCTTTAAAGTTTGTGCTTATGAATTCGCGAAACGTTATTTTAAAAACTTTACCACAAACCTCTTACGGCTCCCTGACGGCGGACAAAATTAAAATATAATGTGGCCTTTCAGGTAGCTTTTACCGGCTGCTCTGTCCACGTTTTTAGGGTCCGTTTGGTCCTCCTGCTTCCATTACTAAACAAATGTAGTCAGCTGTAGTTATTATAAGTTAAAATACATTTTCATGTCTATTTTATTCAAGCGTTTCTGTGTTTAATGACATTGCTTTCAAAAATGAAGTATGTTGTATAACATTGAAAGACCAGTGACGCCCTTTGAAATTTTCTTTTCCTTTACTATTTGTAATTTTCGTGCTTGTAAAGAGAATTCCAGAAACACGCGAATGCGCTCGAATGAATTGAAACATAGTCAGCCATCTCGTTAGAACTCGTGGGGTTTATATCGTGGAAAAAGTTTCTTCGTATTTTGTTTGTACAAATTGAAGAAAAATCTCTTTGGTTGTACTGTTTGTATCTGGCTGGCTTTAATATCTATACATGTAGTAGTGAAAGTCCCGTCAAAATCAGTCCAGCCATTTCGGAGATTAGCCGGAACAAACAGACAGACAGACAAAAATTTTAAAAATTGTTTTTTTGTTATAAGTACCGTATATACTTTTATATGCATTTAGTAAAAAGCTGTTATTTTGACATTACAAACAGATATTTCAATATTATTTATTTCTGTAGATTCATAGCAATGTCAGAAACTTGTAATAAAGTGTTAAATGTTGACTTTCGTTACAACATCCAGATCATATTTATTTTGGATTCTTAGGTAACTTGGGTTGGAAATAAACAATCACATAATTACTGAAGTGACAAGCAAACTTACAGGCCACCTGATGTGAGTGGCTACTGCAGCTCGTGGACACCTGCAACCAACTTCAAGGAAAGAAGGCTACAAACTCTTTACCCTTCAGATCGGAACATAACAGTGCACGCACTGCTGCTTGGCATAAGGTTGCTACCCTAATGGACTCCTAGACAGAAACTCATACTATTTGCTGCTGTCAGGCCACAGTAATGTGGCCTGGCAGCAGCAAATAGTATGAGTCGTAGAACCATTTTAATTGTTAACCATTGTTAGCGCGTTTCTATGAGCATTTGGTAGAGTGTGCTCGTTTGTCACAATAAAATTATTAACAAAATATTTTGTCTACGACGTCGCCTATTCTCCCCGACTGTTAGCATTACAATCTTACTGATTACTATCTTACAATGATAATGAATGAAAAGAATATGAGTCAAAAATATGCAATCAACTTAAAAAGAGTAATAGCAAGAAAGTTAACAATAACCAATATTATCGTAACCAGAATATTTTAAGGGCATGTATGGTAACTGAATTACATAGTTAAATTAAAAATAAGGTATTCATTTCCACAATAGCAATTCTATTTAAATTGGGCAAACGGCAAGCGCAAGCGGGTGAATTTCACTGACAATAGCAATACTTGGAAATTTTAAAGTAGGTACTCTAGTGCAATAAGAATCTAGTAAAAATAATTTAGATTTTTGTTCTGTGTCCATTTTAATCGAAGTTTCTAATAAATCAAAACCAAATAACTTCATGAAATTAAATTTCTAATTTAACAAATTGTGAAACGGTACTGTAAGAACCCATTTTTTTTCTGGCAATTAACATTTTTTGGTGTATAAAAGTCCTGTGAAATTCCGATGCTCAATGCGCGTACTCGGGTCTGGATAGGAATACAATTTCATTGTGACAGAAATTCTATTCTATTTAAATTGGGTAAACCGCAAGCGCTAGCGGGTGAATTTCACTGACAATAGGATGACGTGGTATTGTTGAAGTACTCTAGTGCAAGAAGAAAAATCTTGTGAAAACAATTTAGTTCTTTTGTAATGTCCACTTTAATCTAAGTTTTCTAATAAAACAAAAGCGAATAACTTCATCAAATTGAATTTCTAATTTAACATACTGTAAAACGATACTGTATGAGCCCTTATTTTTTTTTGGCAATTAAAATTTTGTGGTATATTAAAGTCCAATGCTCAATACGCGTACTTGGGTTTTGATAGGAAAGGAATATAAAAATTGTCATTGTTATAGAAATTGATAAAAGTAAGATAAAAGTGTACATTAATTAGCGTGCCTCTTGACGAAATTAAAAGTAAGATGTTTCAAGGTCATTGTCATTATTAAACACTCATCATTATTTAACGCTAGAGTTATGTTCGAGATTTCCATTAATAAATAATTTTAATTTCCTTAAAATTAAAACTAATAACCTATGCATGTCCCACTGCTAGGCACGGGCCATCTCTCAGTTCTGAGAGGGTTTTTGACAGGGCTTTATCCGCTTGCCTGTTTTTTTATATCAAACTGGTAGGTTTCGTCATCATCATTACAGCCCTTCACAAGTCCACTGCTGAACATAGGCCTCCCCCAAAAAATGCCACAAAGCACGGTCCTGAGCCACCTGCATCCATCGAATTCCTGCATGTCTTACCAGGTCGTCACTCCATCTAGTGGGGGGACGCCCTACACTTCGTCCGCCGGTACGAGGCCGCCACTCGAGAACCTTTTTTCCCCATCGGTTGTCGGTTCTTCGAGCTATATGGCCGGCCCATTGCCACTTCAGCTTACTAATCCGTTGGGCTATGTCGGTCACGCTGGTTCTACTGCGGATAACCTCATTTCTAAGTTTATCACGCAGTGAGACTCCGAGCATAGCCCTCTCCATAGCTCGCTGAGCGACCTTGAGCTACCTCATCCGGCCAGCAGTGAAGGACCACGTCTCAGTTCCGTATGTCATCACTGGCAACACGCACTGGTTGTACAGCCTCGTTTTCAAGTTTTGAGGTATACCTGACGAGAAGATGTGCCGTAATTTCCCGAACGCTGCCCAGCCGAGTTGAATCCGTCGATTGACCTCTCGGTCGAAGTTGGACTTACCTAGTCGGACTATTTGTCCCAGGTAAACATACTCGTCAACAACTTCGAGCTTAGTGCTCCCAACAACTACCGGCATAGGTGTGACATGGACATTAAACATGATCTTTGTTTTGTCCATGTTCATCTTAAGACCTATCCGTTGGGAGGCACTATTGAGGTCATTGAGCATAGTGCTTAGGTCCTCCAGCGATTCTGCCATAAGGACTATATCATCGGCAAATCGAAGGTGAGTTATGTGCTCGCCATTGATGTTAATACCGTATCCTTTCCAGTCCAGAAGCTTGAAAACGTCCTCCAATGCAGCGGTGAAGAGTTTCGGGGATATAACGTCACCCTGTCTTACACCTCTCTGCAGTTGGATAGGTTTCGCACTCCTGTTCTGTACTCGGATAGCCATCGTAGCGCTACTGTACAAGCACTTCAGCACTTCGATATACCGACAGTCAACTTGGCACCGCTGAAGGGACTGCAGCACCACCCAAATTTCAACGGAATCAAAGGCTTTCTCATAGTCCACATACGCCAGACATAGTGGCAAATTGTACTCCTCGGACTTCCGTACAATTTGCCGCAGGGTATGTATGTGGTCTATGGTGTTAAAGCCTTTTCGGAAACCGGCTTGTTCGGGAGGCTGGAAGTCGTCGAGGTTTCGTTACGATGTTTAAATATCTTATATGTTACTAGCTGCTACCCGGCGCGTCCCGCCGCAGAAGAAATAATATTGGAAATTTCGTTTTAAATTTGGAAGAGTTATATTGTTGTCTTAGGAATGGTAATACATTAATTGAAATTGAATGATATAGAACTTGTCGGTACGATACGCGCGTCACCTACTGTAAGTTAATTGTACCATGCCTTTAACCTTCTCACAGCTGCAAGCAATAAGTTGACAAAGTTTTACCGAAATCTGATGAACGGTAGGTAATACATAAGTCATTTTAATAAAAAATATTTACAGTTTACAATAACATTACAGAGTAATAATGGAGCTGGTTTTAGATAATTTTCTATGGAACTACTTAATACTTATGTCTTAGACACAAGCTTTATACCTCATATAAAACAAAAATCGACGCTGCGTCATTCTATCTACGTTTTTCTTCGCAACTATAGAACGGGTTTAGTCCCGGGTTTAACCATTGGGTATGTATGGTTCATTCTGGTTTATTCGAGTTATACTTGTATAGCTTGTTGAGTGTTACTCAGCAAGCTATATATTCTTAAGTATCTGGGCAATATTATACATTAAATCTGTAACAAGTGTACTATTAATAAAAAAAAATTAGGCGCCAATAACTTAATAATACATGCTGTCCGTCTGTTCGTCTTTTTGAGATCATATTTAACCACTGTTTAGACTTTAAAGGAGGCTTTATCAAAAAATATTCCTGATGCCCACCTGATATTAGTGGTAATAGGGATCTAGCTGGAAAACACTTGAATGCACACATACAATTTAAAATATTTATTTACTTTATTCTCTTACTATTTTATTTTAATTAATCTCTTTTATTAAGTCAACAAAATCGGGCAAGCGTTATCGCAAATATCGATTACTTTTATAAATATTAATAGTTTCAATTTTAAGCACAAACTAACGAATCTCTTCATTATGCGCATTTAATATGCATGGTATAATATACTCGTAAGTCATATTACGTTTCGGTCACGAATTATCAAGAGCGAAATCTGTTTTTTTTTTATCAAAAATGAGCTCACTATTGACCTCCATCTGGCCAGAGGGCAAAGATGAGTTCTAAGATGGAGCGAGTTTACCCAGGAGAAGCCTGTTAACACGCACCTTGAAGAGGTTAAGGTTATATGCACTCGGGAAAACAGACGCCGGCAGGGTATTCCACTCCTTGGCTGTGCGCATTATGAAAGATGACTTATAGCGCTTAGTGCGAATATTCGGCATATCAACCAAGTATGGATGGTAACCTGCAGTACGTCTGATACTCCGGTAGGAGAATGGAGATGGCGGTATAAGCTTATGAAGCTCAATAGCCACATTCTCCGAAGTACAATCTGTAGATGACCGACAAACAAGCAACTTGGCGGCGGTGAGCTAAGCTAAGTTTGTTCATAAAATCAAAACGTTTAATGTATTTTAACAAAATTATATTAACCTTATTTGTACATGCTTCAAACTCCTTTTAGTTTCATCGCCTTTTCCTACCTTTACCAATTTTAATCGTCTAATAAGTGCAATTTACTGAAGTTTTCAGAAAATATTTTACGTAATTTTTAGAAATAGAGAAAGTGCTATATGTTGGTAAAATGTGATTAAACTGTAGTAAGTCAGCTCACGTAATGAGATAACTAAATAATGTTTGCAAAGGTAAAATTAAGATAAAATCTGTGATGCTTTCCCGACGGAGAACGAAATTAATAATACGGCGAGGCTTTTGAAATTGTTTTCCTTTATTTGGTTGAATGTTTAAACAAATTACAATTACTGTACTGTGTACAATATGTAGTTTGTGATTTTATTAGATTTTTTTAATTTTATTGTACAAAATCCTACACTAAAATTGGTTTATCTATTTGTCATAAAATATATTAAAGCAATCGTCATGCCTATCCACCTACCTAATATGAATATCTCTAATTGATTATTTTTTTGCTATTTGCAGCGTGAAATACGTGCGTAGGTCGTTTTAATGTTTTTTTAAATTATTCTTTAACAATCAAATATGTCCTCTGCTGAGGAAAAGCCATAGTTAGTAATAGTAGCCTTAGCCTGATAGTGGTTGGCCACCAGAGTTTTTTCGCTACTGGCCATTTCCGGTTTCAGTTTCCCTCTGTCGCCTCTTACAACACCCACGGTAGTTGATATTCTTACGCCGCGACTACACATGTTTGCGGTGAAATAAAACGTCGTAAAACGTCGTCTGAGAAGTTTTAAATATTTCGAAGTGCGAAGTGCACTTGAGTGAGCTTGCACTGGAGTTGCTCCAACTCTTTCCATAGCATAGACTTGAAACAGCAAAGTGTCCTCTGTGCAAAATATGAGAATTTTTTTTATCAGAAACGGTACGTATGTATTATGTTAGTTTTTTTTTTATATTATACTAAGGTTACTAAACTTTTCACATTTCATTTTCTTTATTAATCCTCATTCTACATCATGTGTACGATAAATCGTGAAAAGTAACAATAACGCAATTGGAAATTACATGATTTTATTTCACTTCATTTGCAAATTAACATTTTAAGTGTACTAAAATCTTTATCTAATCTTATAAATATATTTTACTACTCTACTAATGACTTTGCACGCGTTTCGAACAAGTATACAAGTAACAGTATTATTTCTACGCGATGGCCTTTTTACATTTTGTTGCTTTCTATTAAAATAAATAGCCACTTCCTTTCGTACTTCACTTTTAACATTAACTTTCTAGGTGGTAGGACTCCTTTTGTGCCTAGAAAACCGTCTGAGTATATCACCCTCTTACTTGTATCTGCCGTCAAATAGCAGAGCCTGCACTGCAGTGTTCCGATCTGAAGGGTACAAAGAGCCAGTATAATGACTGGCTGGGATGCATTCCAACTTAGTCCTCTGAGATGACAACGCATCTGTAAACTTCATTTTAGAAGTAAGTTACCGGTATCTATGTGCTGTCGTAGCCACTTATCATTAAGTTGACTGTGAATTCATTTGTCACTTCAGTTTTATAACAAGTACTTTTATGTATACGATTCGTTTATTGTTGGTTCATCTGACTAGGGTCTCTTCTAAATAGGATTTATCACGTTTAACAGGCAAATTGGTGATCTATTACCTGACAACTCACATTTTCCAAATGGCGATCAGATAATTTTTCTAAAAGTAAAACCCATAACATTACTTCACAATTTAATTTATAGACAGTAAAAAGTGTTCAAGCCAATGCAAATATCATTTACAATGTCCTTACTTGCCGTTTGCAAATTACTACAAAATTATTTTGTAATGTGTTTTCGTTTCTACAACAAATAAGATTTTTTTAAATAAGAAATAATATAACTAAAAGTATTTTTATCCAAAATCGTTAAACAAGTAGTAATTAATACGCTTGACGCTTCCGTGATTCATTAAACGTATTCATCAATATCAATTCATTTAACGTGGCATGCGAAACAAATTCTCTTGCACAGCGCGTTCAGCTCACGCTCTTTTTGTTTTTTACAATTGAGTTTTGATGTAACAAAGACTTTTAACCCAACTCGGCACGTGTAAAACGGATTGTTTGACAAATAACAAAATGTTTCATGTATTATTTTCATACATGTCAAAGATGTCAAAGAAAGTTTGTTCGTCGAATTGTTCGTCGTTGTTTTGGAATGTTTTGGATAAATTCGATTTATTGTTACTTTTCAGTTTAATTTTAATTCTACGAAAAGAAAAGTGTCGAGTCAACGAATGAAAGTGGATATTTATTTGAATAGAAGGCTTTTTATACACTTATAATATTTTTTTATTATAATATTTTTCTTCCTATTAATGCTGATTTTCCACAAGGCTGCGTGCTATCACATACGCTGTTTCTTCTGCATATCAATGATATGTTGCAAACCAGTAACATTCATTGCTATGCGGCCGTGCAAATATTTCTCGGGAACACGTCGTCGAGTACTGGAATAAACTTGTGTCTGAAGTCAAGTCTTTGTTGAACAAAGTCTCGGATTGGGGCGGCTAAATCTAGTCCAGTTCAATCCCTGGAAGACACAAGTTTGCGCGTTTATCGCTAAAAAGAACGTCTTGGCACAGGAATTGCTCCACGAACTCTTTCCATAGCCCTGAGGCAGGAAAGTGTCCACAGAGGAAATTTGTTATCAGAAGCGGTACGTATATGGTATGTTAGTTTATTTATATTATACTACGGTTACTGAACTTTTCACATTTCATTTTCTTTATTAATCCTCATTCTACATCATGTGTACGATAAATCGTAAAAAGTAACAATAACGCAATTGGAAATTATATGATTATATTTCACATAAATTGCTAATAATAAATTAAACCTAGTTAAATATAATGAAATAATTAAAAAAGAACACTAACTACGTTTTTAACATAACTAATACTGTCGTAAATTATTCTAGGCAAGTATAATAATTGTTATAAATTTATAAAACATTCAACCAAGAGCAGAAAATATTGTTCAGAGCATTGTACTAAGTACATATTACTTCAATGGTTTACACAACCGTGACGAGACAACATACCAGCACTTTTCTTAATATTACTTACTAATACTTAACGTACTCGTAATAAACATGAAAATTGGCAGCAACGAAAGTGTCATGCCACACTTCCATCGTTTAATTTGGCCAAAGCCTATGTAAATTAACCTTTAGGAATTTCGTCGCCTCCACCTTCTTACGTCACACCCGGCTGCAGTATTAGGCCATCATCATTACGATTTGGTTTCAGATCTACTAAATTGTAATACGGTAATAATTATATTACTTAAGAAAACCCCACGCGTGAAGATAATCTTGGCTATAGTATTAGTTCATCAATTATCATAAACCTTATCATTTTTAAGAGCGTGGGTGGGCATTTCTTGTACCAGACGAAACGAATCAACGACTTTGATTAAAAATATATAAAAATATTCTCAAGTATTCGTATAGCTGCCTATAAATTATTATTCCAGCTCTGATTGCTCATCCACGTGTAATTCATCTTTTGTAAAATGTCTCCATAATCAAGGAGCCTATTCTCCTTCTTTAAAAAATGAAAATGTTATTTTTCATTTTTGTAATAGCGGTTCGCAATCATCGTTCACTCAAGTGTAAATTGTAAATATTTTTCTATGCGATTTAACGACAAATATTCTATTTTCGGATTTTTTTCTGAGACCTTTTTTCTCCCTAAAATTCATGATACTTATAATATGAATAAGTTTGAAAATATCAAAAATTGTAAAAATAAATGGCCGCATCTTTTGATTGCGTTGACTTAAAGCTAGAATTTTTTACATCTCTAAGATACCGTAGACCTTAGTATTTGATATTAATTGCAACTTTATATCTCTTTTCTACCCATTAAGGTGAAAAAGAGCCTTAGCAGACGAACAGACAGACAAAGAAATTACACACGTTATACCATAAATGAACGAATGTTAATTACTACGTAGAATGTTTCAATTTAAAATAAACAATACTTATATTATTAGCTTATGATAGGTACATATAACATAATATTTCTTTTAAATTTATTGAAACTTTATATTACATTAGCATTTTCTCATCTACTCGTATTATGGAGGCGTATCACTTCCACAAATTGTACAAGTAAAAGCATGTGAACCAAGGACAACCACTTGTAGGAGATGCAAATGCTTCTGTTCATCTTTACCATCATTAGAACCCAACATAAGTCCCCAATAGATTGCCACAAAGTACGCTCCTGAGCCACCTACATTCATTGACTACCTGCATGATGTATCTTACAATTTTGTTTTTTAACATTTTTTATTTTAATAAAATTATAAAGTTATAGCTATACGAGTATTTGTGATATTGTAATCAGTGTTGTTATCTACAAAGGTTACAAAACACGTTAATATATTGAGCAGTGTTCAGTGTTTAACTGATTCAGCTTCGAAAAACCCAAGGCAAGTTTTTAATTCATCATCATCATCGTCATTACAGCATTTCGCAATTCTACTACTGGACCTAGACCACGGTCCTAACCCACATGCATCCATCGACTTCTTGCATGTCTTACCAGGTCGTCAATCCATCTGGGGGGCGTCCTACACTCCGCTTGCCAAAACAAATCTATAGAACCTGCCTTCCCCATCGGTTGCTGATTTGTCAAGCCCATTGCTACTTCAGCTTTGAACCAGAAGTTGCTCTGGTTCTACTATATCATTGTTACGGATTCTATCACGCAGAGAAACTCAGAGTACCTACCTCATACCTACTATTAATATAAATTTCTGGAAGACAAATTTCAATATTATGTTTCAATTATACTTAAATTAGTTTTACCAGTTTTGAATAGTTGTAAGTAATTAAATGAACAGTGTACTGACGGTGTAAGAATATCTACTACCCTATATCGTCCCACGGGTGTCGATAGAGGCGACAGAGGGACATTGTAACAGGAAATGGAGAGCAGTATCTGATAACATTCATTCAAAACTATTAAAAAACTGCAGTTGTCAATCTGCTTGGTGCGTGGCGACTGAGTATAGCAAAATCTCACTTATAAAGCAATCAAACGGAGAGGCCTATATTCAGTAGTAAAGTTTTATAGGTAGTAATGGATGAATTACATTTAATTTGCTAACGTATGTTTTATTTCTACATACATCTTCTACAGGACACTGAGTTCGTTTAATTAACAGCTAGAAATATATTATACGTAAGTACATATTATATTTATGAAACATGTAAATTATTACTTTTGACATATGGCGTAATGTATGTATGATTTCCCAGTTTCTGGCACTGCATTCTATACTGAACCGCTATTTTGACTAAATACCGCACATCGATATAGACACCAAAACACATCGTGCGCAAAATAAATTCTAATATCAAAACAAAGGGTGTAAAAAACATCACTCTTTGTTTTGATATTAGAAAAACTATCTTTTACTTTATTTTTTTAATAATTTTGTCCTTCTACTCGACAATTTTATTCTAAATTAAAAAAATATCATTAATATAAATAATATATCATAAATAAAAAATACTTTTTCTTTTTCATCATCATGGTGTAATAAGAACAAAAGGATAATCAGACGGATTATTTAAGGAGTATCACTGCTTCTTTACTGCTTCTTTACAATGCGAAGTAAAAGGGTTGCTCGTAATATCCCATATAAAAAGCGTTTAAAAATTAAAAGCATGTCCTTATACGTTACACGGTTGTTACAAAGGCTAGTTCTTTTTTAGCTTTCAGACTTTCAATGCTATTATTTTATTCTGTTCTTAATGTAAGAGTTATATTAATACATTGTCATTAACTATCAACAGTAGTTCTATTATTGTAAAGTCGTGAAAGTCTAACAAGAAAGTGTTTGTCTTAAATATATATCATATAATATACGAAAACCATAAAAATAAGACCGTTAATATTGTTAATTACACTTGAGCTCTGATTTATTATATCATGTTTGATAATAAATAGAAACAATATTTTAAGATAATACCGCTAATCGCTATATAAGTTTTAATAATATATTTCAAAAGACACGTGAGTTTCCGCTCAGGATAAGAGAAACTTGATTTAAGGTTCCAAAAAGTGGAAGGTTCACATTATTTTATGTTTATTTTATTAATTTATTACAGCCTATCAAAAGTCCCCTGCTGAAAGTAGGTCTTCCCCATAGATTGCCTATTTTTATAGAATAAGGGTGCAAACGAGATCACATTACATCTGATTTGTTGCTGTTGCGCATAGACATCTACATTTATCCCCAATTAAGAATGAAAATGCAGATGGCTTGTTATCCCTGAGAACTAAGATGGAATGCCTCTTTTCCAGTAAAAAGTCTCAAAGCAGGGATGTTTGAAATAGTTGCCACGCTTGGCAGACGAGATGACAATCGCAGTTTTATTATTATTTTGAGTTGTTTATTTTTTATAGAAGAGGAGACAAACGAGCACGCGGCTCACCTGATGGTAAATGGCTACCGCAGCCCATGAACAACTGCATTACCAGGAGAATCGCGTGCGTTGCCGGCCTTTTAGAAAGGAGTAACCTCTTTTTTTTTTGAAGGTCCCTAAGTCGTATCGGTCCGGAAAAATCGCCAGTGGTAAACGATTCCACAAAGAGGTTGTACGAGGAAGAAAACTCCCAGTAAAACGCACAGTGGTGGACCGCCAAGCATCCAGTAGGTGCGGATGGTATCGTGAGTTTTATCATGATGGGTATTCGTGAAATTTGGCGGCTGGATTTAATCCGAAGAATTCCTCAGAGCACTCCCCGTGGTAGATGCGATAGAAAACGCAAAGGGATGCAACATCCCTTCGCAGTGCCAGTGAATCGAGCCGATCAAAGAGGTTGCCGACGATTCGAGCCGCTTAGTACTGGATGCGGTCAAGTGGAAGAAGCTGGCACTGGGGTGCCCCCGGCCCGATAGAAGCCCGAGATAAGATCAGTATTCCATATGAGGCTGAACCTCCGCCTTGTAAAGTTGCAAGCGGTCTGCCGCCTTGAAATACTGTCCCGCTTTACTGAACACGCCAAGCTTTTTAGAGGCCAATTTAGCCTTCACTTCCAAGTGACCACGAAACTGCACATCATTCGATATGTCGATGCCGAGGATTCCGATGCTAGCTAAGGCAGTAAGGAGAGTGCACTGAAATTGAAAATATACGACAAAGGGGTTCTTTTTAGCGGTAAACGCACAAACCAATGTCTTCTGAGGGTTAAATTGGACTAGATTTAGTCGTCCCCAATCCAAGACTTTGTTTAACAACGACTCAACTTCAGACACAAGTTTGTTCCGGTCCTCGATGACGTGATCCCAAGAAATATTGGCACGGCCGGTGTATAAAGCATCACCTGTGCTGTCGTCCGCATAACAATGAATGTTACTGGTTTGGAAGAAATCATTGATATGCATAAGGAACAGCGTAGGTGATAGCACGCCGCCTTGTGGAGCAGTCTACTACGATCTTGATGCTCCGATCAGCAAGGATACTGGTGATCCAATTGCACAATTTTTTGGTAAGCCATAGAGCTTCGAAAGAAGCGCTTTGTGCCAAACCCGATCGAAAGCCTTCGCTATGTCCAAACTAACGGCCAAAGCCTTCCCTTGGACGGTACTGCCTCCGACCATCTTTGAGTCAGGTAGACCAGAAGATCACCAGCTGATCGACCTCGACGAAAACCGTATTGGCGGTCACTAATCAGCTAGTAATCTTTAAGGTATCTCATGAAGTGGCAGTTTGGTAACAAGGGGATGATGGCGATAGGCCTTTAGTTCGATGGGTCTGGGCTGCCGCCTTTTTTAGGGATAGGGTGGACCAAAGCTGTCTTCCATGAATTCGCGACTACGCCTTGGAAGTAGGAGTACCGGAAAAGACGCGTAAAAACCGGTGCACACTTGGGAACACAAGTCTTCAGCACAATGGGAGGGACTCCATCAGGCCCACTTGACTTGTTGACGTTCAGGGAGAGGGGTGCTTTGCGAACCGAGCGCTATGTAAACCGCATATCTAGCATGGAGCACTCACACTGCAGGATGGTCGGCGGTGTGTTTCCCCCGTCATTGTGAGACGAGTTGGACACAAAGAGAGAGCCGAACAGACTTTCTCCTTTGGAGCAGGGGCCACTGAGTCGTCCTCCCTGTGCAGAGATGGTAGAGATGGATGACAGAAGTTTCCTTGGACAGCCCAGAATGTACGGGTTCCTGAAGGAAAGCGAATTAGTTTCTTGCCAATTCTGCCGATGTGCTCTGACTTTGCCTTGGCAATGACTCTTTTGAAGGAGCTGGAGGCGGAATTGTACTTCCTTTTAAGAGCGCTGGTGTCTACATCCCGGGATGTTGATGCATCAGCCCAGGCCCGGTAGAAAATCTGCCTCCATTGGGCACCACAGAAGATGGAATAAAAAACCCTGAAGTACCACATCAGTGACAGAATCAGCAAAAACGTTGAGATCATCCGGTGAGAAAAACCTGCCCCCAAGGGTAGGATGCAAAAAAAGACCGCATCCTATCCCAATCGACCCACCTACATCCGGATGAGGGGTAGTTGATTTTCTGACGCTGCCACTAAGCGGCAAAAATAATGTTGGCAACTTATTATACTTAAAAGTAACTTAACCCTTTCGCTGTCCCGTGCACTACATATAGGTCATTGCTATTGTCTTACTATTGTGTCTGAAAACCGGACAGTGAAAGTGCAAGTCCAATAATGACACGTTGACAACACAAATGGCCATTATTAGTGATGCGTATTATAAGGTAAAATAGAGTTTTATTACTTTTGTAAATAATAGTAAATATTCATCATCGTCAAAAGAAAGAAGTCCTTTTGAAAATATGAAATTATGTAGCACATCGAAATAATAAACCTTTCGTTAACTTTGTACATATCAGTTCACTTTAGGTGTCCTATGAAAGCAACACTGTTACACGAATCAGTTAGTTTTTTCATAGACACAACACAGTTTTGATGTAATATAAAGTTTTGTACGAACATTCGAAAAGAATTTTCTGACAAAGTTGTATAATGTAACGTCAAGAAAAGGAGCGATTTAAGTTTCATCTTTTCATTGAAATAACGAGTCGTGTGGTAGAACCAGTACTATACGTCAGTAATGAGGGTTAAAATATGAAGTTGTTGTGGAGTGACAACTTTGAATTAAAATTAAAACTGCATGGTATACTATGTATGGTATGGGTTCGTGATTAAAACTTTTTACTCAAAAACAAAACATACAAATTTTAAAAAAAAACATGATAATATAATTTTTAGGCTTTCAATTGTTTTACATTCATAATTTGAGTTAACCTCAAAACATTAAAGTAATTTCCGAAAACGAATTCCGACGTGATTCTAATGCAGCAAAGATAGCTCGCAATAACATTACTACGTATATAGAGGATACGATTAATGAACGCACTATGAGTTTTTTGTTTAATTTTTGTTTTAAGCATTTAAGTTAGTTTACCTAAAATATTGACTCATTTTAACATATTGCTAAAATAGAAAAAACTCGAAATAGGTACCTATGAATTAACCGATGTGTATAGAGAAGCTCGCGTGAAGCTTGTTTTGATAAGTAAATACAGAAATGAAAGGATATTGATTCTCTACGATAATCGCAATCTAAACTCAAGTAAATACCGGAACAATTCCTTAAAGCGTAGCTTACCCATAGAAAAATAAAGGTAACTGTTTGGTGGCCACTTCAAGGTGTAATTCACCATAGCTTTCAGATTCGGTGTATCAATAACACAGAAGTCTATTGTGAAGAACTTCAATCATAGATGGTGAAACTCTCAGAGAAAAAACCCCGACTCGTCAAGCGATCTTCGCTATCATTGCTGCATGATAACGCAAGACGTCACACCGTCGCTGCAGTTAGAATCTACTTAGTAATTATTCCGTACTTGCCAGACCTAACCACAAACGATTTTTTTCCGCGATTTGTTAAATTATCTACAAGAAAAAAAATTGTTCGCAAAAAGCGGTACTAAATGTCTTTATAGGCTGTAGGGTCAAGATCCCCAGAGTTCTATCGCAAAGGCAAATGATCTTCCCTCAAGATTGCAAAAACGTACAAATAATGAGAGTAAATACTTCGATTTTATAAAAATATTTTTCTTATAAAAACGTTATTTGAATTTTCAATATAAAATGGCAATTGAATACTTACTTCAACATCTGTATGAAACCCGAGAAATACGCTAATGCTTGTGTGGGTCTAAGGAAAAAGGTTATGTCGGGTTATTAAGCCGTAAACCCATATCTTTAAAGTAATATATATATCGATTTATATATCGAATATTCGGTGTTTTTGTGTAAAAAGGAGAAAAGAGGCCTTTTAAAAGAGCCTACTCCTTTTTAAAAGGCCGGCAACGCATCTGCAATTCCCCTGGTTCCCCTGGTGTTGCAGTTGTTCATGGACGGCGGTAGTCACTTACCATCAGGTGAGCCGCATGCTCGTTTGCCCCTTCTCCTATAAAAAAAAGGCATAATCATCCCGAATGAATAAAAATCAAAATAAGTTTTTATTCATTCGGGATGATATATCTATTTGCTATATATTTATTTGCTTCGCTCACATTTTAACATATATGGTAATTCAAAGTAGTTCTTTGAAAGAGATATGTGAACTAGAGTCAAAAATAAGAAACCACAACCCAGGTATGCAAATTGTTTAAGTAAAGCTTCTTTAAGTGAGACTTGAGAGTAACATGAAATCTTTTTTCGAACGAAAGTAATGTTCAGTAAAATCTATAGTTCGTTTCCGCAGTTTCCGCATTTATAAAGGCAACGACTGACTATAGTATTTCGTAGTCGTAACAGGCTACAGAGGGAAACTGAAACAGGAGAATGGGCAGAAGCATCTTCCTGATAACTACTCAAAATTATAAAAGAGTGCGGTTGCCAAACCGCCCACCAAGCGTGGCAACTATGGCAACATCCCCCATATGAGGCAATCTATGGGGGAGGCCTGCGTTAAGCATTGGGTTTTTATAGGCTGTAATGGAATGGATAAGCAATTTTCAATAAAATAAAATTTTCAATAAAAAGCAATAAAAATAAGGGTGACAAACGAGCACACAGTCCACCTGATGGTAAGTGATTGCTGTGGCCCATAGACATCTACATCTATCTTCGTTTGCGAATTTAAATACAGATGCGTTGTCAGCCGTGAGGACTAAGATAGAATGCCTCTTTTCCAGTAAAAAGGGTCTCCGGTTCTCTACACTCATCATACGAAACACAGCAGCATTAAGCTGCTATTTTACGCTGGTATTCTGTGAGAGCGTGGTCCTTCCCCGGTCGAGCCGACGCATTCGTGCTACAACTATACTATTAATATAGTTGCAGCATGGCTCTACCTACGTTATACTTAAACGTTATGCCCTTTCCGACAGCGAACGCAATGAATTTTACTCCGAATTCACTCCGGGACTGTTACAGTGTAAATACAAAATTCATTTATAACTCGACCACCTATCGGATTCAGATATTGTGATTTTGTTTTTTTGAATCTAATCCAATATTTCATTATGAATATGTGTCATTTTGGTCTATAAGTATAGAATTTGTTTTAAACTAAATTATTCAGGTGGAGGCACCTAAAGAATCTCAGCATAGCTATGAACCGTTGTCTCAACAAAATACAGTTTTATTTTGTAAATATGACGCTAATTGGTCAAATTTTTCATAAGTTAAACGATCACTAAAAGGCGCACGAAAGATTATATATAAAAATATATTATGTATACTAGCTGGCTCGCCAGACGTTGTTCTACCTTTTCCGGTAGGTGGCGTTATGATTTTCATTACGACCTTTTTACAATGTAAATACATAAATAATAATAAATCGACCACAGCTCCACCTATCGGGAGCCAGACACACAAACAATTATATTTATTATAAAGGTGCATTTCTATTCTATTTTATATAGTTCAATACTAATAGTTATTATTGTTTTATTGATAAATATTTTAGTAATAATTATATAAATAATAAATAAGTAATAACAAAGAATTTAAGATAGTTAGACACTCTGGAAGTAGCCGTAACCTGTAGATCCCAAATTTTCATGACTGAATTCACAGAATGAAGCGTCTGATGATGAAGCAAGTAGCCATAATTTTACAACATGTTGATCATCAAATTTCATGACTAAGCTTTCAATATTAGATTACTTGTAAACATGTTATGAAGTGTTATGTTACAGAAGACGCTGACTCCACTGTTTAACTGTTATTTCTGGTCAAAGCTAGGTCATACTTTCAGTAAACAAGTTGTTTTGACCACCCTATAAAAGCCGTTGCATTTAGAATTATATTAAATGTAGTCCTCATCGTAGTAATGTAATTACCTAGTTAAGAAAGTCAGTATTGCACGGAATTAGTTATTATCGTAATGAAATAGTAATAAATGTCTCGATGACATTTATTACTAATTCATTATTGTAATGAAATAGTAATAAATGTCATCGAGACATAATTGTAGTTTTTGAAAACCTTCAGCACCGCTCGAAAACCTTAAACAGATACTTAGCAAATAAGTTTTACTTCAACCGCGCGTGAAGGGTATGCGCACTTTTTTTTCTGTAGTATTTCGTAATTATAAAAGTATTTTACCTTGGTTGAAATTACCGACAAAAATAATTTTTAACTATAGAAGCAGAGGTACTTCAACTTCTCTTTTCTATGGAAAAGGGGGTGGATTGACAGTTCCTAGTTGGTAGGATAAGATGACCAGTGTATCTTACAGGCATGTAGCATACAGTGGTGACCATGTATTCGTAGCTTTATTTGTTTGGGTTGATGTCAGGGGATCACAGGAGGCACTTTTTAATCTAGTGGAGTCAAAAAATCAATTATTTATGATATTGCTAAAAAATTAAATAATGATGAAACTTGAAACTTGTACTACAGACTTAGTTTATATTAATCCAGATCAATAATTAATTGAGCTTCAGTATTCTATTTATAATCTTAATATTCAAAATGGACTATACTTGCATATATGATATCTATATACGAGTATATGTCAGAGATGGAAGGTAGAAAATAAGAAAAGGTAAATAGGAGTGAGAATCGATAAGGAACCCCCACGCGTTTGTGCGGTACAAAGTTCAACAGAGTCGTTGGTCTAATGGTCGAAATGCGATTGCTGATCATGATCCTGGGTTCGAATCACGGGGTGGGGTTGATATTCTGTCTAGAAATTCTGAGTAGCAGTCAGTGACAGTGACCCGGAGTCAGAAGACGGCGGAGTTTAACTGATTTATTTTATTCTTTTGAATTAAATATATTTTATACATAATTCAATAATTGATTTTCCGGAAACGGTACTAACAATGTTTTTGAAATATTTTAATAAGATAATATATGACTTTCCTAGTTTATCTAAAATAAGTTTCATTCCTGAGAAAATCATATGTTTTTTTTCTTACGCTGAGCAAAGGTCAGTCGCTAGATACATAATATAAAGAACTAAATATTCAACTCGCAATATACATTTACATTTAACTATTGCTAAATTTCCAGAACGATGCCGTGAAAAATAAATAACAGGTAAAATTTAGAGGCAAAAGTGCGGTAATTCGATAGGTGCCAATTCTTTTTATTTTGTCTGTAAAATTTAACCCAAAAACTCAGGAGAGCTCCTTACTTTTTATTATAATTTCGTAAGTACCTAAGTTTTTAATCCGTTTTTTATTTCTTCATTTAAAAACAAAATTTACAACTATTTACGTTAATTTATACCTCTAACGTGCCTTAGTATGGATATTGTTAGGTTGATTTCCCAAAAAATGTTTTCATTTCGAGTATGTTGGAAAACACCGACAGAGATTGAGAGAGAGAGAGAGAGAGAGAGATAAATATCACGGTAAACATGTGTTCCAATAACATCTAAATCAAAAATCAAATTTTAGGGAACCTGATATAACGTTCCCGAATGGCGACCTCGTAGCGGTAAGCGAAATGTAGGGCGGCCCCTCACTACATTGAGTCACAGGCCGTAAGATATGCAGAAGGTATTCATACTGCTGAACATAGGCATCCCTCAAGGAATGCAGATGGCATTCCTTGAGGGATGCCTATGTTCAGCAGTGGACTTGTGAAGGGCTATAATGATAATAATAATGATATATATTCTGTTCACTCACCTACCACGACAATGACAATTATACCAAACATTCAGTAGGCCTATGGCTATTCCTAGCAATAGATTTAGTCCATGGTTTCTACAAGTCAACAATTTTCAGACCAAACTTTATTTCAGTTTTAGCATAAATATTAACCAAGATCTTTTATAGCCGAGAACATTTTGCACATACATTTCGTAATACTCGTAACAATACCATCCCCTTTAATTTTGTCACATTTACCGCCAAGTACAATTACAATTTACAAATAAGGCATATTTAATTTTATTTAGAAAATATAATATAAAGTCATGACAATCAAAAGCTTACAGCCCCGCCTGACCATTCTGTCAGGCTTCAACAGGAGTTTCGTCTCCTTTATAAATGTAAAGCTTTGAAAGGGAAAATTTCTATTGTTTGGAAAACTAACTGTAAGTTTTAGTTTATTTGAGTTTAAGATAAATGGAGAATCCATTAGCCGACTTTTACAATACTCACAACACAAGACGACGAATGGATTATCTTCCAACCCATAAATTTCAACTATGTCAGACTCAAAATACGTCAGCCTGTTATTGGCCAGTTACTACCATGTTATGGCTACCGCACAAATGGGTCAGCTCGGCCAGATAAAGACCAGGCTTAAAGAATACTAAAATAGCAGCATAATTGTTTCGCATAGTAAGTGTTGAGAACCGGAGACTGTTTTAAATGGTACCTAATGAGACATTTCATTTTACTACACAATAAGCCTCTAAAAATTTTAAAAGATGTGTGTGTATGCGTTTCTTATTCGAGGATAAATGTATGTGTCTCCACAAAGTAAATGACCCTTACATGAAGATAAAAATATATATTATATATAAAATAAAACTGTTCAATCAACACCAGGAAAAAATCATAAAAAATATTTTGTTAATATATTGATAAACCAAAAACTTTTGATTTGAGATTGATTCGAATGATAACAACTACTATTATTCCTACTATTATATACACTTAAATGACTAAAATCAGTAAAGTAGCTTTAAAATACAAAAAAATATTCGTTGATAAAGTTGAAGATAAGAAAAAATTTACGAATTAATCAGATAAAACAATTTAAATAAGACAATAAAACGTAAAATATTATATTTAAGTTTTCATTTTCGTTTACTAGTAACAAAAGGAAAACCAAACCTTTGATTGGATAGTTTATAATATGAAATATCATTAATCTATACCGCCATTCAATTTTAGATAGTTGTATAAGGTATTCTTTGTATCTGATAGATGGATAGAATTTACTAGTCGTGGGCAACCCATTATAACGCTTTCACGGTCGGTCAAGGGTTGATTTTGGTTTGTTAAAAAACTATGTCGTTCAAGATTTTGTCATATAATAAATTATTGTTTTTATGTATAAGTCTATATTTCAGTTAAGCACTATACGACTTAGTAATTCAACATTGAAGTACTAAATATATCTAGTATAACCTTCTAATGTATTATCAAGTTCTATCACACATTAAAAGCATACTACTTTTTTGTTTATTTATAGGGGTTCGCCGAATTATGGTTTAGTCAGCGTTCTAACAGCACGAAGTCGTCGCCGTCACGATCTTTTATGTTTTTAACAGAAATATATGGCTGATGCATAGCTTCCGAAGCGCCCTAAAAATGACTGACGGTCGCGTACCCACTTTGTGCAAAGTAATCACTGCAATTCAATTTTCTTTAACGCCTAAATCTTTATGTTATTTAACAACCACGATGAAAAATAATATGTGAAATGGCGGCAAATCGGTCGAAAACATATCATATTCCAAATTTGAATGTAACATTGTTTACGGCTAGATTAATTATCGAATTGCACATTGCTGAAATTTATAAAGCCCGTGTGGTAATTAATGTAATGAAGATGTATTATATAATAGTAATAATGTTGCTATGCAGCCTACTTTGACCATGATGGCCATTTTCCAAAAAAACTTTGTATTCTACAGAATATCAACATCGTCAACAGCAAGTATAGAGACGAAAGATACGATTTTGTATTCCCACGACCTATAAATTAGAGCAAAAAAAAGAATCAACATATCTCCAACTACATCTTTTTTACACTACAGCTTTTAAAAGATTTGCTATTTTTAAGACTCTAATTTAGTTGTATCTAATTTAGTTAATTTAGTGTAACTACATATAGGATGGTTGAATATCCCCCCCCCCTCCCCCCGTCGAACGGATACCCACCTTGTCGTGGCGGGGGCTTAGTAGCCGTGGCTTGGTCACCTACTGTGAACAAAGAGGAACCCACTTGGCTTGACCAAGATGTAGGGCCGGTCCGAGGTAGCCATTTCGAGTGGGCTTGGCAAGCCTACTTCGGATGTGTGTTAGTGGGCTGCGGTGAGAGGGATGTCTTCTCCCACTACCGCTGCAGCCGAAATTAAGTTGCGGGAGTGTCGGTATGGCGATGCGCCACTTAGCCTATCCTCCGCAATTCTGGTGGGACCACACCGTTGATGCGTTGGTGGCGGGGCCACACGGTTGATGCGGTGGTGGCGGGGCCGCACCGTTGCTGCGGTGGTTGATGTGGTGGTGGCGGGGCCGCACCGTTAATGCGGGGATGGCGGGGCCGCACCGTTGCAGCGGTGGTGGCGGGGCCGCGGGGAGAGAGGAGTGTCGGTATTGCGTGACGCCGCTCTCCCTACCCTCCGCGACCGAAACTTGGTTGGCAGTGGAGCCACAGACCAGATCCGCCGCTAAGGTCAGGAAACCTGGTACTTTCGAGTACTCGTTTTCGTGTCCCCATGGCCTCCGCGTATCAGGCTCGGGGGGGTCCCATGCGCATATGGAGTTAGAGGCCGAGTAGGAAGACGCGCCTTGTGTTCCTGCTGCGCCTTACATATGAAAGAAAAGGGGGAGGAGAAGTCCTCACCCGAGGAGGAGCTGCCATAGGGTGGCAGGCGCTGGTAGGGCCGCGGATGTATGCGAAAGCGTTCCCATGCCCCTGCTAATATGTGGCGAAATTGGAACACCGGTGGGAAGTCGGTGCGAGTCCGACATAACCCGTCCTTGCCCCCGCGAGGCAGGTATGCGTAGGCATTTCCCCATATTACTGCACGCCTCATAACGCGATGCGTTATTAGGTAGTGCTTTACTCTCGATACGTCAAGGTCAAGCAATTTTGTGTTCTTAAAATTCCTCTATCATAACCATATTGCACTTATACGATAATATGAGTAGCCGTATATCAAGAAAACACTCTAATTAATCCATCTTATATTTTCAAATAATCATTTTATATTGCTACTTTGAAAAAAAATGGTTTGAAAAAAATTTTACGTGGACGTCTGGATGTTGATTTTGTATGTGGTCACGGTAACTCCTGAAAAAATTGACATATCGAGACCGGGTTTTTTTATTAGCTTCAGAATTACATCAACTGGTTCCCTATTTTCTATCAATAGCCTAGTACGCGTAGTTTGTTAATAAAATGATTATCAACTTTTATAAGTTTTATTGCTATTAAAAATTTAAAGGCGCTTTCATATTTTTAGCTATTTTTATTAATATTAATTATAAATTTAAATGATTTATTTATTTATATTATTTTTAATTTATAATTTTATTAATATTAAATATTAATTTATTTTTTTCATCAAAATAAAATGAAACGCTCATGAGGCGTGCACTTTTGGATTTTCCAAACTATTTTAGTCTGCTTTAGCTTTGTAGTATTCAATAGGTACGTATAATGGTAATTCGCTGGTATGAGATAGAATGTCTGTTATTAAAACTAATGAAGCAATATATAATTCCATGATTAGATAGTGTTGTAAGGGTTAATTTATTGTAAACAAATTAAGGACTTACTGTAAGCAAATGCATGACAAGATTTCACTATCTTACTATATTCCATTGGTCCCGTTCTAATGATCTTCTTTGTCAGGTACTCATAAATGAATCCTAGTTAATTCCGCCTTCTTTTTTTTAGGTCAGCCATAAGATATTTTAACAGCAAACATGTGAATTGTGATGTTGTAACTCGGTAAGAGTGACAACATCACAATTCACATAAGGACAACATGACCAAAACATTCGTAATTACCGTTAACGTTACAGCCTATCAACAGTCCACTGCTGAACTTAGGTCTTCCCCATAGATTGGTAACTCTTGGCAATCGTAAATTTTATTTAGTTGATATTTGGAAGACACTGCTGCCCATCTGCTGGTCTGTATCCCTCTGTTGCCGTTTACGACACCTACGGGACGATATAGGATGGTGGATATTCTTACACCGCTACTACACGATCATGCTATTAATGTTAGCATTTGTAATTGTCGTGGCGGGGCTTAGTAGCCGTGGCTTGGTCACCTACTGTGAACAAAGAGGAACCCACTTGGCTTGACCAAGATGTAGGCCGGTCCGAGGTAGCCATTTCAGTGGGCTTGGCAAGCCTACTTCGGATGTGTGTTAGTGGGCTGCGGTGAGAGGATGTCTTCTCCCACTACCGCTGCAGCCGAAATTGTTGCGGGAGTGTCGGTATGGCGATGCGCCACTTAGCCTATCCTCCGCAATTCTGGTGGGACCACACCGTTGATGCGTTGGTGGCGGGGCCACACGGTTGATGCGGTGGTGGCGGGGCCGCACCGTTGCTGCGGTGGTTGATGTGGTGGTGGCGGGGCCGCACCGTTAATGCGGGATGGCGGGCCGCACCGTTGCAGCGGTGGTGGCGGGGCCGCGGGGAGAGAGGAGTGTCGGTATTGCGTGACGCCGCTCTCCCTACCCTCCGCGACCGAAACTTGGTTGGCAGTGGAGCCACAGACCAGATCCGCCGCTAAGGTCAGGAAACCTGGTACTTTCGAGTACTCGTTTTCGTGTCCCCATGGCCTCCGCGTATCAGGCTCGGGGGGGTCCCATGCGCATATGGAGTTAGAGGCCGAGTAGGAAGACGCGCCTTGTGTTCCTGCTGCGCCTTACATATGAAAGAAAAGGGGGAGGAGAAGTCCTCACCCGAGGAGGAGCTGCCATAGGGTGGCAGGCGCTGGTAGGGCCGCGGATGTATGCGAAAGCGTTCCCATGCCCCTGCTAATATGTGGCGAAATTGGAACACCGGTGGGAAGTCGGTGCGAGTCCGACATAACCCGTCCTTGCCCCCGCGAGGCAGGTATGCGTAGGCATTTCCCCATATTACTGCACGCCTCATAACGCGATGCGTTATTAGGTAGTGCTTTACTCTCGATACGTCAAGGTCAAGCAATTTTGTGTTCTTAAAATTCCTCTATCATAACCATATTGCACTTATACGATAATATGAGTAGCCGTATATCAAGAAAACACTCTAATTAATCCATCTTATATTTTCAAATAATCATTTTATATTGCTACTTTGAAAAAAAATGGTTTGAAAAAAAATTTTACGTGGACGTCTGGATGTTGATTTTGTATGTGGTCACGGTAACTCCTGAAAAAATTGACATATCGAGACCGGGTTTTTTTAGTAGCTTCAGAATTACATCAACTGGTTCCCTATTTTCTATCAATAGCCTAGTACGCGTAGTTTGTTAATAAAATGATTATCAACTTTTATAAGTTTTATTGCTATTAAAAATTTAAAGGCGCTTTCATATTTTTTAGCTATTTTTTTATTAATATTAATTATAAATTTAAATGATTTATTTATTTATATTATTTTTAATTTATAATTTTATTAATATTAAATATTAATTTATTTTTTTCATCAAAATAAAATGAAACGCTCATGAGGCGTGCACTTTTGGATTTTCCAAACTATTTTAGTCTGCTTTAGCTTTGTAGTATTCAATAGGTACGTATAATGGTAATTCGCTGGTATGAGATAGAATGTCTGTTATTAAAACTAATGAAGCAATATATAATTCCATGATTAGATAGTGTTGTAAGGGTTAATTTATTGTAAACAAATTAAGGACTTACTGTAAGCAAATGCATGACAAGATTTCACTATCTTACTATATTCCATTGGTCCCGTTCTAATGATCTTCTTTGTCAGGTACTCATAAATGAATCCTAGTTAATTCCGCCTTCTTTTTTTTAGGTCAGCCATAAGATATTTTAACAGAACATGAATTGTGATGTTGTAACTCGGTAAGAGTGACAACATCACAATTCACATAAGGACAACATGACCAAAACATTCGTAATTACCGTTAACGTTACAGCCTATCAACAGTCCACTGCTGAACTTAGGTCTTCCCCATAGATTGGTAACTCTTGGCAATCGTAAATTTTATTTAGTTGATATTTGGAAGACACTGCTGCCCATCTGCTGGTCTGTATCCCTCTGTTGCCGTTTACGACACCTACGGGACGATATAGGATGGTGGATATTCTTACACCGCTACTACACGATCATGCTATTAATGTTAGCATTTGTAATTAAAGTAAACTAATTTTAAGCTATTTCCAGTACCACTATCACTTTACTAGACTTAAAAATTGTTTCTCGTTGCAAATGAAAACGACTTTAGATAAAATAAATACAATATGGTTATACACACTCGTAAATATGTTTTGAAGGGTTTTACATACATACATATAATCACGCCTCTTTCCCGTAGGGGTAGGCAGAGACCACTTCTTTCCACTTGCTACGATCCTTACATACTTGTTTCGCTTCGTCCACTTTCATTATTCCCTTCATACATGCTCTTCGGTTTAGGGTACTCTTGACCTGGCCTTTTTTCAAGACGTCCCTGATTTGGTCGAGAAACGTCCTCCTAGGTCTACCCCTTCCAACACTTTCATTCACACTCGCCTTATACACTTTTTTCGTCAATCGTTCTTCATTCATTCTCTCGACATGGCCAAACCATCTCAGCATACCTTTCTCAATTTTTGTCACTACATCTTCTTTCAAATCACAACGTTTCCTTATCTCACTATTTCTTATCCTGTCACTCAATTTAACTCCTATCATACTTCTTAACGCTCTCATCTCAACTGCATTTATTCTGCTTTCAAGTTTCTTCTGCCATACCCAACTTTCACTTCCGTACATGAGTGTCGGAACCAACACCCCCCTCATGCACAGCCAAACGAGCCTTGTTAGACAACTTCCGACTGCTCATAAAGAAGTGCAAAGCTCCATTCACCATGTTTCCTGCATTCACTCTTCTTTCGATATCACTCTCACACTTTCCATCTCTTGTAAACTTTGAACCCAGATATACAAACTCCTTCACCTGTTCAATTTGTTCATCTCCAATCACGATATTGCAGTCTGTCACTGCCTCATCTCTTTCAAACACCATCACTTTCGTCTTCTTTACATTCATCTTCATTACCTTTCTAACAAAAGCTCCACTCATAGCAGTTACCATCTCCTGTAACTCCTCGGCCGAAGACGCAAGTAGTACTTGGTCATCAGCATAGAGAAAACATTTGACGAGTAACTCATTCATTCTCAACCCACTTTCATTCTCTTTTAAATCTGTCAAGCAATTGTCCATGAACAGATTAAACAGCCACGGTGACGCTACACATCCCTGTCTAACACCTTTTCGATATTAAACCATTCAGTGTATGCCCGTTTATCCTTACACAAGCACTAGAATCCTATAAAGAGATTGCAGTGCTCGTATGAGGATACTGCTCACACCGTTCACGGACAGTGCTGACCACAATTCATTCCTCATTACTCTATCATAGGCCTTTTCTAGATCCACGAATGCGCAATAGACCTTCTTGTTTTTAGCCAAACACTTTTCGGCTATGCACCGCAAGGAAAAGACCTGATCCATACATCCCATTCCCTTTCTAAATCCCGCTTGCATCCCATACTTTTTCGTCTGTTTCATTCACAACCCTTTCAATCAACACTTTCGCATACAATTTACCGACGACGCTGAGAAGGCTTATACCGCGGTAATTTATGCAGTCCTGCCGTGACCCTTTTCCCTTATACAATGGCACGATTACGGCTTTGCACCAGTCTCCCGGTACTTGCCCATTTCGCCAGCACAAATTGAAAAGGCGGTACAGCTGACTAGCCACTATGCCCTGTCCAGCCCTCAGCATCTCGACGGTAATCCTGTCATACCCTGCAGCCTTACCTAATCTCATACTTTTCAACGCTTTCACTATTTCATCCATGCTTATCTCAGAAGGGTTTTGTTCAATGTTATTCAATATTTTGAAGGGATTAAAATTATTCTTCAATTTCTTCAGTTGACTATTTCTTCAAGATGTTCGGTAGTAACTTACTACTACTAGTACTATCTGATACTATCTGTTTCTATTATCACTGGTTACTAGCTACTACTATCAGTTACTACAATGTTACCGGGCCCCGAAGTGCTTAGGTAGACCGGAGCTTTACTTTAAAGTGAGCCGCTTGCCATTGCCTGTTTTGCCTCTTTATTGTTTAATATTTTCACTATACAGTTATCATAATTTACAATTTTTCTATATACGATTAATTCTTACGCTAATGTATTATACATAGTTAGATCGGTAATTTAGCTGTCTATTAGAAAATCATTGTCAAGGTTTCTTAATATATTAACAATGTAAAAAGTTATTAACAAAAATATCCCAAATTTTCACAATATTTGGGTACATTGATTTTTTAATTTTACTATAGGTGGGAAATAAATTACATCACGCTAAATATTCTTTTATTTCCTTAATTTATAAACATTAATATAATTAAATACTATGTTTACAATTCTTTTCGAGCATAAAAATTATTTTCATTATTTTCGGGTCTTAATATTATGCCCGATTATTCTATAACGTGGCGCGCTCTGATTGGCCGACTTTGTGTTGTGCAATAAGGGATATTTCCTAACTATTACAAAACGATGCTCTATACTATAATACTAAGGGTTGTAAACATGTTGTAAAATTACACTATTGCACCTTTCACTTAGGTTTGTCACTAATACTTTTCCTAATTACAATTTTAATATTGTTTTAATCACTATTTCTTCAATCACTTTTTGCCGTCGCGAACAACTATTTATTTGTACTCTCCTACGAATAGTACAGAAAATGGCTATCAAAATACAGACCCAGTGTACAAAAACTAATAGGTCGGGGAAAAAGTTTCTTAGTATTTTGTGTGTATAATATTTAAGAAAAATCTCTTTGTTTGTACTGTTTGTATGTGGCTCGTTTTAATATCAATGCATATAGGACATTAAGAAAAGAAAAATTAAAATTAAAAAACACTTTCCCGCCATTTTCAATTTTTTCTGTCCACCAAAATGAGTGAATCATGAAGAAATCGAATTTCTTCGTTAGATTCTGAATTTTATTACAAAAAAGGGAAAAATGCAACTCAAACTGCGAAAAATTTTTGTGACGTTTATGGACCTAATGCAGTGTCAGTAAGAATTGCACAAAGTTGGTTCAAGCGTTTTCAGTCCGGAAATTTTGATGTCAAAGATGCAGCACGCTCTGGTCGCACTCATACGGATAAAGTCGATGCCGTTTTAGTAATGCTCGGGCCACACTAACGAGAAATGCCGTTAGTTATCGCGTTGATGGGCGTTGAATGTAGGTGTGACCACGACTTAACGCGATAATTTGACAACGGCATTAACAATGCCGTTTGCCGTTTGGCGATAACTCGAGTGGCGGTACATCAAAGAGATTAACGCACGAAATAACGCGTTGAAGCGGCCACACTACGTTTGTCTTATTGTGCACGGTGAGCGCAACGGGGTGGCACGTATGGCTGTGATGGAGTAGAATAATGAAAAAGTTATTACGTTTTTTAAGATTCTGCAAACAGAGCCATGCTTAGGCAATGATAAAATATATTCATATAATAAACATTTACACTCATCAAATATAGAGTATTAGCGTCAACGTTCATCTTGCTTGAAATTCAAGGAGTATTAACGTAAAGTGACCACACGTCCCGTTTTTAACGGGACTGTCCCTTTTCTCGGTCACCTGTCTCGTTGTCCCCAAACAAGGCTCCGGGACGCAAAATAGTCCCGTTTTCCTGAACCGCGCGAAAATTTTAAACTATGAAGTTCGTCAGACACGAACGGTGCGAGTGCGGGACCGACCAAAAAATAACCGAATGGGATAATTTAATTGGGTGGAAGTATTCAAACACTTTCGCACCAACAATCTTCAACAAAAATTCTTTTACATTTTAATCGAATATATTTTATGTCTACCTGGTACAAATGTTTCAGTAGAAAAACTGTTTTTTATTATGAATAAATTGTGGACGTCTGAAAAAAATCACTTACAGGTTCCAGTTCTAAAGGCGATGTTGATAACAAAGGTCAATGTAAAAAAAACTTGCCCAGAATTTTATTCTTAATTAAAATAATCACCAACTTTATTAAAGCAAATTCCACTGACAAATCTAAATATGTATAATTAAAAAATATGTTGCATTTAATAATTACTGTCTGAGGAACTTTGCTTTAATGAAGCTGGTGAACTGGTGATTAATTTTTATTTTTCACAATTTGTTATAATAAAAATAATTATAATTAATGTGATTATAATTATAGTGAACACTAATTGTATAAAGTTACAGTTTTTAAATAATTAACATAATATTATTTTATTGTTAACCTGCTAACTGGAGAGTATAAATAAACCCATGTCCCGTTTTGAGTTAAAAAATAAATGGTCAGTTTACATTACCGCCAACTTTAACGCCGTTCAACGGCATTGAAATTGAAATGACGTTGACCGTTCAAGTGTAGCCACTCACTTTATCGCGTTAAAATTAAAGCAATAATTGTTGTGTTTATGGGCATTGACGTTTCTCGTTACTGTGGCCCCGGCATAACAGTGAAGCAAGATCGGCACATTAGTAATTACGACATAGCTGAGGAATTGAGGATTGACCACAAAACAGTTTTGACCCATTTGAAAAAGTCTGGCTATAAAAGAAAGCTCGATATTTGGGTACCACACGAGCTCACTGGAAGAAACCTAATGAATCATGTACTCATTTGCAATTCTCTATTGACCGAACAATTTTTTTAAAAATTGATCATTGGTGATGAAAAGTGGATTACTTACGACGAGAACGTGCGAAAAAGATCATGGTCAAAGTATCGTCAAGCTCCACAGACTGTAGCAAAACCCGGATTAACACGCCATCATCGATATATATGTACTACGCACTAGATTTCGCATTCCAAATATTCACTATGTTCAACTGAATTGTATTGCAATCCGTACACCTTACTTTAGTGTCATTTAGAGTGGCTTCAATATTCATGCAGTGTGGAGCGGCGCTAATAATAAGGGATTTCAAATTAAAGTTTTTCAATACTCAATATAATTCAATAGTCAAGTAAGTAAAGTTATTTGTTGTTCAAGTGAAGAAATAAGTAATAATATCGTAATATTACAATAGAAAAAATAAATTTCTTCATTTAGATGCTACGCTATCTACAATCAGAGACTAAAACATGCAGATGTTCCATTACAAAACCGAATGTAGGTAAAATATGTATATGTATATTATGTGTATGTACATGTATACAATACCATTTACTTTTATTTTTTTAATTTTATTTGTTGAGCTGGAATAAACTCATAACAATTCGTTTTCTTTTAGTTGCCTACAATGTTTCCTTACAAGTAATTCATAAGGCACAACACCCGCCCCGACTAACGAACGACGAACGAAATCTTATTATTATGTCACAATTACATTTTAATAATATTTTTATCAAAGATACTTATTAATTATTATTACATTTTATTTACAAATATGTTTGTTTAGATTAAAATAAGAGTATTTTATATTAAATTAGCACATATGCAAAATAAACGACAATTGAAAAAAAATTGTACTCAATATAATTAACCATACAATCTAAATAAACAATTATTACATATACGTATACCTAATCTATGATGACAAAAACTGGCCGCGCAGGCGCAACACGCTTATATCAACTGCGCATGCGTGACTCTACTAACTCCCGCGCATGACCAAGACATAGAGTAGCGCACATTTTTTGTTTGGGATAGTTTCTCTAGTACATAGTACATATAACTCAATGCACGCAATTAGGTGATGCTGTGTGTATGGTGGGATTTGAAGGGCATCGTTTATTATGAGCTTTTACCGCAGGGCAAAACCATCGATTTGGATCTCTACTGCCAACAACTAATGAGACTCAAGCAAGAAATTGAAAAAAAACGGTCGGAATTGATTAACAGAAAAAGAGTGGTCTTTCATCATGATAACGCCAGACCACACACATCTTTGGCCACATTTTGGCGCAAAAATTGAGAGAGCTTGGTTAGGTGTTAATGCATCCACCATATAGTCCTGACCTTGCAACCTCAGATTTTTACCATATTCGGTCTCTTCAGAATTCTTTGGGTAGTGTTAGGTTAACATCAAGAGAGGACTGTCAAAACGACTTGTCACATTATTTTGATCATAAATCCCAAGATTTCTACAGCAACGGGATTATGTCACTACCTACAAGATGCCAGCAAGTTATCGAACAAAATGGAACATATATATTATAATTATAAATATAATTAAATTAAAGGTAACTAAGTTAATGTCTTGAATTTGTATATAAAATACAAAGAAACTTTTTCCCCGACCTTTTATACAACTGCAGAGATGTAAGAAAGGGCAACGTAATATAGCCCGAAACTCATTACCGCTGCATTGTAAGACGTTTTCAAGCGATTGAACTGGTAGGAATACGTTATTAATACCAATGGAAAATATATTATTCACTTCCGATTAGCCGACAAAATAGGCACTTAGCATTTTAGTCATTACGGTATAATCGCTAGAGGAGTTTAGCATTATGCTCAATGAATAGGTAGAATTTAACATTACATAGGACAAACAAAATTTATGTGTAATGTCCATATCATATCTATGTCGGTAGTTGTTTACGCTCCAAGTTGTTGAAGAATATGTTTACCTAGGACAAATTGTCCGAATACTCTGGTTTCTATGATTGTAGTGCCGCTACATCATGACGGTCGTAATAAAGCGGTGAATGACGTCACTATAACCTTGTCTATAATACACTTTGGCCGCAAAAAGCGGTCGTCTTTACGGTGACGATCCGCGGAAAGTTCCATCACCGATTATCATGAGCTAAAAGAACTACTGGAAATACGTTTGTGATTGTATGCGTTACTTCAGATTATGTTTCGTGCCTATTGCTACTGCCCCAGCAGTGACAGACAAGCTAGCAGTGTGTGCGTGGATCTTAATATGTTGATTACTTTTTTATAGAAAGAGGGTGACAAGCGATCACACAGTCTTCCTGATGGTAAGTGGGTGCTGTGACCCAAAGACACCTACATTTATATTTAATTAAGAATCAAAATGCAAATGCGTTGTCGCCTCTGAGGACTAAGATGGAATGCCTCGTTTCCAGTAAAAAGGGTCTCCGGTTCTCTTTACTCACCATACGAAACACAGCAGCATTAAGCTGCTATTTTACACAGGAATTCTGTGAGAGCGTGTTTCTATCCGGTCGAGCCGACCCATTCGTGCCACAACCATAATATAGCTGCAGTGTGGCTCTACCACCTCAAAAACATGTTGATTGCCTCCTTTATTACCTACTGAAAATTTAATACCCCTGGAAAATCACAATAAAGTTACAGCCTATATACGTCCCACTGCTGGGCACAGGCCTCCTTTCATTTCTGAGAGGTTTTAGGGCAAGGAATTGTCCGCCGCGCTGCCCCAATGCGTGTTGGCAAACTTCACATGTCTTCGAAATAATTTTTTCTTATTTCTCAGTCATGCAGGTTTCCTCACGATGTTTTCCTTCACCGCCAAGAACGTGGTAAATCAGCACTTAAAATTGCAATCAACAATTTCATTGGTGCCGGCGGAGATCGAACCCGGGTTGCTCGTGTACTGTGAAACTTACAGCGAGCGCTAACCATCTGAGCTACCACGGCTCCTGGAAAATAACAATGTCCAAGTATAAATGAATCTCGCTTGACCAGGGGCTATTGAGTGGCAACACAATTGTAATTTATACTACTTGATGTATTTTCTTTCTATTCTAAGCCAGCGCTTAACTACAATCCCACCTGTTGGTAAGTGGTGAGGTAGCCTAAGATGGTGAAGCGCACTGACTTAACAAAAGCCTGTTCCCTCTTGTATTATGTATTGAGCTATTTAAGTATAATATACTGTAATGTGAAATGCAAATAATTATCTATACATCCAGTGAATTGTAAAAACATGTTTTATTTAAAAATTTCTTTCACGCCACTAATTGTTTTAACTGCGTTTGCCTGTATTCTTTATTGTTCTTATGTAAACAGCTTCATGCTTACGCAAAAAAAATCTATTAAAATGTCGCAGTCCTCGCTGCTCCAGTTTGAGTTGAAACTTATTTTGTTTACCGTCTCCGGTCACCGCTATAGATAAAACGTTGGTGAACTATCTGGCACCATCAAGACAGCCGTCATGCAAATAGCGGCAAAACTTTTTGACGTTTCGGCGTCAAATACCGCTCTCTAGGAAACTATGTCATTTTGTTTATATAGACTACTTTATAGTGACGTCATTCACAGTTTTATTACGACCGTCATGCAGCGGCACCACAATCCTAGGACATCAGAGCTTAAGACGAACTTCGACCTACATTCCTCTTCTTCATCTTCAATCAATCGAACCCCTATAGTGTATCCTTTGATTTATTTTCTTTTTGATATTCTGACTACATTCACGGCCTTGAATATATATGTAAGACTAATGTTACCTATATAATATATTGATATTGGTTTGTTAAAAATTTGCAGCATATTGCCGAATACAATTTTTATAAAGATAGTTTAAATAAAGTATAAATAGGAATTCTTCATTCCATTTCTTCCTGTAGGTGTCTAAAGACAGCTCAGGAACATACTAAGAAGTTTTATAGTAGTCCATAGATAACGGTATAACCCTCTTATTAATGATCCTGAATAAGACCTAGGTCTCAAGCTGGAAGCCACCTACCAAAGTTTACCATTTATGACAAATATTTCAAATTTAGTAGAGATCCATGTAGTATGTTAGGTAGCATGCAGTGGATAATTACAGGCCGATGATAAAACTAAAATAACTTAGATATTTTTTTTAATTAATTTAATTTGAAAAGTACACCACAAGATACTAAAATACATACTGTTTTCTTAAAACTTAACGCAAGAAGCGAAATCGTAGCGTATAAGAGACGCTCTCGGGTGATATTGCCAGTATAAGTGTTATGAATAGCTATATAGGTGTAGTGATTACAACGCTCATCTTATAATAATAAGTACGTGCGAATAAAGGACATTACGTATTCAGATAATCATCATTCCACTTGTTCCCGTTCGCATATTTAACAATAAGAGCAAAATACATTTTCCTAAAGGCGGAATCAGACGGTTAATTTTTCGTTCATTTGCGTCTTTCATTCGGCGACTCTCACTGGAAATGAAACGTTTAAACATGGAATGAAAGAAAAGTGCCGAATGAATTCATTATGAATCGATCCAACAACGTTAGATATTGGCATCATCCACTCCGAATGAACGAAAAATGAACAGTTTGAACACTGGGAGAACGTTCTCTCGGGTTCGGCGATTTTGTGGTGAGTCCTGTAGCAGATAAACGTCAGGACAAGCGTCGCGGTAAAATGGTGTTCAAGTGGAACGATCAAAATACGCTGCTGTTTTTGTACATTATTAAAAATTATCAATGTCTTTGGAACCACAAACTTGATGAATACAAAGACAGAACAATACGGGCAAACGCTATGAAATCTCTAATTAGTGATTTAAATTTAGAGGTTACTGAAGAAGATATTAAAGATAAAATAAAGACGTTAAGGACTCGCTTCACAATAGAATTAACCAAAAAAACGTGTGTTTATGTACTTATGTACGCACATAGGAAGTTATACTTCTTTAGCGTAACAAAATAACTAAAAATAACTACCTTAAATATAGCTATCAGTTCCCACGAAAACTTGAGAGACCCAATGAAGTTGTCGCTTTGCGGTGTCAGTGAAGTGAAAAAGCAGGTGAATGTTCTTTTTTATGTCATTCCAGCTAAGCTGTCTGAACATAGAATGAAAGAAAAATGAAGCATGCACTCGAGTGAACATTCTTTCGCGTGAACCGTCTGAATCCGCCTTATAACGACTATTCTTTTTAACTACACCCAATCCCTTTTTCGTAGGAATTAGTCTACGCTAATACATCGATAGAGAGTTTTTTCTTATTTAACAGAATAATGCAAGAATAAGCTGGGGAAAAGATTAAAATCATAGAATACAATACATATAACACAGTACATATCTCACATCCAGCTAATTAGGTGTTAAACCATGGTTAAAGCTAATAGTTTTAAATATCTTAGGTCGGTTATGCGTCCGTAGAAATTCAAAACGATATTAATTTATGCTCAATTTAGAGTAACTTGGGCTAAATAGTGAGAGCTGACACTTGTAACCCTAAAATACGTGCCAAGTTAAAAGGTCTTTAAATACATCGTAAGACCTGAGCTATGCTAGATGCGGAGAGTTACGAGGATTGCGGTAATATTGAACTTATGGCTACACTCTTGAGTCTGTGCAAAAATCAATAAGTTTGAGTAATTCGATAAATTGAGTAATATAAATGACTGTGAATGTGAATATTTTCTAAATAACAAAGTATTGTGCTACGGCCTCAAATCTCGTAGACGCTACGCCGCACCGTCTAGTAGTCATTTTTAATACATTAGTAGGAAACAGGGCGAAGGCATTCTGCCGGTATTCTAACAGTAGACTGCATAGTCTAAATACCGTTAAATTCTTTCCTTTTTACTTCTTTAGCTGGGCTAGGGGGGGGGGGGGTGGACGTTTAGCATGCTACGAATGTTGCGAGTACCGGATAAAAGAGAGTAACGGATTTTATCTAAAGAACTTAGTAAAATAAAACATTATCTAAATACAAGAATTGCTTGCTATTTTGTTCTATTTTAGATAACAAATTGAATTTAAATCACCTCACTTGATTAAATACAAATAATTATTAGAAATACACGTAGTTGCTACACTTCTATATGTATATGTAGTTTACTATAGGGTCTATCTGAATCTAACTTAGGATTCGATGCTATAAAAATGAATGTTGTATTTATGTAATTCGATTCGATTAATAGACTTCGACTCCGTTTGACCATTCACCATAAAGTTGACAAATATATTTATTTTCTTCATGAAGAACGTTTTTATGCTATCTAGTTTGTTGTATGTCACCACAGGATACCAATTCAGATAAACTTCTATACTGTTCATCTGATTGTCATAAAAATTTGTATACACAGGCAGGACCACGTCTGCCGGGTTTTGCCAGTTAGGTTATTAAACTATTTGTTCTAAGAATATTATCTACGTATGTGTTCTAATTTTACAAATTAAGAAATTTATGATTATTTTAATATTGTTTTATATTAAGTATAGCTTGTATTAATAATTTCTCAGTTTAGTTAACGTCAGAAAGTCTTGATAGTTGATACTCTGATATATCACTTCTTTAGTAGCCCTTAAAAATCACCTTCGGCTTCAACTTCGGCCTGTACCATTACGAAATGTTTTGATAATATTGAAAATGGGAAAGGTCTTTGTCCAGCAGGAGCAGGAGACATTTTATTGATCTTGGAGTTACATATTAAATAAAATTATACAATATATTATTACACTTAGATTAGTTGAGTATAATTAGATAAATGAATTTTAGGACTGTATGAAAGAAATATCTGGCGTGAACAGATTACACAATTGATCGTTGCTTAACTAATCTACACACTGCTGTTGTTTGCGCATCGACGTCCCTTTGTTCTTGTGCTGATTAACACAATGAATCAGTAATATTGAATCACATCAACAGAAGCTCTATTGTTGTACCATTAACTTCTCTATATATAAAATCAATTGTTGTCCGTTAGTCTCGCTAAAATTCAAAATTTAGGAATGAAATTTTTTGTGTGTGTTTGAATGGGTTCCTCGATTGTTTATATTTACATTTAAACCCGGTAGCTGGCGCTGTTGTCGAGATCCAGAAATCACCAGTCCGAAGCCGGGGCGGATCGCTAGTTAGTAATATTATTAGCAAAATCAGCATGACTTTTTGCTTCAGTAATATTTACATTCTAAGTAGATATTATCAGAACTACTAAGTAATGTACATTTCGGTCTTTGTTTTTGTTTATTTTGAAGTTATAATCCTCATATTGGTCTAGGGTTATGATTTATGTTTAGGATGCAAAAAGTTACGTATTTAAATTCCAAATACATACACCAACTTGTGGGATACTATCAAATTATATGACTACTATTTTTTAAACATCGGAGTACACATTTAATAAAAATAATTTCATTACGGATTTTGCTGCTGTAAAGTGCCCGGAACGTAATTAAAATAAAGTTAAATTAAACGCGATAAAATCCGTAAAATTAGTTTTATTCAGTGTGTTGTATTCACGTAAACATAAAAAAATTATTATCGCAACAAAGACTGAATCCCCATCTTGCGTCAACCATCACTCTTCCCTTTCCTTCCTAGCTTACATCTAAGTTATCACGCTACATTCAAATAATATTCCATTACATCCGTTTTTTTATAGAAGAGGGGCAAACGAGCACGCGGCCCACCTGATGGTAAGTGACTACCGCCGCCCATGAACAACTGCAACACCAGGGGACTCGCAGGTGCGCTGACGGTCTTTTAGAAAGGAGTAAGCTTATTTTTAGTTTTACATTTTTATCACCATCAGTGGACATATGCCAATCATATTCCAACACCAATCACCGATATGATTATCTGTCTAATTAAAGTATTTATAAATGTTTTCCTCTATGTAGTTTTCACCAATTAATTGTAAGTAAAAATAAATATTGCAAATAAATACAACATCCCTATTATATACGTGGTAGAGCCATGCTGCGGCTATATTAGTAGTATATAGTTGTAGCACGAATGGGTTGGCTCGACCGGGAAAGGACCACGCTCTCACAGAATACCAGCGTAAAATAGCAGCTTAACACTGCTGTGTTTCGTATGGTGAGTGTAGAGAACCGGAGACCCTTTTAACTGGAAAAGAGGCGTTCCGTCTTAGTCCTCACAGGCGACAACGCATCTGCATTTTGATTCTTTATTGATGATAGATGTAAATGTCTATGGGTCATAGCAACCACTTACCATCAGGTGGACTGTGTGCTCATTTGTCACCCTATCCTATAAAAAAAATCCTCATATAATTTACTTAAAGTCGCCTATATAAAGTTCACGTCATAAAACACTTTTTTGTTTGATAAAGTGCAAAAGAAGAATAATTTTTAAGCCTAAGAAATAGAAGTTCTTCACAAAAGCAATTGAAAGCAGCGGACAGAAGGAACTTTTTTTTAAATCTTTTGATCTTTTTATTTTAATCAAAGGCGTAAATATACGAGTACGTACTTCAAAAAATTTTAAGCCAACAAGCACACGCTAATTAGAAGCCATATAATATTAAAATGTTTTATTCGTTTACTGAAGCATTGCACTGACACAGTAATTAAAAAAATATATGTGTATTTCTTACAGAGGTATAATAAGCCTTGTTTAAAATTAAATCAGTAAGATATATTAAATCTTTTTCATTTTAAACTATTCTAATTATAATACCATAATATTATAAAGTTGTTAATTTGATAATATTATTATAGTACTAACTGGTACCATACGCGTTGCTGCCACAGAAAAAATAACTGTCGAAATATCGTTTTAAATTTGGAAGAGCTATATTGTTTTATTAAGAATGATCTCTCGGTAGAAAGTAATTGTGTTCTGTGGGAATGATAATACCTACATACATTGAAGTTGAGTGATGTATAACTTTCAAATAAATTTGTCGGTATGATATGCGCGCCACCTATTGTGAGTTAATTGTACTATGCCTATAACCTCCCGTAAGTGCCAGCAATAAGTTGACAAAGTTAAATTTTTTGAAATCGAACGAATTTATCGAACAAACAAACATAAATTTTTATATATTAGATTTTACCAATAATAATTTATAAATAAATACAATTCAATTCGATAAGACAAGTTCAGTTCTACTTGATAAAGTAAACCGCACTGTGTAGTGGCGGTGTAAGAATAGCTACTACGCCATATCATTCTGTGAGTGTAGTAAGAGGCGACAGAGGGAAACTGAAACAGAAGACGGGCAGCAGCATCTTTCTGACAGCAACTCAAAATTATTAAAAACTACGGTTGTCAACCCACATGCCAAGTGTGGCAACTGTGACAAAAGCCTCTCTTGAGGCAATCTGTAGAGGAGACCTATGTTAAGCAGAAGACTCTTATAGGCTGTAATAGATGGATAAAGTAAAGGTGTAGAATTTAATACTTTTTTTGATATTTAATGTTGTATTAAATCATATTAGTTCTAGTATTATAGTATCTTGAAGCTCACAGCAAGAAATTGACTTGAATTCACAAAACTTTAAGGCACGTAGCTACAACAGATCTAATCAACAAAATATACATTGCTTTAGCAAAGTCCGTAATAACATAGTACGAGTACATTCCAATTTGGGGAGGAACTGGTAGAATCAAATTTCATTAAAGTATTCTCAAGTCATTTCGGTATTTTCAAGTCATTATTATATTTACTTGTAAATAATTATCTGTTAGAAGCTATTTATTTTGCAGACTTGACTTTTCTTGCAGATTTATATATTTTTTAAACTATATGTTACTTAATTTGCCTAACTTTTACATTTGATTTTAGTAAATATCATACGGCTAAGGTTTAAGGGATAGGGTAAGAAACCGGCCGACATTGCGGGCAGCATCGAAGAGCACCGCTTTCTGCATTTGAGCCCGGAGCGATCCGCCACGTAGTCACCCGATTGAGAAAGGGCGGGAGGTGCTCTTCAAACTAGGTAAGACACATCATTTTATTTTATTGAGCGGATATTGGCAAAGTAAATTTTCTCCAACTTTAATTTGCTACCTACATCCATCGGCTTCGTGCATCTCCTACCAGGTCGTCACTCCATTTTCTTATCTATTTATGGTTAGGGGTTTCTCATTATAAGGTCTTCACCTATAAAATTGCCGTTTTTTATGAAATAAGTGAACGTAATTTTTTGTCGATATTTTTTATTTCTATTAATCAAAGTAATCCATGCAATCGATGCATCTTTGCCAACGCAGTGGCAGTTTATTGATACCCTTCTTGAGCGCTTGCGATTATCAAACATAATCCATTTTTCGTTGCAGGTAACAATGCGGTTCAAAATTCCTTCTTTTGTGTGCCTGTTGAGCAGTGCAAGGCACGTCTCGACGCGTACTTCGCGCTTGCGATCATTCAGTTCGTGGGGCACCCATTTTTCAAGCTTTTTTACCTTGCCAATTTGACGCAAATAAACCAATATTGTTTGATGCTAACGTCAAAAGTTGCTGCTAATTCAGTTGTAGATTGAGTATCATCAGCTTCCACAATCGCCTTTAATTCGTCATTGTCGACCATAGTTTTCGGACGACCACGGGTTGAATTTTCCAGAACGAAAGCGGGCAAACCAAGAACAGGTGGTGCGTTCGTTTGTTAACGTCATTAATGTCCCGTGCCGCTTGTACCGCGTTGCTGCTACGACGTTACTCATATTCCATAATAAGAATTCCATAAAAATTAATAATAAATTAGAATTGTTAGCCAAACCAAAATTATTTTTATTTGAAAGGCCCGTACTGCAGAATGGCAATTTCATAGGTAAAGACCTATTATAATGAAACAAAATGATTTATCAAATAGCTAATATTTTCTTTATTTTATTAATAAACTAAGATTTAAATTAGCTTTCAGTTAGTTAGTTCATTAATTAACATGAAGTTAAAAGAATCAATAGAAAAGTTCAAGAAAGTATTTGCGAATCATAACGCTCATTAAAATCTAACCAATGCTGCAAATTAACTTCCCTTTGCTGGAAGTCTTAGTTAATTTAGTTAAATTTATATAAGTATTAAAGTTTCAAGCGGTCATCTCTAGTAAGGTATGATGTTGTGTTTGATAGAGGAAGACGCTGGAGTTTAGGATTTTATTTTAATAGAAGAGGGGGCGAACAAGCATGCGGCTCACAATGCATGCATGATGGTATGTGATGGTAGCTGTCACCGCCGCCCATGAAAAACTGCAACACCAGGGGCATTGCAGGTGCTTTGCAGGGCTTTAAAAAAAGACTAGGATCTTTTCTTGAACGTCCCTAAGTCATACCGTTGCGGCAATAAAAAATATCTTGCTGACCAGTAAGGTTTTTTTTACTTTTATTTTTTATATTATTTATATTACTATTATTATTATTTTTTTATCAACATAGAACACCACGAATTCCTTTGAATGTTATAGTAGACTATTAATTTCGTAATCATTTGAAATCCTGAAGGTAAACTAGGTATAGTCCGCGAGGCATAAGCTGAGCTTTGCATTTATGTGAGTGATTACCAAAAGTAGAGTCAGACAAAAAAAAGATATGTGTACATATGTAAGTGTGACTGAGAAGTCAGAGATCAATAAATGAAATTCAAATATAAAAAAATTATAACAATTCTTCTACACCGGACATTGCATCTTCATCATTTTCATTATCACTCTCGTCTTCATTTTCACTCTCGTCTGATGTGTCCTTTGTGTTAATAATGAATCGTTCCATCATATCATCAAGAAAGGCCTCGTGACCATAAAACCTTTTTTCTTCTTTTATTGCGTGGTCACATACAGTTTTCTATTCTTGTAAAGTGATAGTGTCAACTTTTTCTTTCGCTAACCTCATTATTGTATCCATATTCATTGACACGTTTTTTTTCGCCACGTATCCTTTTTTTATTGCCCATATATTTACAATTGGTTTGAAATCCGTGTGGCAGGTTGGTAGACGAAGGACGCTGTGACCATGTTCTCTAAGTAAAGTATCAATTTTATATTCAATAAATCTTTGTTTGTTTTGCAGTATCAATTGATAGAGTTGTGGTTTAAGCATCGATGTAGAGTGATCAATATTGCGATACTTGAGCCAGTCAATCATATCTTGTTTACGACTATTTGAGTTGGGAGCGGGATTTTGTAACGAATTGTGGTAAGATGCATTGTCTATCACCACCACGCTATTGGGCTTTAAATTTGGAATTAATTGCCTTTGTAACCATTTCGTGTAGTTTTCTGCATTCATATTGTTATGGTAATCACCACTTTTTTGATTTGCTTTGAACATCAGCAGTGCATTTGGTATGAAACTGTCCTCTCCGCCGGCATGGACTATTATTAAACGATTTCCTTTAGAAATTGATTTTTTCAAACCAGAAGTGCTGCCGTCTGAATAAGATTTCGAAGAAGTGTGAGTCGTGTTTATATATGTTTCGTCGGTAAAAACGACTGGCCAGCCCTGCATACGATATTCGGAAATATTAATCAAAAAATTTATACGTAGATAACGTATATCATGTTTTTCGATTAGAATTTTTCTATTATTTTCTGTGTTTTTTCATATAAACCCTAAAAGAGACACTTCTTTACGCAATGACCAAATTGAACCTGGATAGTTTATTTTTGTCTTCAACTTTTCATGTATTCGCTTCATAGCTGGCACCTCTTTATCAGTAATGTGAAAGTTGTGAATAGTTCTTCGGATTACCGCTTTATCAAAATCATCAATGATAACGATATTTTTCTGGCATCTGGTCTTTTTCTGAGATTTAAATTTGTTTCCGTCTTCCAAAAGACGTTTACCTTCCAATAAAACTCTTTTGACAGAGGACAGCGGAATTTTCGTCGATGTCGCTACCAATTGGGCTGATGTAGTGACACTTGACATGTCTTTGTCGTTCATGTCTTTAAAATAACTATTTAAATTACACAAAATTTCTTTTACTTGGCTATTTAAAGGTTTTCGTATTCTTCGTTTATTTGTGTTGGCAGCCATTTCACTAATAAATCGAACACAAAAACCAAATATTTAGAATTAAACAAGTCACGTTGCTACCAGTACAAGAGGTGAAGTGTGGAAGGTGCGCGGCGATGTTGCGTCGCTCGAGGGACGCACCGCGCCTCAGGCCGATTGCAAAAAGCAGTATAAACCAGTTGAAGCCAAGCAAAGTACTCGTCGTGCTATAGGCCCACGTCACACCAACACTATCTATATGCACTCACGCAAATGTAAAGCTCAGCTTAAGCCTTGCGGACTATACCAATACTCGTTATATTAAAAGGAAATGGACACGTCAAAGGGGATTTCAAAGTGAAGCTCGGTAATAAACACATTGCTCTCTACTGACACATCAAACGTATTCGAATTTTGCACGAAAATTAATTTGCAAATTGTTACTCTGTTATTTTTTAAAACGTAACCTCCACACTAGGATTTTCTCCTGTATCGCGGGGGCAGTTTACAAACATAAATTGCACAAGGACAAACATCCAGACCCGGAACAATTATTTGCAGGCCATACAAACTGCACTTGTTCCGTGCGGGATTCGAACCCGCGGATTTTTTTATTTTCTAAATATTACTATATTTATATACTATATTTTCTATCAATTCTCCAGTATTTTCCGGTCGCTGATCATAAAATGCCACAAAGCTCGGTCCTGAGCCACCAGCCACCTTATATGTCGAATAATAAAAGTAAAGTTCTACGTAAAGCTCTGAACTTGACTGACTTGAATATTAGAGCTTGATTCAAACACACTTTTTTAAATCGGTAGTGATCGACACGTGTTTTTTTTAGTATTATTCTCTACCTTTAACCCCTCAAGTCCTTACTTTTTTTTTGGCAACTCTAACCCACCATACGAGTACAACATTTACCAAAATTATGATTGAAAAAATACAACATCGCGTCGGATAGTCGCTAGATTTTTGGCCGCAACCACATTAATACAGCAAAACGTTTCTAGCTTTTCAATAAAAAATTATATACTCTAGCTCAAGTGTATATTCTGGGCGGAAGCAAGAAACCGTTTAGCTCAGTAATCATCTGATATTAAGATAACATTTTTAATTTTCTATGTTATAAATTATAATGTTCGATAACCAGTTTATACAGTTATTAGGTCTGGCTTTCTCAGTCATAGATCAACTCATATTTTTCAACTATTAGTGCTGTTTATGGTATTACTACTAGGTTGCAATACCTTGACATATTATTCGTAAACATTTTGTATTCTCCTTATCATCTTTTACTACTTACACCTTGAAAAAATCTGTCTAATTGACCTTAGGGGTATTTATTGTATTAAGTATAAATTTAATCCTCCACTACTGGCGCCATCTTCAAGTTTTGAGCACAGATCAGCAATGTCACTAAATATTATGAAATAACGTAAAAACTTCTTGACGTAAAACGTCAATTCTTCTACGACCCCACGCTTACGTTATTGTATATTATTACGCAATGAAACACAGACCTAATCTCACGCTTATTATTTATCTCATTTATACGACGTTCACATTTCTCGTTTTTATTTTTGTCATTTTTTTAAAAACGTAACCTCCACACTAGGATGATCTCCTATTATTTGTAGGCCATACAAATACTTGTTTCGTGCGGGTTTCGAACCCGCGGCTCTTAGCGCTGCAACTCCTTGCTAAGCCACTGCGCCACGGAGCCGTCAATTTTGACACATTTATAGTATTTTTGTTGATAGTTTAGGTATATTAATAATTGTAATTGTAGTGACTCTACACCAAGCGGTATAAAACATAAAGGGAAGAAAGTTCTAACACCTTTCAAAACATTTGTTTTAATCACATTTCATAAATATGTAATATAAACTAGCGACCCGCCGCGGTTCGCCGAAATAGGACACATTAATGTGACGTTATTTAGATTTAAGAAATCAAAGACAATTTATTTTATCATTTATCGTGTTTTTCAAAAAATGAAGTTTTTCTAATAAAATATCTGATAAGTAAATACCTGACATTGCTCCCTATCTGTTTGTAAGGTTTAGTCACAAGTGGTTTAGCCATTCCGAAGAATAGCCCAGACAGACAGACAGACAAATTTTTCAAAAATGGTAATTCATGTTATCTTAATGGCTTGCAAATAATCCCATAAGCTCAATATAAGGCAGTAATATTATAGACAGAGACTTAATTTTTTTTCTATGTATATAGTTAAAATTATGATGCGTTGCAATATTAATATTATATTATTATCCCGACAGACTTTGGACGACTTTGGCCATGGCCGAAATTATAATTAACAAATATTATCGTAAATTTTTAAATGCACCTAATCTATTATAGTCCCAATATTCGAAATAGGTTTTATTTCCAAAGCATGTAAATAGAATGGTAAACTAAATATCAATACAAAAATATCAAATACAAAGTTGCCTTTATAAGTTTTTTAGCATTTCATTATAAGTATTACAAGTTACAACCCATGTCAAATCTGCAGCTATTCCGGATCCACCCGCTTCCTCGACTTTCTTCATGTCTTACCGGGTCGAGGCCGCCTTACATTGCGCTTAACGCTACGAAGCTGCCATTTGGGAACCTTTCTACTGCAACAGTTGAGCCGGTATTTTGCTACTTAACTTTTATGATCTCTTAAATTACATCTGATTTAACGAAATATTGTAGATAATTTCTGCTATTAATTGTAATTAATTAACACAATGGCTTAAATAATATAATTAAAAGACAAGTACAGTACTGATAAGCCAAAACTACAGTCCACGTCCACTCGTAATGAAATTTTATGCAAAGTAGTGAAAATTCGTATTAGATTTAATTAATAAATTCATCGTTCATAGTCTTTCATTATATTCATGAATGATTCGGATTTAATCGATGTTGTATCCTTTTATTAGTGCAAGTATACGTATCAGAAGCGATTTAACATCGTTCCTCTGGCGACTCGTTTAAATTAAAAAGTCAATACCCACTATAGATTTTAACGCAATTGGTAACAAAAAACCACTATAAAAGTGATTGGCGAGCCCAATTCAAATGCGTGCATATTGGTGGACGCATTTGGATTGGGCTCGTGACATTGTGACACCACAAGAAGCGTTGACAAATTGATGAAACATGCAGGTAGTTGATGTTGATGGATACAGGTGAATCAGAACCATACATTGCGACAGTTTATAGGGCACCTATTTTTAGCTGTAGACTGTAATGATGATGATTGATAACATTTACGATGTAAAAATTTCATATAATAAGTAAAGTTACAGCTTTTATTTGTCCCACTGCTGGCCGCAAACCGAGAGTGTGCGTGTTGGCGGGACTTCATATGTCCTCAAAATATTTTATTCTTCAGACATGCAACTTTCCTCCAACGCGGTATACGTGGTAAAGCAGCACTTAAAATTGTAAGTAACAATTTCATTGTTGCCGGCGGGGATAGTATCCGGTTTGCTTGAGCCAGATCATATTTGCAGTCCGGTTAGTTTCCGGTACAGTTTGCCAGACTAAGCTACTATGGCTCTTGATAATAATTTATTTGATGTTGAAAAGACGATAATTGATTGATATTCGAACTCCGCCTCTCTGAAAGGGTAATGTATATGTATATATAAATAAGACTACGCAGCCTACATAGATTACACACTACGATCCTGATTTTTGCATATAGCTACTTTTATAAAATCCTGTTACCTTAAAGCAAAATCTTAACCGCATATATAAATCATGTCTCGGGTTCAAAAGAGCGTTTCCCTTGAATTGCAGATGATTTTTTGTAGAACTGAGAGATTAACTAGAAGTACTTGGGCGAACTATCTTTGCTCTGCGTTTAAAAATTCTCAGCGATAAAACCTATTTATATAATTATGGAAAGTAAAACATTATCTAAATACAAAATCTGATCCAAATACTTAGAGTCGTTTCTGAGTAACCAATTATATATATTCATATGTACAAAAATAAACATTCCATTAGAAAACGTGGTTTATTGATTGTTTCGGTCTTAAATTTTGGTTTAGAAATATTTCAAATGTATTATGACTATCAATATAAGTACCTCGTTTTGTAATAGGACCAAAAATTACTCTACTGATAAAAATAATTATTATGTATAAGTCGTGATAGTTTAGAGACATGGTGCCTGCCTTAATTTTTATAAAACGCAAGAAACCTAAAGGCAATGTCCAGTACTGTCACTACCTAAATTATTACTATAAGCAATTTCAAGGACCAATTTAATACTTACTCGGCAGTGAAAGATAATATCGTGATGAAAAAAATTCGAGGATTAGTGACGTCTATGTAATGTTACTGGGCTGACGATAGGCATGGTGATAGTGATGGGGAAGTAATAGATATCTCTTTAATTAGTTCCTCACCCATATGACATCTTTTATGTATATAAATAGAGTGACGAACGAGCAAACAGCCCACATTTTTGTGGCACATTACATCTATCCTCGAATATGAAACAAAATTAAGATGCGTCTTGAGGCCTGATGGAACTGAAAATTGATTTCCTCTGTTCGCGCCACTTTGCACTACCGCCTAACGTTTATGAGATTCCTTAGTAATTATACAATAAGAGTACTGCAAAGCCCATTTCCGGGTTTACTATCTATCGCCTTTTATGTCTTTAGTATGTGCACTCTGGTGTTAACGGGATTCGCATAAGTTCAGAAGACACGAAACCAACCGCATTGCGTCTATCTCGCGTCATCGCTTTCGCCTTTGTGTAATTTAGATATTAAACTATACAAAAATATCGTAAAGTGTATAGCCATTTACAATAACGCTATATTTCTCGGTTATCTGTGAAGTTTATATGTGTGAAGACAGCCGGCATCGAATCATCGTGGCTGCAGCCCTTGAAACTCAATGTAGATCAGCATAAGTGCAATTCTCGTCGAATTATAATTAATTAATTTTAACCAGCCCCATTTCCAGTAAAAAGGGTCTCCGGTTCTTTACACTCACCATACAAAACACAGCAGTATTATACTATACTATAATAAAACTGTTCCCAGATTAAAACTGCAAATAGAATATTCTTTTAAAATCTTTAAACATTTTCATCAACATCTGTCTGTCTGTCCCTTCAATAAATAGGCTCCGAAACTACTGGATGTATTTTGATAAAACTTGTCATATAACATTTAGGATATATAAAACTTTCGGGACTATCTATTGAATATTACGACTTGGCTATTATAACGAAGTCTGATTGCTTTCAATAACGATTTACCTGGCTGTGATTTTCGTAACTGTGTACCGCTCAAACGATAACCTAGCATCATAAACGGAGTTACGCATACGCAATGGAAAATGTATTTTGTAAATTGTGGCTCTGCTGTTGGTTCTATGTTCTTGGAAGATGAACAAATTCGTCACTGTGTACAACAATGGACTGCACCTCTTTTGTAATTACATTTCTACTTTGTCTGCATATTCCGAGTCTAGTGATGTATTTAGAAGATGAACAATAAACACGAAATTAAATTTGTGTTTTATTTCTTATTCAAAAATAATAAGTTAATGTAGGTTTAAAACAACTTACTGCCTAATTGGTAAGGCTGGTTTCATAGTCACGCGTTTTAAGAGCGTCGTCCAGGTGCACACGTTTGCAAATGCACTAGTTAATAGATGCGACTAGATTATATATATATATATATATATATATATATATATATATATATATATATATATATATATAAATTTTAACCACATTGCTTTTCTAATACGTGTATCCGATTAATAAAAAATATAACACGAGATTCACAACACGCCAAGTGCAGATTTACTTCGACCTCTGCAGTAAAAGACATTGTGAAGCAAATTGTATATCTCAAAATATTTGCAGTACAAATATATTTAAATATCGCACAGTGATCATAAAGGTATAAAACTGACAAATAAAATAATGACGTAATTCTATGATCAGACGTTAGCACAATCTTCAATTACGTTCAATAACTATTCTTTATTCAGTACTATTTAGTGATTTTTTAAATTCAGGAAAATAAAAATTAAAAATATCAGACACTTTAAATTATATGATATGAAACTTTTTATATACTGTATACAATATATTACACACTTCTACTAACTTTCCCGTTGAAAGATAAATAGGGCAGAATGTTGGAGATTTTTTTTTATTAATTTTTCTTCACCATTTGCCTATATTACTTATTCTGAACCTTCTCTGCAAATGACAATATCCAGAATCACCCTGTGCAATAAAAGCATCGAACATACACGATAATTAATTGTCTATTTTATTATATTGAGTTGCAAATACTTTTATAACACGGACTAGCTGCATGCCAAAATGAACATTAAAAAGTATTCTATTCGACTAATAACATTAATCACCGCCATCTTCGCCAAACGTCATGTGGTGTCGAAAAATGATTAGGGATGCCCAATGTTGCACATTTTTTAATCTGAATCACATTTTGAATTTATTTCGAATAAAGTGCAAATAGAAGCTTGTACAAAAACATTCAATTACCTACCATTCCTTTATTATTATTCCCTTAAAGTATAATTTTAAAAAAACTTCTATATCATTATTATTCTAGGTTTTCTAATGATCATTTAGAAAAGTGTGCGGTTTACTTCTAAATAAACGATCACTTACGAATTTACGACAATTAATATAAAAAAACACTTATAGTTACTTCATGAATTATAAATATTTAAAAAAAAACAATATTTCAGACTAGATGTTATTATTAATATTGTTACAAGTATAGAAGAAGCAGAGAAGTATCGTGTCATTATAAGTAAAGTAGGACATTGTCATACTTGTTATGGTATTAATATTATCGTATGGCAAAAGTTGATGTTATACTGTTTGTAACGTATGGCCATAGTAAATCTTAGGAGAGTATTAGAGAGTAAATCTTTACGTGGTAGAGCCATGCTGCAGCTATATTAATAGTATAGTTGTAGCACGAATGGGTCGGCACCCCTATTTTTGACGTCACTAAATGGTCACTTGTCATTTGTCAGCCTCTCACCTGTGCTCTCACTCTGTCAATTACATTGGTGTCGCTGTCGCTCGCTCTTCGTAATAATATCGGTGTGTTTTGGGGACTTTCGGGACTATCTATTGAATATTACGACTTGGCTATTATAACGGAATCTGATTGCTTTCAAAAACGATTTACCTGGCTGTGATTTTCGTAACTGTGTACCGCTCAAACGATAACCTAGCATCATAAACGGAGTTACGCATACGCAATGGAAAGTGTATTTTGTGTAAATTGTGGCTCTGCTGTTGGTTCTATGTTCTTGGAAGATGAACAAATTCGTCACTGTGTACAACAATGGGCTGCACCACTTTTTGTAATTACATTTCTACTTTGTCTGCATATTCTGAGTCTCGTGATGTATTTAGAAGATGAACAATAAACACGAAATTAAATTTGTGTTTTATTTCTTATTCAAAAATAATAAGTTAATGTAGGTTTAAAAACAACTTACTGCCTAATTGGTAAGGCTGGTTTCATAGTCACGCGTTTTAAGAGCGTCGTCCAGGTGCACACGCTTGCAAATGCACTAGTTAGTAGACGCGACTAGATTACATGCATTTATACGTTGCACTTACTTACATTTAGGCTTTAGAACAAGAACTACATACCCAATTATCTAGGTAGGAACTAAAAATAGCTAAATGTATTGGATATTGTTTTTCAGTTTCTTAAACTCACTCGGAGCTATGAAAACCATAATGTGCGAGGTTCGATTATAACCTAAAAATCTGATACTTTTTTTGAAATATGTCTATTCTGCAGCTAGTCCGCTATAAAAATAAGATAATATAGGAATTTACTAATTATTTAAAATACATCACATAATTTTGCGATGCTCTTGGTTCCAGGGCGAACAATGTATGGGCGCAGAGCAATGTCCTTTGGCTGGTTAATGCAAAATAACCCTGTATACAGTAACCGGCTATCCAATATCCATTCAAATCAATGCGGGTAATGTTTGATTCATTGTATTCAGGACAGTTAGATGCACATTAGATAAACATCCCACTGCCTTACACAGGCCAGACAAATTTAAAGGAAGGGTTATCGAGGAGAAACGACTTCACCACATTTTCTGCCGGTTTGCATGTTTAAGTTCCTGGTCTAGTCCCACACTAATAAGCTCACCTATTACTTAAGAAATATAATAATGCCTTAAGTATACGCTCGATGTAACGCTGGTGCGATAAAACATCTTGAGATGTCAAACACACCTTTTTCAGTGCGTCTCTCGTAACAACTGAAAAATATTTGGCAGAGTATGGGTGACACGACTTGAGCCCTTGCATTACTGTAAATGTGATTTGGATGTTCTCAGAAAGTTTGTTTTCGTGCTGGATCAGCGCTTTCATGACAACAATTTGGGAATGAGGTTAATGAACTTCTTTGGATAACTTTGCAAATATTAATAAATATTTAAATAAATAAAAAGTATTAAGCAACCTATGAACCACCGCTAATTAATAATAATAATCAAACAGCAATGAAATGTTGACACTAATTTTAAAAAACACTCGTTACAACAAACTAGAACAACATTTGTAACTAACTCATAAAAAAGACCGTCGCAAAGTAATTGAATCACATTTAAATAAACAAGTGGCATTAAATTAGACGTCAAGCGTGTTAACGTTTGTGCACTCGCATCGCCGCCATGCGAAAAAAGCAACGTTACAATTTTTTCTTTAATCTAATAATGTGCTTGCGCCCCAAGCATAGTAGTCGCAGAAAACCGTTTAAATTTGTACATAAACTGGCGCTCCGCTTAATAAACTGTTAACACATTGCGTTTTTCTTCGCCAAACCTCTTTTTATAGTTTATTTCAATAATTTAATCTTTGAATGATTAAAATCAGGTTAAAAAACACAAATACTGAATCAATAACCAAAGTTAAACCAAAGGTTTAGAAAATGAATACTTAAATTGAGTTAAGTTTCAGTGTTAAACTGAGACTAAGGAATTTTGCACTTTAATTCTTATGCTATTCTAATCATGCCATTGCTGAATACCAGCAGAGCTTTCACCCAGAAACTACCACAAAAAGCCGGTCTTTGTTAACATTCATATATACTCGTTACATTTGTATTCAAATAGATTGTGAAAACATCGCCTATCATCAGTACATACAATACATAATTGAATATTAATAGTGTATATTAGGTAGCTCAAAAATGGCATTAGACCAGCCATAGATCAAATAATAATTATTCAACTAATAGATGAAGTAGTTACTACACAAATCGTGCAGGTTCATGATGAATGGAAGTAGTCAGGACCATACTTTGTTTCATGTCAGTACATGGAGTGTAGGCCATTCAGCAGTAGTAATGAGGTGAGCTGCAATTATGGTCATGATGATAATACGCGATCAAATTACATCTTCAGTTAATGTATGAAACTGAAACCAGACACTTCACACAGCAAGAGGGCTACGTGACGATTAATATATTAAGAATAATATATATATATACTTACTATTTAAAAACATTATTTAATAAGACATTTGATTTTATAGTCAAAAAATTCCTTATATTTTACTTTCTCAAATTGTAAGTAGGAGCGAAACAAAATCTTGTGACTTTTTATTACAATGGTATTTATTACCTAAAAAAGATTTAATTTTAGCATAACATAAAAAATATAAGCTAATAATGTAATATTAAACCGATAAAACTAATAGCTATCCTTAAAAGCCTAGCTTGAAGGTGGTACATGTATTATAATTTGTTAGAAACTCGTTATTTCTCCGCGTTCATCACGAACACCTAACCGCTTAGTTAAAGATTATCTTTGTAACAACGTGTCACAGAAATTTCTATTATGTTTTAGATTGGTGCCGGAAACCGAAACTTGAAATTATAGCCAGGTGATTGTAACTTTAGCTAAAGTTAAACTCAATCTTTAGAGCTTAATATTGTCATATAAGCATTTTTCGCTTTTAAGTACATCTTGCCCTTAAAATGAATAAACTTTATAACATTTCTGTATTTTTTTTCACAACAATATTAATTTAAGAGAATATAAATTCTATTGGATTTTACTTTGTTTAACTTAAATTAAATTTGCAAGTGTTAGTTAAAATACTTTTCTGATTAAATGAAATATCAATAACCACAACATAATAATCTTTTGGACAGTTCATAAATGTGACGAAAATAATATACAATCGAAAATAATTCGATTCAAATGCGGTTATTAATTTGAGTCAATTTATACTCACCGCTAACGTTCCGATAGTATCAATTAAATTTACAAAATTTTGAATCGGGCGAACAATTTAAATATGTGATTTATTCTCACATTAAATTTTAAGCTTTCGGTAAAATTATTTTGGCTCATGACAGTATGTTTTAAATATTTGTTTATTTAGCTGCTGTAAATTTTTGAACCTACAAATATTGTATTTAACTGTTTTTAATAAATTACTATCTGTCGTGCGCGTCGTGGCTGCGTAAGAAAATCCATCGCCCCGGTATCGTAAGAGACGCCTATAGGAAACACCACAAAAATCTCTCCCCGAATGACGTACTGAACGGTTATATCTGCGTCCAGCGTACCATGGGAAATCAGCGAGTTACTATATCGCAGATGAGCCAATCTTTCTACTACAATAGCGAATCTTATCATTATGCGGTCCCTAGACGGTAATGCGGCATGACATGCTTTATATACTGTCATGTATGCATGATCGTTTAATTATACTAATTGATGCGAGTGACTTGCAAACTACTTGCAGGTAGTTGATTGACAGTCGATTTAATTTTTTATTCATACAAATTACGATTGATATGCAGGCACGATCGTCTTCAGATTGGCACTTTTTATATGATAAGGGTGACAAACGAGCACACAGTCCATCTGATGGTAAGTGATTGTTGTGGCCCATCGACATCTACATCTACCTCGGTTATGAATCAAAATGCAAATACGTGTCAGTCGTGAGAGCGTGGTCACGTCAATCACGTCATGCTGTGCAACAGATCAGTTCCTTCTCTAGCCGCAGTGATACACTACAAGACCACCCAAATGACTTTAATGTTAACACAATCGAATATGGTGATTCTCCAAACCAATAAGTAATTCGTGTTGTTATTAATATCAATGTATTAATATTGAACCGATGTGTGGGAAACAAAAGGAAAACATAAATGGAACCGCGCCGCGGCACCTGTCTCCTTTGGCAGAATGCTTATAATTTCTTTCCATCTACAATAATAATGAGTGAGCACCATTACCAGGTCAGTTAAGATTCTTTCGATTTAAGTAGTCCTATTTCTTCTATTTCTTCCACTGTGTTTTCCCTATATGTTAACACCCCCACCCCTCAGCTTCATTTTCTTAAACAATACAACTAAAAATCTGGTATCTAAACTGAAAATAGCTTTTACTCATACTTTTGATTAAAATATAACTTATACTGTGGAATTTAAACTAAAGAATATATTTGAGCTATAAAGTGCTGTATGATAACTGTGTGTCAAATAAAACTTTGGACGAAAACGTTGCATATTGCAGCACACGTGTTTCTTTCTACTATTATCTTCGATATGACACAAAATGTATGCATAAATGGAACTTTAACGTAATAATTAAATATTTATTACGGTTATTTACAAACAAAATTAAATTCTTATTTTATATCATTTCCTATTTTTGTCTCTTTTAAAAATTTATTATCTACCAATTTTACGACCTGCCGAAATGGAACAGAAGGACGCCATTTTCATTTTTCTTTAAACACATTAAGTCAGAAAATATTTTCTGTAGAGAAACACCAATTATTATGTTACGTAAAATAAAAGACCAATAAATATGCGCTTGATTTAATAATTCGTTTAAACATACACATTTCAACATTATTATGAGATGTTACTACCTCGGAAATTTCAAACGTAAGCCAAATTTTCCCTAATTATGAACGGAAAATCTGTATCAAATTCTAAAGCAAATAAGATATGAATAGATCGCAAAATGATGCAAATATTATTTACACCGTGTACCTCATATTATGGTATAGGTATACTAACATTTTGTACCTCATATTTTTATTCGTCCAAGAGCTTAACAAAGACTCCCTTCGCGCGTGTTGTTAATTATTGATACAGGTGTTTGTTTAAAAATATACATGGGAATGTTACAGGCAAGGCTCGGAAACCGGTTCAAATTCGAAACCGGTTTCGGTCATTGACCCCAAAACCGGTTTAGAATTTAAACCGGTATTCCACAAACCGGTTTTTGTGGAATATCGGTTTTTCACAAATTTAGGTTTTGGTAGTAACAATTAACCGGTTAAAACCAAGCTTTGTAATGTCCCCGCCCTCTCCCTTACCCCGCTTGTATTCAACTTTGTACGGCTGCGCTCTGTTTAATTCACGAAGTTTTTAGACGCACGTACGATATATTCATTGCATCAACGCGACTTCCTTATAACGACATCCCTCATATTTTTTCATCTTTCAGGAATTACCGTATTATAAATAACAGAGATAAGTTTTGTTTCAATTAATTATGCGTTATCTCAACTTTAAAATTAAGTTTCGATATCATGTTTAATTTGACCTTATATATTTATATTGACTTTAATTATATTGATAGTTTTCTACTAAAATTACGCTTTGCATCTTTAATTCAATGCCTTTAGTTTTAGTAATATATCGCAATAAATGATGAACTTTCTTAACAGAAAACACGATTTTTTTTAAAGTTGATGAAATTATATGTTACAGTATTTGTTCTTTTTAGGACTGAAGTGAGTCAGATCACCAGATTTTTTAGATTTAGAAGCTCGTGATTAGAACGAACCTCTATCTCAGTCTTTACAAAAACTAATAATTACCACTTCTGAGGTAAATAAAGTTTAATTAGAAGTCGTGTCTTTACACGATAAAAAAATTTGTTATTATATATATTAATAAAATATATTACCATTTTTCACATCTCTTTAATGAGGAACTGAAGCATATCTTAATATGTTGTATACGTACAAGATGCTACTAAAAATATTAGTTTCTTTTTAAATAGAATAGAAGGTAACCACATAGACGAAATTGACTTTACTGATACTGAAGTCAATAAAGAAAGATAATAATTTGAATCTAACAAATCATTATTATTAAAATCGGCTATATTTTGCTGTCGACTGTCACAAAATACATATACTGAAAATTCCTGTCATTTACTAACAGTAATTATTAATAACTCCCAATTAACTAGATACTCAACAGTATAAATCACACTGATATTTACGATCTTGTATTGAATTATAAAAGAGAATGATTAAAAGTGCAACCAAGTTTCCTCACGCCTCAAGATCAAAATAATATAGTGATCGCTTTTGAATTTTTTACAACTTTTCATACTTTATCAATATGGAATTGAATCTATTTAAATAAATAAAATTGAAGTATCTGTTTGTAATGTCAAAATAACAGATTTTTACTAAATACATATCATGAAAGTATAGGTGCGTTGCCGGCCTTTTAGAAAGAAGTAAGCTCTTCTTGAAGGTCCCTAAGTCGTATCGGTCTGTAAAAATCGCCGGTGGTAAACAATCCCACAGAGAAGTTAAACAAGGAATTATTTAAGGAATTATTAGTTTTATACGTGGTAGAGTCATGCTGCAGTTGTAAAGTTGCAAGCGATGTGCCGACATGAAATACTGCCCCGCTCTGCTGAGCACGTCAAGCTTTTTAGAGGCCAATTTGCCTTCCCTTCTAAGTGACCACGAAACTGCACACTATTCAGTATGTCGACGCCGACGATTCCGATGCTAGCTAAGGCAGCAAGGGAGTGCCTTGAAACTGAGAAGGTACGACAAAGGGGTTCTTTTTAGCGATAAACACGCAATCTTGTGTCTTATCGGGATTGAACTGGACTAAATTTAGTCGCCCCTGGTACTCGGCGACGTTTCCCCGAGAAATATTGGCACGGCTTGTATATAAAGCATCACCAGTGCTGTCATCCACATAGCAATGAAAGTTACCAATTTGCATCATATCATTTATATGCAGAAGAAATAGCGTTGATAATAGCACGCAGCCTTGTGGAACATCAGCCTTAATAGGCTTGTAATCAGAGCATGCACCGTCTACTACAACCTTGATGCTCCGATCAGCAAGGAAACTGTTGATCCAATTGCACAATTTCTCGGGAAGCCCATAGGAATAGTGCTTCGAAAGAAGCGCTTTATGCCAGAACCGACCAAAGGCTTTCGCTATGTCCAAACTAACGGCCAATGCCTTCCCCTTAGACCTACGCCCATCTATGAGTTAGGTAGACCATAAGATCACCAGCTGATCGACCCCGACAAAAACCGTTTACAATAGATTCCATTATTTTTGAGAAGAAGGAGGAGTGGACGGCTTTTTAGGGATTGGGTGGACCCAAGCTGTCTTCCATAAATTCGGAACTACACCTTAGGAGTAGGAGTACCAGAAAAGACGCGTCAAAACCGGTGCCAACTTCGGAGCACACGTCTTCAGCACAATGGGTGGGACTCCATCAGGCCCATTTGACTTGTTGACGTCCAGGGAGAGGAGTGCTTTGCGAACCGTGGGCTGTGTAAAACGCAATCACACCGCGGGATGGTCGGCGGTGTGTTCCCCCCTCATCGAGAGTCGAGTTGGACGCAAAGAGGAAGATTAACAGATCGGCTTTCTCCTTTGCGGCATGGGCCAGTGAGTCCCTCTCTGTGCTGAGATGGAAGAGATGGCTGACAGAAGTTCCGTTAGACAGCCTTGGCAAGAGACCAGAATGCACGGGTTCCCGAAGGAAGGTGAACTAGCTTCTCGCCAATTCTGCCGATGTGCTCTGACCTTGCCTTGGCAATGACTTTTTTGAAGGACCTGGAGGCGGAATTATACTTCTTTTTAAGAGCGCTGGTGTTTACATCCCGAGATGTTGATGCGTCATCCTAGGCCCGGTAGCACTCCTGCTTATAGTGTGATGCTATTTTACAGGATCGACCAAACCGTGGCTGAGATCTGCCTCCAATGGGCACCATAGGAGTTGGAATAAAAAGTTCCATATCCTGAATCTGTAGCCATTTGGACGTGTTCAATAAGTCGGTCTGTTTCGGCATTACCGCTATGGGACCTATAGAGGCAGCCATAGGATGGACAGGTCCGTACCTTCAAGACTGTCGAGGCGTTGAAAACAGATGTCCTCTCCGACGCTTACGCAAACTCTCCAGCCCGGAACCCAAAGGAGTGTTGTAGTTTGTACTCCGGGTAGGTCTATGAGAGATATGAAGTATCAGCCTTTAAGCGACACTTAAGGACACCTGAGTCTCGGTTGAAAAGAGAAAGGTCGGCTTCGCCGTCACCAGATTGTAGTGGACAGCGTTAAGGTAAGGTTTGACAGTTTTAGTCGCGAGCGGATTCCCCTGTATACGCGGGCCAGCCAAAGCACCCACGCTCGGGAAGAGTAGGGTAGCTTGGGCGTGGATGCTCATCGAGGGATTCTCCGTCACCAGGGGTGTTGGTACCCTCCTAGGGTAGTTTTTTTGTTTGATTCCGCTACCATTCATGGTATTCTGCGAGGTCGTGGTATCACCCTGGTTCGAGCAGGCCCATCCGTGCGACATCAAAAGCTGCCGCGTGGCTCTACCACTGTTAAAACGTAAACATGGAACAAATTCTATTTACTTTTTTTCTCCCCATCATAAATAAAACATCATAAATAAGCAACCGATACACAAAAATAAATTATTTTTTTCGTTATGAGACAAGTCCAATCTTAACCAAACACAATAACTGCCTTCCCACCGGGCTCTTTTTTGCGCGAATACTTCTCTAATACTTTCACGTTTTTCGTAAATGCCAAACTCCCACTAAACACTCTGATCGCGAGTGAAAGAACGTGTCGCTTAAAGACAGATAATTGACGATAAGTATGCCCACATGCGGCGATACGGCATAAGCACCTCACAACGTGAATCTACATGTCCCATTCATAATTACTTTTACGTTTTACGGAATTAACCGGTTAATTTGGGTGTCAAAACCGCAAGTAACCGGTAACCTTTACCGTTTAGGTTAAATAAAAACCGGTTACTTGTTTAACCGGTAATTGAAGGAGCGATATATTTACCGGTAATTAATCGAAATTAACCGCTCTTTTTAAACCGGTTCCGAGCCCTGTTACAGGTGTCATAAACGTTGGAAATTATCAAAAACACATTTAACTATATTGATCAAAGTTGTAACATGCTATTACAAATTATGTGACATGAGATGAAGAGCCAATTTATATATGAGCTTGTTAGATTACGTAGTACTTATTATTTATTCTGTGTTATTACAGACAATAAGATGGGTAAGTAGTTTTAAAACTAGTTTGTAAGGTAGTTGATGTATTTTATTTCACTAGCTACCCACAAAATAAGACTGTTAGTTCTTACGATATGTGTTAAGTTTGTATCATGTTATCTACTTCCGGTTCTTACTGTTATAAAAATTATTCTATCCTATTCTAAATTCTTTACCTGTAACCCTACATTTAATATTAAAACAATAAATTATATTTTAATCTTTTTTCTGGTTACTCCTACATCTTAATAAATCTAACATCATAAGTTGGATAAATTCTCTGTTATCGCTTATATGGGATAGACACGTGAATTAAATTTATGAATATTAAAACAAAATAAAAATAAAAACAGTGTCTGTCGTGAAGACACACGATAGAAGTGAAACTTTTGTATTATAGGGAAACATTTCAATTATACACCAATGACTTTTGAATAGCATAGATTGTTTATATCATTCATTTATTTACCTGCATAAAATTACATAGGTACATATGTGTCACAGTGTATCTTCTTCGATCTTAATAAGAGAAATTATCGGTTTAGTTTGTTAATAGCGCCATCTACTTCATTCTATAAGTAAAGTCATTTTATCAAACCAAAATTGATTAACTCTCATGGTGGTAAGTAGAAAGACGCTAGATGGCTTAAATACAATTTATGCATTAATTAATATTGTGTAAAATGCGATTACTCTTTCTAAAATAAATACGTGTACTTTGGTAACTGTTTTAAATCAAATTAATATAAGATTAGTATTTGAAAGAAAGACCGTTGTAATCATGTAAATGTAATTGTATTACTATATACTTTATGATATGTAATAGCCTGCGTTCGCGATTTGAATTATCAACCCTGAATGACCGTAGTGTTTACCTTCACCACTTTTCGTCACACAAAAAGATTGCGGATCAGAATTTCAAAGCCCTCCCCTAAAAAGTTTCACTTCAAAAATTGAAATGAAATATTACATTCAACATTAATATTGGTATGAAAATATTGTTTCAAGACTTGGGACCCCGCATAGGGTCAGTTCTGGGAAAGTCTACGAAAAGCTTAAAGGACTTTGTACCCTGAGAAAAAGAATCTATGCTATGTGTATTGAATTGTCAGATTGGCCGAACGTATTGTGGAAAGTACAGCAATCTATATATACCACGGTCCAATTTCGTCTGTGTTTTTTTTTTTGTAATTGGTGTAGAATATTGAAGAGCTTAATTTTTGTAAATTTTTTATTAAGGAAGGAGTAATTTATTAAAGGAAGAACCTATTACAATTTATCAATGAAATACTTTTATATTGGTAAAATACTAAGATATGAATAGATAAAATTGTTTACGAGAATTAAAATACTATTGCTCGGTACTTTTAAAGCTAAACATGTAAGTATCGTGAAACCTGGCAACTTTGCCATTTTAGGAAAGACTTAAAAGTTTAGGAACAATTTTCCAACATAAAAGGTACTCTCATATTGGGCGTGAATGTTAAAAGTGACACTATATTCTTCATGGATTTGGTATTTATTAGTGATTTAAGCAAATACTATTTCAACATTTAAACATTAAATAAACAAAATACTCAAAAATAGGAAATGTTTAAGATAATTACACGTTGTGGCAACTTTGCCATCAGGGTTTATAATGAAAATAATAGGATTTGACTTCAAAGTTGGAGGTAAGTTTACCTCATAATATAATACATAACACTCAGAGTTATGATTTGCTCCTTTAATTGTGTTGCAAATAGCAAAGTTTACGCGTGTGGCAAAGTTGCCCTCCCATTTTATAATTTTTCATACAAACTTGAAAATGTATGCCAGGGTTGTCATAAATCCTTGATTTCCAACTTTACTTATTTTTTTACTTAAATCTTGTTACGATAATATCTTAAGCAACATTTTAAAATATATAAAAAAAATATAAAATCAAATTGGTGCAAGTTATTTCAAGCTTAAATCAATAATAGTAGTAGATCACTAAAAAGCTTGTCACAATCACTTTTAACAAGTATTCGTTTTTATTAGTCATCATCATCATCATTTTATTACGATCAGGTAAAAAAATAATTGTGATCAATGTAAATATTGTTTTTCCACAATTGCAAAACATTCATAATCATTAAAAATGACACTGTTTTTGAGTGCAAATTAATGTCAACATACTAAGTTGAAATTATGAAAAATACTGAGTAGTAATAATATTATTAATGCCCGACAACGCAGTAAAAATAATATAGATTTCTCTTTTCTTTTCCTTTACTTTTGATAAAGATGAATCGATTGACAACTCATTAGGTACATATAATCGGTCTAGTAGGTTGCTACGGTAAAACATCTACACAAACATACATACATAGAATGTCAAGAATAGAACCCTTCTTTTGAATCGCCGTAATCGGTTAAAAATATAGGTTGAAAGTGACAACTCTTGGTTGTAGCTAAACATGGCAAAGTAACCGGCACATCGTGGCATCACTAGTATGGTAACTTTGCCAAGTTAGTTTTATAGATAAATGCTGAGACCAACATGTTAAAAACGATATATTACATTTCCTAACCATTAATATTACGTTACTACAAAGATACTTTACATTCAGTATTTCAAACGAAATCAACAAAAGTTCTGAGACACCTAACAAAGAGGTTATTTCGCCGGCACAATATCCGCGTTAAAATAAAATGCCAAAATTAACTCTCATGTTGCCATATATATTTGTACTTCCGGAAATTACATTGTATGGGAAACCTTTGAAGCGGGTTGCGAGTTTTAAATACCTGGGCCACTGGGTTACAGTTGATTTGAAAGACGATATGGACATGGAGAGGGAGCGTAGATCGTTGGCGGTTCGTTGTAATATGTTGGCTCGCAGGTTTGCGCGTTGTAGTAGGCAGGTTAAAGTAACGCTTTTTAAAGCTTTCTGTCAATCGTTCTACTGTTGCAGCCTGTGGGTGAGCTACACCCAGCGGGCAGGCAGCGATCTACGTGTCCAATACAACAATGCCTTGAGGGTACTGTTGGGGCTGCCATGGCGATGCAACGCCTCAGGTATGTTTGCTGAGAGCCGTATTGACGGCTTCGCCGTGATAGTTAAGAGGCGGTGTGCCTCCACGCTGACCCGTTTGCGGAACAGCACCGACAGTATCTTTGAGGTATTCATTGATCGTTGGAACTTGCCACTTCTACAAGCGTGGGTGCGGGTCCACACAGCAACATAAAAGTGTATATGTTGTTGTGTGGAACTATCTCACAACTGTTTGAATTTTTCTGTTGTTTTTATATATATATTTTTTTTTTGTTTTTTTTTTTATTGTATTTTTTAATAACCCTAGCTATAATTTTAATTAGTTAAAAACTCACATGGGCTCTGCCTGAAATAAATAAATAATAAAAATCGAAAACAATGCTGTCAATTAGTTGTTGTTTTTTCATCCACAAAATGGTATATCTCGAAAAACGTCACGTTTTCCGTGTTAATAGTAATTTTATACCAGTACACCCCTGATGGGAAAGTTAACTTCCATTGGTAAAGTTGCCAGACTTGACTGTAATATTTATAACATTATGGCGAAGCAAATAAGTTATAAATATAAATTAATGATATTCATAGGTAATATGTAAAGTCATTTTGTTGTTTGTACAATGCTTACAATATACATATATGACATTATCACAAAATCATACACATTATTAAGTTATTAAAAATAACCAAAGATAATATGTGCTGTAACTTGGTGCCGATTTGTCTTATCGATAGTAGATGAATGCTATCGGCATGTCTATGTTACAGGTATATGTATCCGCTGGTCGGTCAGTTACTCTGTGCCAATTTGTTTCACTTGCAGCGGGTGAATGCTATTGGCATGTCTAGGTATCTGTATCCCCTGAACGTCAGTTAGTCTGTGCCAATTTGTCTCACCGGCAACAGGTGAACGCTATTGACATGTTAACGCTAGGTATCTGGCAAATGTTCGCTTATCTTACTTATTTGGGGTTGGGTCTATCTCAGTATCAGTGACTGAAAGGGACCAACATGTTTATGCAAGTAGAAATATTTATTATTTATGTATAATTTAACGTACACCATAAAAAAGATTATATAGGGCGGGCTTAATGCCTTTTGCCATTCTCTCCCAGTCAACACGGGACGTGTGAAAAATAATGTTAAAGTTGCCTAAAATAAAACTAACATTATTTATTTTAGGCAACTTTCACATTATTTTCATAGTTGTGTCGTCTTCGCTACTCATTTTTCCTGCATCTGTGCGTCTGTCCGTCTCAACTCGCGCGGATCAACTGAACAGGTCGTTACAGGTTTGTAGAACTTGAACCGCGCGGTACCCCGCGGTGACGCGCGGTTCATAATTTTGCGCGCGGGTCGGAGCGCGCCGCGCGTTACCGCGCGGTGATGTAGCCGATAATCGCCATCTACTTTGATGTTGTACCGCGCGGCACCGCGCGGTCATATGAGCTTAGCATTAGTTATAACAATTATACAGATTTATATTATTTATTAAAGTATTAAAAAGTCTTAATTTTTTATATTTAATATTTATTATATATTTAAAGTTAAGCCTTACTATTTTTTTCAATACTCATTTTGATAAGTTTACTATTCCAGGCCATCTGTAATACAATCAAATCCGGCAACTTTACCAATGGCAAAGTTGCCACAAAGTGAGGTTAACATTGCCATTTTCTATTTTTAATTATTTTGTCTTTTTAATATTATTATTTCTTTAAATTACTAGTAAATACCAAATCTATGACGAATATAATGTCACATTTAACATTGACGCCCAGACTGAAAGTACCTTTTTGTTGGAGAATTAGTTCTAGATTTTTAAGCCCTTTCAAAAAATGCCAGGTTCTAAGGTAATTAAATTCAAAATTTGAGGTTATTCATTTATGTGACTTACAACAATACTCTGACAATACTCTGAATGTGTAAGTTTATTTTTAAATTGGATTCATGTTCAAGCGTAACCTAAATTTAAAAAAAATTAAAAGCGTTATTGAAGGTGCATAAGAAAGATTTTAATAATACAAAGATAAATTTTGACAATTTAATAATTTAATTTTTATTAAAAATTGTTTTAACAAAAATTAGCTGCTCATTTTTTTAAAGTAAATAAAACGCTTTTTCATTTTTTGTATGAAACAAAATTGTTTTTGTAGACCCAAAAATTTTGCCGCTCTGGGTAAATTCTGTTAATCATATTATTGTTTCTTTCTTTTACTGCTTTGTTTTGATAGAAGCTCACCAAATTATAAATTTTTTGTCTGAACTTTACACTAAATTTGGCAAGGATCGTATAGCATCAGTTCTCCAATTTACTGTGTGTTAAGGCACTTCCAGGACGAAGTAAAGTCAGTATGGCCGTGTTAGATTATTACAGATAATAAGATGCGTAGGTAATTATAAACTAGTTTGTAAGGTAGTTGATATATTTAATTTCACTAGCTACCTACAAAGCAGGACTGTTAGTTCTTACGGTAAGTATTAAGTTTGTATCATGTTATCTACTTCCGGTTCTTGGTTCACTACCTTGTCGAATAATTAAGTGCCGACTAATTATTTAAATAATTACTGACATTCATTGAATTTATAAGATAATTTAATAAGAATAAATAAATGACTATTAAATGAAAATAACTGACGCCGTCCGCTTATCAACTTCCGGCGAACATAACATTAATATTATAAAATGTGCACAAATAATTATTATCAGTTATTACAAGAGTAAAATTAGAAAAATCATTTATAATGCAATATTTATATTAGTTCATCATTATCATCATCGTAACAGCCCTTCACAAGTCCACTGCTGAACATAGGCCTCCCCCAAGGAATGCCACAAAGCACGGTCCTGAGCCACCTGCATCCATCGACTTCCTGCATGTCTTACCAGGTTGTCACTCCATCTAGTGGGGGGATGCCCTACACTTCGTCCGCCGGTACGAGGCCGCCACTCGAGAACCTTTTACCTCATCGGTTGTCGGTTCTTCGAGCTATATGGCTGGCCCATTGCCACTTCAGCTTACTAATCCGTTGGGCTATGTCGGTCACTCTGGTTCTACTGCGGATATCCTCATTTCTAAGTGTATAACGCAGAGAAACTCCGAGCATAGCCCTCTCCATAGTTCGCTGAGCGACCTTGAGCTTCCTCATCTGGCCAGCAGTGAAGGACCACGTCTCAGTTCCATAGGTCACCACTGGCAACACGCAATGGTTGTATAGTCTCGTTTTCAAGTTTTGAGGTATACCTGACGAGAAGATGTGTCGTAATTTCCCGAACGCTGGCCAGCCGAGTTGAATCCGTCGATTGACCTCTCGGTCGAAGTTGGACTTACCTAGTCGGACTATTTGTCCCAGGTAAACATACTCGTCAACAACTACCGGCATAGGTGTGACATGGACATTAATCATGATCTTTGTTTTGTCCATGTTCATCTTAAGACCTATCCGTTGGGAGGCACTATTGAGGTTATTGAGCATAGTGCTTAGGTCCTCCAGCGATTCTGCCATAAGGTCTATATCGTCGGCAAATCGAAGGTGAGTGATGTACTCGCCATTGATGTTAATACCGTATCCTTTCCAGTCAAGAAGCTTGAAAACGTCTTCCAATGCAGCGGTGAAGAGTTTCGGGGATATAACGTCACCCTGTCATACACCTCTCTGCAGTTAGATGGATTTCGTACTCTGGTTCTGTACTCGGATAGCCATCGTAGCCCTACTGTATAAGCACTTCAGCACTTCGATATACCGACAGTCAACTTGGCACCGCTGAAGGGACTGCAGCACCGCCCAAATTTCGACGGAATCAAAGGCTTTCTCATAGTCCACATACGCCAGACATAGTGGCAGATTGTACTCCTCGGACTTCTGTACAATTTGCCGAAGGATATGTATGTGGTCTATGGCGCTAAAGCCTTAACAGCACGTAGACGCGGCTCAGAAGGGAAATCGGTCTGTAGTTCTTCAAGAGAGCGTTGTCGCCTTTCTTGAAGAGCAAGACCACCGCACTTTTGCTCCACGCCTCCGGTGTAGTGTCACCATGGAGGACGGAATTAAAGAGCTTCTGAAGGACTCCAAGTACCGGTTTTGCACCCGCTTTCAGAAGCTCCGCTGCAATTCCATCCTCGCCTGGGGCCTTGCCGTTTTTAAGGTGCTGCAGAGCCATTCTAATCTCGCTCAGACTGACGTCCGGAATATCATCGGAATAGTGTCGGATAAGACCTACTCCAACTCCAACAATGATGTGTACAGCTGCCGATAGAACCTCTCAATCTCACTCAAAATCTCAGGTGTCCCGGAAATGACGCTGCCACACTCGGTCTTCTGCTTCGACAGTTGGCTCTTTCTGGCAGACAGATCTCTAGCAAAGACTTTAGAGCCCTGGTTCCGCTTGATCGCTTCTTCAATACGAGCAGTATGAAAGTTGCGTAAGTCCCGCCGCATGCATTTAGAGATCTGTCTGTTCAGTTGCCTATATGCTGTCAAATCGACTGAAGACTGCAGCTTCATTTCCCGTCTAACAGCCATGAGATTAAGAGTGTGATCGGAGAGTTTTTGTGTTCTTCTGCGGCGGGTCTTGCAAAACTTAGCTCCGACCGCATGGACAGTTTCCACGAGCGTGTCATTCATATCGTTCACTGCGTTGCAATCTTCTAGGCACTGAAAACGGTTTTGTTGCTCGATATGAAAGGTTTCGGGACTTTTGATTAGAGCACGGGGGGTACGGAGCGTTGACTTTATTAGACGTGACCACTCGAACTTAACGTTTAGGTTCAGTGTGCCTCTCACCATTCGGTGATCGCTGAAGGTTTTCACCCTCGCGATCACTGAGCAGTTGTCTCTGGTCGTCATAATGAAGTCAATCTCATTTTTTGTCGAACCGTCGGGACTGTTGAACCGTCGGGACTCGACCAGGTCCACTTCCAGTGGGGCCGCTTCTGGACGAAAGAGTTCATCATAAAGAGTCCCTCTTTCTCCATGAAGTTATATTAGTTAGGTTAATAATATTCAAGCTTAGGTTAATGTTTGAAATCATTAGAATTGTATAAAAGGCCGCTATGATGAATAGATCAGACAAGTGAACAAGTTAAAAGGGGTAACTCTGCAAGTTTGTAATGTCAGTACTGTATGGACCGAAAAGCTCTTAAGCTAAGTAGTAACCTATTTTATTGGACCGAAAGACTAAAGCTAAGTGACCTGTTTATTTTGCTATTACACTATTTCTTTTAAATGTTAATGCCATGTTGTGGTGTGTGTATTTAATAATTATGTATTTTTGGTTTGCATACTTTGGTCTTATCATGTCATTATGTCCTTCACGTTACGCCAGTGTGTGATTGTGACGGGGACATATTACGGTTGTTCAAACTGTAATGATGAAGTGATCGCTACTATGCTGTTTCTAATGTTTTCATACTAATTTTAATAAAATAATATATTGTAAATTAATTTTATTTCAAAAGAAAAGTCCCGCTTGCTGACTACTTTTCTTGCTGGTTCTTCCCAGGAGGTTTTTTCCGGACCAGTGGTAAAAGTAAAACATGACTTTCAATAAGAATTACATGTAATCTACATTGAATAAAATGATTTTATTCTATTCTATTCGCCTTATCCTGAAACCATTTGTGTAATATTAAAACAATAAATTTTAAATTATGTTTTAAAGCTTTTTCTTGTAACTCTACATTTTAATAAAGCTAACAGGCTCTTCAGGGCTAATAATTATTCATTTACTCCGTATTCTTTGAATTAGTTTGCTTTGCGTAGTCAACCATAAAATAAATTCGTAAAAATCACAACTGCTGGTGAGAGAAAACTGATCAAATGTTGGATCTATAAACTTGCTAGTGGTAAAAAATCTTTACGCTATCGAGGTACTGCAAACGAAATAATTTGAACTTTTATACAAGAGAAAGCAATCAAGCATACGGCTCAGCTGATGGTAAGTGATCACCGCCGCCCATGAACATCTGCAACACATCTACAACGTAGAAATATAAGGGATTTTTATGAATAAAATATTTTTGAACAACCGTTTTTCTGAAAATCGATTGTTTTTCTGAAATTCATTCAAATTTAAAATGCTTTTAAGATTAAATTTGGAAAAATTTACTTTGCCAATATCTGCTCAATAAAATAAAATGATGTGTCTTACCTAGTTTAAAGAGCACCTGCCGCCCTCCCTCAATTGCGTGCACTATCCCCGTCACCACTAATCCCAGCACCACTACACTAGGAAAGACACACCACCGACAACAAAACGACACGTGTTTGGCCTCTACACGAGGCATCTTCAGGTGTAGTAGACTCTACGGTGGCTGACCCCTAAGTGAGCGGCTAGCCAAAAACAGCTGCTATTTATAAGACTCGCCGACGCAACCGCTCCCCACTTAAGTAGCGACTGACCGCGATAAAACGACGTTAGCAGCCGCCTGCTATTAAATTAATAGCAAACCGCTGCGAAACTCCCGCCTACCCTCCAACCACGCAACCAATCGCTGATGACCGTGAAGGTGACGAACGACTATATTGCGAGGCTGTCCGTTAATAGAGAGCAGGTTTAAAGATGTTTAAGAGAGGTGAGTTAGAAACATTTGTTTGTTCATTCAGCATTGCAACATTACTATTTTTATTTTTTAATATCTCCAACTGCTCCAGCACACACAGTCGCAGTCCTTTATTACAAGTATGTAAGACTTTAAAGGATTGGTCGTTGGTTAGGTTGTATCCAGTATCCAAGAGATTTTTAGCGAAATGGGATTTATCAGGATTGCAATTCCTGTACACACGTAAACGGCGTGGCATTCGTCACAAACAAGTTTATAAACACCCGACTTTTGACGAATATCTAACTTATATTTTATTATTACAGATATTCCTAAGAGAATTGTTTGTTTTGAACGCAACGTAAACGCCGCTCTGTCGAAGAGATTAGCTATTTTTCAGATATGGAGCCTAAGTAGGTCAAAATGCTCACATATCGACGAACACTTTGAGGTTGAACCGCGTACAGAGAATTGCGAACGGCATGCTTTTCTTTCATTTTAATTAAATTGTTAATGAGATTTTTTGAAAATCCATTAGAGACCGCAATTTGATAAATTACGTTAAGCTCTTTTAAATAATTTTCTTTACTTAATGGGACAGTAAACAAACGATTAATATAACAATAAAAAGCGGCTAATTTATGTTGCCAAGGATGACACGGCTGCGTACGTCGGGTGGTGATTGGTCGCATATTTTATCGCATGACGCGGTCGCTCGCTACTTAAGTGGGGAGCGGTTGCATCGGCGAGTCTTATAAATAGCAGCTGTTTTTGGCTCGCCGCTCTTCTTAGCGGTCAGCCACCGTAGAGTCTACTACACCTAAAGATGCCTCGTGTAGAGGCGAAACACGTGTCGTTTTGTCATCGGTGGTGTGTCTTTCCTAGTGTAGTGGTGGTGGGAGTAGTGGTGCTGGGATTAGTGGTGACGGGGATAGTGCATGCAATTGAGGGAGGGCGGGAGGTGCTCTTCAAACTAGGTAAGACACATCATTTTATTTTATTGAGCGGATATGGGCAAAGTAAATTTTCCCAAATTTAATATAATGGATTTCCGCAAAGTAACGCCTGATTCTATTAATTAGCTTTTAAGATTATCAAATTTTAACAACCGAATCGAATAATACTAGTCAAGGGTCCGTAAATAAAATAACAAAGTTCACTGCAAAGCGAGTTATTACCTTTGTACGTGATTTACAGTCCACTTCATTATTAGAAAAACATATTTCTATTTAAATAATATTCAAATAGAACAGCTATGTGTGAAACATATCGAACGTGTACAAAGTAAAGTGTTCTTTAAAAAAGAACCCGCTGGGTGTCTTGCTGGTTCTTTCCAGGGCAGAGGTATTTTCCCAACCCATGTTAATAAATTAAGCATAAGAATGACTCGCAATAACTATTATTTATAACCTATATTGAATAAAAAATTCTATTCATATTTCGCAAATGCAGTACAAATATATTTATGGTCGGCTTTAAAAAAAAACTTGTAACGCAGTTATACTCGTCTCCATAGTATCAGTATTCATTCGTAAGGCAATGGCTTTACAGCAAATACCAGGAAATACCAATCTATTTAATAATTTAATTTTTTTCCTAACAGCCTATATACGTTCCACTGCTGGACACAGGCCTCCCCTATTTCTGAGAGGGTTTTAGGGCAAGGAAATGTCCGCCGCGCTGCCCCGCGTGTTGGAGAACTTCACATGTCTTCGAAATTTTTTTTCTTATTCTCAGATATGCAGGTTTCCTCACGATGTTTTCCTTCACCGCCGAGCACGTGATAAATCAGCACTTAAAATTGCAATTAACAATTTCATAGGTGCCTGCGGGGATCGAACCCGGGTTGCTCGCGTACTGTGAAATTTACAGTGAGCGCTAACCATCTGAGCTACCATGGCTGCTATATATTGTTTTATAAACCAACCGTTTATAAAATAATATTAAAAAATAAGTACAGTACCCTTGTGGATTCTTTACAGGACCGAGGTATTTTCCGAACCAGTGGGTATATTATCAAAATAATTTCATGAATTATTATTTGATAAATTTCATTTTTTTCACAGCAAGGGAGCAAATGAGCATTCAGCTCACCTGATGTTAAATGTCCACCGCCGCCCAAGAACAACTGCAACACCAGGGGAATTGCAGGTGCGTTGCCAACCTTTTAAAAAGGGGTAAGCCTGTTTCTTGAAGGTCACTAAGTCGAAACGCTCCGGATAAATCGCTGAAAAATACCTTCCTAGTATGGTCATAAGTTCTGTTATAGATTAAATGCGTAATAATAGTAATAAAACTTAGGCGTAAACATTTATCGAAACATAAGCAAACAATTAAAAGCAATTTTATTCAAAGTTGCAACCTTTGGCTTTGATCGCGAGACCTTTAATCTCTCTAGCAATAAATTTATCCATTTATACACTATCTCCATAAGGAATTGAACCGCTGCTGGCTCTAAAGAGTAGCGTTATGAGAAGGTCATGTCCTCTAGTACAGACCACAATTTAAAGTTCAACGTTTTCAATTAATTTGAATCTCTTGAAATGAATCTCTTATGAAATCTAGTACATTGTTCTCGAGCGAGGATTGTTATATTCGTGCCTTAAGACCAGGAATAGAGTTTGGCTGGAAAGTACACGTCTATATTTTCAAGAAGATAAACGGTTTTAAACACTGATAGACTTCACTATAAGTTAGTCTTTCGAAAAACTTTGGCCGAAGTCTGTAAATAGCTAATATTTCTATATCTCCCCAATAGTAGTAGCAATCGTTCTTATCGATTTATTCTCTTAAGTTACAGGGACTGGTTTAGGGCATGTCCTAGTTAAGGTGAAGGTACGTGCTTCAGATATTGTTTAATAATCCGCTATAGTGTTGGGATCCGTTGTTAGAGGCGAATCTCTATTTCAAGCGATAATATTTTTTTGTTTCCTTATAGGGTTTTGTCGAATTCTTTCACTGACAGCATTCACTGCCCCGCCTGGTTCTAACAGCACTGGGACGCCCTGATCTTTAATGGTCTTTGACAGAGCAAATGTTGGTGTCAGTGTTGCCTACTGCTAGCTTTACCCAGTTGCTAGACATTTTTCAAAATGTTGCTAGATTGCCAGTTTTTTTTTACCCCAAAAAGGTAAGTAGGTATATTACAATAAAATGTCAATTTCTGACATTCATTTTAATTTCCAACAAGAGAGTTAAAATGTCTTGTGTACAGTCACGAGCAATAATATGTAAACAACGTAGGACTATATTATATTATATTTATTGTCGACTTTTGTGGCACAGATAGTTTTGTTTCGGAACGCTTAATGTGACAAAGTTCTATGTTGTTTACATATTATTGCTCGTGACTGTACCTTATTGAATAAAAACATCAGTTTTAAATTAATCAATCAAAGAAGATGTCGATGGTTGGGGTTCAGTGTCTTTCGTCGTTAATTCCGAATATTTTTCAGCGGTGCCCATTTTATGCTGTACATCTTTAGACAAAACACAGTTATAGCAGCATTTACCACTTTTCCTGAGGGAGTCTCTAATGCAGAGGATTGAGTTCAGAGTTATCAAACTCAACCAACCTTTAAATTCGTCTATATTTTCCCACTCCGGTCTATATTTCTATGCGTACGCTTTTTTCGAAGATAAATCGTTTTTCAAATAAAATTTAAACAGCGAGCATTAGCTTTATATGGATAAAACAAAACAACACAAGGTAGAATAGGAGTAGCGCGTACTGGTAGCGTAGTAGTCTCAGTGACGGCACTAGATAGAACGATCGTGTTTGAACTCATTTGAAAGGGCTCATAAACACCTAGGTGACTGTTATGACCTCACCTTTCTGATGGTGCAATCCGAAGATGGGTATAAGATCTCAGTGACGGCACTAGATAGAACGATCGTGTTTGAACTCATTTGAAAGGGCTCATAAACACCTAGGTGACTGTTATGACCTCACCTTTCTGATGGTGCAATCCGAAGGTGGGTATAGGATCTCAGTGGCGGCACTAGATAGAACGATCGTGTTTGAACTCATTTGAAAGGGCTCATAAAGACCTAGGTGTCTGTGATGATCTTATCTTTCTGATGGTGCAATCCGAAGATCGGTATAGGATCTCAGTGACGGCACTAAATAGAACGATCGTGTTTGAACTCATTTGAAAGGGTTCATAAAGACCTAGGTGACTGTTATGACCTATCCTTTTTGATGGTGCAATCCGAAGGTGGATATAGGATCTCAGTGGCGGCATTAGACAGAACGATCGTGTTTGAACTCATTTGAAAGGGCTTATAAAGACCTAGGTCAATGTGATGATATTACCTTCATGATGGTGGACTTAGAAGGTGGGATAAAAGATCTCAGTTATGCCAATTGAAACACCATTGTGATTGAGCTCATTTGAAAGGGCTCAAGAAGTAACTAGTTGAAATACCCTTTCAGATTTATTGTGGTTTGTGGCTTAATACCAAACTGTGTAATAATAAAAACAGTATTATTACTTACTTTATTATGTTTTCAAGCAATTAAAAAACCAGCAAAACTCCCAAGTAAGGACAAAATTAGAAATCGGCCATATATTTTGCAGGCAATAAAAAACAAGGCTGAACGGAAAAAGCATAACCAACTACAACCAGAAGACGAAAATATCTGCGTACTTCAAGAAAACCTACAAGCACCATTAACACCAATTCCTATAAATGACCAAGTTACCTGTACTCAGTATTAACAATTCAATGATTTTTTACTGGAAGTAAAATTTTTAGATTTAGTAAATGAGACAATGTTGTACTCAATGATTTATTACACGAATACTACACATTTAATTTAAAAAAAACGGATTTTATTTTGTTTAATTTAACTTATTTTTACTTATTTCAATTCGTGACGTTTCGGTGCTTCAACTTTATTTTAGAATGTAACATGCTCAATTAGATAAACATAGAAAGCTAGGCCATCCTAACTATTTCCGTTATTGAAAACCTATAAGCATTATCAGGTCATCATTCTTATCCTTCAGAATGTGCCCATGCCCACGGATTTTCTGAGCGCACCGTAATCCGCTGGCTTCAGTTCATTTGCATCACGCCAAACCCTATTAACTGACTTTTAACTGACTCGCTTCGAAAAACGTGTTTTGTTTAGTAATAACTAGTATTACCTGATATTCAATTTTGAGCATTAGTTAATTCTAGTTATAATAAAGGCATTAAGTAAAAACTAGTTTTAACTAGGGAGAGCGCGTTCTATCTAAAAACTGGTTTTAACTGTAACAAATACACTGCCCGCTCTACAGATAGGTAATTAAATTTTTAATCATTAAAATAAACAGTTAAAAATAAATAGCCCATTTATTAAATAAATAAAATTTACTATAATGAATAAAATTATCATTATATCTGATCTATTTCTTAAAATTGTCTTAGTACTTTTCTTATCATGAATAAAAATATCTTTTGAAGTGTTAATATTCATTTCTCGATCGACGGAGCCGCAGCAGTGCGCGTTTGGTTGGCGTTACAAAAGTAAACGTAAGTTAAAAATATAATTTCCTATCTATTAATATATATACAACGTGTTACAAAATACCCCGTAAAAATATAATTAATTATCAAAGCCAAAAATTTTGTCAACCCTAGTAAGCTGTCATGTCAGGGAACCACATTATTTAACAGAAAGGCCTACGTACCTATTTTACCTAATAATTGTCTACTTTAATAGTTTTTCTATTTTTCATTCATAAATGTTTGCTACCTCAATACAAGGATGTCATTATACTCAAGTACTGGCTTCAAAAAATGTCAAGTTGGAAAAAAATATGTTGTCAATTTCAAATCTTCTAATCGATATCCTACAAATGTTTCGAGTTTTTTTTTCAAAATAACGATGCTTTCTAACTCGGAATATTACGATATGATGTTATGCGTAGGCCATGAAGATAGCAACTTAAATCGTGCTCGCGAACTGTATCGGCAACGATTTATCGATGGTAGACCTCCCACTGAACAGCGACGGCTGCCTTCGTACCAGTGTTTGCTGAACATGTCAAGACGACTACATTCTACCGGCTCTTTTCATCGGTCTACTGGAAGTGGACGTCCAAGCATAGTCGACGCCAGGCAGGCTGAATTAGTGTTACATCATTTTGAAGAAGAGCCGACCACAAGTACGAGGCGAGCCGGAACAAGATTCGGTATAAACCATGTTGCAGTTTGGCGTATTCTTCGTGACGAAAATCGTCACCCTTATAACTATCACCGTACACAGGAGCTGATACCCTCCGATTTCGCACCCAGGAGGAACTTCTGCGAGTGGTACCTCAGGCAGTCAGAGGAAAATCGTAATTACGTAAACTATGTTCTTTGGACGGACGAGGCAACATTCACGAGGTCAGGACTTTCAAATATGCATAAAGATCACGTTTGGGCTCGCGTGAATCTACATGCTTCACGGCAGGGCAGATTCCAACACCAGTGGCGGCTGAATGTGTGGGCTGGTTTTATGACGGGCATGTCATCGGTCCCGTCATTATGCCATCACGTCTGAACGGTAGCAACATCTAACGTTTTACAAACGGAATTCGAAGAGGCGATTGACGACTTTCCTGTGGCTGACTGGGATTACTTTGAGAACCAAAGAAACATGGTGTTTCAGCATGATGGCGCTCCGGCACATTTTGCTCGCAACGTCTTAACGTTCGCTTTCCGCGAGGATGGATCGGCCGCGGGGACCGGTGCTATGGCTTGCTCGTTCTCCGGACCTCACATCCTTGGACTTCTTTTGTGGGGTTATGTGAAGGACAGAGTGTATTTCTCCGATTGCCCAACGGTTGCCGAGATGGACAGCGTGTTAGATCGGTTTTCATCAATAACACCGATGATGGTGCGAAATGCCACACAAGCCATATCCCGACGAGCGAGGTTGTCTATTGAGCAAGGCGGAGCACACTTGAGCCGTTTCTGTAATTTTGACGTTTATTATGAAAAGTTTGTTTAGGTTGTTTCGTTTTTATTTTTGGGGTATAAGGCCCCATTTAACCTCCTTTCGGCTTTACTGGTACTTTTGTAACATCTAGTATATATATATATATATATATATATATATATATATATATATATATATTAATAATATTATTATTTAGAAATATATATATTTATTTCTAATATTTTGGATGACATTTAAATATAGTTCGATATTGAAATATAGATATCGACAGTCGATATTTTTAAATAATAAGTTTAAATTTTTATTTTTTCACGTAAATCATTTAATCTACAACACAAGTAAACTTAAATCCTAATATGGACCCAATCTACTGTACTTTATTTACACTATATTATGCTTTTCATTTTCCCAGTTTATTTATTTGCTTATTATCTTAAAAAGAAATGTAATTTTGTATAGTATATCTCTGTGGTATTAAAATGACTATAATCTAAGAAACTTAGTACTGAAACAGAAACAGAAACAGAAACTTTTTATTCAATATAGATTATAAATAATACTTATTGAAAGTCACTCTTTGTCTAATTACCACTGGTTCGAAAAAACCTCTGTCCTGGGAAGAACCAGCAAGAAACCCAGCAGGACTTTTTTTTTTTTTTTTAAATAACAGCTTACAATCATGTATGTTACACAATTAACCACACAAAACAAATTAGAAACAGCCTGGCAGCGAACACCTCATTCCCAGGGTTATTATCATCCGGTGTGGGCGCGTGGTTTGGCGCGGCTTGCCGTCCACCACTAAACGCGCCCCAAAGGGTGGTTGCCGTAAAGATGGTCGCGGCTACCGCACGATCTCCCGCGAGGCGGCGAGCCTCCTTGCTGGATTGCCGCCATGGGATCTGGAGGCGATAGTCCTCGCGCGCCTGCACGAATGGCGCGCGGAGGCACCATGCCGGGGAAACCCGCTGCCGCGGCAAGTTGTCGCGCAGCGGACAGACTTCCGGCATGATCTCATGGCGACATGGAGAGCGACTGTCGCAACCCCGTGCTGGGCACGCCACTATAGCGGCGATAAGACCTCTTTGAGGAGTGGCTTGAGAGACGCCACGGTGTCCTCACCTTCCGTCTGACGCAGGTCCTCACCGGACACGGTGTGTTCGGGAGGTTCCTGCACCGAATCGGGCGGGAGGAAACGCCCGGTGCTCCCACTGCGAGGATCGACCGGAGGACACGGTGGAGCACACCGTGGAGGTGTGCCCTGCTTGGCGGAGCACCGCCGTGTACTCGTAGCGGCGATAGGCGGCGGCGACTTCGCGTCCGGCCCTGGTCGAAGCCATGGTCCGGAGCGAGACGGAATGGGATGCCGTCACCACCTTCTGCGAAGCAGTGATGCTAGCGAAGGAGGTGGCGGAGCGGGAGAAGGAAAGAGCAACAGCTTTCCTTCCCGGCCGCCGCGGAGACGCCCCGGGCGTCGGGGCTACGTCGTGGCCCCTGACCACCGTAGGCGCGGACCTGTGGACGGCGAGCAATGGTAGCTCGCCGTCCGTCCGTCTAACGACGACAGGCCGTGTCGACGGCGCGTTTTGTTCCACGCGCGCCTCAAAGAGCTGTCAGCAGCGTGAAGGCCTGCAAGGGCTGACACTGCCGGGGCTGCGGGCTGTTCGAAAGAGATACCGCGGCTCCGGAACGTAAGGGCACTGAAGGAACACGGATGGTTTTAGTCAGTAAAAGTCTGACACCCTTCCGCTCCACCCACAGCGAAAGGCGTCATTAGATGATTTTCCATCCGCAAAAAAAAAAAAGGGTTATTATCATCCATAAATTCCTTAATATTATAATAACCCTTTTTATACAAACTATGTTTAATAAAGTTTTTGAATTTTGAGCAGGTCGAATTTTGTATATTTTCTGGGATTTTGTTGTAAAAGCGTATACATCGCCCCAAGAATGAATTACTGACTCGGTGGAGTCGAGTAACTGGTACTACTAGCTTGTGTTTGTTCCTAGTATTTACAGAATGAATATCACTTATTTTTGTATAACTACTTTTATTTTTGTGTACGTACATTACATTTTCATAAATGTATTTAGAGGCCAAAGTTAATATATTCATTTCCTTAAATTTTTGTCGGTGCGATTCTTTAGGTTTTAAATCATAGATTGCTCTTATGGCCCTCTTCTGTAAAACAAATATAATTTCAGTGTCAGTTGCGTGTCCCCATAGCAAAATACCATACGACATTATGCTGTGGAAATAGCTAAAGTAAACAAGTCTAGCTGTTTCCACACTGGTAAGATTTCTAATCTTTTTTACAACATATGCTGCAGAACTAAGTCTGCTTGCTAACTTTGATATATGGGGGCTCCATTGAAGCTTCGCGTCTATTGTTATTCCAAGAAAAATGGTGGTATCGACAAGACTCAGTTCCTCCCCATTTAAAATTACATTGGTATTTAATTGTCTGACATTTGAGTCATGAACTTCATACATTTCGTTTTAGTGCTATTTGAATGCAAGTTATTAACATTAAACCAATTTACTAATTTAGATATAGCATTATTTACTTCGTCATATTTTAATAATTGTCGTTTTAATTTGAAAATTATTGAAGTGTCATCAGCAAATAATACTATATTATGGTTATCCCCTACTATGTAAGGTAAGTCATTAATATATACAAGAAACAGAAAGGGCCGAGAATTGAGCCTTGAGGCACGCCCATTTGTACTATCGACCCGGAAGAGCTCATACTATTAATGACAACTTTTAAGTTCTGTTACTTAAATATGAAACAATTAATTTAAGAGCATTACTTTACACCGTAGTGTTGTAGTTTCCTGATTAATGTTTCATGGTGAACACAATCGAAGGCTTTGGATAGGTCACAGAATATACCCAAAGCATCCTGTGAATTCTCCCATGCATTGAAAATATATTTAATCAGCTCAACACCAGCCTCAGTTGTCGAGCGACCCTTGTGAAACCGAATTGATTTTATGAAGTAAATTATTAACATTAATAAAATTAACATTTGATCAAGAATAATTTTTCAAAATTTTACTTAGTGTTGGCAGTACAGAAATGGGTCTAAAATTGGCGGGGTCTAATGTACTACCAGATTTAAATAAAGGTATTATTTTACTATGCTTTATCAAATCAGGAAACACACCATATTCAATACTAGTATTAAAAATAATAGCTAGTTGAGGCGCGATTATATCGATTATAGACGCAATAACTTTAACGGGAATGCCCCACAGATCCGCAGTTTTCTTAACATCAATAGTTTTAAAATATTTTACAATATCTTTTGATGATATTTTATGAAATGTAAAATTTTTGTACACGCATTTACATTTTGTTTAAGCAATGATTCGGCGACGGCAGGAGAAGAATTCAGTGACATAGTGGTTAAGATCGGAATATCCGTAAAATACTTCTCAAAACCATTGCAACATCCTGATCTGATTCCGTTAATTTGTTGTTAAAACTCAACCGGTAGTTTGAATTGCGAGAGTTGACCTTACCAGTTTCACTATTAATTATACTCCACGTCATTTTAATTTTATTAGAAGCCGTCTTAATTTTGTTGCTCAAATGCAAAGACTTGGCTTTGGAGCACACCTTTAAATATTTTGAATATTTTTAACATATTCCCTAAATTCGACGCTAGGGTTATATGACCTTTCATGGTAAAGTTCATGTAACCTTTGTCTGCTCTTATGGACTCTACTGTCGCCCATTCATTGAAAGTCTTCCGACTGTTCAAGGAGAACGTTTTAGAAGTAAAAATATTATCAAATTCATTGCAAATAAGTTTAAACACTGTTCCATACAAAAAATTAGGATCATTTTGGTATGAAAGTGATGGAAGTATCTCCACTATGTTACTTCTAAACTTCTCCAAGCGACGTGCATTTACAGGAACAAACACAATTTTCTCATCTACTTGCTTTTGTGAACATAAGGTAACGAAACTAACTGTCCACAGTACTACTTTACTTACTGTGAGTTTTGGCAGGAACTTGACCGTCGACGGATTGTTGCTCCTGTTTTATCGTTTAAATAATCGTTTGAAGTGGATTTTTATACGTAAAAGTAATGCCATTTTGTGTATTAAGTGTCTGTGCATGTGAACTATTAGAGAAAACGACGAAGCAAGTGCTTCGATGTTGATATAAACCTCAAGTTATTTTGATCGCTTAGGCGTCTTATGATTTACTTCCGTGCTATCAGAAATAGCTGTTAAATATTTGATTCCTTCAGCTAAATCTGGAGCATCTGAACGAATTACTTCTACAATCAATCTTTTAGTGCCCAACAATCGTAGTACTCAAACAGCTGAACATATAAAACAACGAGTATTTTTGAAAACTCTTACTGGAAAATATTGGTACACATAATCGTCTTATTTAATTTAAACAATAATTACTAGGAACTATAACCTAACATTTTCATACATTTATAATTTAATTTGTTTACTAAATATACTAAATTATAATTTGTGTAAATCATTTTTGAATTATTGACATACGATTGTTTTCTTTTAAATAAAGCCGATATATCGATATATCGCTATGTTTCCGATATATAAAACTCCGATATTGATATATTTATAATTATCGATATATTGAAAATCCGATATTTTAAAAATATCAACAGTCCTAGTTTGAACTGATCAGTTGGGCTGATGATTTGAACTAACCGTGTGTGTCGAACTTTTTTTGGATTAAATCCGTTTGAACTGATCAGTTGAACTGATGTCAGTTTAAGTGGCCGTGTGTGTCCGCCATAAGAGGGATCAGTCGGTAATTCTACGAGTCTCAGTGACGTTATTATGCCCGTTGAGCAGTGGCGGCGTAGCGTGTGTTGGCACCCAGGGCGGTTTTCTATCAAGCACCCCCCAAAATAAAACAAAAAATGTTAAACTTACTTACGGGACCTTATTTTGCTAAAATATTCCATTACATTATCAAAATTTACATTCTTGTTCTTTTTGATAGATAAAATGGAAAAATTGTTTAGTCGCGCTTGGCTCATTGTGGACCGTAAGTTTTTAGTTTTGAAAAGCTTCTTCCACATGAAGCTACCGAAACACAAATAGTTAAAAAAAAATCTTAGACACAGCGCTAGATTCGGAATAGATTCAGAATAGCCCCATTTTATGATGACTCTGAGAAGCTCCAATGAAGTCCATTGAACCGCTTTTTGGGAAGAAATGCCGGCGGCTTCCAAGTGGTGCCTCAGTCGTAAAATTTCTAAAATTATGTCTTCTGCAAAAAATTCATTATTACACGAAGATCTTCCTCTGGTGACGTTAGCAGAGGGTTAGGCTGAAAAACACTAAATGTTACGAAAATATCATCCATTGGTCTAGTCCTTTGTAAAATCTGTCAAGACATTCTAATATAGCTCTCTGCAGCTCCTCTAGCAATGTTAGTTCAGCATCTCGGGCCATTTTTCCTAGCAAACGTTTCCAAAATCTCCTCATTCCTCTTCTTCCTTTAATCGAAATGGCCAAGTCCTCACATTTTTTCGTCGCGTACTATTTGAATACGTTGGGTTTGAATAAAAACTTTTAGGACTTTGATTATTATCACACACTTTCCCAGTGATAGTCCAGATGTTTGTATATACTTTTGCGTCTAATTAACTTCTTCTGATTTCACGCCAAAAGGAAAGATAACATAAAAATCTGAAGTCACACAAAGCTGGTAAGTAGATGCTGCTTCTCTTGTATCGACGTTTTCTCTGCTGCTGCTGGGATCACATATATTTTCGATTGTTGATACAAGTTTCTCAAAATTATTCTGTAGTGGTATAACAGCGTCGTGATGAGCACTCCATCTTGTCTCTGATAGTCTTTTGACGGATACGCCTACACTTTTGTGTAGGCGTATCCGTCAAAAGACACACTCCACACGATGTGTGGATGAAAAGAATGTGTAAGCTCTTTCTACTGTTCCGAAAAAAGTTAAACTTGAATTAACGCTCCCAAATTAGTGCACTCCACATAGATTTAGCGAATGGTTAGCACTAAGCGTATACAACGTTTTAGGGTTGCATTCTTTGATTCTGGCTTGTACGCCACCATGAACTCCTGCCATTGTTGCAGCGTTACCATATTCTTGAGCCTTTACTTACCTTCTTCGATCTTGTTACTTACTTGACCAAGCGCTACCTAACCTGAACTCATTTATTTAGAAAATTTAATTATGTTCGGAAGTGAATAAAAATAAATTTACGATACCTACATATTAAGATTTGTATGCAGGTAGATACTATAGTAGGTAGCTATTTATTTATTGGTATGTTTTTGCGGAGTAAGTCTTCTGTAAGAATTCTCTGGCTGTATGAGTGAGTTGTCGTTGTCACCCCATGGTGCTTGGCACCCGGGGCGGACCGCCCCCACCGCCCCCTTTACGCCGCCACTGCCTTTGAGGTAATTCTTCTAGTGTAGGCAAGGAAGATCGTGTTGCTGAGAGGCTGCCCTGTGTTACATTGAGATGGGTAGTGTTGCTGTTGCTTTGCATAGTTTGGAGTTATCATGTAATTATGTAATTCACATTACACCCGTGTGTGATTGTGACGGGGACATGTTACGGTTGGTCAAACAGTATTGCTCTATTCTGAATGTGTAGTGCAGTACGCTGTTTTATTGCTGACAATGATTAATTGCGTAAGCGAGAGAGCAAGTTATATCCGGTTATGACGTTAGGTGTCCTTGCAAAGGTACGGCGGTACATCACGCCGGAACAACTTCTAACCTAATATCTATAAGACTTATCATATAGAGCTACATCCCACTTGCCATTAACCCTTAAATGCATGATTTTATTTTAGACCGAGAAAAATATATTTTGGAGCCATGAATATGCTGATTCACGGAAAAATAATAAAAAAAATCGTTAATATTTTTTTCATTGCTATTTTTATTAAAAACCATATGTTGCAGAACTACAACACCATGCACTCACTAGACAATAACTACATATGAAAATTTTTAAAACAATTTTTGGTCGTGGTAAGACAAAGAGCTACTCCACACTTCTCACACCTTGTTTGCGTGTATCCCTTGCATCCAGGCATTTTGCATCTGCTGCGAACACAATTACCAGGCCAGTGACCAACATTATCAGTTCTTATGTCCTTAGGAGGAATATGTTGAGCTGGTCCTCTCCTTTTCTTTGCTTGTATTTCCATTTCAACACTGTTGCTGGTACTTGGCCTTCCTCTTTTGTTGCAGAGTTCAAATGAGTTATTTACTTTGGCTAATACCTCAGCTAGTTCCAGTCTATAGTGACATAAGTTTAGAACTGATGAATTGGCTTCAGTTGTTTTTAAATCTTTATACACAAGCCAAGAATTTATTACCGTCATGTCCAATAAGTGGTAAAAGATACGAAGATACCACTTTCGGCTTCTCATTGCAATTCGGTACCTCCCAATAAAGCTATCCATTAGGTCCACTCCGCCCATATGGGCATTATATTCCTTTATTATATGTGGGCATGAAATTTTAATTCTAGTCTTATTTGCCTTGTCAAATCTTTCTACTTGGCCCATAGGTTCAGCTCCAACATACGAAGATAGAAAAGTTACAACTTTATTGTCCTTCAAGTAACTGCTGTCAAATCAATACCGTCAAATTCAGTCATCTATCTTCATAAGTTCCACGAGGAACAGATTTCTTCATCATTGTTTTTGTCCGGCAGTTTGCAGTTCACTAGCCTGTTAGATTGGACAGTACCTAGCTATAGATTCCTTGTTTGGCAAGATAGGTAACTAAAGGTACAGAGGTGTAAAATTATCAAAATAAATTATATGATTTATATGCCTTGGGACACCTCTAGCAAGCCGGACTACAACATTTCCCACTGGCCCAAAATCTGGTTCATCTGAAGCCGTTCATTCTCTTGGCCAGTATATATTTCAAATTTATGAGCATAACCTTTCACGCTGCATCACATATAATTTAAACCCCACTTATGGGGCTTATTAGGTAAATACTGCTTCATGAAGTGTGCCACTTTCGTGGCACACATCTGTTCATCAATTGAGAGTCTTTGTTCTATAGGAACTAAAGCAAATTTTCATTTAGATGGCTAATTATAGGCCTTATCTTATGGAGCCTATCATGTTGTGGGTGTTCCTGGTAAATGTTTCTCGTTATTGTTGAAATGTAGAAATCTACGAATAGTCTCAAATCTGTTGACAGTCATTATGTCCTTGATTGGTTGAAAACCTACAGTATTTGACCAGTATAGCCGTACATTGGGATATTTTATAACAGACATGTATATCAGTATCGCCATAAACTTTCTTAGCTCAGTTTCAGACAAATTTAATGGTTTAGTCACATTTTTGTACGGAATACAAATTAGACTCTTCCACAATCCTTTGAACTATTTCTGATGTAATAAAATGTGAAAAATACTATAGGAGTACCAGCCTCATCCTTCAGTTCTGGTGGGTATGTAGTGTCTCCATGAAAAGCTGTCTGGTCAGAATTCAAAACAATTTTTTACCTTCCATACAGTCCTCTCATAGTTGCTCGGCGACTAGCTTGACTTGTTGAGGGGAATGGAACCTGTGGCACTTGATCATTTGCTGTAGCTTCATTTATCAATGGCGGGTCTCCTGCCATGAATGGATCATTATCGGGGTCATCATTTTCCTCTTCTAATGGACTCTCAAGATCGTGAAACAAATCGTCTCGATTTTCATAAAAATTCTCATGACCTTCTGTATCCGACTCCTCAAGATCATCTTCCGACCTCTCTCCATCATTTATTAGAGCTAAATACTCTTCTATTTGCTTTTGATTCAAGTTTGGCATCTGAAAACCAATAAAAGTGATAGTTAGAATCTAAACAGGGACATTTTCTAGTAAATGCATATTGTTGCAGATTTACAACAACAAAATAAACAAAATTTCCGAACACACCAAAAGTTTTTTTTATAACTTATAAATTGTACTGAAAAGAAGATGAATTATTACGTAAAATAACTAATTTTATTTGAACTTACCTTCGAAAATCAAATAATTACACTGCAAAGCAAGTACACAATTTTCATCCGCTCCAAAATTACGATCGGCTTTGATTTGTCAATGTCAAGTTTAAATTTGACAGTCGTGAAGAAAAAAAGTGTGTTGCCACTCGATTAAATATATAACCATGATAGTGATAATCCTGCAACAGCATGCAATGAACTCATACTAATAATTTTATGGTCGTTTGAATGGTATGTTGCAGTTTTACAACTTTATGCATTTAAGGGTTAAACACTAGCTTATTGTAAGTAATAAAATCGTTTATCTAAACTGACTGTTCGATTTATCTAAACTGATTTCGATTTATGAAACTTGACTGTTCTCGAACTGGTATTAGTCAGTTTAGATAAATCGAACTACAGTCAGGTCTGGCAACTTTACCAGTGGAAGGTAACTTTGCCATCAGGCGTGTATTGGTACAAAATTACGATTAATACGAAAAAAGTAACGTTTTTCGAAAAATACCATTTTTTGGATGAAAATACAATAACAAATTGACAGTATTGCTTTCGATATGGACACATGAGAGTTAATTTTGGCATTTTATTTTAACGCGGAATTGAACTGGTGAAATAACCTCTTTGTTTAGAGCTCCAGAACTTTTGTTGATTTTGTTTGAAATAATGAATGTAGGTATCTATATCTTTGTAGTAACGTAATATCAATGGTTATCAAATGTAATATATCGTTTTTAACATGTTGGTCTTAACACTTATCTATAAAATTAACTTGGCAAAGTTAGTTATTAATTTGCACCCAAAAAACAGTGTCATTTTTAATGATTATTAATGTTTTGCTATAGTGGGAGAACAATATTTAGATTGATTACAATAATTATATCCTGACATAATTTTATTACGACCTGTAATAAAATGATGATGATGACTAATAAAAACACGAATACTTGTTAAAAATGATTGTGACAAGCTTTTTTTATCACTAATTTGATTATTAATTTTAGACGAGAGTATTTTTGTTTGATATATTTAAGATTTTTTCTTAAAAAATTATTGTGTGATAAGATTTATATAAAAAATTAAGTTAAGTACGTCATCAAGGATTTTTGACAACCCTGACACACCATTTTCAAGTTTGTATGAAATATTGAAAAATGGGAGGGCAAACTTTGCCACAAGAGTAAACTTTGCTATTTACAACACAATTAAAGGAGCAAGTCATAACTCTGAGTGTTGTGTATTATATTATGAGGTAAACTTACATTCAACCTTGTAGTCAAATCCTATTATTTTCATTATAAACCCTGATGGCAAAGTTGCCACAAAGTGAGGTTAACTTTGCCATTTTCTTTTTTAGAGTATTTTGTCAATTTAATGTTAGTGTTTGTTTAAATCACTAATAAATACTAAATCTTTGAAGAATATAATGTCACACTTAACATTGACCCCCAGTCTGACAGTACATTTTTTGTTGGAAAATCGGTCCTAAACTTTTAAGTCCTTCCAAAAATGGCAAAGTTGCCAGGTTTCACGGTAATACAAGTTTAAAGATTATTATTAGCCGTGTGGTGTCGGTGTAAGAACATCCATTACGACGACATATCATCCCGTGGGTGTCGTAAGAGGCGACAGAGGGAAACAAACCAGGAGATGGGCAGCAGCGTCTTCCTAACAACGACTAAAAATAAAAAACTGTGGTTCGCAACCTAATAACGACTAAAATATCCTCCCTATAGGGCAATCTATAGGGGAGGCCAATATTCAGCAAAGGACTTTAATAGGTTGTAATGGTAACGGAAAGATAATTTCGTCATTCTGAAACTAATTGCGTTTTCACATCCCATCGCATCGGCAGGAACATTGTCGGGAGCTATAAACTGCGCGATAAATATTACATTTCCACCACAAATGTACAGACTAACACAAAGGTAACCATTGACTCTAACTAACCCATTTTTAATGTAACGTTCATGCTGTAAAATCGTTATTAGGTTACTATGTATGTATCAGAAACACGAAGATAGTCATAATCATAACACAACCAAACTCTAAGAATTAGCACTACTACGAACCAACCAGATTGCTAACTGACCCGGTATCAAATATAATCTTCTACAATTTTACTCAGAATAACCTCTATGCAGATTCTATCAAAGAGAAGAATATGCAGAATCTAAGGAATCTAGAAAACTGACTCAGTGAGGTAGTTCGAGCTTCTTCCTATAGTGATCAGTAACAGAACTTTTCAAGTAAAATTACTTAATGTATACAAACATGTTAAACCGGTGTGTGTTGTCAGTTATATTATGCTGGTATCACTGGTTCATCATTTTCATCATGGTTATCGCTGTAGGTGATCGCAGCAACAGGCACTTGTTGTATTATTTTAAAAGAATTCCGGAAAAATGTGTAGCTGTTTTACGCTCTTCAACCGTACTCAATTGCATTGGACTGCATTGACCTCTTGGCGAAACATATGAGAAGGTTAAATAAATTACGTTTCACGGCAAGATATAATTTAACGACATTATTTATATCTACTAAATTATTTTGTGGACAAGTTTCGTTGAAATATTAATTTAACTTTTTGGCATAAGAAAAATTTATAACTGTAAAGCACTCTCAGCTTCCAGTATTAAAGTTAGGGGCTAAGCTAAAAGTAGATAAGCTTACTTCCATTACAAGAGTCACCTAAGAGTCTACATAGCAAAAACCTGTTCGTGTTAACAAAAGTTTTTTATGAAAAATAAGGTTACCTAAAAGGATTACTCTTCATCAGTTTATGATTAAAAATAAACGATGTGCTTAACTTTCCAGGGTAGTAAAAACGAAAAATCTAGTCGGTGTTGCTTACACTCTCTGTGGGCTGTTGTAGGATTTTTATTTTTTTATCGAAATACATGGATTTTGAGATTTATGACTGCACTCAAGCTTTATAAAGATTTGTCTATTATTCGAACTATATCTTTATTCATTTTTGAATGTTTGGCAAATAGTTCAACTTCGTCAAATAAAATGAATGAGGTCATAAGTCAAAATATTTGAAAATTAGAAAAAAGAACAATAGTGTTCTTCTTTTTGTTATAAATTGATATTCCCACTTATTAAATAGCTTTTCACGTGTGTCCTGAAGCAAAACTTAAACAAGTGGTAAAGTTAAAAATTTTGTACAACCGACTTCAATATAAATTTTTAAGGATAACTCAAAAACCACTGGTCTGACCTTGATCAAATTTATAGCAGACCACATAAAAAGCACCAGCTTTCAAATAAAAAAGAAATCATCAAAATCAATTCACCTAGAAAAAAGTTATGAGGTAACGCACATTAAAAAAAACATACAGTCGAATTGAGTACATCCTCCTTTTTGAAGTCTGTTAAAAAATACTACTTTTTGGTAACCAAAAAGTTCAAAATCAATGAAATTAATTTCATTAAAGTGCAATAAATTCCATTGTCATTTTAGGAACTCTTTTACGTAGAACGTTAATTGAAATATCATAAAAAAGAGGCGCCGAGTTGTTTTGCTGGCAGGTACTTCTCGGACTGAGTTTCATTTTCAGAACCAGTGGTAACAGTATAAATTTCTTTTTCTTAAACTATATGGAATAAAAATCATTATATATTGAAATACACTCCACAGGCTATTGAAAAAAGAATATTAAAAACCACACCCAATTCACAGCTCATTCAGTCAATCTAACCGAGGAATTGATGGTGTACTTGTCGATAGCCCGAATCACAAACATACGCATGTTGCCGTTGAAGTCTTAAAAATAACTGATGGCTCAATACCAACTGTGTTCAAAGCAATCACTGTAATTCGGTTTTCTTTAACGCCGCAATAAATTAATTCACAAAATCATACCACTTTTACGCATAAAAATTTACTTCAAACCGTTTTTTAAACGTTACAACAGGAGCAGCAATCTGCCAGTGGTCAAAACTCCGATCGAGATTTCTTACATAATAAACGCATTCCGAATTTGAATTCTGAAAAAAAAAGCTTTTGCAATAGCCATCAATTACAATACAACCTATCAACCGTGCAAAGGCGTTGCAAGAAAATCCACTACCCCATATCGTCCCAAGTTTGTCGTAACGAGGCGACAAAAGGAAAATGAAACAGGAGATGGGCAGCAGCATCTTCCTGATAACAACTAAAAATAATAAAAAACTGTGGGTTGCCAACCTGCTTGCCAAGCGTGGCAACTATGGCAAAATCCCCTCATAAGGCAATCTATGAGGGAGGCCTATGTTCAGCAGTGGACTTTAATAGGCTGTAATGGATGGATGGATCAGTAATTATTTTGTAAGGAGCATTTTAAAACTTTTTGACATAGATTAATAAGTGTTTGACAACTGATAGTGGCAGGATGAACGTAAACTTACTGTACTTTGAACAATGAATGTTTTATTTTATTTTATTTAACTAGCTCTGCCTCTCGGTTTCACCCGCGTATATCATGCGTCTGAGCCGCGCGACATGACATGACATCTAGTTCAAGAATTTTAAATAGCAATGTAGGGAAAAATTGTCAAAATTAATTGAGTTCTTTTATCTATCAGCATACGTTATAGAGTAAAGTCACATTTTATACACTCTTTCATGTATCGTGTACTGTTTTCTTTAAAACTGGAAAAAAAACGCGATTCGGGACACTTTTTGGTGCTGCGGGGGGTGACGCCCGGGATTTTAACTTCGCTCTATAATGTACATATGCCGATAGATAAAAGTACTCCATCACTTTTGCCAAGTTTTTAGCTACAATGATTGAACTAACCTCGCATTTATAGAAGAGCTCACTGCTGGCTTCTCGCGGTTGACATCGAGCAGTTAGGGTTAATGCGTAGTTCGCGCGCCGAGCCGAATATTAAATTATTTTAAGTTTTCACTATCTCTTAAAGTATGCGTCCAAATAACATGCTATAAAGAAAATTTATCTTCATAAAATTGTCTTGATGATGAAGAAACTTTCGTTTGTCAGGATTAATATAATAACGCTCATAAATCACTTTTTAATTTTCAATAATTTTTGTCACAAAATACATTATTGTGGTTTATGCATAAGAAATAGACATATGGTATCCCGGACTTTTTTTTAGATGAAGTAAAGATCTGTATTTTTGTAGAACATTGGTACGTATCACTAACTGTTACGCCAGCGCACGCGGATAAATCATTTCGTGGGCGTTTTTTCTTCTGACTTTCTTAAAATAAATCAATATTTAAGGCTAGCTAAGAGGTGTAGCCTAATGCTAGATAGCCTATATTTACTATTCCTCATGAATCTACAAATTCATGAGGAATAGTATATTCTCATGAATCTAACTATAATACACAAAAATAATTTTTCAAATCGGATTGGTAGTTCCAGAGATTAGCGTGTTCAAAGAAACAAAAATAAAACAAAAAAAAAACTCCACCGATAGAAGCCGCACGTTCGCTAACACACACGCGGTGCGGAGGGGCGGGGTGTGCGGCCGCGCCCAGCCGCTCGCAGGCCGCGGCCGCACGCATGGACGGACGTGTTTGCAAAACCGCGCTTAAATTGCAAGCAAATATAACTGGCCGCCACTGCAAGCCGCTTGTGTGTGGCCGACGCTTTAAGCTCTTGACAATCGTGTTATACACTCATACATTAATCGCTTTCCTGTAATATACGAGTATATCCATATTAATACTTTTAAAAATCCTTTGCAAACAAAATCTTTTAAAATAATATTGGTATAGTATATTATTTTATTTAAAGCATATTAGGAACAGTAATGTACAACTGTAGACATAAACGGCCTTTCATAAAAATCTACGTCAACTTAAGAAATTATTCAATTTGCTCTCGCTCTCCCTCTCTCTCTCTCTCTCTCTCTCTCTCTCTCTCTCTCTTTCTCTCACTTCTCTAATTAACATTAGAAAGAAACAGATAGAGATAATACATGCTTAACATACTCGTAAGTAAGCTGTAATATAATTAATAAAATTAAATCCAAACCCAAGTATACCACTGCTAGACTTCAAGATACTGTAAGCTCATTCTGCGTAGATCGAACCAAAAATTAATATTAAAAACTGAAGGTAGCTGAGCTTAACTATGACATCGGGACGTCAAACACCTCAGTCCCCCGTGACCATGGGTACTGTAAAGCACCCGAAACGTTGGGAATTAAAAAGTTAAAATTAAACGCGATATAATCCGTAAAAATTAGTTTCATTTAATGTGTAGTCTTCGCGTAAATATAAGAAAACAAAATTCTTAGGTCTTTATATTGACAACAACTTAAAGTGGGAGACTCATACAGAATATATTTGCAAAAAGTTAAACCAATTTTCTTCCTTATAAAATAAAGTTTTCATTTCTTGACAAAACTGTATAGTAAATAGATCTAACTATCTACTTGCTAGTGAATATCCTGTATGTGGATGCGGATAATTTCCTTTAGCGAGGGGCTTAACTGTTTCATTGTTAAGATGACGTCATGCTATATTGCATACCTCTCTTAAAGTACGTAAGTACGTAAATATTAAAATTTAATTTTTTTTCCATCAAAAAGTACGATATATTGCTAAATAAATACTTCTAATTTGCTGTCCTTCACCAATCTCCAGAATTATCGGTGAGACAAAACTGATAAAATCATGAATATAGTAGTATTTTCATCAGTCAGTATTTTAATATTTCTAATAGCGAAGATTACAGAACTTAATTTCAAAGCTAGTTTATCAATAAGTGCTCTCCATTGGAGCTTGGAATTACGCCGAGAAATACACGCTATACGCTGATAAGCTCTAAATTTTTAATTGCCGTTTTTGAGTACATCATAAAAAATACATATGAACAATCAATAACTAATTGTTATCGATTGGTCTGTTGTCGTTTTCTATCCTATATATTACACAAATACTAATTAAGTTACTAGTTTTAGTTTTTTTATTATAGTTTTTAATATTGTAATTTCATACTATATTCATAGCGTCTATTTTATGTATACCACCTTGAGAGTCAATCAGTTTTTGTTCGATTAGTTATTTTACCGATAGAATTATTACTTATTTATGTGAATAGCTTCGTAATAAAAAGTTTTGGTCATTGAAATTGCACTTTAATTAATTTTTATTGTACCATTCTCGCCCAGTTCATTTTTCAAAACCTGAAATTTGAATTCTTACTTTCTGGAATGTCACTGAGTCAACAGTCCGAATAAACTTTGATTATTCCACAACGTGGTTTGTCAACCATCAGATGATGTGGATAAATATGATAAATAAGCCACAGAAAAAAGATGTATAAGGTATTTATCCAAACAATGACAATCGTTTTGATAACGAATTCACGGCTTACCGCCAAATAATATAAACAGAAGCTAGCAGTGTCGCATATGTTATTTAAATTGGAGCTTCATTTTCATGTAAGATACCCACCCGTACAGTTTACATATTGTTTTACGCTACTGTTTACTTATATAATATAAAGTAAGAAATGCTATTAAGATATTATATAAAACGACGTAGATACTAGGTCTAACCCACTTATTTAATTTTATTCCCTAGGTTCAGTTTCTCAGGTGATAGGGATCTGGTTCTTTTTAAAAGCCGATCTTACAGTAGCATTTGATATAATTTCATGTTCCTAATTTTGAACGGGGTAGAAACAGTAAAATTACGGATTGTGGGGCATTCCATCTTATTTCAAAAGCAGAACCGCGGTTTCGTACCAAAGGTTTTGAGTTTTGCAGTCCGTATCCCCAAACATTATGCTACTGTCGCTTAAATTATTTTTTAGGCACATAAAAAAACCTAGTTTCATTATTTTTATGAAGCCTTATTTACTTATTGCTACTCGTATATAAGCATCCTGCTGCAAGTTTATGCTTCAAAAAGGAAATTTACTATCTACTAAAATTTCAATGCAGTATTGGTAAAACGAACTATCGATATGTTATTCTTAATTTTATGTGGTGTAAACGGAAGTCGTCCTATGAGACTATGAGGACAATACATCGATAGCTAGCAAGTGCTACACTTAGCTATGTTATGAAAGATATAAAAAGTTAAAAGTTGAAGTTACAGTACAGTTCGCCTACCTACAATTCGCTCTCAAACTGTGGCTTCCATTGCTTCTGTGTAAATTCCTAATATACCTATCTTTAATTTCTCTCCTGTTTCTCAGGATGATGTCAAAAAGTCTATTTTATCAATACAGTCCAAGGCGGTGGGTTATGATGAGATTAGTAGACACATGGTAGTATTTATACTAGAGCACCTTCTTCCGGCAATTTCCCATATTATAAATTTTTCCCTTGATTCAATTTCCCCTATATATATTTATTCCTATATATATTCACCCTAATCTTTGAAAAAGGGCTTTCATAAAGCCTCTTCCCAAAGTTCCTACTCCCATTCTTCCCAATCATTTTCGCCCTATATTCATTCTACCCTTTCTTTCCTCCATCTTCGATTGCTCGTACCATCTGTATGCCGATGACCTTCAGCTATACGTGCAAGCTGAAATTGGGGATATCCATAATGGGATTAAAAAATTAAATGACAACTTATCAGCTATCAAAGATTGGTCTACTCGTTATGGAGTGTTGGTCAATCCTTTGAAATGCCAAGCTATACTGGTGGGTAGCTCATGGATGCTAGCCAAGATTAATCTTGCAGACTTACCTCCTATTTATTACAATGAGATTACAATACCGTTCAGTAAGTATGTAAAAAATCTTGGCCTACACATTGACAGCACGCTGAATTGGAGAACTCAGGTTTCTGAAGTGAGTCGTAAAGTCATTGCCACGTTACGTCCTCTGTATCGTTTAAAACATTTTCTCCCCACAAAGTTTAAGATCATGCTTGTCCAATCGCTCATATTACCCATAATTGATTATGTAGATGTGTGTTACCCGGATCTGTCCCAGGATCTTCTGAACAATCTGGAACGCCTTATCAATAACTGTATAAGATTTATTTTCGGGCTTCGTAAGTATAACCATATTTCGCAATATAGATCTAAGCTTAACTGGCTTACAATCCGGCAGAGGCGTATTTCCAGAATATTACTTGTTCTTTTTTCCATATTAAATGACCCATTTTCGCCTTCTTATCTTAAGAGTAAATTTCACTATCTCTCCTCATCTCATGATAGGTTTCTACGTTCTTCTTCTAACAACAAAATATGTGTTCCAGTTCACTTCACCGAGTTCTATGGCAACTCCTTTACAGTTCAGGCTACACGCCTTTGGAACTCCTTGCCCGATGACATCAGAAAAGCTCCCAATAAGTTTGCTTTTAAAAAGTTGATGCGTAATCATCTATTAAAGACAACACTTCTTACATGAATAATCCATGTCATTTATATTGTTAGACGTATATATTCATAGTTACTTATATGTACTATTTATATATGTATGTGGATATGTATATATGTATGTTTATGTATGTATGTATATATTTGTATATATGTATAATTAGGAGATATTTCTATAGTTTATTTATTGTATATATTAGTAAAATGTATACATAACGTACTTGATTATCATTTTTATTTTGTTTTTATTCTATATTGCTACACCTACGTCAAATTCTCACCACTCCATGGGTTGACTGGTGGAGAATGCCTCAAGGCATTAAGCCCGCCCTTTGTATTCTTTTATATTAAGGAATGCAATAAAGAATAAATAAATAAATAAAAACCACTTGTAATCAAATGGAGTTAAATCTGTGTTATTATCGCACACTCTCAGAAGTCCTCTGCTGGACATAGGCCTACCCCACAACGGCCACAACGACCCTGAGCCACCTGCATCCATCGACTGTGCGTTTCATCAGATCGTCAGTTCATGTAGTAAATCTTTCTACTCACAGTTAATTTTGTGGAACTTGTTTCGGAAAACTAAAATTAATTAAAAATCTAAAATTCTTATAACACAAATATTTACAGTTATTTCTTGAAATCACCGTTAGGTTGCAACGGTATTAGCAGTAATTGAAAACAAAAGACTACTCTATATTAGTAGTATAGTTTTAGCACGAATGGGTCGGCTCGACCGGGGTAGGACCACGCTCTCACAGGATACCAGCGTAAAATAGCAGCTTCATGCTGCTGTGTTTCGTATTGTGAGTGTAGAGAACCGGAGACCCTTATTACTGGAAACGAGTTATTCCATCTTAGTCCTCACGGGTGACAACGCATCTGCATTTTGATTCTTTATTGAGGATAGATGTAAATGTCTATGGGTCACAGCAACCACTTATCATCCGGTGGACTGTATGCTCGCTTGTCACCATATCCTATAAAAAAATGGATAATTTATTTACTTGTACATAAACGAAACTATTTATGCAACGAATTCATTTTAAGAAATCCCGTTAACCACCCCAAATAGATTCGCAGCATTAGCTATGGCGAATGCTACAAACTACTGTCGCTATAAAAAAAAGAGATTTTTATCTCGTCCTCTTTTTTGCGTACCTCGCAAGTCTCCACCCCTTTGTTGTCGACATACCACATATTCGAACCAAATGGTTTGCTTCGTCGTTCATAGTGGGTACAAAGGAATGAAATATTTTGCCAGCATCCGTCTTTCCGTCCGATTACAATGTGATTGTTTTCAAGACAAGAGTGAATAGACTTTTGTTAAGCTAAGTCAGTGCGCTTTACTATTTTCGGCTACATCACCACTTATCATTAGGTGGAATACTAGTCAAGCACTGGTTAACAATAATTAAATAATAATTGAATCAGAATTTTACTTAACTCAATGTACCTGCAAATTTTTACGTAGTAGAACCATGCTTCAGCTATATTATGGTCTTAGCACGAATAGGTCGGCTCGACTAGGGAAGGACCATGCTCTTACAGAATACCATCGTAAAATAGCAGCTCAATGCTTCTGTGTTTCGTATAGTGAGTGTATAAACCGGAGATCCTTTTTTAGTCTGAGTCTTAGTCCTCAAGCGAGACAACGCATCTGTATTTTGAATCTCAATCGAGGATGAATGTAGATGATGTCTATGGGCCACAGCATCCACTAACCATCTGGTAGACTGTGTGCTCGTTTGTCACCTCCTTATTCTATAAAATATGTGCATCTTTAAGTAAGTGATTATTACGAGTTCAAGAGGGTTTATCTCACGAAAGCAGGCGAGACTTACTCTGCTGTAAAAAAAAATTATATTATTTCCATTGAGTGTCTGTTAGAAACTAATATGTTTCCATCAAAACAGTATAGAACAGTAGTACCGAGAATTGTATTCATAATTAAAAGGCACCTATCACATCAAATTAATTTTGCCGTATAGACTATTTAGGCAACATACCGATATTTCGCCGTATCTGTTGTTCTACAAATTCCCCTGAACACAATACTCGTGCGGTATTGGGAGACATGAATATACGGTATTGTATTATTTTGACGAACGCTTCTCACAGCCGAGCTTTGAATATAACTAAATCCTTGTTATACAGAAAACAGAATTAACAGAATATTCTCTTGTTATGTACAATATTGATGAAATCCATGCATCAATATTCTACTTTAATATGCTCACTTATCTCTTCAAGCTAAAAGCCAACGGGTAAACAAATAACCTCAAAGTGATTAAATGTTTGTATTTTTACCCACGACGGAACGGAGAAGGTGTATGCGTTTAGGGTGAAAGGTTGTTTATTATTTATAAATTACAAGAAAAGAGTTATTTTTCCACATGTTAAGAATGGGCCGTTTTAGTTAATCATAAGTTTCGATAAACAAAATAAATAGCTAAATACTACTATTGTCCATTAAGTCATGAATAATTTTACAATTGTTTCTATATCTAGAGGACTTAGTTTTTTTAATTATTTAAATTAGTTCAAACATAAATGATGCGACTCAGGTCTATAATATGTACTGTGCTGTATCCTACGTAACAAACGTAATATAAAATTCTATTTTTGGAAAAAATCTTTACCTAACATTAAATAATACCGCTAAATAAAAATTCGACAACAACAGAACTTCGTCAGTCTTATTACAAAAAGAATTTTTTTATTAGTTCTACATTTAAACTAGAATCTGTTCCACGAAAGAATTTAAACTGCGGAAATATACGAACTAAAATTTAAAATATGGAGTTTGCGCCCCTTGACTTGACTTGACACTGGTCGAATTCTAACAAGAGAAGCCATATTATTATAGTCCAGTCAAATAAGGTCTGAAATCAAAATTTTGAAACTCAACTTTGCATTTTTGATATAATGTAGTTTTAACAATACAAAACCAATTTGTAAAGGTTTTCGTGTCCGCAATTCCTGGCAAGGGTTAAAAAAAAGTTTTCTAAAGTTGTTCTCGTAATTACTCTAAAACGGTAAACATAAGACAAAAAGTTCTTATAAAAATGTGTAGGGCTTAAAATTTTACATAAAAAAGGTTTAATGATTTTTTTTTCCTCCGGTCAAAATTAACCGAGTTAGGGAGGTTTTAAGTTTAAGACATGTACGTAAATTTAAAAAAATCGTAGGTATTAGAAAAATGAGCGATATTTTTTAATCTAACTTAAAGGTTAGATTTTAAAATGTAGATATTAAAAGTTTAGAGATACAATTTTTTTATTGTTAAAAAAATATAACGATTTGAAATTTTCAAATTGAAATTTGAATGCTTAGAATTTAATGAATTATTATTTTTTGCCATGTTTAGATTCCTCATAAAATTTCCTAAATTTTTTTTCAATCGTAAAATTTAGGAAATTTTACGGATTGAAAAAAAAATCCTATTTATACAGGTATAAAATCTTTTTCAAATGCTACGCCGTTATATTAAATCCCAAGTTAAAAAGAGAGGACTATTGCTTACTCATATACTACATATGCTTACTCGTATAATAATTTAATACTATACGAGGTCCGAGTAAGAGTGAGAATGCATCATCGGAGAATCATAATTCTCGCACTCTCTCTACTTTACGATCTGTTCTTTGTGATTGAATCCGAAACCAGGAAGTAATTTTTTTAACTGTCCCGACGATAGTAAATATATTATATCGATTCCAAATTTCATGATTCGTAAAAATAACTTGATATGTTGAGATTGATTTTGTAACTTTAATAAAAAATCCCGACATGTCAAGTGGTTTTTTGAATTTCGTAACTTGGAATCTAACCAGATATACAATTGATACTATTCTTCAAAGTTTTCTTGAATTAAATAAATTCAAAATCCTGATATAATTTAAATTTTTAAGGGGTGTTATAGTAAATTTTCCTTGTATTGTTTAAAAATAATATATATATATATATATATATATATATATATATATATATATATATATATATATATATATATATATATATATATATATATATATATATATATATATATCTTATATAGTTCAGATTTAACTACTGAACGTTGAATAACCGAGATTTAAAATCATTTTTGATTTTTGCAATTTTTGCACATGCATTTGCTGGCTGCGACACAACAAGCGCTATCTTTGAAAAAGGGAAAAAAAGCATCATCTATTTATTAAAGAAGAAACCGAAGCTATAGTAATTGATAACAGTTTTTTACGAACAAAATAGCTCAGTTGATGACTAATAATTTAAAAGAAGAAGAAGGACACTGTGGCGCGCCGGCTAAGGGACTTCTTTAGTAAGAAGAACTATCCTTAAACTATATTTTAAACCCGAAACTGAATAAACTAATTTTTAATAACACGGAGTAAGTTTATGATTTGCAGCCAAGGGCAGAAAGACGGAGGAACTTGTTAAAGCGCTCTATTTGAGATATTTATTCTCGAAAAATAGTAATGATAGTTATACTTAGATTCAGTGTTTTAAAGACATGTGCAACGATACGAACGTGAATAAAACTCAGTACAAATCTTGAACAACGAGATCCAATGTAAAACTTTGCATGTACGCATCTAAAGAACGTTCGGAACTTTCGGAAGAGTTTAAGCAAACTTCAAATTACTATCTTATTTTTTGAATCTAAGACCTAAACTTTAATATAAAACTTTCGCGTGATTCGAAATCTCCACTTCAATGTACTCGTACATAATTAATTATTCCCGTTTCGTAATCTCATTACCATACTATCAGGATTAACGAAATGAAATATTGTTGATGATCCTATTTTAGTGGAAGCCGATAGACTAAACCCGATCCAGATAATTTATAGTAATATTTTCTTATATAAAAAATTAATTACTAATAACATTATTATAAAATTGAAACATGTGTATACATTTTTAAATATTCTAGATATGTATGTCTACGGGAAACTTTCGCTAGTCTTAACCTACCAATAACCTAGTACCTAACTTAATACTGCCATTGTTATACCCTAAATAAGCAATATGATCATGATCAAACCAAATATATTAAATATCAAAATCTATCCGCTTTAATATGTCCGCTCAAAATACTCTTCTCTACGCCGCGCCGTACGGGCCGCCGAACGCCCACAAACACTTTGCGGGTATGACAAACACACGTTTGCGTGTGTTGTTAACAGGGCGGACACTCATCGTTAAAATTAAGGCCTCGGAAGAGCGTGAAACGAAGCGTTTGACGTACATAACATACACACGCTACGAAAATACAGTGCCGTGAGTCCTTACCCTATTAGTAAGGGGCTGTCTCGTTGGTCTAGTGGTCGTAAACGCGACTTCAGTCCCGGGTCGGAACAATAAAAATCAGTTAAGAAGAAATTGTCAGTAACAGTCCGGAGTAATGAAATTGGCGGTGTTTCATCCGTGTGCCTCGGAAAGCCGTTGGTCCTGCGCCTGATCTCACTCTGGTCGTGTCGGTTTACCGTCCCATCGGATTATGAGAGTGGGAGAATAGAGACCGCACCTGTGCTTGCGAACACACTCGGGCTCTATAATCCCGTCCAGCGCAGATGGCTTGTCTCCGTTGAGACTGGCCGCCATGACCGAAATTTGGTCTGGAGGACATTATCATTATTAGTTATGGACTATTCCTAACACAAGCATTTTACGCGAAGCGATATTACTTCATAAACATAAACTTAAAAGTGCGGAGAAATAACTTAGGAGTAAAATTATACTTTCAACATGATCAAATTTCAATATCGTTGCTGAAGCTAAGCAAAGCAAGCTAGAATCCATTACTTCCCTCCCGCTCGCTCTTAGCTCAAAGCTTCATATTACAAAGATTATCACGTTAACGGAATCTTTATATAAAATGATATTTTTAAGAAACCTTTAAGGCAAAGTTATTTTAAAATTGCGATACGTACTCAAAAGATACAAAAACAATGATAGGTTATTAAACTCTTTATGGAAATGATTTACTTTCAAAATTGGTATGCAGTAAATTCAATTTACAAATATTTACGGTGTAGAGGAAATCCTGTTTGTTCACGGTTCACCTGTACGTAATTCCCCACTTCACACAGCAGTGTACAATGGGTAAAACTCTTTCAGCAAAAATTATTTATCAGAATATTTATATCATTTTACTTTTTTTTTAGGAAACTCAATCGTGCGAGTACATGTGATCTGAAAATTTCAGCCGTATCAATTCGTTATAACATTGAAATGGTTATAAGTGCGACTCAGTCTACTCAGATTATCGATTTTTTTTATTCGGAAGGGTTATTTGCTGAATATTTAACTAAAAGTTTTACACAGCATAAAACCACTTGTACTCACACGTTTATAATAACCGCCTTTTTCTTTACTGTAATCAAAATTGTCACTAATTTAAAGGTTACCAAAATGAAGTAAAACTGTTGGCAAATAATAAACAGTACTAATAAACAGACGTTCCCGAGCTGTAGACAAACCTAGAGACAACTATATCAAATAACCAGACTTGTGTCTATTCACCCTGCGATTTCTATTCACCTTACGGTACTGTTCATTTCATCTTACGGTACTGTTTGTGTCTGGCTGATTTTAATATCAATACATATAGGACATTGAGTTCGCAGAATGGAGGGGTCTAACCCCTCCATTCTGCGAACTTATTGACCCGTCTTGTTGAAGTTGAACTTACTTAACTTTATTTTTATTATAGAAACATATATTGTAAAGTTATATATAACAACAACAACCCTATTGTTGATATAATATACTATATTACACCATACACGAACGTAACAACTCATACTTGTTATTGCGTCATCTACGAGTAAATCCTATACGTTGGCGTATAAAGAACAATTTACTTGCATAAGTTTCCTCAAAACACAAAGCGTGAATCTCTGAACTGGCTACAGGATATTATATTTGAAGGAGTTCTAATTGGCTTAGTATATACATAAATTAAATATGTAAATGAATTGACCTCGCCGCAGGACACAAAGTTTAGAATGTAGTCAGTTTTATCACTTCGGTATTGGGTATTCGGTATTGGGAGCTTTTAGTTCCTTTGAAAACAAGGGTCTTGCGATAACTATATTCGCTAGTGGAGTTTATTGCATTAATTGTGCAAATGTATCCTAGCCTTTCAATACGGTTTCGCTTAAGACATCTTATAATTAAGTTATTTCAGTTTATCTGTCTATGCTAAATTATTATTATTCTCTCCAGCAAAATAAAATTCTTATGATGTAATCGTTATTGGTATATTTAAAAATGTATATATCAAAAGTAAAATAAATTTCTATAACGTTGTGTGGTGTTCTTCTCTCTATAGGAAGTTAATAAATTATTTACATACAATAATTAACACCACATAAAGTCGATGAATATGGATATGTTCCAATCATGAGTTTGGTATTGAATGAAACGCAACCTTCGAGGCTCGTAAGCCTATTTTGCTTCAGTCACACATCTAAAATTTGTCACACAGCATGAATAGAACTGAACATACAGCGTCGTGTAATTCAAAGTAGAACCCCATCCATTTTCCAACACATATGCCTATTCCACTAACACATTTTTATACGACATCACAAAACCTGACATGCTAATTTGTGAGACGATGAAATCAAACTTAAATATCAACGTTGGTGAACAAATATTTAAATATCAACGTTGGTGAAATTTTTAGAGACACTTATCCATTTACGGAGAACTTTGATAATGTAATTTTATAATCAAATCATATAACAAGGTTTTAAGAGTAATAGTTTTGTTTTTAAAGGGACGAACTTATCACGTAAACATCACGTGCTAAGTTCGGGCGCATAAAACTACTCCCTGTATTATTGCTGTTAATAGTAAATTGCGCAAGCAAGAGACCAAGAACATTAAGCGAGTGTTATTATTTTACACTGTGATTTTTTTTTGTACCGTGTAACTGTGGTGTGAGAATATCCACTATAATATCATCCCGTGGGTGTAGTAAGAGGGGACAGAGGGAAACAAATCAGGAGATGGGCTGCAGCGTTTTCCTAATAACGACAAAAATAAAAACTTGCGGTTGCCTACCCGCTGGCCATGCGTGGCAACTATGGCAAATATCCCCCCTGCGAGGCAATCTGTGGGGGAGGCCTATGTTCAGCAGTAGACTGTAAAGAGGAAAGGAAGGAAGGATGATTATTTTTAACAATGACCTCTTAATGTACTTACGACGAGTATAGCAACCATTTTTATATAACTACTAGCGATCGCATGCGACTTCACTCGCGTGGAATTTGAAATTACGGCATTTTTTTTTATAGTTGCTCCCTAAGGAACTTCTTTTAGGATAGGTGTACCGTACCGTGTGTTCTATTACTGGACACAGTCTACCCGTGTACCCATAGACTTATTATATTACTGCGTATGGACTAGATCATTGAAGCAACTTTAAAGCGAAAATGTAAATCCTCTTTCTTCCAATCCCATAGGAAAATCTACCTAGGTACCTACTAGTGATGTGTAACAAATTAACACACAGTCCAGTTGATGAAAAGTTTATGCTCTGGCCCATAGAATCCTACATCTATTGCCAAATGGAATGCCTCATTCAAAGAGACCCTTCGTCAATTATAAAACAAAGCAGTATTATACTGCTATTTTATGTAGATATTCTGTGCGAGCGTCCGTTTCCGGCCGAGCCGAGGTAATTATGCTCCAGCCATATGCAACGTGGCTTTAGCATGTAAAAGTATTGTGTTTCAGATTGTGAACTCAACCCCTAATTCAAGACAATATTAATATGTGCACACACAAATTATTAGTTTTGAGTTCAGATATTATACACAAGTTATTAGTTTTGAGGTACTTGTTATTCACATCTCTGCTATTTAAAAATAAATATTAAATCTAATTAATAGATAATACACATAGGTAAGTGTGTCTTTCTTTTAGTTTTTGTAATTAACTAAATAATGGCACTGTAATATTATTTTGCATAATTACAAATGAAGGTTAAGGAGTAACGCACTTATGTTTCCTTGGTTATAACTCTTGTATTTACAGTAGCTGGACTGTATGAGGTGGATAACGAACAGATACTAGACGAAGTTGTTATCAGTTACGTGAAGATGAAAACAGAATTCATTTATGTGCACAGTGATAATTATTAGAGATGGGCCGAATATTCGTTTCATATTCGGTATTCGGCATATTCAGCAGCTTTACTAATATTAATATTCGGCCGAATATTCGGCTAAATCACCGAACATTCGTTAAAGTGGTACTCAAAGTGTCCACTGTATTGAAATGTACGAACATTTTTGTCCACATGTCGGATGTAGCCGATAGACATTTCGAATTACATAGCTCACCTTGAATAGTGCTTTTCAATTTTTCATACAGTTGTGGAATCACTGTTTCACCTATATATTTAGTATTTGGTATTTGGGCTTTACCAACTGCATGAGCCGATTAAAGCCTTTATCTTCGACTATAGAAATTGGCTGGTTATCTATTGCTATCATTTCAGCAATTGAATTAGTTGAATGTGATCTGGGGTCATCGATTCGCCATTTGGAAATAATTTAAAATTAAAAATTTTGTACAACCGACATCAATATAAATTATTAAGGATAACTCAAAAACTATTAGTCAGACCTTGATCAAATTTATATGGGACCACATGAGAAGCACCAGCTTTCAAATAAAAAAAGAATCATCGACATCGGTTCACCTAGACAAAAAGTTATGAGATAACACACATAAAAAAAGAACATACAGTTTAATTGAATATGTACCTCCTCCTTTTTGAAGTCGGTAGATAAATGAATATTCTAGTGTAGTTTGAGTGGTTGGACAGGTTTTGGTATCTGTAGATTGAGTACCAGTGGTAGAGGGTTGGGTGACCTGTGCAACTTCACATTCATGCTGTGTCGTTTCAATATTTTGTATATTTGAGCCTACCTGATGCACAGGTTTTTCCAGACCAGAAAATTCCGCAGTGTGTTTCAATTTTAAATGATTGCTCAAAGCCGAGGATGAAGCTTTCCTACCGCTGCCACTCCGCGAAGGTTTTTTTCGTAAATAGTACATTTCACTTTACTTTGGTCGCCAGTTTCTCTAAAATAAGTCCAAATAGTAGATCTCCTCTTGCCACTCATTTTTATCATAATTATCAATTTTCTCACAAAAACAGTCAAAACATAAGCATGTGCCGGCAATTAGCTCAGTACTAGATGATGCAATAACATGTCAAGTATGGCGAGGGAGCGAGGGGCAGGGTCCAGCTCTAATCCCGCGCGCTTTATGTAAATAAGTCTCGACATGAATTGGTTAGGTACTTAAGTAATCCCGCCGAATAATGTTCGGGCGAATATTCAGTTCGGTAAAAGTTTTACCGAACTGAATCGGCAGATGAAAAATAGTTTGGAAAATCCAAAAGTGCACGCCTCATGAGCGTTTCATATATGATTCATATTCGTTTGTAATATGAATAAAAAAATAAATTGTATTCCTGACTTTTAAAATATATTACATACGTGTTTTAAATTTAGCGCTCTATTATTTTAACAGGTAGTGTCTACAGAGAAAGAAATAATAATGTTTACCAAAATAAATCGATCATACAAAGTATGAAATCGATATAGGCTGTATGGTACATTTGTCATTTGTCTATCAAGTGCTAAAAAATATGAAAGCGCCTTTAAATTTTTAATAGCAAGAAAACTTATAAAACCAGAAAATCAACTTATTAACAAATTACGCGTATTAGGCTATTGATATGAAATAGGGAACCAGTTGATGTACCTTTGAAGCCAATAAAAATAAAACCGGTCTCAATACGTAAATTTTTTCGGGAGTTATCGTAACCACATACAAAATCAACATCCGGACGTCCACGTAAAAATATTTTTCATACCGTTTTTTCAAAATAGCAATATAAAATGTTTTTTTAGAAAATATAAAGTTAAAAAAAAAGTTATAATACAGCCTATATACGTCCCACTGCTGGGCACAGGCATTTCTGAGGGGGCTTAGGGCAAGGAAATGTCCGCCGCGCTGCCCCAATGCGTGTTGGCGAACTTCACATGTCTTCGAAATTTTTTTCTTATTTCTCAGACATGCAGGTTTCCTCACGATATTTTCCTTCACCGCCGAGCACGTGGCAAATCAGCACTTTAAATTGTATTTAACAATTTCATTGGTGCCGGCGGGGATCGAACCCGGGTTGCCCGCGTACTGTGAAATTCACAGCGAACGCTATTAATTAGAATGTTTATATGCGGCTCCTCATATTATCGTATAAGTGCAATATGGTTGTGATAGAGGCATTTTAAAAACACAAAACTGCTTGACCTTGACGTGTCGACAGTAAAACACTACCAAATAACGCTTCGCGTTATGAGGCGTGCAATATATATATATATATGAGGTACTTGTTAGTAGTTCCGTGCCAAAATTAGCAAAACGGAATAACTAATATTTATCATAGTGTTATATTTTAAAATGCAAACCATTTTGCAGCAAAACTTAACTCCTGAGATTATTTATTTTGTATACATCTTCCTTTAAAAACGTTTTATTTATTATGTTTGTATAAATATAAACAGGGTGTCCGGTAGTTAATGAATAATCTTAAAATGGCTTACAGCAAAACTAATTGGCCTTAAAATAACATTAAAAGATATATTCCAAGTCATGATTTTTTTAAACTAACATTTTTTCACGACTTCGTGTACACCATGACCACAAATGACTAACATTTTAAGGCGCAGCTATATACAAAAAGTGTAAATCGTTAAAACATAGACAGCACGAGCGTTATAATCTGCGAAATATTTTGATTAATGTTCCAATGACCATACTGGTTTCAGTATAATGGATCATATATATAGACTTAAAATGTTCGAAATAAGATTTTATTTATTAGCAACACTTTTAAGGCTCTTGCATGCATAATACAATAACAATAGCCCGGCGACAGTTAAATCCTGCTTAGTGATCCACTCGCGCTTTTTGTGCATTCCTACAGTCTAAGACCTAATCGCCACTCGACTAACGTATTAGATTACAATTTTGTATATTATTTATTCAATACTAGTAACTACTACCCAAGGGTTTTACAATTGCAATGCAATGCCCAATTATTAATAATGTAAAATAACAATACAAAATAACATAATTATACAAACCTGGCTGATATAAATATATTATATTTTTATATACACATTTTTGGCACAGGACCGTGTTTTGTTCAATTATAAAGGGAGGTGTATATAAAATATAAATTTTCTTTGAATTACCTTAGAGAAAATAAAGACAAAATAATGACAGAATTTACACACACCTACCTAGTTTAGTAATTAGGTAGGTGTGTGTAAATTCTGTCATTATATGTGTGTATTAGTATACACCACACTCAGATCAGTGTACTGCTTACTGTATTCAATGAGAGTGTAAATGAGGCAGACTATTGCAGATGAATACACGATAAACGACGAAAGAGGGAATACGCGTGTAATACGTTAACATTCCATACCTGATGCAGATTCATCAGGCTAAATAAATAAAGGGTGTAATATTGCGCTCTTGCTAATTGAATCCATATTTCATCATTTTTTTATTTAAGTTAAATAAAATTAACAATGCACGAAATTGAAGCTTTGCATATAACATTAGTCCCCTCTCCCACTAGAAGCTCTACATTAAATAATAATGTGAAATACAATCGATCAATATCATCCGTCTACTAGCGAGGGCAACATTTTGCTGGTGTATGTTATTAGCATTCGTGAACTGCAGATTGGGCAATGGCATTCATACATGCATATTAATATTAATCCGCTCAGCTATCATTTAATTAACGTCAATGTCATCTTTCATTAGAGTACTCATTAAATCCTACAGTGATTAAACCAAACGAAGTAGCTTTTAAAAAGATAAATAAAGGTACACCTTTATTATCTTCCTAAATGCATCTTAAGTACGAGTATGTTTATATTCGACTAATTAATTTAAAACATAAACTAAAACTATTTTAATATCATGGAACCACTTTACGTTGGAATGGATTGGGAAATCTATAAAGTAAATTTAAACTACGAAAAAATTAAGAAAAACTAATGCAGTATTTAGTATTCCAATGACTATAAGAGAAATATTTCCCTCTCCATCTCTCCTGAACCATGTTATATTATACACTAGCGACTAGCCCCGGCTTCACACAGGGGATTTCTGGATCTCGACAACAGCACCACCTACCGAGTCCAAATCTAAACCAACAAAGAATCTAAACTATCTAGGGACCCATTCAAACACACACACAAAATTTTTGTATTGTTTTAGCGAGACTAACAGAGAGCAATTGGTTTTTATATATAAAAACTAGCTATTCCCCGTGACTTCACCCGCGTGAAATTCATTACAATTGATTTCATGAGTTTTAATTTTTTTTTGCGCGGATCCCTAATTCTTTTTCTAAAATAAAAGGAGCCTAAGTTACTCCTTATAGTATCAGTTATCTGCCAGTGAAAGTCTCGTCAAAATCGGTCCAGCCATTTCGGAGATTTGCCGGAACAAACAGACTAAAATTTCAAAAATTGTTTTTTTTTATAAGTTCCGTATATACTTTCATATGCATTTAGTAAAAAGCTGTTATTGTGACATTATAAACAGACACTTCAATTTTATTACTTTTATAGAGTATAGATAAGTAAATACCAATATAAAAGTAATGAATATGCTCGGTTTCTAGAATTGATTTATATTTGACAATTGAACAATTGTCATTCAAAAAGCCGTATCGATTAAAATATTATAAATAAGTTATGAACAAAGAATGTCGGTTCTCAATAAATAATAAAATATTTGAATAGAATTAGAATAAAAATTTTGAGGTACATGCATATTTGAGACCTTTTTTAGATTGCATAAAGTTCATCTTAACTAGGAAGTATACGGTCGGTTCTCACCATAATAATAGTAAAGGTCAAGCCCCACGCGAGAAGTATTACGTTAAAAGCAACAAAATGGATTTATAGAATCTGTACAATCCAACCAATATCAAATAAAGGATTATCAATTTTATAAAACTACGTTTACACATATTATGCTGTTAAAACCAAAACCACAAGCCAGTGATAAAAAATTAAGCACCTGATAATTACATCAACTTGTAAATGTATTAAACCACATTTAACACTGTATGGTAAAAATAAGTTAAACGCGATAAAATTCAGAATACAAAAAGTTAAAGTTACAGCCTATACACGTTCTACTGCTGGGCACAACCTTCTCTCTTTTCTGCAAGGGGATGAAATTCATATTGTTAGTATTACTCGCACTCGTTATGGAGTACTCGCGTTAATATTATATAAATAGGCTGTCATGAAACTCAACGTTAATCTTGTACGGAGCGATAGGTTAATTGGAATTAACAACATTTGTGAAGTCACTAGCGCATTCACGTTGCCTTCATTGCAACGGAAATAATTAAAAGTTTAAACTAGACGTTTTACAGTGCGTTACTACAGGTGTATCACCTCTATGTTATGATAAGATACCTTCATTGTGGCAGGTGGCAGAAGAATATATTTTTTTACACGTGGTAGAGCCATGCTGCAACTATATTGGTAGTAGAGTTGTAGCATGAATGGGTCGGGTCGGCCGGGGAAGGACCACGCTCTCACAGAATACCAGCGTAAATAGGAGCTTAACGTTGCTGTGTTTTTTATGGTGAGTGTAGAGAACCGGAGACCATTTTTACTGGAAACGAAGCATTCCATCTTAGTCCTCACGGGTGACGACGCATCTGCATTTTGATTCGTAATCGAGGAAAGATGTAGATTTCTATGGGCCACAGCAACCACTTACCATCAGGTGGACTGTGTGCTCGTTTTTCACCCTTATACTATAAAAAAAATTAGGGGCCACCCAAACGTAACATACTCATGTCCATTATGTTAGACCCGCCATTTTGGATTCTTAGTATATAAAATGTGCTGGTATATGCCCGCTAAAAAAAAATCATATGGTATGATTTTATTCCAAGAGGTCCTGTTATCAAAAAGAGTTGGCCTTGTCTTCTTACTTTTTATGAAATAAAAAACTTTGGCGTAATGTTCCCATATTGTATTCCTAAGTGCTATTAGTAAAAAAATGAATCACATATTTGTGTATTATAAAGGCATTACACATTTAAGAAGGAAGCCCGCGCCATCTTGGATTATTGATTTAAAAAAATATACCGAAACCTGCCCGAAGTGTGCTATCGCATAAGTTTTATAAATTTCAAAGCACATACATTGAAAATAAATGTCAGAACCACACGCTTGCATAACGTCACAAATTCAACCGTGTGTATGTGGTAATTAGTTTAGCTTGCAAGGGTTTGCGTTTGTAGAGGTTTGTAGGGAGTGTTTATAGCAATCAAGTGGCAAAAGCCTTACGATTTATATAATTAGGTTCTTTTCATAAAATACAGATATTGTGATTTAATATGCTCATGTTGTGCTGCCATATGCCGCAAAAAAAGACATATGAATTTCACGAATGGGTCGGCTCGACAGGGACCACGCTCTCACAGAATATCAGCTTAAAATAGCAGCTTAATGCTGCTATTTTTCGTATGGTGAATGTAGAGAACCGGAGACCCTTTCTACTGGAAATGAGGCATTCCATCTTAGTCTTCAGAGGTAACAACGCATCTGCATTTTTGATTCTTAATCAAAGATAAATGTAGATTTCTATGGGGCCACAGCATGCACTTACCATGCCCTTACCATCAGGTGGACTGTGGTGTTCACCCTTGTTATATAAAAAAAAATCTGGTGATAAATTTTCAATTGAGATGCACAATACGCTTATTTCTAAAAGCATAATATAGCAAATACTTCCGAGAAGTTTTTATTTTCGAACCGTGGTAAAAGTAAATTTAAGTGTTTACGAAAGAAATGTAAAGAAGTGAGAACTCAAAATTCTCAAAATTGCGTTCACAATACACTTATTACACAAAACATCGCATACAATATGACAGCGCTATATTTCTATAAGAGGGCATTTTATACCTAGTTACAGTAAGCATATTTAGTCAAATTTTTGAGGTCCATGCATATTTGAGACCTTTTTTAGATTGCATAAAGTTCATCTTAACTAGGAAATCTACGATCGCGCTAGCTTAGCAAATTAATATCCAGTATAATTATGTATCAGTAATATATCTGTGTAGTGACTGCTTCAAATAGAGAGCGCTATGCTCTAAGTCTCGTCGTGAAATTGAAATCCGAAACGAAGATTATTGTCGAGTATATGTTTCATGCGCCGTAGACTCCGTATGCACGGATGCACATTTGCTTTTGCGTTGTCTTCAAAGATTTGAACCATTTTTTTTTCCGTTTTATATATTTCAAAAATATGTTACAATTATAACAAAATCAAGTAGAAGACATTTATTACATTTGTTTTTCACATTTGCTCTATCTGAAATCTCATTTTCATACCTAATGTATAATGTTTTATAGAATAAAAAATAAAGAGAGCAAAAAAGTTATTTTAATGCATTATGATTTAATCGAGATTTACCAAAACGTGAACAATTAATTGTGATTTTAATACATTACATGTCGTCTTCTAAAAGTTTCAGGAGCTTGTATTGTACATAATATGTTTTAACTGAATTTTAAATCTTTTAATAAAACCATTTTGAAAAAATATATGTTAAATCGACTTTCTAAAGAACTAATTTTGATAAAAACAACATTTAAATTTTATATTCGTGATAAAACATCACAACATTTTTATTACTTTAAAGAAATCTTAACACTAAACTCTGTAATGGAGAACTATACACGTGTGGAACTTGTTGACGCATTTAACTTCGTGTGCACTCGTCATATCTCTTCTCAGGAAGTGAAGTATTTTTGAACCAGTCCTTAACAATGGCGTCATAAAGCATAAATAATACACACATAAATAATTCATATCGAAAAAAAAAATTCCATTCTATTGTAATAAAATACCACGCATCAATACGTAGCTTAACTAACTTCAAGGTTAGAAGCAAAAACTTTACTACATTATACACGTGGGAAAATATCTTTAGTTGTACACTTGGTTTCCCTTTCCATGTTTCCTTTTATAACAATCCCCGCAGATAAGTGATGATTGTGGTAGCTCAAGGATAACTTTAAATACGCGATCAACCCGAGTTCGAACCTAGCGATCGCCACTGAAATTGCTTATTTCAATTTTAAGTGTTTATTTTACAAGTGATCTGCGGTGGAAGAAAACATTATGTGGAAACTGTCCGTGACTGAAAAATTTAAAATGTTTTTAAGGATATTTAAATGACAAGTTGCACCAGAACAGCGCGGTTCCTGCTCTTATCCGGTCCCTCAACCCTCTCAGAAATTACAGAACAAGAGCAATGACGTCTGTAATCTGTATACTGTTACATTGTTACTTGTATGGCAAAATGATAATACATATTTTGATACTTAATTTAATTTAAAGTATTTCTAATTTGTTAAGTAATTAGAAATGTTGAAGATTTTTTTTTAAATAGAACGTGGTGTTTATTTTAATGAACTTACTTTTATTATTGTCACTCATTATAAGCCAGTGCTTTATTACAATCCTATCGGAGATAAGTGGTGATGAAACCCTAGTTGTTAATCATATTGTCTTAGCGCAATAAAGCCTATTCACTCTTGCCTTGAAGATACTCAGATTGTAATAGCGCGGGAAAAACAGACGCCTGCCAAATGCGTGGAATATATACAACAAATGAATGAAAAACCGCCGACCGTCTGGATGGCTGATGGTGCAAAAGAGAGGGAGAAATAAAATCATGTAAATCCTGCGTTTTCTCCGGAATCCTATAGAATACCGAGGGTCTGGTTACTCTGGGCCTGTTCTCGAGGCTGACAAGATTGGTTTCCACTAAATCAAGGTCACGAATATTCCACGTAGCACTTTGCCCTTTGCACTGAGTCTAACGCCGCTAGGTGGCATTTTACACCACCAGTCCATATGTGCTTGATGTTGATGATGTATTTTGTTGATGCAGAACCACCCATCCAATAGTCTACCTTTTTTTCTTTGCTTCTTTGATTCTACGGTAAAAACATGGGCCATATCTATCCAAAGTTCCTTCCAATCTAAGAGTATGGTGATTGTATTACAAGTCATGCTAGGGTACCTGTTAGCGCTGAGTGTTCAGATGGACTGTAGCATGGCGGAGCAACGCTTGCCTCGGTGGGGCTGCATGGCGGTGGACCTTCATGACGCTGGTTGCTTTTTTTCACCATGTAACAGCGCGGCATCGCGGCCAACGCTGAAAATTTTAGGTAAGTATAAGTATTTTCATAACATACAGCGTAAAACTAAAATATATAAAGTAATGGTTTATTCACTTTTTAATGGTTAAAAGAGACTTATTCACAGTACATAATGCAAACTGTAATACAATCGAAACTCATCGAGCTCGGACGTGTATATAGTTTCCTTTAGAAATTCATGTATTTTATTTTCTCTTACGATCCCATAATAGTTATTTTCTATATAGTAATAAAGTCTAATTTGAAGTGTTTACTAAATTAAAGTGCAGAACTACTGCGTAACTAGGCTAAATGACATGGGAGGAGCAAATAAATTATTGCACATCGGTCTATTTTATACAAAAATTAAGGAATTTATTTCAAATTCAATATATATTCATATTATTAACTAGTCCATAATGCATGCCCTGGTCACATAAATAAAGGCAACATTTAGTTTTTGATCATAAAATATTAAATTTTGTAATAAAATGCGTAATGTTTCGCTTATTAGTTATCCTAAATAAATAAACTGTTTATTTCAAATAACTTTCTTTCATAATTATATGTTATGTTTGACATATTATTTAATAATGTTTTATTATCACCTTAAGTACAGGCTTTTACGAGTCCACTGCTGAACATAGGCCGCCCTCAAGGAATGCCACAAAACACTGTCATGAGCTACCTGCATTCATTGACTTTTGCATGCATTCCATCTAGTGGGGAGCCGCCCTTCATTTCGCTTACAATTTAATGAAGTATACCATAATTGAAGTAATATTCCCATTATTCCTTTTTTAACCAGTCCGTAAGTGTGAAACTTTAGCTCATCATTAGTTATTGTTCTATTTTGATTATTACGTATCAGAATTATTATAACTAAAAACAACTATATCTTTATATATAATAACTTAAATATAACAAAACGTGTTTCTTTGGTATGTATATTTCTTTTCTCCTAAACTCACAATACTCCCAGAGGACAATGCAAAATAAAATACTTCCTACAAGGTTTATAGAAACTTGAAAAATAAACAATGTTTTGTTGATTTAGATAGTCGAGGAAGTATGTATTTTAAAAAGAAAGGCTTATAGTTATTACGTAACTATGTTCAGTCATGATATTATGAAATTTTAGAGTTCCATGAAATTATTATTCTTATGTAAAAAAGCAGACATTTTTCTCGTATGAAATTGGACACAGTTTATAGGCGTATATATATATAAAAATACGCCTATATATAATGGACATATGAAAAACACCAAGTCTTGATAATAGTTTATTGCTATTCTTTTTATAGCACACTTTTTAGTAAAATTGTCTATCGTGAGAACAAAGAGTAAATGTTGTACAGAATTCTGAAGGTTAATTAGTAACAAAATAATAAATTGTGGAATTTTAATAGCACCTAATAGCAGTGGTGAGCCTTAACAATTTATATATATATATATATATATATATATATTTTTTTTTCAATTGTGAGGTCTAAAATGGCCACCAGAGGGTTATTTGTATGCCATTAAGACATGAATAACCATTTGTAAAATTTTATGTGTCTCTTTGTCTATTCGTCCGGGCTAATCTTTCAAATGGATGAACCGATTGTGATACAACTTCAAAATCTTAAGTTTTTTTTGTGAAATGAAACATTTAGCAAATAAATGGTCTTTGATGATTACACACACACACACACACACACACACACACACACACACACACACACACATATATATATATATATATATATATATATATATATATATATATATATATATGTGTGTGTGTGTGTTTTCATTTGAAAGATTAGCCCGGACGAATAGACAAAGAGACACATAAAATTTTACAAATGGTTATTCATGTCTTAATGGCATACAAATAACCCTCTGGTGGCCAAATACTCAAACGCTACTCAATTTAAAGATGTCGTTAAGTCTCGTGGTGTCACAGTCACTTTGACTTAAAGTGATAGAGACAGCACGAGACTTAACAGCGTCTTAAACGGATATGTCTTATATAAAAGAATCCTATGTTACTACGGAAGAAGTTAATAATCGTATACAAGAATTAAAGAAACAAAGTGTCCCAACAAATCTTTTGGATGTGAACGTTAGCAAAAAAAGCTGTGTATTTGTTGGATAGCGAATCGACTGCGCTATCGTGTAATGCAGAATGTGAATCGATTAACAACGGACACAGCGCCCCTACAATACAAACTCGTTCGACAAACACCGAGGCTGCGACGACGGTGCCGTGCTGGTGCTATCTACAACCTCGCGAGCCGCTAAACGAACAAGGGTCTCGCCTCCATCGCCGCTACGATCGCCACAAGCAAGTACGTTAGTTGGGGCTAACGCACAAAGGAACGCGCATTACCGAATGTAAACAAACTTAGTATGGCAGAAATAGTTCGTAATGAAGGAGAATGGAAAATAGATCGATCAACAGATGAGTGGATTATTGTACAGAGGAAATGGTATAGAAATCGTTTTATAAGACGGAAGGGGAAAGCAAGTGTATAGCCCATTGAAAAATTTGAAGCTGCTGATATAAAAGTTCCTTTGTTTATATCTAATGTCCATAAAGACTCCACCGAAGCGAATATTATTAATTATATACAAGAAAAAACTAATGAAATTGTAAGTTTAGAAAAGATTGATATGAAACAGGATAAAGGATACAACAGTTACAAATTATTGGTATCTAAAAATAGGCTCAATACATTTTAGAATAAAAATTTGTGGCCGGATGGCATCTCCTTCCGAAGATTCATTAATTTAAAGAATAAGAACGAGAAATAGATAGTTTTAAGTTTTACTGTTTAAAAAATTATTTAAGAAAATATTAGTGGATAGTAATTTCAAATTAATAACTTACAATTGCAAGAATACAAAGCGTTCTGAGCATTGACATATCCTTTTGAAATCAATGTATGAGGTCACTGTGTCAGTCAGTTGACATTATAGCGCTTCAAGAAACGTAGTTGCTGTGTGATGCTTGCTTCCTTTTTTGAATTCTATTAATGATGAGTTCGCGGGCACCGGTACGTCGGCAGTTAATACGTCGGCTGATTTGCTTCGCGACAGGCCGTATGGGGGTGTTGCAATATTGTGGAGTAAGGCGGCGTTTACTTCAGTGACAGTTATTGACTGTGAAAGTCCTCGGATATGTGCAATAAAGGCCGTTTTAGTGATCGATCTATACTGGTTTTTAGTATTTATATGTTAGTGGATAAAAATGAAAAACTAATTGAGTTCACGGAGTGTTTAGGTAGAATTAATGCTATCATTGAGAGTTGTGCGAGTTTTCATTGTTGGCGATTTCAACGCTCACCCAGTTGAGCTATTTGGTGACGAATTATTAGTTTTGTATGGATGGGTGTAGGCAGTGCGCTGATATGGACAAACTCGGTATGTACTCTGACTCTTTTACATATATAAGTGATGCACACGGCAGTAGAAGGTGGCTCGATCACTATGTGACTACTACTGCCGCATATCAAATTATGCGCAATATTGATATTTTATACAATATTTATTGTTCGGATCATTTCCCTATTAACTGTGATTTAGCAATTGTGAGGTCTAAAATGTCACAAAATATAGTTAAGAATAGTAAAATAATATGGAGTAACAGAAAAGCACATCAAATACATAAATATAAAGAATATTGTAATTCGAAATTTAGAGATATATACATTTACCGGTGGAATTATATCATTGCTGTGATCGTATGTGTACGTATCTAGATCACATAGAGGTTTTCGATAAAATGTATGAAACTATAGTGAACACCTTAAGCTAGGCCGCAATTACGACATATGAAGGCAGCGCCATTACTAGAAAATAGAAAACTGTAGTCGGGTGAAATAAATATGTACACGATGCTCTTAGGGAGTCCAGGATACAATTCAATAACTACAATTTGGCAAACCTAAAAAAGGTATTGTGTATGATCAAATGTGTGAGAGCAGACGTCGTTTTAAATCCAAGTTAAAATGGTGCCAGAGCAAATAAGAATGGACATTATAGCCTCTCAAATTGTAATAAGGTCTTTAAAACTTTTTGGAAATCCACAAATAAATTAAACCCGCGGCCTGGCCTTCCTGTGAGCATTGGTAATACTAGTGAGAGAAAAAAGAGGTTGTTGAAAATATTAGGCAATATTTTTTAAAGTTCACTCTCCTTTAGGACCCATAAATGGTAAAACTTACATGGAGGTGTATCCTGACACAAACCCGGTTTGCTTCACAGCTAAAGAGGTAGGTGCAGTGATTATGAACATGAAAAGGGAGGTCCCCCGGGTATGATGATCTCAACTTCTTTTCACTGTGCCTACGACATAGACATCTGCCAAATTATTTAATAAGCACTATTGCTGTGCTAATTCTCAAAAACAAAAACTGGGGACATCTCGGACATAACCAACTATAGACCTATATCGTTGGCTACAATATTAGCAAAGGTGCTGGACGGTCTACTTGATCCGTATTTAAGAAAAAAATTGCAGCTACACGATGCCCAATTCGATATCCGATCTGGACTTTCAACGGAGAGTGCCATCTTGACCCTCAAGCGAACGGTCGAGTATTATACAGGCAGAAAAACACCTGTGTATGGATGCCTGTTGAACTAATCGCGACGTTTGAGTATTGAGTTTGAGTTAAATCTAAATTTCATTATATTTCGGATGGAAATTAACTAATTTAGTCGCCACAAAAAATGATTAATGTTACCTTACGTTAACAGAACGTTATTAAATTATTTGCTTCATAAAACTTTATTACGAATATTTTTTTTTTTCCCTTGGTTTCGAAAATATATAACTTTATAAATCTTACAAGTACAAACTTTAACATTACTTTTATGTCTATAATCACAACGCCTTCGCTGCTACGGCTTACTCAAAAGCGAATATGCTACTACAAAATAATTCAAGCTTACGCACCCTTACACGCCATCAACCCTGTCTCCGCGTGCTCCTAAATAAAGTATTATATGTCATTACGTACTACTTGTGCTCAGTCGCCTACATAAATTAACAAAACCAATAGCCGAAAATAACAAAGCAAAATTACATGAAACTCTTGATTCATATTATATTTAATATTTAATCTTACTCATAATAGCTCAAAATAATAAAAAACTGCGGTAATAATAAAAAATTATGGTAACTAGAAACAAAAAAATGCCAATTCTTTTTTATATTTCGTAAATTCTCTGTGATCGTAAACAAATAGACTGTCTCAGGAAGTTAGAAATTCTAGGTCCATATCTTCCTTATGAAAGGCTCCAAGCACGATATGGAGAATGCAATGCTTTAAAATTTAAATTTAGTTACGGAAAAAGTTTTACTTTTCACACGTACACTTAATACTTACATTACATAACAGCATTAATTGTTTCTTGCAATTAAATCTAACAGGTTTTAGTGAAGACAAGAATCATGGGATTTCACATTCTTCTTTGTTAGTGAATAAAAAAACCTACGGAATAATTGATATAGGACTATTATTTTCTTTATTGAAGTATCAAAGCAGCTGTTAATGACTTTAACTTTACGACCTAGGGTAAAGAATAAGAAAGCTAGCATAATTACAGGTTGTGAGCCATTTCATTTAAGGTGACTCGGTGGCCTCATTGGTCTAAGGGTTTTGTGGGCTGCTGTAGTCCCTAAACATATATTTCGCTTGTTAGTCTTAGATTTATAAAAAACATAAACATTTAAGGTTTTTGATATATGTATATAACTGAAAATCCATATCTGTATTTTTGCAAAAAAATGGGACATTTAAATCTAGGAATCCTACGACACAGTAACTAATTAAAAACAAAGATAACGCTTAAGCGCATATGGGCAGGACAATTCAGAAGCTATGGTACTAAACTAGGACCTATTAGGTGGTGACGAAATAAAAAAAAACTTGTTTAATTTTTTTACTTTATGAAGTACTAAAAATATCTACTGCGTTGGCTTAATCTCACATAGTAGACGTAGGTACATGTAAAGGCTTATCATATGTCCCTTCACTGGAAACCGGCCCCCATTAATTTCTGGTAGTTTTGGAGAACAATAAACATTTTGAAGTGATAGAGCCACGATGCACATTTATTATGGTTATAGCACGAATGGGTCGGTTCGACCAGGGTAGGACCACGCTCTCACAGAATAGCATCTTAATGCGGCTGTGTTTCATATGGTGAGTGAAGAAAACCGGTGACTTCTTTTTACTGGACACGAGGCATTCCATCTTAGTCCTCAGGGGTGACAACGCATCTACATTATGAATCTTAATCTAGGATAAATGTAGATATCTATGGGCCTCAGCACTCACTTATCATCAGGTGGACTGTGTGCTCGTTTGTCACCCATATTCTATAAAAAAAACCCTGATAATGCTTAACTTCTTAAAAATACGGGGTAAATCAGTAAACGTGTGATGAACAATGTTAGTATTGCGAACAGGGATGGGACCTTTGTTTTAAAGTTTTCTTGTCACCTGTAAGTTCAAACTCGAAAATAAAAGTTCCCCATATGTATAAAGAAGAGTCACGGCGATATTCACATACAATATTTCACACAGTTGGACAAAAGTTGGATAATAGATCCAAACAATTCCATCGCTCTATTAAAGAAGTGATCAAAAGCTATGATTAAACCCACGAGGTTTATATTTTCTGGTTATTATTGGAAAGACGCTGCTGCCTATCTTCTGACGATATGGGGTAGTGGATATTCTTACACCGCCACTACATTGTGATTCGATTCGTGATATCGAATTAAAACTATTAACATAAGTACGAGTACGTCGCTGCGCCTGCAAAACCCGACAAACAAAACTTTACAGTTTCATTCAATTGTAACAAGTATTTAAATAAAAACATTATATACTTAATAATTAATATTAGATTATAAAACTGGTTTTCAAAATTTGTAGATAAAAGTAGGCACATCATAAGTTACTTTAAAAAAAATTGTGTTCCTATGGCTTCGCTCTTCCAAATCACGATATAAATGTATATATTAAAAAAACAATATAGTCATTACGTACACTTAATTTACTTTTAACTCTGATCGTGTTACTTACATATAAATTGCAAACTTTGTCAAAATTATTTTTTATCTTATATTTTTCCAGATTCATAATCAACAAAGGCTCAAAATTCAACCTCAGAAATATTGTCATGGTCGAGGCTATTATAACTTAAGCCCCTTCGAATACTTTGCAAAGTATGCCTCGGAGCAACCAGTAACTTTAGCTGGAGCAACAAGTGCTCGTTTCATCTCCTTTATTACGCTGCGCGTTCGTGTTTTTTATTCTCACTGGAAAATTCCCAAGCCTCTACAAGCTCACCCCGTTTCGAAGGCCTTTTGCATTGGTTTTGGGCTTAAAATTTCTGTGATAGGTATCGGAGTGGTAAAAAATTTAAGTGCAAACGGACACCTTTCCGTAACTGACAAGTACAGGCACATGGCAATTTATTCATTCTGTTTCGCTATCCGCGGTTATATCAAGTATATCGCAAAGTTATGTTTTTTTAATAAATCAGCTGTTAAGTAGTAGTATAATTAAAGTCCTAGACAAAATAACACGTCTCCCTGTCATAAACACCTTTAAATGTAACATTACAATATAACCATACTAGGTTTATCCCGTGGCTTCGCCCGCATGAATGTAAAAAAACAACATAATTTCGAAAAATCACATCCAATGTGTTGTTTCAAGACCTAAAACAGCATAAATAAATAGTTACAGAATTACGCTCCGGATCGATCCCACAGGAACCGTGCATTTTACAGGGATAAACACTCTCCGATCCATAAACTATCAATAAGCAAAAAATCATGTCCCTTTGCTACGTAGCTCAACTTAATATGTGCACATACCTGCGAAAATTTTCTCACAAAAAACAAGGTTCACATACGGGGTTCTGCTAGATTATAGAGCGCGTCCGCGAATGTATCTGACAAAAAAAGATTACAACAAGATTACAAAAGAAGACATACCGGGCTCAGCTAGATATTTACTAATACATTCTACCACCTAGCAGCAGTGCACCCACTGCTGTGATCTAGCTCTAGCTGAGAGCCAATATAATTGCAAGATGTGAGGCATTCTCTACACGCGGTACGGTGGTATTGTGGCTGCAATACGAATGGGTCAGCTCGACCGGAGAAAGACCACGTCCGCACAGAATACCACATCCCGTGAAAACACATCTGCGTCATGTGGATTGTATGCTCGTTGGTCACCCTAACTTCAATAAAAAATGGTGCGTGTATACTTTTGTAGAAGTTGTAATTTCGCTAATTAGTGGCAAATTTTTAATGTACATTCAAAGATTTCATTATATTAAAATTTTCCTATTCTAACGACAACCTTTATAACTAAATTCAAGACGTTGCCATTTAAAATTAAAGAATTATCTGTAGAAGAGACGATGCCAACAGATAATATAAGGTCGTCTTTATAACTGTGATTGTCAGTCCTTATTCAATGTGTATAATAAACTTTAGAAGACGATACCAATGATCACTAAAGAATTTCTTCTTATTCGACAAGAAAGAATTTCAGCTTATAATTATAATTATGTTTTCCGTTCAAATTATTTTTAACGTGCATATCAAATTTCAAGGCGATACCAATAATAGTTAAAGCAGCAAATCATCGTAATGTTAACGTTACCGCATTAAGTCTTAACGTGCATACCAAGTTTCAAGGCAAGTGATTAACATCGGGGCGAAGCGCAGCAAAGCTCTATGATCCACGAATCGAAGCAACTTTTTATTACTATCTCCTGTTAAAGTAATTGTCAGATTTCGATTCATCGAAATCTGACAATCAAGTTTTAAGCAATTTCATCAAAAAAGTTTCAACTTAGCATAGAAAAAATCTACGTAGTGTGGGCAGTATATAGAATTATTTCATTTTTTTAGTTATTTTCATTATAATAAAAATCTAGATTTGCATATGCACGCAAATTTGTATGTGTATGTAAAAAAACACACAAGCGTCACCTAATGTAGATGGCACAACGATTGGTAAATGTGAGTCGTGCTCATAAAATTTATTCAAATTGGAATTTATATTCCCGCGTCTGTTTTTTTTTTTCATGTTATATCCGCTATGTGCATATTCTAATATCTCTAACTTTAAAATATTTAAGGCTATTAAAAATAAACCGTAGTAACAAATACCTGTTTAACGTAAAATATAATAAATTTTCAGTACTCTAACACTGATGTTTAATCTATGCCTCATATATATAAATAAAATTGAGTGGACTGTCTGTAATATCGAAATAATTAACTGCCTTTTATTGAGCTGAGGGAGTTATTTGCTTATTATAATGGCTTATTAAGACATGAATATTGAATAACCATTATTAAAATTTTTGTCTGTCGGTCTGTTCGAGTAATCTTCAGAAGCGATTGTAATGAAAAACCACGAAGAAATAGAGAGCAAAGCCAGCAGTGATCTATGCTTTATGTTATCCGAGAAATGTGAAGTTTTTTTTTGAGAAATCTATTAAGTGATATGTATGAATCTTTGATGATTATTTTAAATCTAAATAACGCCACTTTAATAGATCGTACCTAGGCGAACACGAGGCTTGTTGCGGGTATATATATATATATATATATATATATATATATATATATATATATAACTCCCTCCCTACTATAATAATCTCCTACGTAGATGACGCATATACAGCAACCGATATGCGTCATCTACGTAGCGTAGCGCTGAAGTCGTATATCGCCATCTACGAAGACTATCTTATAAAATGCCTCAAACCTGTAATTACTTATAGTGATACTCATCAAACCTCAACACAGTGGTGGACGCACTGCTGCTTGGTGGCAGAATTAAATAAGGTGGAACCACCTACTTAGGCCAACGTCATGCCCTCTTGTCTCAGAGTCTGGATATTATTTGAACTGCGCGTCTTTAAACGTCAAGCCCATATAAATAAAAAGTATTTAAATCAATGTTCCTTTAGACACATGTTAGAAAATAGTAACTGGCATATGTGTCAGCTAATTAGCTGTTATTTATATTTTAATGCATCAGTATAGAAATTAAAAAAATGGTTGTATAAATTACAAATCGAACCTAGAACCTACGTATAACATGCAAGTTATATTATTGTGCATATTTTATAGGATTTTTTAAACCCGGTGGAAAATAATAAAACGTATTTTTTCTCCCTACCTTACCTATAATATGAAATCGGATAATCTACAATTCCAACAACTACAGAAAACGAAACCTCTACGAAATGCGATATTGGCGCTACAAGTTTTGTAGAGCGTCTACGCGGTTGTAAGCGCTTAGCTGTATTGCATCAAAAAATATTTTACCAAAACTTTTTTACTTTTTACGTATTTTTATACGTGGTAGAACCATGCTGCAGCTATATTACTGGTATAATTGTAGCACGAATGGGTCGACTCGACCTGGGAAGGACCACGCTCTCACAGAATACCAGCGTAAAATAGCAGCTTAACGCTGCTGTGTTTTGTATGGTGAGTGTAGAGAACCTTTTTACTGAACACGAGGCATTTCATCTTAGTCCTCACGACAAACGCATCTGCATTTTGATCCGTAATCGAGAATAAATGTAGATATCTATATGGGCCACAGCAGCCACTTACCATCAGGTGGACTGTGTGCTCCTTTGTTACCTTTATCCTATAAAAAACACTTTTTAACTATATTAAATAATTAAATAAAATTATTCTGAATTTTCTTGGGCCCTTTTAATGACATTTGTCTTGTGGTCATCAGCGGCGCGTCATTAAAAGCCAGCAAGCGTGTCCATTGCCCCATTTCGTCCTACGGGTGCCGTTAGTATCGACTAAGAGAAAAACCAGATAGATCTCAAAATTACATCAGATAGTGATGGTGGTTATACTGTCACTTCTAAAGGTGTCGTGCATATAAAATAAATATGTAAATTATTAAGCAAGATCAGTATATGAGAGCTGCGTCATAGGTGTGATGTCGAGTATAGATTTATTAATTTGTCTACCAAGCGTGGTGATTACAACAGATCGGATAAATTGCTTACAGGATGATGAGGAATGTCATCTGCAACATCTTCAAACTGATTCTTCTTTTACAGGTGGTAAAAGTCCACAGCTGGAAATGGACCGCCGCGATCTCTCTGATAGGTAGGATTTGCCAAAATTGCCACGCTTGGAAGGCAGATTGGAATCGCCACCCGTCGCCTGTCTTGCATCTGGTATATACGAGAAGTTTACATCGACTATATCGGAGGCCATGGTATTTCAGGTATTTCCCGTAATCGCCTCTAACGACACCCATGAAATAAGGTCATGGTTTCTTTTACGCCACTACCACACGACGCCTGTCTTGGCATAAATTGCAACCTGAACTAATATTAGTAGTTTCTAAATATTATTAAGAAACATTACAACGTTTAACAATGTGTATACTGTCAGTAAAACTTTTCACATAAATAAAATAAAAATATCATAACATTTGAACATTGTACGCGTGTGAAATTTATACACTACAAGCACGTGTTTGAAAATTAAACAGAGCAATCGCGAATTAATAAATCAGTTTTATTGCTGTTTGTCAAATATCGATCATGTGGTAAGCTTTGTTCTATCGGTTTGCATCCATCCATCTGCCCATCCATTATAGCCCTTATAGCCCAGCCCACATCTGAACATAATCCTCTCCCATATTAATATATGGCAGTAATCCGCATAGAAGGGATTTTGTCATAGTTGTAACGCTTAGCAAGCATTAGCTTAAATTGATATGATAAAGATGCTGCTGCCCATCTATTGTTCAAATTTCTCTCCGCGGCATCTTACGTCACCCATATATATATATATATATATATATATAAGTTAATAGAAGCAAATTGTGGCGCCGCCACAATTGCATATATTAACTTATTTCTAAATAGTTGTACCCAATGCCTCTAAGTTCTGTCGAATACGAGAAAATTCAAACTATTTAGTTTTACTTTATTTAGAATATAAAGACTGAGCAGCGAAACTATTTCATTATTATTGTTGCTTTTAAATAAAAATTTAATGTTTTTAAATTTTTTGTATGTTCGTCCACTTTTAATATAACAAATTATGATACAAATCAAATAATTTGTTTAAAACTCAAAATTTTCAAAGCATCAAGCATAACTTAACAACAACAATTTCCCAGGTCTGAAAATAGTGTTAGATATGTCCACTTTTGCTCCCCTTTACCGCGTACACGTGTTAATTTAATTCTAACTAAGTGTAATTCCGAGCGCTGAAATCGTTTTAGTGAGGCGGATATTCGGCCGACAGAGGCAGTAGTCATGTTCCCATTAATATTGACTCTATCAAAGTGCCTACATCTATTTATTAGATAGTAACTGAAATATGGCTTTGATTACAAAACTCGACTAATGGCTAGTCTCCGTATATTATTTGAAAGTAAATAAAACATTATAATATTTTTTTATACTTATTTTATTCTCTTTCCTACCCTTAGGAAGTGTGTGTGTGTGTGTGTGTGTGTGTGTTTGTATATGTGTGTGTGTGTGTGTAAATGCGAGCGTGCGTACGTGCGTGCGTGCGTGCGTACTTGCGTACCTGTCGATTTTGACGAGACTCACTGCTGATTTATAAGGAGTAACTTAGGTTACTTTTATTCTAGAAAAAGAATTAGGGTTCCGCGCAAAAAATTAAAACCCATGAAATCCAATCGTAACAAATTACACGCGGGCGAAGTCGTGGGGATCAGCTAGTCATAAATAATATTCAATAGGATGAATTTTTTACATGAATTTTCACTGCTAGCTGAGAGCTGACTTCTTTCCCAAAACGCCGCTTCTTAAAATCTGCTTGCCAAGGCGTAGCTACGCCACTGGGGCTATGAAAGTCGGAAGTCGTACATTCGAATAGATTTTTGGTGTGTATGTGGTCAAGTACTGGCTTATAATAATTAGAAAAAATTTAAACTCTGTAAATTTGCCTAAATCGTCGATTATAAAAAAAATTAAATCCTGCAATTTGTCATAAAAACACAACCAACCGACCTCACCAAACCGGAATTACTCGAAACAAAAGATTGATTTGAATAGTTACATTCAAATCATAGAGCAACTCGGGCCACCAGCGGACCGGAGGGGAGAAGCCATAGCTTTTTCCCCGATAGAGAACTGTCTGTCATTTTTGCGGGGGAATTCTGCGCACACCAAAACAGTCGTCTGTCACTACGAAACTCAAATACATCACAATTAAAACAATAAACTAACAATTTCACACACACACACATAGATACATTATAACAGTATCGCTCGGTGACAGTGACAACTCGGACACAGACTCTGACCAGTCGCTTGACCGATCTGCATATTGTATGAGGGCGAGCGGCCTGTATTGGTATACAAATCCAAAACAACACGACCGCTATTATTGTAATTTTTAAGCTTAAAAAGTAGTAAATATTAATAACGTGATTAAAAATTACTTATATATAAGTTCATCGCCATCGAAACGCCATCTTTTTGTAACATTGACGTGGCAAATCTCTTTTTGCAGCAAAAAACTGAACAATTCGGCATTTTTGTAGGACGTCGATTTAGCCGCACAACTAGATTTAGAGTAGTGAGCAACATCTAGTTTCTGTGATGTTAGTGTTGTTTGCCTTTTGGCGTTTACAGCTTCATCGGACTCAGGCCTGTATAAAAAAGGGGGAATGGTGATGATAATAAATATTTGTCCAATGTTACTTTCGTAACGGTGTTCACCTTTGAGAATTTTACGTTTCACAGATGAGTTAAGTTCTCGAAGTAGCGCTGAAACATTTCCTTGAAATACTCAGAGATCGTCGGAAGTTGGCAATTTTTGTGTGGATATAAGTTTTGCTGGCACCACCAGGCTCCGGTGACTTTGCGAATGAAGCTATTTTGGACGACTTGGAGGCCGTACAAACTAGATTTGAGTGTTTGAGCGAGTCTAGTAAGCAGAGCGACTGCGGCTAGTTTTATTGTACGCATAGGACTGCGTGGACTTATACTTTGGGGAACGCCTGCGTATGGCTACTCTCCACCGATGGCCGGGTTGCTGTATGCATTCAAATAGAAGAGATTAAAACTCCCAAAATTTTCAGTCAATTGCTCATTTATTTAAAAAAAAATGTGATTATGAGTCAATGCAATTGCTCAATCAATAGTACATTTAAAAAAATCAAATTCTAACAGTTGACGATGCAATCGATTCATTTTTTATTTCGGCAGAACTGCGAGCTTCACTATCACCTGCCAGTTATTGTACTAACACGCACGTACAAAAGCTTGCTAACAATCAAACTACAATGGAATAATTCCGATTGTTATTAGATTACAATTGAATAATTCGATTGTTTTAGCTGAAAGCGCTCATCGCTTGTTTGAATAAAACCTAAAAAAAATTAAATCTAGTAATTCAAATTCAAATATACATTTCGTACATCGTAAATACTCGTAATACAGTAAATTATGTATCTTTTTACTTTTTACAAAATAATATATTACTAATCCTAAAAAGTTAAAACTTTTATAAAAAAAAACAATTTTATGGAGAAACAGAAGATATTAGAAATGTTTGCATATTCTTCAAATGCTAATACGTGACAGTGCCTGCTCCAGAAGAGGAAATATCTTTTTAGACTTCAAATTGCATTCTGCCATTAAAAGTTTAAAAATATGTATTGTTTGTAGATTAAAATTTTCACCGTTAATTTATTTTTAATGTGATTTAATGCATTTAAGTCTAACTTATACACGTGATGAAAATTTTCGGCAATATATAACTTTTCTACTAGTAGTTATCAATATAAATGTTAACGTTTTTAGGCCTTTTCTAAGTGAATTCTTTGAATCTTAACTTTTTGGAACCATAACTGTAAAAATTACATTAATTTGTATTAAAGACTTCCATCAATAGAAGACTAAGTGTATAACGTATGGCACTTAATTTAGATGTATATAGAAACAAAAATAGGTGCTAATAAAAACTAACCAGTTAGACCAAACAAGGACGGAGCGAAATGCGAAATTTGTTAGTACTTCGTGGAATTTACGCAAAACTTCAATATTTTAGTCTGTAGCAACAACTTTCACCGCAAGCCTACAACTGTAATCTAACTTTAGACCAGCGTGCGAGGATTGAAGTGCTTCTATAAACACCAGGTGCTGCATGTAATAGGTAAGTAACAAAAAAGGATATTTAAATTTGCACAGGAATATCGAAAAGAAGAAATGAAATTCTATTATATTATTTCACTTCAGCTAAATTGAGTTTGCTGTTTATTTGAAAATATTTATAGCAAGTATCTCTTTTTGCAGCAAAAAAACTTTTATTATCATAAAACTCTTATTGCAAGTAGATAACTGAACTAAAATAAGCATTCCATAAAAAGCCAAGCTATCTCGTAGATTTTAAACGTTATGTTAAGATTGAATGTGCACTTGGTCAATTTTTTGTAAAGTAAATTGACCAAAAACATTTTGACTAGTACATATAAATACTTGTAAATCTTAAGAACATCGAACAAGGATTGATATACCATAATTTCTTCTCCATGTTCGATGTGAATAGACCACAGTAGTTCCTTAACGCACGTATTACACAATTTACAGTAATAGTTTTCATGCATATTGAACAATTCAATCATTGTTAACGTGACGAAGTGTTTTTTGGAGTAACTGCCCCCAAAATTATAGTAATAATTTTTATAGTTAGTAATAGATAAAAAATAAAGCGAAATTTTACTATATACTAGCGATCCGCCCCGGCTTTGAATGATTGATTTCTGGATCTCGACAACAGCGCCACCTACCGGATCCAATTGTAAATCTAAACCATCAAGGGCTCAAATAAACACAAAAAATTTCATATAAATCATTACCATAAAACTATAGGTCATGTGGTGATGGCGTAAGCGAATTCTCCACACCATTCTGTGACAATCGTAAAAGACTACTAAAAAATACTAGATCAACGTCATGAAGTTATTGTGTTGTCATCGATTCTTAATACATCATCAAAATTTCAGATTATTCAAACGTCTGAAAGTGGTTGAAAACTGAATTACAAAAATCCCTTACATATACATTTATAGGTCAAGATAATATAAAGCTTATAAAATAGCAACATTAATAAAAATAATACTTAGCAAATTCTCTCACACTGACTCTTTCTCTTCTGTTAATACTCTTGTTTTTTATTTTATGGCTCCATACGAGAATTCCGAGAAGGTCACTGTGGGGGTAGCGAAATTTAATACTATTCTCAAGCGGAATTAACGTTTTATAATTAAAATTTAAATAATTATCGATGTTTACTATGCTCAACGGAGCAATAAGCTGAAGTGGCAATGGCCGCCCATATAGCTCGAAGAACCAACAATCGATGTGGTAAAAAGGAGTGGTAGCCTCGTACCGGAAAGCGAAGACATGAAAGATGCAGGAAGTCGATGGATACAGGTAGCCCAGAACCGTGCTTTGTGACATTCCTTGAGGAAAGACTATGTTCAGTAGTGGAATTGTAAAGGGCTGTTATGATGATGATGATTATGGTGATTTGCAAGATGACACATAAAGCTTAATTCAACAATGCAACAAATGGCTGACTAATGAATAAGACTTTTGAAAAATGATACATTCGATGAAAATTTTATATTAAAATTCCAAATGGCTGACTAATTAATATGATTTTTGAAAAATAATATATTCGATGGAAAATTTTATATTAAAATTCCATTAGCTAGTTCAAAAATATTTTCAAACTCTTAGTGCACGTAGAAATGTAGCGAACGAAGATATGTGCCTGAAGGGCCGACGGCTTGCAGATTACAGAATATTTTAATTAAAACCGTGGGATCGCGTTTTTTTTTTTCAAATAGGTATCTATTTGAAAAAAAATCAACTACGGAAAAGTGAGGCAAGAATTAAAAGAACAGTGCCATGGGATGAGTGAACCATGAGAGTGCAATGAGTATTTATGAGTGTTAAATTGTTACATTATCTGAGATTAAAAAGGCATCCATTATAACTTTCTTAAGTTTAATTATGTTTTAATCATTATAGTTGTGCAAAAATAATTTTGTTACATAATTTAAAGCAACAGCATTCGTTACATTTTTTATTTTATTTTTAAGCTGGTTTTAAGAAACGTTACTAGGAATTTCTAGTGGACGCGTTTGACACATAACAGTTATAATTTCACTTACGAGTACATAAATTTTTTACTTTATTTTTTTACTTTTAATCCAGAATAATTATTTATAGAATAATTATTATGATTATATATTTCTATTGTTTTCTCGTCTGGTACAGATGCATAAATACCTATAAAAATATATAAACATATACTATAAACTTAAAACGATAAGAATATAGAAAAAGAAACATATACTATAAACTTGACAACGAAAAAGAATAAGTGCAATAAAATATAATTAAATAAATAGCTAAAATCCACCCAGACGAAAGCCCTCGGCAGAGATATACAAACAGCTGAGGGTTAGGAAGAAGGTCATTATTATTATAACAATAATTATTTTTAAATATTATGTAATATTTTTTTATTTTAAAATATAAAAAATACCAAGACATGTGAACACGTATTGGGGCAGCACGCAGCATCGCAGTCTCGACATATTAAGATATCATGTTAATTAATTATGTAAATATAATATGATATAGATTATTAGAATAATTATTCTAATATATTAGGTCCTTACATATGAAATTAGCGTTTTGTCGTACTGACCACCTTGATCTGAAATATCTCCTCTTTGGTTAAGAATTCCAAATTCAAATTTATAAATTCATTTAACGGGTACATTTGAGTTTTGAAAACAGTCATTCATTTGTTTTTTCCTCATTATTTTATTATTTGGCGATGCTTATTACCGCACAATGGAAAACATGAAATCGGTATATTTACGAGTACGAGTTCTACCGTGGCACCAGTGCTGCAGAAACAGCTCGAAGGATTAATGATGTGTACGGCGCTGGTGTCGCAAAAGAAAGCACGGTACGTTTTTGGTTTCAACGTTTTCGTTCTGGAAATTTCGACCTTCAGAACCAACCCCGTGGACGGCCGGAGACCAAAGTGGAAAATGAAGAATTAAAGTCTATTGTGGAAGCGGATCCATCACAAAGCACTTCAGAGATAGCTGCAGGCTTCGGGGTAAGTGATAAAACTGTATTAATCCACTTGAAGCAAATCGGGAAAGTAAAAAAACTTGAACGATGGGTACCTCATGAATTGAGTGAATCGAACTTGCAAACACGCATCGACTGCTGTGTTACTTTGCTCAACCGACACAATAATGAAGGGATTTTAAATCGAATCATTACTTGTGATGAAAAGTGGATACTGTACAATAATCGGAAACGCTCGTCGCAATGGCTGAACCCTGAAAACCCAGCTGAATCCTGTCCTAAACGAAAATTGACTCAGAACAAGTTACTTGTGAGTGTTTGGTGGACTAGCGCCGGTGTCGTTCACTACAGCTTTCTAAAATCTAGCCAAACGATTACGGCAGATATCTATTGTCAGCAACTGCAAACCATGAAGGAAGAACTAGCTGCTAAACAACCGAGATTGGTCAATCGCTCTAGGCCACTGCTGCTTCACGACAACGCAAGACCACACACTGCACAACAAACAACCACTAAGTTAGATGAGCTACAATTGGAATGTCTGCGACATCCACCGTACTCCCGGACCTTGTTCCAACAGATTACCATTTTTCCGGAATTTGGACAACTTCTTACAAGGAAAAAATTAACTCCGATGCGGCAGTCCAAACCGCCTTCAAAGAGTTTATTAATTTCGCCCCATGGTTTTTAGTAAAGGGATCAATGAACTACCTATGAGATGGCAAAAGTGCATAGATAACAACGGTGCATACTTTGATTAATTAAATATATTTTACAAAAAAAAATTACTAAATATTCCTCCCGTACAAAACGCTAATTTCATATGTAAGGACCTAATATTTATGTTTATTCTTAAAACAGGTTCTCAAGCTTGTACTAATTTAAGATGTTGGAAAAATAAACTTTTATTTCTTTTATTTATATTATATTATTCTGAATCTTGTAAAAATAATTCTAAAAATATCATCTTTCTCACTTACGTTACGATCTTCATAATAATAGATTAATAATAATTTAATTTTACTTTAATTAAATACAAAATAAACGCGCTGAAGTAATAATTCCAAACTAAAAAAGTAAATAAAATTAAGTTCAGTTTTGAAACTAAACAGCTCTATCGCATAATATTTCAAATTCTAAAGTCGGATGCATAAAGCAAAAGTTTTAATAAGGAAATCAATCGCTTACTGAGCTTTGTAACAACGCCCACTGTAATAAAGTTAGTTATCACTTTATCGACTAGCAAAGTAATAAAACAACATGGGCAACCAAGTCATTTTCAATCGTTTTACATACTCGTTACAAAATCGTTTTCAGTGCCTCCAAGATTGCAATACAGTCGACAATATAAATGACAAGCTCGTGCAAGTTAGCCATGCAATTGGAACTAAATTTAGCAAGGCTCACCACAGAAGAACCCACTAACTCTCCGATGTCACTCTTAATCCGCATCATACCCGTTAGAGCACCTATCTAAGTTGAAGTCTAATTGGGCAGCGTAATTTCCTGTAAAGCTGTAAAGTTCGTTGTTGAAGCCCTACGCAAGGCTGAGTAACGACCGATCTACAAGTTGCATTCATTTACATTAATCTGATTATATCCCAGATGTCACTTTGAGTGAGATCAGAATAGATAGAACAGATATCGCCGTAAAGCGGATAGAAAATCAATATATAAGGTCCTTCAGAATCTCAAAAGTGCTCTTGTTCTTCAATAATACGATATAGAGTGTTGTCGCCTTTTTTGCCAGGTAACGATGGTATTACAGCATAGATATCGTTTTATTCTTCAAGAAAGGCGACAACTCTCTATTGAAGAACTACAGACCGATTTCCCTTCTGAGCCACAGCTATGTTTTCAAATCATTTCGAATCCTCCCGCATGCAGACTTGATGACATTCAATCAGACCATTCACATACTCTTCGAATTGCACAGAGACCAAAGAGTACAATCTGCCACTTTTTCTTGCGTATGTGGACTATGAGAAAGCCTTTAATTCCATCGATACTTTGGTGGTGCTAAAGTCGCCTTTAGCGATGCCAGGTTAAATGTAAAAAGGGCTAGGTGGATAACTCCCCGAGTACAGAATCGGAGTACGAAAATTATAACCCCAAAACTCTTAGCCTGGACTGGAAAGGATACGGTATTAACATATCAATGGCGAATACATTACTCATCTTCGATTAGTTGACGATAATAGCAGAATCGCTGGCGAACCACTATGTTTAATGATCTCAATAGTGCCTCCCATACGTCAATAGATAAAGGTCATGTGGCAAGTTGCATGTGTGAAGTTATTGAGAACAGTGCGCTCGCGGTTGTTGACGAGATTTTTTTTTACCAAGAACAAATTGTCAGTAAGTCAACTTCGACCGAGAGGTCAAATATCGGACCCAACTTGGTTGGGCAGTATTAAGGAGATTGTGATACATTTTCTTGTCAAGCGTTCCTCAAACCGTGAAAACAAAAATGTACAACCAGTGCGTGCTGTGAGTAATGACATATGGAGAAGATTAAAGTTATTCAGCGAACTGTGGAGAGGACAATGTGTGATAGAATTTGTGTTGAAGATAACTGTAGAGTAGTAGAACAGTGTAACGGACATAGTTTAATGGATTTCTAAATTAAAGTGGCAATGGGCTGGCCTTATACCTCGATGAACCGACAAGCGATGGGGAATGATGGGGAAGAACCCCACAAGTTGAAGTGACGATCTGGTAAGAGATACAGGTGGCTCAGGAGCTCAGGACCATGTTTTGTAGCATTGCTTGGGGAGGTCTATATTTAGCAGTGGGTTTGTGAAGGATTGTACTGATAATGAATGATATCTAATAATTAGTTAGATAACATACACGTTAACGAGTTGCACAAATTATTTTATACTGATGAGTTTTTAGCTTTGAATTCTAACATTTATTCGTTACTACAATTATTTTAATTTGTGTTTAGATTTTATAATATTGTGTGTAATTTTTAATTTTCAGTGTCCAAATGGTTGAAAGTTATAAATATATTTAATTTTGTACGAACAAATTTAACTCCGAAGCGATTACATTTATGAAACAAAATACATATTTTAATTACATGATATGTTTGGGACTAATTTAGTTTCTGTTATAATATAATATTTCAAATGATTTCTAAGATATGATATATATCTTGTATTCTCGCGGATAAAATTGCGGGCACTTAAATAGTATTTATATGGTTTTTTCAAAATATTTTCAGTTTGCGAAGAAAAATGGAAAGCTGGAAAAACACGGTTATTTTTGACTATTATTTCAATTATAGGTAAGAAAGGTAATTTCTTAAGAAATTGTCTTCACTTTATTTTAACAGCTTTGCTTTTCATTATTTTAAGGCAAGACATAGCCTTTCCATCGCATTGGTAAGCAGCATTACATAGTCATAAATCTGGGAAATTATGATTCGCCGTTGTTGGATGGGTTTATCACCATCATTCAACAGGACCTCGTGTGTTCACTCTACACGTATGAGGTTGACATTTATTGAAAAAATTGGCACACTCGGGAGAGTATACCGATGTTGTATTTAAGGGATTAAGCCCCAATTTCCAAACGATAAAAGTTTATATTCAGCATTTTTTCATTCCAAAATTCCAAAAAAATATTAGTTTATTTATTATATGAAAGCTTTTCGAAGTTTAAATCAATGAAATTTAGTAGTCCATTTTAGATTATTTTTAAAATTATCATAATTTTAGATTATTAATATTATGATTATATAATCATACTATTTATTTAAAAATTACATACTGAATTATTCTAAAAATTTACACCACTATCCTTATTTATACCCTTCTAATTTTATCTTGACATTGTTACAGAAACAGTTCTTTAACAACACTATTAAATTAACTTTCTTAAATAACACTTCTGCATAATATTATTTTAAATTAATAATTTATCAAGAGCATATCAAAATTACATCCAAATTTTCAAACCAAAAGGCCAACCTACCTTCTAAGATCAATTATCTCCAAAGTCAAGGAAGGTACTAAAATGTATCTTCTCTTCGCTCTTATTCGCCACTACTAATGTAAAAATAAAGAGTTGCTTAAAACATTTAGTTATTTTTTTACGAGTGTGTACCTAACAAATATTAATAATTAATAGCACAAGCCAGCTTAGAACCGACCAATTAATGCCTTGAAAACTCGACGTAAGCTACTCAGTAACAAGCATGTCTCTACGGACTTACAGCAAAAACCATTCGAGGTACCGTTCGTGTATCAAGCGCGGGTCAGAATTGTGAAAAAATAAAATTATAATCAACAGGTTGTGAAAATTTCACAAGTTTAGGCAAGCGCGTTCCTGTAGCGGAACATTAATATTACACCTGTTAGATCGCGCCGTGTGCTGTTGCAGTGATTAATAACGTGCAACGTCTACAACGTCCGACGGTGCTCTACCAACTGTCGAAAGGTACACAGTACACTCTACACACGCACACCTACATCTGCGCTCATGTACGACTATTTACATAATATGACAAGGCATCTCCCGCCAGTGAAAAGCTCTATGTTAGGTTCCGGAAAAAGTAAGTACTTTAGAATATTTATAAGCAAGCTAGTAAGTAATAAATAATAAATAATGCAATTGAATTATTCAATATGATTTCTTCACTCATTTTAAGCTTTATATACCTACATTAAAAATTTAGTGAAATTCATAGGATTAATTCTATTTGTAAAGAATAAAACATGCGTGAGTGTCGTGGAACACTCGGTTGGAACGAAGTTCCTTTTGTAGTATATTATTATTGATTAACAAATACAAATAAATGAAGTACTAGCGTCTATTAAAATGAAGCGTCATTTAAAATAAAATAATATTTCTTTCATGGCACGATAAGAAAAAGTGCGAGGGAGATGGATATTATTCCATCTCCCTTCCTTATAGCCGTCAAGGCCGTCTCTACACTACGTCAGAAGAGGTCGTGACGGAAAAATCTTACACTTTTTGTCGCCTAGCCCCCCCCATCCGCCAAACCCGTACCGTTCGATAAAGAACTTCGTTCCAAAAATTATGATATATTTTATTCTATTCTTTTTCGTGATTCTCGCGTGGTTCAAAAATATTTCATTGTCAATAGTGATCAATGCCTTTATAAATATTTCTTTTAATTTACAGTATTATGTTCTAGTAAAAAAATATATATGTAAAACGCATTAACCGTACTAAGAATATAATTAAATTTTATGGAAATCTAAAGACAAAACCCGCACAAATAACTTACTAAGATACTTACCTAATTAGTTAGCTGAAAGAAAATGAAGTCTCTTCATGGATAAAGTTTTGTTGGACTAATGAACAATAGATTTAACCCACTTCCGTGGTATAGAGATGCTCGGAATACCACTTAAGCGTTCATCCACCTAAATGCTATGAATATTACCCAACTAGAATAATGGATTTAAGTATTACCCTTTTGCCTCTTATAATGTAAAAATTCTTTGATTTAGTGTTACATTTATTATTCTTACTTAAATTTTAGAAATATTTCACATAAATGTTACAATGGTAAAAAAATATTCAGTTATATTTTAAGCATAGTGTACCTACCTATGCAGTTATATTCATGGCACGGTAGATTTGTGTAACAACAATAAGCCGCTCAAATCCTGTCCTAAATTTTTCAGTAAGGATTTATTCCGTTTTTTAATTTGCTTGAAATGTTTGTTAACAAATTTTAAATTAAGTAATTAAAATTTGTTTCATTATCATTATATAAAATGTAAAAAAAAGCCATCCAAAAATGACAAAGCTCCGATAGGATCAATATTGGCGTATTTGTGTATGTGCCTTGCCATATTTTATACCTCCAAAACACAAAAGAAATTTCTAAACAACTCTTTTCATACATTGAATAAACTCTCTCATTGAAATGACTATTTTTATAATATTAAAAAACGTTACATTGTAAATTGCTAATAACTCAATCCTAAACTGGCATAATCCAATTTTGGCTGGCCTTCTTCAATGACATCGGATTCCAATATGATAGAAAAAGCTTAGAAGGTCAAAACGAGAACCAAGTATGATGTCACATACAGGTGGCTGGTGTCCAAAGATGTGTAGTAACCATTCATAATTGGCTTACTTAAGTAATTTTAATAAAACAATAGGTTTTTTTAAAAGATACCTCATATTCTAAATGAATTAAAAATAACTTTTTTGTAAATACCTAATTAATCACATAATAAAATTGTTACAAATATTTTTTTTCATCCCATACTTAATCAAAATTTATATCCTAATTTAGTAAGTAATTAAATTAATGACGACAAATTTTCCGCAATTAATATTATTAGTTACAAAAAAAAAACTTGTGCTGTTATTCAAAAAGTTATTTTTGTACAATTACAAATTTCGTTCAGATATAAAGAAAAGCAAATGAGTAAAGAAACGGAAATAAAGGGTTGTAGGTGAAATAATGAGGCTTCCTTAGCTGGCAGATATAGGAAGCGGTAGAAGCTCGTCAAAGAGCTCGGAGAGTATGGTCGCGTTTGAGATAAGTAAAGAAATTCAAAATGAAAATACTTCTTAGATAAAGGTCACAAGAATAAAACTGAGATATTTTATGCCGATTTTTTCGGTTTAGGGATAAAAGTAAAACGCTTGTAAGTTTTATCTATTATCCTATTCTATTAATAATATTTCAAGTTCCTCTTAAAGTTTAATCATTATTCTAAAAAGAAACTTTTTCCAATTTAACTCATAAAGCAATTTTTGTCTATATTCTTAGATTACATAATTACTCTACTACATAAATACTAGCGCACTTAAAGAGATCACTCTCCTAATATTAGCTTAGCAGCAGTCCATATAATTAAACTTGTATTCAATAATAAGCTTGCGGTATGACGAACACTAGCTCACTCCTAGTACTCAAATGCAAAATTGCGAGACCAAGGTTTGATTCCCATATACATATATAACAACAATTATAAATACGCTTGGGTATCAAAAGTGCAGTAGGCCGTTTTGGTTTGGGTTGTAAGACTGGAGACGAAATAAGTCTTTATTCGTTAAAATAAAACTTTGATTATTTACTTTTTACTATTTATGAACAAGTTAAATTATTTGTCGTATTTAATAAGTAATTTGTTTACTTTAAATTACTAAGATTAAAGATAGTTTTAAAGTAGTAGCACCTTTGCCTAAATAACAACCAAAATGTATAAAACAAATCAGTATCTATGAAATTGCCGTTTTCTAACGCCCCAATAACCGTATGTACATTAATATGAAAACTGTGGTAAATGAAATACGATTAAATAAATAATAAATATCTTTATTTTAAGACTAGCATTTAAAATTTCGTTTGTCATTTGTCAACATGTTTTCAAATCTGCTACGGAGGGCAGAACCGGCGAAGAAAAAGATTATGTTACAATATCCTGAATCAAAAATGAAAAGAAATGACCCAAAGGTAATAAAATATGTTCTATACTTAAATTATACCATAAAAAACATGTAAAACTAAAGCTAATAAGTGTGTTGCAAACACTATCAGACCAGTGCCCACAAGCAGCATCTGTTCAAAAGTATGACGCATGTGCCAGCCGTCGCGTCGCCCTCGAACATTTTAAAGCGAAGTGGACAACCCGTTACACAACGTCACCGCAAGCAAAGACCTATAAGCGAGCATGACATACCCGAGTTTATCATACACTAAGATGTTAGCAGTGTTGACAACTCTACGGATTTTTCCGTAGATCTACGGAATTTTTTCATCGTCTACGGAACTACGGGATTTGAGTTGTAATCTATGGATATTTGATTTCCATGTTAATTTTTCTTTTGCACTTCACAGTCCTTTCAGAATAATTAGATTTATAAAAACTTAACAAATAAAAATGTTTATCACGAGTGTAAACTTAGCCGACAACCGACAATCGAAAATTTTAATAATCGATATCTCAGCGGGAAAATTGAATTTGACAGATAAGAAAGCCAGATATTCTTTTCTTGGATGAGTTTTTTTTCCATAAATATTCACAAATATTTAAGTGTTAATTATTTTATTTGTTTTTCACTAAAAATAATTGAATTAAAAGAAAACAATAAATTTATAATCAATTTTTATAATACTTTTTTCTTATATGTGCAGCTTGATTCGATGTTATACTACCAACAAGAATTTTACATGACAGAAAGAATTTCTCCAAAAAATTTATCTATTCTATGACCATAACAAAAATGTTCGATCCTCTAAAAGGTCTTATACACGGTCCATCTTGACGTACGTCCCGCCAAGGTCATGCACGACGCACAATGCAAAACGACAATGAATAGGCTTGACATACGTCCATGAAGTACGTCAAGTGACGTATGTCAAGCCTATTTATTGTCGTTTTGCATCGTGCATCGTGCATGACCTTGGCGGGACGTACGTCAAGATGGACCGTGTATAAGACGTTTTAGGAAGTCTGCAGATCTACAGATATTTTGAAATAGCATTTGTGGAATTCTACGGAAATTTTTATACCAATCTACGGATTTGGAAAAATTCGAGTTGGTAACACTGGATATTAGGTACTTTATTCGCCGTGTTTATACAATAAACTATACACATTTTACAGAGCATTCTTTTAACTTTCTATGCCACTATTTTAAAACGTGTTTTTAATAAATTATTACTATTACGTTATTCTTTGGAATAACAGTGTTACACATAAATTGGTTTTAAGATGGATTAATACTGTTTCACGCTTCCTTATCATCAAAATAATTATTCAAAACAATAAGTAAGTTTTGTTTGTTCTTTTTTTTGTTCGTTATTTTTTTTTAAATCTTATATCCGAGAGGCTTACCTACTGGTCAGTAATGTTGTTATAAATAAATGCGTGTAGATTTACCCGAAAAATAATTATTTACTTTTCTTACTCTTAATTTAGGATTAACTATTTTGTTACTGTTTCTTAATTCACAGCGAAGTCTATCATTGTTTCTTAGTAAATAAAATTCACGTTGTCGTACATACATAATGTTTTCGTATATATATCCTAGCAATTAAAGTTTAAATATTTATTTCTCGGAGAAAATACGAAATATTTATTTTACGGGAGCTCAAATTAAAAAAAGTGGAACTGCTTTTGTAAAATAAAAATAGCATTAACATCAGCTGCATGTTTCCACAATAATATATATATATATATATATATATATATATATAATACCATTTACTAAGGAGAATTATGCTGTGAAAGTAAAAGTAAACCAACTTACTGGCTGGCTTTTTTTTTTTTTTTTTTTGCTGTGGCAACCCCGGTGACTAGTTGTAAATTACTTGCTCCCAACTATTTTAAATAATTAAAAATTGTAAATTGATAATATCCACCTCAATTTTGAGTTACAGTTGTTAAATACGACTTATTTTTATTTGTAAAATAAGTAAAAGTCATAAGTATTTTAATTAAATTGTGTTTAGTGTTCTAACCAAAAGTGACAGCTGTAACGAACATCGTTTAAACTTACTGTAAGTGTTATTCTTGTTATCCCTTTAACATTTTAAGATTTACCTTTTAAGTAAGTGTTGTTCTGGATTTCATTTTGAATTATTTACATGATAATTTAATTTGAGATCTGTAAATAAACCCATAGATCTGGACATTTGCTTACTCTGCTTCTTCGGTTTTCTTTTGCTATTTACACTTAATAGTAAAATGAATACACGCAACGCCAAAACGCGCCAATTGGAGAACCAACTTCAAATGGCGCTTCAAGAACTTAAGGCGTCAAAGGAGCAGTGTGAGCTGTTGTGTAAAGAAAGGGATGACAACGAAAAGGAAATAATAAATATAATTGCTAAAAATACTCAGCTAAAAAGTGATATGGTTAAGTTGCATAAAGAATATACTTTTGTTTTAAAAGAAAAGGATGAACTTCAGAGAACAGTCGATGAGTTTGACCAATGCAGCAAGGAATATGAGGAATCCCTCAGATTAATTGCTGCATTGCAGTTACAGTTAAGTGAGGCTAATGAGCAGATTGTGCAATTAAAACAATACATAGATAACTTGAAAGCGTCCCAAACTCAAAGTCTGTTCAATGAGCTCATAGAATGTGAATCTTCTAAATCATTGCAACCCTCCACAACAATCGATTTGACTGGTGATGATTATGTCACATCAAGAACAGCAGCAAGGATTACCTGCAGTAGAAGAAAATTAAAGAAATACATAAAAATTAATAAATATATTAGGAAAGTACAAAAGTTAATTAAAACTAAAATTAATGTCAAAATTATATAAATGTATGTAAAGAAAAGCAAGAATTAATTAATAAACTTAAATTATATTCAATTGAGGTGGAAAATATGAATAACTGTTATGAGACTGATATAGAGTGTCTAAATTTAACAATTTTATCACTTAAAATTCCTACAAAGTATATCAAATAAATATGAATCGGCTCAGGATGAGATAAAAGAACACATATTGGCCATGAATGATCTGGTAAAGTCATGTAAGTATAATGAGGGCGCTTTGACTCCTTAATTAAACATCAGAGTGAGTATCAGCGCTCCATACCAGGTTCATCGGGGACAATATGTGTAAAAAATAATGATAACAGTAAGGACTCATTATTTTCACCTACACTCTATGACAGTACCTTAACAAAGAATATTAACTTAAAAAGTAATTTAAATATTAATAAAAATAAAGTTATTATGTATTGTGATGACATAGGCAAAAATTTGGGCACAATGTTAAATAACTGTTTAAAAGGACATCAGGTTAGTAATTGTTGTATGCCTGGAGCATCCTTTAGTCATATAATGAATAAAGTTTTAAGTAGTAAGTTTTGCCCTAATAGCACATTAATAATTCTTGTTGGGAGAAGGGCAATGTAAACAAAACTCAATTATTAAAATATATTGATCATCTAAATACTTTAAATGTACATAAAATTATCTTGTTTACATTGCCTTACATACAGGGTTGGCCACAGGAAAATAAAATAAGATACAATTTAAATTTATTAATGAATAACTTTTCATTTAATAACAATATAAACTTGACATCTAATTGTTATAATTATAATAATATAATTAATTTAATAGACATAAATAATTTAATTAAGAAATTTTGACTAGAGATAGGTATTACCTATCCAAATATATTTAAGACAGATAGCAAATGTGCTATCTTATTGTTTATATATTAACTCAGCCAAGGACTTGGCTACACCGACATCTGCTTCTTTTGAGCAGTGTAATGACTTATTATGTAATTTGGAATCAGTTCCAAGTAATTTAAATTAGAAAATGAGACAATAGAGGTAATCTCTAGCAGTTATAATAATTTAAATAATTTAGAATGTAGCTTACAAAACCTTCATTGTATGACTCCACAGAGTGATAATAAAATTGTTTACACCTGGTGCATCAGAATATACAAGGCATGATAGGCAAAGAGCTAGAAATTGAATTGTTCTTAAATAGCAATAATATTCATATTTTATGTATTACTGAACATTGGTTAAAAGCTTATAACATAATGTTTAATTTCAGTAATCACCAGGTGGTCAGTTCGTTCAATAGAGAAACGGTTTTAAGAGGTGGCTCGTTAATATTAGCTAGTAAATTATTATCATGTAAGGAACGTAAAGATATTGTGAGCCTCTCTGTTGAGCGAACTGTAGAAATGGCTTGTGTTGAGTTTGAGCACCTCATTGTTGTGTGCGTCTACAGACCCCCATGTTCTATATACAATACTTTTGAAAAAATTATGGAGGAAGTTTTTGTTAAGCAATAAACAGAATAAATCTGTTGTAATATGTGGAGACTTTAATATCAATCTCCTAGAAGCTTCCTCCACCAATATTAAATTTAGATCATTGTTTAAATCTTATGGTCTTTTTAATTTATTTTTAGAGCCAACGCGTATTACTGAATGTAGTGCAACATGTATAGATAACATTTTTACAAATGTTAAGCCGTTGCATAAATGTATAATTCAAAAATTGAGTTCTGATCACTGTGGACAGTTAGTTTCGTTACCTTATGTTCACAAAAAGCAAGTAGATGAGAAAATTGTGTTTGTTCCTGTAAATGCTAGTCGCTTGGAAGTTTAGAAGTAACATAGTGAAGAAACTTCCATCACTTTCATACCAAAATGATCCTAATTTTTTATATGGAACAGTGTTTAAACTTATTTGCAGTGAATTTGATAATATTTTTACTTCTAAAACGTTCTCCTTGAACAGTCGGAAGGCTTTCAATGAATGGGCGACAGTAGGAGTCCATAAGAGCAGACAAAGGTTATATGAACTTTACCATGAAAGGTCATATAACCCTAGCGTCGAATTTAGGAATATGTTAAAAATATTCAAAATATTTAAAGGAGTGTGCTCCAAAGCCAAGTCTTTGCATTTGAGCAACAAAATTAAGACGGCTTCTAATAAAATTAAAATGACGTGGAGTATAATTAATAGTGAAACTGGTAAGGTCAACTCTCGCAATTCAAACTACCGGTTGAGTTTTAACAACAAATTAACGGAATCAGATCAGGATGTTGCAATGGTTTTGAGAAGTATTTTACGGATATTCCGATCTTAACCACTATGTCACTGAATTCTTCTCCTGCCGTCGCCGAATCATTGTTAAACAAAATGTAAATGCGTGTACAAAGACATTTACATTTCATAAAATATCATCAAAAGATATTGTAAAATATTTTAAAACTATTGATGTTAAAGAAACTGCGGATCTGTGGGGCATTTCCGTTAAAGTTATTGCGTCTATAATCGATATAATCGCGCCTCAACTAGCTATTATTTTAATACTAGTATCGAATATGGTGTGTTTCTGATTTGATGAAGCATAGTAAAGTAATACCTTTATTTAAATCTGGTAGTACATTAGACCCCGCCAATTTTAGACCCATTTCTGTACTGCCAACACTAAGTAAAATTTTGAAAAAATTATTCTTGATCAAATGTTAATTTTTTTAATGTTAATAATTTACTTCATAAAATCAATTCGGTTTCACAAGGGTCGCTCGACAACTGATGCTGGTGTTGAGCTGATTAAATATATTTTCAATGCATGGGAGAATTCACAGGATGCTTTGGGTATATTCTGTGACCTATCCAAAGCCTTCGATTGTGTTCACCATGAAACATTAATCAGGAAACTACAACACTACGGTGTAAGTAATGCTCTTAAATTAATTGTTTCATATTTAAGTAACAGAACTCAAAAAGTTGTCATTAATAGTATGAGCTCTTCCGGGTCGATAGTACAAATGGGCGTGCCTCAAGGCTCAATTCTCGGCCCTTTCTGTTTCTTGTATATATTAATGACTTACCTTACATAGTAGGGATAACCATAATATAGTATTATTTGCTGATGACACTTCATTAATTTTCAAATTAAAACGACAATTATTAAAATATGACGAAGTAAATAATGCTATATCTAAATTAGTAAATTGGTTTAATGTTAATAACTTGCATTTAAATAGCACTAAAACGAAATGTATGAAGTTCGTGACTCCAAATGTCAGACAATTAAATACTAATGTAATTTTAAATGGGGAGGAACTGAGTCTTGTCGATACCACCATTTTTCTTGAATAACACTAGACGCGAAGCTCAATGGAGCCCCATATATCAAAGTTAGCAAGCAGACTTAGTTCTGCAGCATATGCTGAAAAAGATTAGAAATCTTACCAGTGTGGAAACAGCTAGACTTGTTTACTTTAGCTATTTCCATAGCATAATGTCCTATGGTATTTTATGGGGACACGCAACTGACACTGAAATTATATTTGTTTTACAGAAGGGCCATAAGAGCAATCTATGATTTAAAACCTAAAGAGTCGCTCAGACAAAATTTAAGGAAATTAATATATTAACTTTGGCCTCAATACATTTATGAAAATGTAATGTACGTACACAAAAATAAAAGTAGTTATACAAAAATAAGTGATATTCATTCTGTAAATACTAGGAACAAACACAAGCTAGTAGTACCAGTTACTCGACTCCACCGAGTCAGTAATTTATTCTGGGGCGATGTATACGCTTTTACAACAAAATCCCAGAAAATATACAAAATTGACCTGCTCAAAATTCAAAACTTTATTAAACATAGTTTGTAAAAAGGGTTATTATAATGTTAAGGAATTTATGGATGATAATAACCCTGGGAATGAGGTGTTCGCTGCCAGGCTGTTTCTAATTTGTTTTGTGTGGTTAATTGTGTAATATACATGATTGTAAGCTGTTATTTAAAAAGTCCTGCTGGGTTTTTGCTGGTTCTTCCCAGGACAGAGGTTTTTTTTGAACCAGTGGTAATTAGACAAAAGAGTGACTTTCAATAAGTATTATTTATAATCTATATTGAATAAAAAGTTTCTGTTTCTGTTTCTGTTTCTTGGCTACATATGTAAGTTGACGAATATTTCTAAGAGCATAAGCAGCTGAGGTAAGTTTATTAGCCAAAGCTTTATATGTGTACCCCATTTTAATTTATTATAATGAGGTCCTAATTATTATAAGCCAGTGCTTGACTACTATCCTACCTAATGGTAAGTGGTGATGCAGTTGAAGTTAGAAAAGCGCACTGACTTAGCTTAACAAAATCAATGCCCATATTCACTCTTTCCTTAAAGACACCCACAATATAGTCGGATGGACAAACAGATGCTGGCAAATTATTCCACTCCTTTACTGTACGTATTATTAACGACGAAGTAAACCGTTTGGTTACAATGCGTGGTATGTCGATAATAAAGGGGTGGAGATCAGACGAGCGTCTGGTGGTCTGATGTTGGAATGAAGGGGAGGAATTAAGTAATTTGTGATATATTGAGAAAATAAAGGAGCTCAGGAAACATTCGTTTGAACTTACTGATGGACAGCACACTCGCGTAGAAACTTGTAATAATTTGATGAATCGGTACACAAATAAAGAAATCTGAATCAGATTAGTCATTTATGCTGAAACGTAGATCCCGTCTAATAATCGGAAACGCATGTCGCAGTGATCTTGAGATCTTGAGTGAGTTGATCTAGCAAAACAATTTCTGCACAAAAATATATCAAGAAGTGCAAACAGCGATGGATAAACTAAACTACCTATCAAACAACCAATAAGTTATTAATTGATTTAGTCCATTTACGTACTACTCAACGAAATCACTCGTCCACACATCTCAACAAATTAGAAGAGTTTTGATTGGAAATTCCGCCATCCACTGTACTTGCCAAACGATAATAAAATATTTAGTCTCCGATGTGGCAGTGAAAAACCTTTTGAGAATTTGTCGATTCCCGTAATTTCTATAGCAGCTGTACCAATAAAATTCCATTTATTTTGCAAAAGCGAATCGACATTAATTGGCATCAACATTGACTTTCATTAAAAAATGTTTGAATTTTTAATTCAAAACGGCAATTTTTAGTTAAGCACTCACTCAGTCTCGAAATAATGTAAGTAAAATAAAAGCTCAAAAAATCTTTGAAAGTTAGTTTTGTTCATCAGGAAGAACATACTTCGTGGCATTGACAACTATTTTTATTACGATCATTACGGCCCTTCACACGTCCACAGTTGGACATAGACCTTCCCAAATAATGTCTTTCAGGTCGTCACTCCAACTAGTGGTAGGCCGTCCTACACCACCACGAAAGATTAGAAAACTCATTCTATAAAATCACGAACGACTAGTTTAAATAAAACTAGTTGTTACGAATTAATAAAATTTTAATCTGGAAGTAGCCGTGGTTAACTATGACATTGGGACGTCAACCACCTCAGTCCCGCCCTCCCCCCGTGACCATGGGTGCTGTAAAGTACTCGGAACGTTCTGAATATAAAATAACTTAATATACGCGATAGAATCCGTTAAAAACTAGTTTTATTTAAATGTTTAGTGTTCGCGTAAATATAAGAAATCATTACGACCGACTAAGTTATACTCTATGTAAGTCTGTCAACCTAGAAGTAAAACAGCGTGACGGACAGCATCCCAGTAGAGACGGTATTATGGCGAACTATAATGATTATTAATTATTTGCTGTAGGAGGACGAATAAAGCGAACAAAATGAATGAATTATTGTTATTAGCATTATGTGAAATCAGAGGTAAGTATTTCATTTTAATAATTAAGAGAATTAAATTTAAACTAAAGTTGAACGTATATTTTATTATAACGTTTCTTTATACTAGCGACCCGCTCCGGCTTCGCCTGGATAGGATCTATTAATGTGGCTACATTTAGATTCAAGATAATCAAAATCTACATATTTTATCAATTTTTCGTATTTCCAAAAAAATCTTCAAGTTTTTCCTACAAAATATAGCCTAGATCACTCCTATATTGCTCTCTATCTGTTCGTAAAGTTTCATCACAATCGGTTCTGCCATTCTGAAGGTTATCCCGGAAGGACAGACAGACAGACAAACAATTTTTTATAATGGTCTTAATAGCATGCAAATAACTCTCTGAGCCTAATAGATGCCAGTTACTTCGATATTGCTACAATTTTATTTCTATGTATAGATTACAACTGGATACAGCTTCATGTTTTATCAAAATTTCTCAGACATCTATCACGCTTTTTCCTTCATCAATGAGCTAATGGAAAACTATGATATATATTATAAACTAATTTATTAACTCTGACACAGTGGATTAGACTCGGGTCGCTTGCTTACTAAGGAAATTGAAAATATACAACAGTCTCCAGGGTTTGTTGCGGTTTATTTAAAAACAGATCGGTTTACGTCTTAGTAAATGTTACAGACAATATTTTATCAATTTATGATGCTAGGAAGGTTTTAAAAACTTGGGGTTACAGGTCTTATTATACACCTTTTTTTATAGAATTACTTTTTTAATTTGCAGTTTTAAAAAACCCAGCAGTTTATATGGTAGTAATCAATCTCGTTCGTCTAACGGAACCAAATTCAATAATATCTGAAATATTTCCATTTATAAAAACTATTTCTACTTTTGCAACAACTACGAATTTCTTGTTCCCATCAAGTTATAATTTCACGGTGTATTAAAAATTAAAAATATTTAAAATTTTAAACACATTCAATGATAGCAAATGTCAAATAAACTGATAAAATAATGGCGTAAATTCTAGAAAATATTGAAGAACTGATTTATCAACAAATACTTGTCGTGATAACTGTGATTTCGTTGTACTCCTGATTTTTAAACTAACCTTTCACTATCATTGCAAAACACTGTATCATGAATATTTTATAGAATTTTAATTGTTTCATTTGTTTGATTATTGTGGATTAAACCACAATATTTCGTTCCTTTTAGATATTAATAGTGAAAAGAAAAAAGTTGGGAAAATATCATCTGTCGTACATGACGTAAATAAGGGTGACAAACGAGCAATCAATCCCCCTGATAAGTGGAAGTTGCGGCTCATAGACATCCACATTTCACTTCGATTAAGAATCGATTAAGAATTTTACGTGGCAGAGCCAAGCTGCAGCTATATTAATAGTATAGTTCTAGCACGAATGGGTCGGCTCGACCGGGGAAGGACCACGCTCTCACAGAATACCAGCGTAAAATAGCAGCTTAAAGCTGCTGTGTTTCGTATGGTGAGTGTAGAGAACCGGAGACCCTTTCTACTGGAAAAGAGGCGTTCTATCTTAGTACTCAAGGCTGACATCGCATCTGCATTTAAATTCGCAAACGAAGATAGATGTAGATGTCTATGGGCCACAGCAGCCACTTACCATCAGGTGGACTGTGTGCTCGTTTGTCACCCTTATTCTATAAAAAAATAATCAAAAAGCAGATGCGTTGTCACCCCTGAGGACTAAGATGGAATGCTTCGTTTCCAGCAAAAAGGGTCTCTTTACACGATTGGGTCGGCTTGTCCAGGGAAGGACTACACTCTTACAGAATAAAAAAAAGTTAAAGTTACAGCCTATATACGTCCCACTGCAGACCACAGGCCTCCTTTCATTTTCGACAAGATTTTAAGCAAGGAAATGTCCGCCGCGCTGGCCCAATACGTATTGGCGAACTTCACATATATTCAAAATATTTTTTTCTTATTTCTCAAACATGCAGGTTTGATGTTTTCCTTCACCGCTGAGCACGTGGTAAATCAGCACTTAAAATTGCAATTAACAATTTCATTGGTGCCGGCGAGGATCGAACCCGGGTTACTCGCGTACTTTGAAATTTACTGCGAGCACTTAGCCCCTGAGCTACCACGACTCTCTTACAGAATAGCAGCGTAAAATAGCAGCTTGATGCTGCTGTGTTTTATGTGGTGAGTGTAAAAACAGGAGACACAATATATGCATATCTCTATATATAAAAATCAATCGCTGTCCGTTAGTCTCGTTAAAACTCAAAAACGGCTCGACCGATTTTGATGAAATTTTTTGTGTGTGTTTGAATAGGTTAGATTCACTATATGGTTTAGATTCACATTTGGAGCCGGTAGGTGGCGCTGTTGTTGGGATCTAGAAATCACCCGTGCGAAGCCGGAGCGGATCGCTAGGTATACATATAACTTCACTTAGTCCTGGAATAGAACTCAATGTTTATAAGTCCTTCTATAACCTTCATTTGCCCTTGCAATAAGGGGGAAGACACGCACAAAACCGCGAAATAAAGTGTTTCTATTTCAACCATCAACAACTGAATACTTACATTACGTAGCCATGGTAATTGCTTTCAAACTACCCAGCCTCTGTCAACATAAATGTGACAGCATAATATAAAATAAATATAAAAGAAATATTAAGAACCTCAACTTCGAGAATAGGTAATACAATACAATGAGAAACTTCTGTAGATTAATTTTGCTCATAAGCCTCTTTTTCGTAGCGTTGTTCGTAGCTGTAATCGTAGAGCCATTTAAGAAGTTAATACAGTATGACATTTTTCTTTTTTAATAATAAGTAACGAACTGTTAGTTTTTAAAGTTTGTTGATAATAAGGCAAATATTAGTATATTACTAATTCATAAATGATTGAAAAACATCTCTGTGGTTTATTTATTGCACATATTTCTCCATTAATTTATAGGTTATAAAATTTATTTCTAGTTATGCAATAGTCTATATTAAATTATTCCTTTATCGCTTCTTTCATTTATTCTGCCATTTCAAAATTATTAACTTTTCGCAATTATTTATTATTAAAGTTCCACTCTTACGTATTAAGTTATTAAAAAAATATTTACAAATCTTTGTCTTATTTCCCTAATCCTTACGTCGTCTTAGAATCTCAGCTTTAATGAAATGATTTGCTAAAAAAAACTTCAAAATAAATAAAGAGAAAAAAGTGCGCGCGGGAACTTTCGAAACTTAGTTGGAACGTACACAAAAACTTTCGTATGAACTGATGTATTTGAAAATAAAATACCTAGGTTAACTTTTAACAACGCTAATTGTAGCTACACTTGAGGGCTCTCTCGTTATACTCTCTCATCAGTTCAAGAAGCCGCTAACATATATATAACCTAGAAACGAAAACCAACGTCTTCAATCACGTAGAGAAAATATTATACGTGTGGGGCAAATATCCTTTTATTTTCTTATCATAATTAACTCAGTAAACTTCTTTACAGCCAACCTGGGGTGTTTGCAATAACTTACCTGACTTTCACGAAGCCTCCATGTGTTAACAGGTGGCCTTGTCAACAAGTCGTGGAGCGCTCCACAGGTCGCGTGCGGCGGCAGCGGTGGCTCGGCGATGACACGCGGACGGCACGCGAGTAACGCAAGCGCGATCCTCTCCTCCCCCGCTCCCCCATTGATTTTTTTATACGCCGCCTTCGGCACGGTAGTTACTAATGCAGAGAAGTGCCGGGTTCCCCTTCCTTAGATTTTCCCCCAATTCGAAGAATACGCAGCCGCTTAATGTCAGTAGAAAGAAAAACGAAGCAAACTGAATGGTAAGCGATATAGGTAATATAATAGCGACCAGGGAAGCCATTCGTCAACAGGAATCGTTTTAACCGCCGTTAACATTAACATTTTACGTGATGTGCCTACATTTCTTTGAAATACATGCCGTAACAGGCTAAAGTTTAATCCAATAAACGAGAATCAGTCACATGAACGAGACTCGATCATTTATCGAATTTATTCTAGTTTGTGTAACTTAGGTCTTAAAATATTATGAGTTGTTGATATGAACTTTGCGCTAAATATAGGGTCGGGGCAAAAGTTTTTTTTTTTATAGAATAAGGGTGACAAACGAGCACACAGTCCACCTGATGGTAAGTGGTTACTGTGGCCCATAGACATCTACATCTATCTTCGTTTGCGAATTAAAATGCAGATGCGTTGTCAGCCGTGAGGACTAAGATAGAATGCCTCTTTTCCAGTAAAAAGGGTCTCCGGTTCTCTACACTCACCATACGAAACACAGCAGCATTAAGCTGCTATATTACGCTGGTATTCTGTGAGAGCGTGGTCCTTCCCCGGTCGAGCCGACCCATTCGTGCTACAACTATACTATTAATATAGCTGCAGCATGGCTCTGCCACGTATAAATATTCTTCGTATTTTATATACAAATTCAAGACATTTTTTTTTCAAAGTTTAATTACATTCATTTATAATATATATGGCGCCATTTTGTTCGATAACTTGCTGGCATCTTGTAGGTAGTAACATAATCCCGTTGCTGTAGAAATATTGGGAGTTTAATCAAATAAATGCGACAAGTAGTTTTGACAGTCCTCTCTTGATGTTAACCTAATACTTCCTTAACTACCTTATTGCGTGTTAATCTGGGTTTCGCTACAGTCTATGGAGCTCGACTACCCTTTGACCATGATCTTTATCGCACTTTCTTGTCGTAGGTGATCCACTTTTCATCACCAGTGATCAATCTTTTCAAAAATGGTTCGGTTTCATTACGTTTCAATAGACAATCGCAAAACAGTACACAATATAGGTTTCTTTAAGTGATATCGTGTGGTACCCAAATATCGAGCTTTTTTGTACATCCAGACTTTTTCAAATGGGTCAAAAATGTTTTTTAGTCAATCTTCAATTCCTCGGCTATGTAGTATCTATTAATATGCCGATCTTGCTCCACTTTTTCAAAAATGGCATTGACTTTATCCGTATGAAAGCGGCCAGAGTGAGCTGCATCTTTGCCATCAAAATTCCCGGACTGAAAACGCTTGAACCAACTTCGTGCTACTCTTACTGACACTGCATTAGGTCCATAAACATCATTATTTTTTTTCGCGTATTGAGTCGCATTTTTCCCTTTATTAAAACTTTGGAATGTATCGAATTTCTTCGTTAGATTCACTCATTTTGGCAGACAGAAAAACAATTGAAAATGTCGGGAAAGTGTTTTTTACTTTTTATTTATCTTTTTCTTAATATCCTATATGCACTGAGCTATATATATACAAGTACGCTGGACTGGCTGTACCCTACAAAATGTTTGTGCCGATTTGAAGCGCCATTTGTTTTCTACCTATATATGTTAAAAACTAAAGTCGCCGACAACAGATATTATCAAATGTTTATTAATTAACAGGTTTCCAACTGACCCTAAACTAAAACTATGGCTAAAAAGCATAAAAATTGTGAATTGGCGTCCGAAACAACATGATTATCTTTATTCAAAACACGCAAACGAAACAAAAGGAAACAGCCTATATACGTCCCACTGCTGAGCATAGGCCTCCCCTCATTTCTGAGGTGGTTTCAGGGAAATGTAAATTGTATTATTTTCAAAACCGATTTTATTTAATATTTTTTGAAAGTCAAAGTCAAAGTCAAAATCCTTATTTGCAGAATAAAATGTTTAGGTAATCAGGTATTTAATATTAGAGTAAGTCTCAATTATATTCTACCGGGAGTTGTACCGGTGTGCAAATATATCTTAAAATAATCAAATTAAATTGTACATAATGTCAAAAGCTTGAATAAATTACATAATACATTAAATAATATTGTAATCAATTAAAATATTCCTTAATACTATAATAACACTTGTCAAGAAGCCATTTATTAATCTCAATTTTAAATTTATTCAAAGGCATGTCTTTTAAGTTATTGGGTAATTTATTATATATTTTATTAGCTATCATAGGAGCACTGTTTGCATAAAATCTAGAGCTGCATTTAAAGTAAAAAAGTAAAGTTATAGCCTATATATGTATGTGCCACTGCTGGGCACAGGCCTCCTCTCATTTCTGGGAGGGTTTTAGGGCAAGGAAATGTCCGCCGCGCTGCCCCAATGCGTGTTGGCGAACTTCACATGTCTTCGAATTATTTTTTTTGATTTCTCAGACATGCAGGTTTCGTCACGATGTTTTCCTTCACCACCGAGCACGTGGTAAATCAGCACTTAAAATTGCAATTAACAATTTCATTGGTGCCGGCGGGGATCGAACCCGGGTTACTCGCGTACTGTGAAACTTACAGCGAGCGCTAACCATCTGAGCTACCACGGCTGCATTTGGGATAAAATAATCTATTTTTATGCCTTGTTTGCCTTTCGAGAGGTTCAGCGTGGGTTTTGAAGTAATTCGGGTGTCGCTTTACAAAAATACATATTTCTCGAATAAACATACATGGCAAATGCAATACGCGTATCTTTTCGAACAAGGGCTTGCAGCTATCAAGAAACCACGCACCACATTCCGCTCGCAGACATTTCTTTTGTAATTTAAACGCTATAATCACATCAACAGAATTCCCCCACAAAGGCAGACCATATAATAATACTGAAGACACATAACCGTGATAAGCAGCTAGGGCTGCTTTTTGTGATATTGTTTTTCTCAATCTTTTTAGAGCATATACATACCGGTTTAATTTTGTACAAACCTGGTCAATGTGAGGCTTCCAGTTTAAATTTTTGTCAATTTTTATACCTAAAAACATAACTGATTGAACATTTTCTATCTTCGAATTTTTATATTTTATATTCATATTTATAGGTTCCATTTTGTGATTTCCAATTTGTATTATTTTTGTTTTGTCAATATTAAGTAAAAGATTAATTGAATTAAGTCAAGAAGTTTCATATGTCTTCTTAGCTGCGAACAAGATGCATTTATGCTTGGTTATTTTAGGCAAGTCATTAATATATAGCAAGAAGATTAAAGGTCCTAAAATACTTTCCTGAGAGAAACCACGGTAATTAGATCTAAACTGTGAACGATGTAGTTCTTTGGTAAATATGCTGTCTTGCCGTGCTCGCGCTAGCCTAGTGATTTCTGTTCATTCTTTTTGGCCTTGCAAGTAACTGCTTATCCATGTGTAAGCCACACCTCTTATCCCGTAACTTTCAATTTTGTTTAATAGGATTTTGTAGTCTACAAGATCAAAGGCTTTGGTTACATCCAGCATGAGAGCAGTTACTGGATTTTTTCTATCGATACTCTCTGCTATGTCTTTAACAAAGTTGAAGCACGCTAAAGTTGTGGATCTGTTTTTGCGAAAACCGAATTGATCTTCAGTTAATATACCAAATATTTGTATAAATTTACTTAATCTATCGCACATAGTTCTCTCAAATATCTTTGATATTACTGGGATCAAAGTTTTTGGTCTATAGTTATTGAGATCCTTTTCATCTCCTTTTTTGTGAACTGGTTTTATTCTAGAAATCTTAAGATGTTCCGGGAATGAGCCCTCGACAAATGATAAAACTCAGTGGTGTACAGATATAGCAGGCACATGACTTTAGTATTTTGGTACTGAGTTCGTCATACCCAACTGAATCCGAGTTTTTTAATTCTTTGATTATTTTTTTAATTTCTGCTGGTTCCGTTTGTTGTGAGAAAATTGTATTTGGATTTGTATCTATATTTGGTTGAGCAGAATTGTTACCAGACTTTAGAAATTGTTACTTTTGTACTATTAATATTACTTAGGTCAATAAAAAAATTGTTAAATAATTCACATATCATGTCAGGGTTACTAATTGTTTGGTCATTGAATTTTAATTAAACGCGATATAATCCGTAAAAGTAGTTTAATTCAATGTGTAGTGTTCGCGTAAATATAAGAAATCATTACGTCAATGTTATTAATTTGGGTAGTTTGATTTATACTTGAATTTACCGAATTCCAAGTAGCTTTGCAAGTATTTTTACTATTTAGAATGTATTTTATGTTGTTTTCTTGTTGAGATTTAAGTAATTTAAGGCTGTTTAACACAGAGTCAGTAACAGGCGCCTGACTTGCACTGTATACACGCAGTCAGTAGTCGCGCAGACAGTGCTGTACTGACTCCAAATCAATCAATTATGCCAGTAGCGGGTCAGCACTGACTTGCTCGAATTTGGAGCCAGTTACTGTCCCTGTGTAAATCAGCCATTATATATGCACTTTTTCAAAAGATGGTTATATTTTTCGTATTTCTTTTTATGTAACATTTTATTAGTTTTTGAGTATTTATAGGTTAGGTAAAGTTTTCTTTTCGTGATACTTGACTTTTTTTATACCTTTTGTTTTCCACCTACCTCTATTACACATGTTATTTCTCTTAAGTTTAATTATAGGAAAGCACAGTTCATGAAATAGAGTTAACAAGATATGGAATGATCTATAGGCCTCATCAACACTTGTCTGATCGTATACTTCCGAAAAAGAGAGACGCGATAGACAGTCAGAAAACTTTTTAATGTTTTCTTTACTGTAGTCTCTGCGAAATTCATGCCAGGTTCTTACAGTAGGTTTTCTTTGAATTTGAAACGATATGACTTGGCCTGTTTCATGGTCTGATAATGACAGGTTTAAAACCTCGGCATCTACCTTGCTTATATTGCTGGCTACTTGATCAATACATGCATTTTTCTTAGTAGGGGTTTTTAATATGGATAGAGACATTGTGATTTTCTAATATTTCAATTAGCTCGCACGTATTCCTTCCTTATTTGAGGATATCTATATTCCAATCCCGACATAAAATAATTACTTTGCATGTTTTTTGTTTGTTAAATGATATAAAAGCAAATTTAATTTGTAAAAAATTGATTAACATTGCTATCCGGTGTTCTATAAATGCAAATAATGGTGAGGTTATATTGCGCGATTTCTATTCCACAACATGCGAATTGGTGGGGACAAGCAAGTTGGTTAGGAATACAGTTAGGTTTGCATTCCAATCCTTTTTTGCTGAGAACACAAACACCACCCCGTCTCTGTTTCAGCCGACAGAACGAGGCAGCCAGCCTATAGCCGTTTAAATTCAAATTGGCCTCGCAATCTCGCTGTATAAACGTTTCAGTTAAACATAAGATGTCAATAGATTTATGAGATAGTGATAATTCTGTTTAGCGTCAAGTCTATGATGTCAATTTTGTTTAGTACACCAGCTATACTTTGATGAAGAAGTCGAAAAGAGTTGTGTTTATTATCGTTCCTAACGAAAAAGCTGATCAGTGTCTTTTTGTGTACAGACGTATTTTTTTCTGTGTTAAAGTAGTATGAAATCGTGACTTTAGGAGGTTCCACTTTTTTGTTAATAGAGATTGACCCCTCATTAGCTGTTTTATGATTTCTAAGACTTCTAAAATAGAAAGGAATGGTGCCGGCTTTGCGGTTACATTGGTTTCCAGCGACCAGCAGTCAGTTTTTAGTATGCCATTATTACTTTTTGAATTACATAGAAAATACTTTTGTGGTCAATGGTGTCAATTATATTATTAACTCTATTATACGGATATATACAATTATTACTTAAATCTAGGTAGTTGACATTTTTGAAACACTTTAATAGAGTTTGAATATGGGAATTGAGTCTTTTTACATTAAGATACGGGTTTTCAATTACACTGGTCACTAATATTTTTGTCTTATTTTGTCTCTTAAGTATTGATGACAGCTCCACGCCTATTTTAATTGGGTTCGAGTCATTGGATCCTAGACATAGAACAAGCCAGTCGTCTTCTTGTAGTTCTTCAAGCATAATTTTAGAACACTGAATTACATGTTCAATACTTGCATTTGGATATACTCTTCCACTGATCGAATATTTCTTTGGATTTTTGTAATTAGATCTTGTTTGTCCTAAAGATGTCGCCATGTTCCGTGCTGTTTGATCGCCAATAATTACAATCCTCTGACTTTGTTCATTGATAGATACTGCGGGTGTCGTCTCTATGGAATTGTTTGCCATTTCATGCTGTCTTATTTCCTTTGTCCCAGGTACAGTTGTCAGTTCAGAGTTCGCTATATCTTCGTCACAGGGGTTGTTTTCTGGGGAGGATGCTAGAGCAATATTTTGTAGTGGTCTGTGCGTGATTTTGACAGATTACGATGGCGTGAACTTTCGTGGACTAGGCTCGGAAAGCAGTTGTTTTAATATTTTGCTCTTTTTTTGTTGGCTTTCAATAAATTTTTGAAGGTTGGTAACCTCTATATTTAATCGTTCAATTTCCACATGGGCGCTAGCTAATTGAGTCTTCAGGTTGATCTCCTCAATAAGCTCGGAGTTATCATCAACTGCTAAATTTGGTAAACTTTTCAGCGTGTCTTCAAGTAACTTTGACGAGGCATTATTCGCATAGTCCTCGGTTAAGTTATGTGCCAATTCCTCCGAGGAGACTTGAAGTCTAGTTTTTTGGTAGTTTCTCTTCGTTACATAATCATTTTCATCTGGCAAGTTGGATCTTATATTACTGCTATTTTGTAATATATTTACTGTTTGTTTTGAGACCGACGATGGCCCCGGTTTTGTTGTAGAAGAAGTTTTATTTATGCATTTATCACATCTCCAGCTCTTTTTCCTATCTGCATCCATGATATTAAATCGATGAAATGAAACGTTAGCGCATACCAGGTCAAGCTTGTGCTTACATTGTGAACAAGATAAGTATTCACGTCTGGGAAGTAAGGTTTTGCATTTGTCGCATTTTGTTTTTAGAACGTTGTTCTTTGAAGATGACATTATATATGCTCCTTTAATAAATAAAATTAATACCACTCCATATAAGTCTGATTTGAAAATAAGTTCTTCAGTTACGATCTTCCTATTTGGGCTCATTTTAGTTGTTATAGCGGTCAAACCGCGAACTCACTTATTATGCTCATTATCAAGAAAGCCCACGTATTGTGACGGGTAACTACGGAACCCTACCTCTACATTGTACGTGACCCGACACGCACTTGGACAGTTTTTTTTATTTCTTCTCTCCAGCAGCTTATTTAGCAGCTGGTTTGTTTTATATAGTACTAGAATGAATGAACGGTTGACAAAAATTCTTAGCGAAATTATGTATTTTATTTTTATTTTGTATAGTTACTTACTCCAGTTAAATATTTTCCAGTACTAATTGAATATTTAAGCTTCGTGAATAAACCAACATTCCCAATGTTGAAACCCGGAACAAAATCCGTTCTGTAGTTACGAATAAAAATGTAGATAGACCAACGCAGCATCGATCTTGGTTTTATATGAGGTATAAAGCTTGCGTCTAAGGCCTAGGTATTAAGTGATACATTTATTTATTGTATGGCATTATATTAATATGATACATAAATAGAATGGACGTTATTGGTACGCCTGGGTATAGAATTTTTATCGATATATTTTGTCACACTGTCTTATCTCTATTATTATTAACGTGGACGTTCACTTCTGCTGTCAGCGCCAAAATGACGAAAATCCAATCGCCTCATCATTTCACGGTGTAAAGCCAGTCCATATATAGAGGTCAGTGCTTATATGTATCGATATTAAAACCAGCCAGACATACAAACAGTACAACCAAAGAGATTTTTCTTCAAACAAAATACGAAAAAACTTTTTCCCTAACCTATTATTAAATAAAAGTTCAATAGTTTTCATGCTAAATGTGTTCATAGGCCTACAAACGGAGAATAAAATAAACGGAATATCCGAAAATAACACATAGATAAAACTAGTTTTACGGATTTCATCGCGTATATTAACTTATTTTATATATTCCCCACGTTTCGAGTACTTTACAGCACCCATGGTCACGGGGAGGACTGAGGTATTTGACGTCCCGATGCCATAGTTAACCACGGTTACCTCAAGATTAAAAATTATTAATTTTAATCTGGGGGTAATTTAATAATAATTATTAATAATTAATAATATTTTTTAATCTGGAGGTAACCGTGGTTAACTATGACATTGGGACGTCAAATACCTCAGTCCCCCCCGTGACCATGGTTGGGTGCTGTAAAGTACTCGAAACGTCGGGAATATAAAATAAGTTAATATACGCGATAAAATCCGTAAAACTAATTTTATTTAAATGTGTAGTGTTCATAGACATTACATTTCATGAATCTTTTATTTTATTTCCTACATTTTCTTCTTCTTATTCCTCCTCATCTGCCTCTTATAGACCACTGCTGGACATGGGTGACTATCCCTTCACATAGATCTTGTTTACGCCAGGCGTAACACATCGGTCTTGATATGTTACACCTGGCGTAAACAGATCTTTCGAGTATTTTCTATATTCGCCTCATACGACACCCACGGGCTGAAACGTCGGATGTTACAATGCCCTCGGCACAAGGAAAATACATCATATTATATTATTCTATAGTCCTCCTACAGGCCTACAGGTCTGCAGGCAGGTTGAAACTACATTTTTTATAATATTATGGAGTTGTTATCAGGAAGATGCTGCAGTTCATCTACTGTTTATTTATTTTTGAATTAAAATATAGTGACAAACAAGCTGACAGTCCAACTGATGTTTAGTTGCTACTGCAGCCCATGGACATGCTGCTTGCCGGTATGAATAGGTATGAGGGTGGTGCCTACCCAAACGGACTCCTAGTCAGAAAAGCAGTCCTAGTAACTTATTTCAGTATCCCTCTGACGCCTCTTACGATGCCCACGCTATTATTTGGGAAAAGTGGATTCGGTTAGTCAACACTATACGGTTTCATATTAGAAGCAACAAATTCAAATGCTTTGTTAGGGATAGTGAAAGAAATTAGTAAATTCTTTCACTATCCCTAACAAAGCATTGTCAGCTCTTAATTTTCCCTCTTTTTTTTCATTTGAAGGTCGTAGATTCGAATCCGCCATTCGACTACTGTCGTGCACCGCCAATGACGTATTTAGTTTAATATATCTTTCTGCACCGCGCTTAACACAAGCATTTTAAGCTCACCACAAGTTTTCAAATGGAATACCTACACTCTGTCAAATTTAGCTTGATAATTTTGACAGCTCACTGTAGGTATGGGGTGGTGTATAATCGTTAATGAATCTATTCAATTATTATTCTCATAGAACTTGCAATAGATAGTTGCATGTTTATACTGTATGGATTTGGAATTTTGAACAATATCTTATCTATTAAATTAATAATAAATAATTAATCTATACAAATAAATAAAATTGAAGTGTCTGTTTGTAATGTCAAAATAACAGCTTTTTACTAAATGCATATGAAAGTATATACGGTAATTACAACAAAAACGTAATTTTTTAAAATTTTGTCTGTCTGTTTATCTGTCTGTCTGTTTGTTCCAGCTAATCTCCGAAACGACTGGACCGATTTCGACGGGAGATAGCTGATGTTATAATGAGTAACTTAGGCTACTTTTATTTTAGAAAAATAATAAGGGTTCTGCGCAACATAATTAAAACCCTAAATTACACGCGGGCGAAGTCGCGGGGAACAGCTAGTATGATAATAAAATCCCTCCCATAATAACGATTTCGCCTCGTGCATATTTTTATTCGGTCTGTCAGACTATTTAGTAGAATAAGTGCGAGTCGAAATAATTTTTGTGTAAGGGCTTAGTGTTAAATAAAACAAGGAATTGTAGTTTATAGTTATTCATTATTAAAATAATGGTGCACAACCTAAATCAAGTTCATTATTATCATCATCATCATCATCATCATCACTAGGCTCACTACTGGAACTGTCCCATACGTTGATTATTAATTCTTGTTCACAAACTCTCTCAAAGTGGACATCTCGCTCCCACTCTTCTAGTATATATTTTTTTGTGTCTTCCTCGACTTTTTTCCAATCATCCGCAGTAACGTTATCACAGGCATTTTGCAATAAAGTCAGCATTTTCTTATCCGTAAATGGTGGAGATGTGTTATGTTTGGCTGCATGACCTAAAAAAAATAAAAATAATAAGTATCTTACAACAAACCTTTGACATGAGCCCAAATCCGTTCGATGGCATTATAATGGCAATGATATGGTGGCAATCTAAGCACCGCATGGCCATGTTGTTCAACGATTTCATCCAAAAGTTGGTTTTCTGGGATTGTTTTCTTTCACTAATCGAGCCAATTTGTGTTTCAACATATTTTCATTGGCTTCAATGCCTTTGCTCTGCAGCCAAGATATAGGCTCCAGTTTTCTGCTGCTGGATGTTGGAACTTTGTCCTTTTGTAAGGAATGGTACGGCGCATTATCCATAATATTCATATGTGATTCATGAAGATTTTCCAGTAATGTTAAAAATCACTCTTTGAACTTTGCGAAATTCATCTCCTCATGATATTCTGTTGTTTTTGTTGATTTGAAAGCCAACAAACAATTGGGTACGAAACCGTTTGCAGTCCCTGCGTGCGCAATTATCAGGCGTTGTCCTTTGCTTTCGGGCACTTTGGTGACTGATTGTGCCGTGTCCTCAGTCCACGCTTTCGGTACAGTGTGGTTCGCATAAAGCCACGTCTCGTCCAGAAATACGACTTTATCCCAATTTGAAATATGTTTGGCTTTTCTCAAAAAGTCCACCCGTGCCATGGCAATATCTGTGCGCTCCATTATTATTTTACTTTTATCGCATTTTTTATAAGCGAAGCCAATTTTGTGTAGTATGGTGGCCAATGACTGCAAACTGCGTTTAGATAAATCAGGGTCTTTAAGGGACACTATTAATTTTCTTAGTGTTGGATATTCAGCACGTCTATAATACGCGTATACATAGTTGCGTATTGCGGCGGCATCAAAGTCATCAATCGCAGTGATATTCGAAACTCTCCTTCTTTTCTTATTCGGCGTCGACAATTTTTTTCCGTGTCTTCCTCTATCGCTTGAAATTATGATGGCTTGCCATACTTTTCTTGCGTTATACGAGACATTGTCGCACGACCGATGCCAAGAGCATCCGACACTCTGTTGCCAACTTGGGTTACAGTCAACAACGGTCCGCCATTTTGACACTCACGTTCAAAATAACCACGCAAGCGAACCACAAATTCGCGACATTCGCTATTCAAAGCAGTCTTTTTTCGTTCTTTTCGGCATTGTGTAACCAAAAATAACATAAACTTAACGAAAAACTCAACAAAAACAGTAGATAGCAGAAAATAACAAAAACTGAACGAAAGCGTATACAAGGCACTAACGGCGCGGCGTCAGAACTCGAACTGAATACTGATTACAAAATGACTGACTGGCAGAAGGATGACAGGCTGTAGTGTTGCCACAATCTTGGAGTCAAAAGATACTGTTTTTGATTTCCATTTTTTTTTTAGAATAACAGCTGACAATATAGGGCTGACACGCAATCAGTACCGTTAATAAAACTTATTTTGCCAATAAAGAGCCAATTCAATACATATTTAAGTGATTTTTATTTATTCAATTTATTTCAAAACCGATTTTTGATAGTCTGTGGTGGCACATCACAATCGTAAGTGGACGGTAACCATCCATGAAGTACAACAATATCTGTATGACAGTTTATCTAAAAAGAAATACGAAACTTCACAGGCGTGAGCAGTCAAAATTATCAAACATAATTTGACTGAGTTTAGTAGATACATTTTAAGAAAAAAAATTAGCTAAAAGTATTGTTTTATTATTTAATTAACTAATATCTTAAATTGTCAGATAAAAAGTCATGCGATAAAAACTAGCAACATTTGAAACTATGTTCATCATATACTTGGTAGAGCCATGCTGCAGCTAAATTATGCTTGTAGCATGGATGGGTCGGCTCGAAGCACGAATGGGTCCCCTCGACCGGGGAAGGACCACACTCTCACAGAATATAGAAAAATTGCAGCTCAATGCTACTGTATTTCGCATGGTGAGTGTAGAGAACCGGAGACCCTTTTTACTGGCTACGAGGCATTCTATTTTAGTTCTGACAACGCATCTACATTTTGATTCTTAATCGAGGATAAATGTAGATATCTATCATCAAACAAGTCTACAGCTGAACATAGGCCTACCACAAGGAATGTTACAGAACACAGTCCTGAGCTACCTGCATCCATCGACTTCTTGCATGTCTTACTAGGTCGTTACTCTATCTAGTGTGGGGCCACCCTACACTTCACTTACCAGATTGAGACTACCCCTCGAGAATCTTTCCCATCGGTTATCGATTCTTCGAGTTCTATGCCCAGCCCATTGCCACTGCAGCTTTCTGATCTGTCGGGCTATGACGGCCTCTCTGGTTCTGCTGCGGATATCATTACGAAGTCTATCACGTAGCGAAACTCCAAGCACAATCTTCTCCATAGTTCTCTGAACGAACTAAGCATATTTTTCTTGTTTTGCAATGAAATATTAGACGCAAACGTAAAGGCGCAAACGACATGTTTTCTGATTAGGTTTCATTCAGAATTGCGACAACTATTTTCTATTAGACTAGCGTATACATTCGTTTCATTCTATTAAGAATTTAGTATTGCCACTCAATAAGTAGAGAAAACGTCGTTATCGGGTACCTACATGTATTAAAATGCACATAAAAATGTTAAGTTCATTTTAACTCAAGAGAGTTAAAAATTATTTTACAGTTTTACAGAATAAGAAGATTACAACTGATTTGAAAAATAAGGGGCACCAACAACGTCCACAGGAAATTCCTATAGAGACCGTTGTTCAACTATATTCAATGAAAAGGAATGAATGAATAAATTTAAAAATTACCAGACTTAATTTATTTTTCAGTTTTACAGAATAAGTCCGCCCGCAAATCTTCTTATAGCAAGAGTTCTTCAAACAAGTTTAACGATACATAAATTGCATTAAAACCCTTTTTTAAACTAAATATTGGTTTAAAAACTTACGAACCGCTGAAAAATGTTTCTCTTTAAGTCATATTAAGTTGCCAAACAAACAGTGTATTAAAAACTAGTTTTACATGCACTTCGTATGCAATAAAACGGATCGTCACGAAGAACGAAACGTTTCTTGAATATAGGAATCGGGCATTTGAGCCTTACTAGCAATCGTGTCTGGTAATATCTGTATTTACCAGACACGAGTGCTTCGGTAATTATCAGTGAAGCAGCGACGCACAGCTTCATACAAAACGATTCCACCGCAGTGGAGTCCGCCGTCACGTCACATCTGCGTTTCATACGCTCTCGGTAAGTCCAGTGAAGGACCGGCCCGGACGATCCTGGTAAGCTGAATCGGATGCAACCTTTCCCTGCAAGCTGTAGTGTAGGCGATGATGAGCGGGGATTCGGCGTGAAGGACCGTAGACACTTTCTGTGAATCCAGAAGGATGCTGTTGAGCGGAATTGACGGCACTCGCTCGGAGATGACTTCGTCAAGGCATTCGTCACGGCCTTCACCTTCATGAAAAATAATTGATGAAGCAACAGCTAACTAAGTATAGAAAGGCGACAGAGCTCTATTGAAGAACTACTGACCGATTTTCCTTTTTAAGCTGTGTCGAAAAGTTTTTTCGAGTCATGACGAATTGTTTCACGCGCAAACTTGACGACTTCCGAAAGCCGATTTCTGAAAAGGCTTTTGTACCATTGACCACACAATATATTATGATCTTGGACAAATTGTACAGAAGACCGAAGAGTTCTAACAATGACCGAAAATGGCGATCTGTCACATTGTTTTGCATAAGTGGACTATGAGAAAGCCTTTGATTCCATCGAAATTATGACGGTGGTACAGTCCCTTCAGCGGTATCAGGTTGATTGTCGGTATATCTAAGTGCTGAAGTGCTTGTATAGTAAGGCTACGATGACGATTCGTCTACGGAACCAGAATACGAAGCTTATCCATCTCCAAAGGTGTAAGATATGATGATGTTATATCCCCGAAACGTTTTCAAGCTGGAAAAGATGCGGTGTCAACATCAATGGCGAGTACATCACTCAATTTCGATTTGCCGACGATATAGTTATTATGGCAGAATAACTTGAGGATCTGAGCACTATACTCAATGACCTCTATAGTGTCTCCCAACGGATAGGTTTGACTATTAACATGGACCAGACAAACATAATGTGTAATGTCCATGTCACACCTATGCCAGTAGTCGATGGGATCACTACGCTCAACGTTGTTGACTAGTATGCATACCTGGATTTGTCTTTCTGACAACAAAAAAATAACAATAAAAAAACTAAGTTGCCAAGCGTGGCATCTATAGCAATATACATGACGAGAGTTACAAAAAGACGGCCTACAGTCCCCGGCGGCCCCGCTATTCCTACTACGGTGGCGATCATGGTAACGACGAGGCAGGTGGTGCTAAGAATCTTCGGTAGAGCCTCGGTTGTCACCTAAGACGACTCGACCTGGCAACATATAACGCACGCACCCTGAGGACTGATGAGAAGATCCTGGAACTGGAAGAAGAGGTAGACAAGTTGCGCTGGGATATTATAGGAGGACATGGTAATCCTCGAATGCAGCAACTTGTTCTATCACCGGGAAAGCGACAATTTGTCTCAAGAAGATGACGGATTTATCGTCCACAAGTCTCTCATTAACAACGTTGTAAAGATTGGGAATGTGTCGACGAGGGTTGCGTAACTTATACGCAGAATCACTAAACGGTATTTGTTGAAGGTCATACAGGTTTACGCACTAACTTCGGCACATCCCGATGAGGAGGTAGACGAAAAGTATGAGGATATCTCTAGACTATGAGAAAGCCTTTCATTCCGTCGAAATTTGGGCGGTGCTGCAGTCCCTTCAGCAGTGCCAAATTGACTGTCGGTATATCGAAGTGCTGAAGTGTTTGTACAGTAGGGCTACGATGGCTATCCGAGTACAGAACCAGAGTATGAAACATATTCAATTGCAGAAAGGTATAAGACTGGGTGACGTTATATCCCCGAAACACTTCACCGCTGCATTGGAAGACGTTTTCAAACTACTGGACTGGAAAGGATACGGAATTAAATTTAACGGCGAGTCCATCACTCACCTTCGATTTGCCGACAATATAGTCCTTATAGCAGAATCGCTGGAGGACCTAAGCACAATGCTCAATGACCTCAAAACAAAGATCATGTATAACGTCCATGTCACACCTATGCCGGTAGTTGTTGGGAGCACTAAGCTCGAAGTTGTTGACGAGTATGTTTACCTGGGACAAATAGTCCGACTAGGTAAGTGCAACTTCGACCGAGAGGTCAATCGACGGATTCAACTCGGCTGGGCAGCGTTCGGGAAATTACGGCACATCTTCTCGTCAGGTATACCTCAAAACTTGAAAACGAGACTGTACAACCAGTGTGTGTTGCCAGTGATGACCTATGCAACTGAGACGTGGTCTTTTACTGCTAGCCGTATGAGGAAGCTCAAGGTTGCTCAGCGAGCTATGGGTTGGTTGGTTTCTCTGCTTGATAAACTTAGAAATGAGGATATCGGCAGTAGAACCAGAGTGACCGACATAACGCAACGGATTAGTAAGCTGACGTGGCAATGGGCTGGCCATATAGCTCGAAGAACCGACAACCGATGGGGAAAAGGGTTCTCGCATGGGCATGCAACTTAGAACATTATTTTATCAACAAAATTATTTTGTTTGTGCTTCTATCTACATTCCAAAACGCTAGGCTAGACTTATTTTAATCTCACTAGAGGGCACGCTTATATATTAAGTATATGCATACGCAATAATCTATGCGCACTACCATAGTTCTTCTGCGCTTTTATAGATGGCGATGGGATTATAAATTACTGAAAAATACACTAGAGGGCGCTTTCAACTAGGTTCAATATTATTCCGTACATATTTCAATAAAATTAAAAATGTATTTAATTATTAACTAATTTGTTATAAATAACTCTTCATTTAGTTTGTTTTAGATGACATTTCTTCTCAAAGAATTATTCTATATATATACCGCAGTATTTCAAAACTTCGATAGCATGATTTAGGCTTCGGTATAAATAATAAATACCAGCAGTGGCGATATCTTTTTAATAAATTGTGTAAAAATATTGGGGAAAATAGTACTTTTAATCAACGAAAAAACTTGGTAAAAGCAAGCTACTGAGAACTTTGACTTTCATACCCCTGCGCACTAGGCTGCTACGCAGTTAATGGCGGTTACTGGACGTTCCCCGATATATTACTTTCCACTATGCTGGTTAAGCTTAACTTTATATTAATATTTATTGAACATTATTCCGATTTCTCGTGCGTTTATGTGTTTTCTTTTGTAATAATTAATATTTCTGCGGCCCTGTTTTTTTTTGTTTATTCGATTTGCACAAAACTCACGAAAGCAATGTGACTAATTTGGTAAGTACTTTTATAGTATAGGTACGCATAATTTCCGGTTTTAAATCACTTGAAAACAGCCACAATCTAAGAAAGCTGACGCTCAAGGCATGGGCTGTAATAATTAAAAGTCCACTGCTATGCATCCACAGATTGCCCCATAGGTACTATTTGCCATAGCTGCCACGCTTGGCAAGCGGGTTGTTGCCCATCTCCTGTTTCAGTTTCCCTCTCTCGCCTCGAAATTTTATACTATTTTCCGAAACCTGAATATCCTTCACTAGAAACTGACACTGGATAGTACTAAACTTATTGCATGATAATTTATATTATATATTATATTCTTTTATATTTTATCTTCCCCATCAGCCCACATCTTTGTAACCTATTTTTGGTCTGTATATATACATCTGGCGCAAGATGGTTTTAATATAATCTATCAGGAAAGAGATTGTTTCTAGCATTTACCATAGTAGTCTGAATTCTAGACTAAGTTTGTCTTCAAATTTATTTAAAAAAGCATCATTTTTGATACAACTTTGATAATTAGCAAATGTGGTAGGCTAAATATAATAACTAATCTTTCAAAAATGCCAAATACAAATTCAACTAAATAGTGAACCAGTATTATCAATTCTAAGGTATGGGTTCTACCCTCATGAACCAGTCCTCCAGTGTGGTGCGGAGGCAAATCTTTTATAATATTATGCATGTCAGTTGGTGTATCCTTAGAATAGAATAGAATAGAATAGAATAGAATATTTTTCTTTAATATAAAATATAAAGTAATACTTATTAAAATTAAAAAATAATATACAATTATTTATATGAATTATAATAAAAATATCATAGTAGGGATCACCTCATTTCCAGAGACAGGGTGACATGCGAGCACACAGCCTACCTAATGGTAAGTGAATACTGTGGCCTATAGACATCTACATCTATCCTCGATTAAGAATCAAAACACAGATGCATTGTCTCCCCTGAGGACTAAGATGGAATGCCTTGTATCCAGTAAAAAGGGCATTTGGTCCTCTACACTCATCGTATAAAATACAGCAGCATTAAGCTGCTATTTTACTCAGGTATTCTGTGAGAGCGTGGTCCTTCCCCGGTTGAGCCGACCCATGAATACATTAATGAAAATACATTAATTTATTCCTTAATATTATAATAACACTTGACTGCCTCGTTGGTCTAGTGTCATAAATGCAATTGCTGATCATGAGATCTCGGGTCGGGCCAAAATCTGTTATTGGGTATTTCTATCAAGAAACATTAGAAATTGAACACACATCACATATACCGGCTGTACTTTCTTCACAAGTTTCTACCACAAGTTCACATGATAATCGTATAAGAGGAATTTAATTTATTTTTTTAAAGGAGAGGGAGGGCAAACGAGCATGTGGCTCACCTGATGGTAAGTGACTACCGTCCTTTATCCTTTCTCCTAAAGACAATGGAGAGTATGTGTGAAAGGGAATTAAGGGGTTCGGCGCTAATGAACTTACCGCTACACAACAAACAACACGCCTACAGCTTAGGTAAATCGACAGAATCGGCACTTCTCCAAGTAATAACAAAGATTGAAGAGGCCATCCAAAACAAAGTAATATGTCTAGGTTCCTTCATAGATATAGAAGGTGCTTTTGACAGAACGAACTTCTCCAGCATAAAAAGTGCACTCAGTAGACATAAAGTTGAACCAGCACTGATTGACTGGATAGTAAACATGCTCAGTACACGAACAATAAAGATTGCTGGTGAATCTCAAACAATAGAGATTAAGAAAGGCTGCCCACAGGGTGGGGTTCTTTCACCTCTGCTGTGGAATATGGTGATAAATGAACTCATCAGCAAATTAAATGCCAATCATTTCTACACAGTAGGTTATACTGATGACCTGACAATATTGGTCTCTGGAAAGATAGCAAGCATGGTGTGCGACCTGACCCAAGCGGCTCTCCGTATAGTGGAGATATGGTGCAGGGAATATGACTTTACCGTCAATCCAAATAAAACGGTTCTAGTAATGTTCACACAAAAACGAATGCTGAATAACTATCATCTCCCAAGATTTTTCAGCACAAAAGTCCAGCTATCTTCCGAGGTAAAATATTTAGGTCTTTCCTTTGACAGTAAACTCAACTGGAATAAACACATAGAAAACAAAATCAACAAAGCTAGTATAACTTTCTGGCAATGCAGAAACATGATTGGCAAAAGATGGAGTCTGACGCCAAAAATTATACTGTGGCTATACAAAACTGTAATTCATCACACCGCTGGGTACAACACAGTCTTTCAGGCGGAATTTATGGGTATCATTCAAGCGGCCATAGCAATAGATGCTAGAAAAGTTAATGACTTCTCCATCAGAATACTGACCGACAGTAGGGCGGTACTACAAGCCCTGAGTTGCAATGTGGTGAGCTCAGGACTAATATATGAATGCCATCAACGATTAAATGAGGTATGTAAACACAACAATGTGACTCTGCAATGGATAAAGGGACACAATGGATCCAGAGGCAACGATGCAGCAGACGAACTGGCCAGAAGAGGATCGGCTCTGGCCACTATAGGGCCTGAACCAATCATACCAATCCCCTTTGGTAACGTTCGTTCACTAGTACGTAGACACTTCACTAATCAACACGTTCAACTTTGGAAAAATCTAGTAGACTGTAGACAAGCTAGGGAGGCCCTGCCTGAAATAAACAGTCGTTTAACCAAGGTTTTAATGAGACTGAACTAGCCGCAGATCAGGATAGTAACAAGTGCTATCACAGGACACGGCAACTTTAACAAACATTTATTTACCATAGGTGTTACGGACAATCCCCTGTGCAGAGCATGTATGGGGGAGGAAGAAACGGCGGCCCACGTGTTGCTGACATGTCCGGAAGTCGCTGCATACAGGGCTAAACATCTCGGCACGCCGGGATCACTCCCCAAAGTTGCTTGCAACATCAAAGGACTGTTGAACTTCTTCGGGGAGATTTCATGGCTCGAATAAATACATTATTCCTGCCCACACGCAAAATACGCGCTTAGACGTGAGGTTGCGGAAAACAGCCCATTTATTCAATTCAATTCAATTCAAGTGACTACCGCCGCCCATGAAGAACCACAACACCAGTGAAATTGCAGATGCGTTGCCGGCCTTTTAAAAAAGAGTAGGCTCTTTTCTTGAAGGTCCCTAAGTTGTATCGGTCCGGAAAAACCTCTGGTGGTAATATATAATAAATTCGTAATCACTGAACTATATTCTATTATTATACCAGTAAGTTTGCCGTGTGATAAGTTAAAGATATTGTGGCTGGAATTTACTATAATAATAACAAGTACGACGTTAGGATTTGATATGCTGAGAATCTTGTCATAGCCGAAACAAGTAAAAATACTAAATATGACAAGGTGAATAGTATGTGGGGTAGGCATCTGACCGAAATTATTCCTGTAGTTAATTCTGGGAACGGGTTAATCATGGTCTTACCTTGCGTTCGTTGCATCTGAGGTAACTAGGACTCTGAGACGAAAGGCTCCTGGCTCAAATGTAGAAAGCGGTTACAACTCTTGCAGATATAACTTCAAAATTTTGTTATCACTGGTCCGCAAGCCATGCAGTAAGAATGCAACTTTTTTACAAAAGTCGTCCCTGTACGCACTGCAGCACCGGGCCAGCTCCAAAAGCATTCTAATAGCATATTGCATAATATATATTATATCATTATAAGGCAGAAGTCGCAATTGAAAATCATTCATTAAAAAAGAGATTCCAATACAATCTGGTCTATGTGCTCATTATTTCATCTGGTCTCTATATACCATACCATACCATACCTGATTGTCATACTTTTTTCAGGTACATTGATTAAAAGAAGATGTACAAATGTAAAAATGAAGAAAATATTAAACAAAATAATGATTTTAAAAATTCCCAAAATGAAGGTGAAACAAGCAGCTCAAGTTTTTAGCGAACGAGTATCAGGAGCTCTACGATTTTGTGCAAGTAGGTATACGTATTTTGTTAAACAATATTCAATGTTGAAATTATTTTTTTCTAAGACATCTCTTTATCACTTATCTACTTGTATTCTCTCTTGTATGTAACATTTTATTGCTTCTTATTATTTAAAAAGTGCTCATAACTTTCTTTGCAGAAAATAAGTTACTGCCACAAGAATGTGAAGATGCGGCAGATATACTTCTCCTATTTGATCAATTGTTTGATTCTTTTAATGGAGGTTCCTATAAGAAAACATACAAGATCTATAAAAATTTTGTAAAACCAAATTCAAGATCACTACACTATGGACTTATAAAAGTAGATAACTAATCACATAAGCTGTTTGATGATACCTTAATTTTGATGTTATGGAAAAAATTTTGCTTTTACAGATAACCATTTCTATTTTTGGTATTTTAAAATAATAATTTAAACTTATTACTTTTGTTACTACACAGCACAATTTAATAAATTATTTTCTTTCAATAGTACAAATCGTTAGAATACCTTCTAATAATTAATCAAGGTACATAATTTGTCTTGAAGAAATTAATTTATAATTGCAGTCAAGTCTGGCAACTTTACCAATGGAAGGTAACTTTGCCATCAGGGGTCTACTGGTACAAAATTACGATTAACACGGGAAACGTAACGTTTTTCGAGATATGCTATTTTTTGGATGAAGATACAATAACCACTTGACATCGTTGCTTTGGATATGGCAACATGAGAGTTAATTTTGGCATTTTATTTTAACGCGGAATTGTGCCGGCGAAATAACCTCTTTGCAGTGGAGTACATAGCTACCCAGGCGCTAGGTGGGGCAGTGCCCCGGGGCCCATAGCTAAAGGGGCCCCTCGGCCTCCAAGAACGACGTTCAAAAAATTATGTACTATCCTAGTTGTATAAAGAATTTTCTAGTTTTAACTTTTTGGCCCTGACCGCGAACGTCTCGAACTGAAATCACAAAATTTACTCCTACTTACAGAACATAAATATAACATTGTTAAAGATAATTGTCTATTTCGTTTTATTGTCTTTTTTATTTAGAAGATTGGGACAAACGAGCATGCGGCTCACCTGATGGCAAGTGGAATAGAATAGAATAGAATAATTTTTTATTCAATATAGATTACATGTGTAATTCTTATTGAAAGTCGTTTTTTACTTTACCACTGGTTCGAAAAAAAAAACCTCTGTCCTGGGAAGAACCAGCAAGAAACCCAGCGGGACTTTTTTTTAAAGTAAATTTTACATTAATGGTTGTACAAACTATTTAAGTACAAAATTTATTTTAGAAACTGCTTGGTAGTGACCACCTCATTCCCAGGGGTTATTATCAATCATGTATTCATTTATACTATAATAACCCTTTTTATACAGTTTCAGCTTAACAAAACATTTAAACTTGGTAATAGAGAGAGCCTGTACACTTTCCGGGACCTTGTTGTAATAGCGTATACATTGCCCCAAGAATGAATTACTGACTCTGTGGAGTCGAGAAACTGGTATCGCTAGCTTGTGTTTGTTCCTAGTGTTTACAGAATGTATATCACTTTTTTTACAAAAACTACCTTTGTTTTTGTGAACATACATTAAATTTTCGTAAATATACTGAGAGGCCAAAGTTAATATATTTATTTCTTTAAATTTATCTCTAAGAGACTCTCTCGGTTTTAGGTTGTAAATAGCTCTAATGGCCCTCTTCTGTAAATTAAAATAGTTAACAAAACTAGTTTCTGAATCAGCCGCATTTCCCCATAGGAAAATCCCATAAGACATTATGCTATGGAAATAACTGAAATAAACTAGTCTAGCTGTCTACTAGCTACTAGTGAGACCTCTAATCTTTTTTACAGCATAGGCTGCAGAACTTAGTCTGCTTGCTAGTTTGGATATATGGGGACCCCACTGAAGCTTTGCATCGAGAGTGATACCAAGAAAAACAGTGGATTCAATAGGGCTCAGTTCTTCCCCATTTAAAAACACATTGGTACCCAGATTTTTAACATTCGTTGTTGTAAAGGAGTCAATCGGTTTTGGGCCCACTAGAAATTTTCGCGACCCTTAATGGTATTATATACAAAAAAAAAGATACCAATTTATTATTGTAAATAGCATAAAGATTTTATGAAAATCTAAACGGAATTAAGAAATCTGAAAAAATGAGTTGTTTTGATATTTGTGTTCTTGTCATTGGTTCAGATAATGTAATATTAAAAAAAATTGTAGTAGAGATGTGCCAACTCGGAAGAAACTCGACTCGAGTTAACTTGAGTTGAAATTCACGTAACTCGAATAGTACTCGAGTTACGCAACTCGAATTGGCGGAACGAAGTTGTGTCAGTTTGTTACAAATTATTTTTATATTTGTTCCTCCATCCAAGATAATTATTATTACTTAACTTAATAGGTAGTTATATTTTATTGGTTTGCGTATAGACAATTTTCATAAAATAATATCACTCTAACTTTATGACGTAGCGTATAGTTAATGTTATTAATAATTTAACTATCACGTATTTTACTTAATCAGCTTGTTGATATTACATAATATATCAATAAATTGTTCGAATTAGTAAGTCGAGTTCATCACTAAATTGTAGACAGACACTAAGTTGACCGTAAGATAAAGATGCGACTCGAGTAGAATTTTGTGACTGGAGTCACTCGGGTTTTATCATGTCACTGTAGTTGTACTCGAGTTTTTGAGTTATGCGAATCAACTATTTACAGTCGCTGCATCGATTGAAGTTTATCACTCGAGTTGATAATAGCGATTACCTTAGTTAAAGCATTTTTAAATAATAATAATAATAATACTGTTTGATAATTAAATTACTAGTTTAAGTTATTTTTTGTTATAATTTTTAATACAATATAAAGTGGAATTTCTATATTAATATACTTTTTAAATAGGTACCTTTATTAAATAAGTAATATGTGACAATATGAAATAAAATATAAATATTTATTATTTATTTATTTGTAGTATTTCCATGTTTTTTATTTACTACAGACATGTGTAGCATTTCAAAATCTATAAACTGCTTTTCGCATATCTTACAAATCGCTTCCATTTTTCAAAATAAGCCACACTGACGATTTTTGTTTTGTTGTTTCATTGTTATCATTCATACTTTAAACAAACAAGTATATTTAAATCACCTTTTATGTTATGCACTACTTATACGAAGTAAATAACAATGATAGCACAATCACGATATTATAAATCAAACTAAGTTCATATTTGACTACAACATGCCAGATGTAAGTTTCACGCCCGCGGCGCCTTATACTATGTGAATTAGTTGATTAGATGATAGAATTAACGAATTAGTGAACTGACATCTATCTAGCGCTCTCCGAATCCACACGGTGCGTCGAGTTGACTCGGTAACTCGAGTGCAAGCGGATTCGAGTAAAATTTATTTTCACTCGAGTACCGAGTTACACAGATTCACTCGATTGAATTGAGTGAAAACGGAGTTCGAGTTGCATCACTACTTTAAGAATAAAGTCTGTAGTTAATTGTTATATACTTTAAAATAATTTTTAGTAGCAAACTAGCAAAATTAATTAATAGCTAAAAAGTTTATAAGACAATAAAATAAATATCGTCTCATCGATGCACAAGTGTTTAACATATAATGGATAATATCCATTTTTCCTTTTTATTTTTTTGTGGTCGCATGGTACAATTGCCAATGACATTCGAAATTGAAAAATGAAAACTAATGAATTTAGTTAATTAATATAAGAGTATGTATCACAGAACACAATTACTCTCTAAGGTATGTATGTAATACAAGAGTTTACTTTTACACCTAGAATTTTGGAAGTATTTTGGAAAATCTAAATAAGATCTATAATTTATGATGAATTACCTAAAAAAAAATTACAAACACAGGTCTTAGAACCTTATTAGTATGTTAAAAGTGACAAAGTATTAAGGTTTTATGTTATTAGTAAAATCTAAATTAAATAATAGATAGAATAAATACATAAATGAAGTTTTTCTGTATGTTATAAGAAAATTAGAATCTATGGGTCGAGGGATTTAAAGATTTCTCTATTTGATGTAGCTTCATCGGCTTTGAAGAGCGATTCATTTAACTGCATTTAGGTATAAATACCTTATGTATTCAGCAAGTTGCTCCATAAACTTGACAATACCAAATCGCATCAAACATGGATCCTGAATTTATGCCAGCCATAGTAGTTAGACAGTATAGATAGTACATATATTTACGTGTAAATAAGTACTTATTACTTGTACTAGAAGCAAATATACAGTTTGCATAAGTATTGTAACTTAGTTAAGCCATTTTTCTTGTGTAATTGTTATATCCTTGTTGATTAGACGCTTCTATTATCCTTAGACTGATGTGTTGTTAACTCTGCAGAAGGAATATTATTTTGTCATCTACTATCAGATAATTAATATAAAAATAATATCTTTTTCCCCTACATGAATCCAGTGAAAATAAGAAATCAGACAACTTTTACATAGTCAAATATTGTTGATGTAAATCCATAACTACCATTTGTGTATTTGATCATATGGAGCTGATTAATGGTGTATATTTTATAAAAATTTCTTATTTATTTAACATACAGGCAGAGAAAACAAAATACTGACAGAAATATGGAAATGTAGTTTATTGACATTGAAATATAGTATATATATAGTCTTATACAATATTCATTAACTTTTTTCAGGTGGATCGCTTAGAATAAATGTGTATGTCTTGTAGGCTGAAATCTTGCAGAGCTGCTCGTGGGCAAAGACAAAAGTATATGGATATTGAATACAACAGTCTTATATCATATCTCACAACATTGATAATATCCTTCTGATCCATGTTATTATAAAGTTATTTTGAAAATATCTTTTGAAATGATAATGACTGACAAAAATAAATACAATTAAATTATACATGTGTTTTTGATATCCTTGACACAACCAGTTTAAAACATCTTTATCAATGTTTCATATTTATCAGTGTGTAATAACATAGATAAACATGATATTACCTAGTCATTTTGGCTTTAATGGTGTTTGGGGTATGATAACTAATCAGTTAATATATTTTAAAACAAAGTTTACACACTGCACCTTTACTAATCAACCAAAACATATTAAAACAAAGTCTTGACACCGCACCTGTCTGTCTGTTCCACTATTAGATTACACTATAGACTGCTTTGGAAATAATTACAACAATATATGCAGTGGCATTGTTTTATCCTTATACAACCAGTTCAAAACAGCTTTCTTACTATATAGCATTTAAAGGTAATATTATAAATAGACATATTATCCGTTATTCATCTTTGCTTTATCTCTATATCATATTTATTTAATTACTGTAATGGTGTGTGTGATGTATATTCACTAATCAATTAATACCTGTAAAAAATAGTCTCCACACCACGTTTGTTTGTCAGTACACTGTTTTGCCGGAACTGCTAAAAGAATTTTCCATCTATCTTAAAATATCTATAATTGCTGAATGTACCTACAACTTTGTTTAATACTATTAATTATTAAGCTATTCTATTCTATATACACTATTCTAACTCATAATATCGGTGAAAACTACTAGAAAATCGCTTTTAGTTTGTTTTAAGGTTATTGCGATATTCATATTTTAATTTTTAATTTCTCAGAATTCCCCTTAGATGCGATAAAACTAATATTAATTTTGTAATCTATAGATTATAAGGAATAAATCAACATACATTTCATTGAGGTTCACTAAAATTCGTGGTGGGCCCATTCTCCATACAAAAAGAAACTGTCTCCTTTAATACATTTAGTTTTATTTCCGTTTAAATGTAAATTATTAACGTTAAACCAATGCACTAATTTTGATATAGCATTATTCACTTGGTCACATTTAAATGATTGACGTTTAAGTTTAAAAATCGAGGAAGTATCATCAGTAAATAATACTCTATCATGATTATCCCCTACAAGGGAAGGTAAGCCATTAATATATACCAGAAATAGGAATGGGCCGAGAATCGAGCCCTGAGGGACACCCATTAGTACAGGTGACCCGGAAGAACTTTACCATTGATAATAACTTTCTGCATTCTATTAGTTAAATATGAAATAATAAGTTTAAGCGCTGTGTTCTTGACGCCATAGTACTGTAGCTTCCTGATTAATGTCTCATGGTGAACACAGTCGAAGGCCTTGGAAAGGTCACAAAATATACCCAAGCATCCTCCGAATTCTCCCATGCACAAGAAATATGTTTAATAAGCTCAACTCCAGCGTCAGTTGTCGAGCGACCCCTTGTAAAACCGAATTGATTTTTATGTAGCAATTTATTAATATTAAAGAAACTTAAGATCTGATCTAAAATTATTTTTTCAAAAATTTTACTAAACGTTGGTAGTACAGAAATCGGTCTAAAATTGGCGGGATCTAATGTACTACGAGATTTAAATAAAGGTATGACTTTACTATGTTTCATTAAATCAGGAAACACACCAGATTCGACGCTTGTAATAAATATAGTGGCTAGATAAGGTGCTATTATATCTATTATAGATAAAATAACTTTAACGGAAATCCCCCATAAGTCTGCCGTTTTCTTAACATCAATAGTTTACAATATTTAACGATATCTTTTGGCAATACTCTATGGAATTTAAAAGTATTTGAACAAGCCTTTACATTTTGTTTAAGCAATGATTCGGTGACAGTAGGAGAAGAATTCAATGATTTTGTTGTCAAAAAAGGAACATCAGTAAAATGTTTCTCAAAAGCCATAGCAACTTCTTGATTAGATCGAGTTAAACTATTGTTAATATTCAATTGAAAATCCGAGTTGCGCGGTTTGACCTTGCCCGTTTCACTATTTATTATTCTCCAGGTCATTTTAATTTTGTTGGATGCAGTTTTAATTTTGTTACTTAAATGTAAAACCTTAGCTGTGGAGCACACTTTTTAAATATTTTAGAATATGTTTTTACGTAATCTCTAAATATAACACTAGTATTATATGATCTTTCATTATAAAGCTCATATAACTTTCGCCTACTTTTATAAATTCCTACTGTCGCCCATTCATTAAATGATTTGCGACTGTTAAAAGAGAAGGTTTTAGAAGTAAATATTCTACTAAATTCACAAGTTATAATTTTAAATAACATACCATACAAATAATTAGCACTATTTTTAAATGAAAGTGATGCAAGTCATCGATAAACCTCCAAGCGATGGTCATTTATTGGAACAAACACAACTTTCTTATTTTTCTGTTTTTTGTGTATGTAAGGCAATGATACCAACGGTCCACAGTGATCTGAACTTAAATTTTGAATAATTGATTTATGCAAGGGCTTAATATCTGTAAAAATATTATCTATACAGATCGCACTAGGCTCAGCAATACGTGTTGGTTCTAAGAATAAATTAACAAGATTATACGATTTAAACAATGAGCTAAACTTAATACTAATGGTAGAAGTTTCAAGGAGATTGATGTTAAAGTCTCCACATATTACAACAGACTTGTTCTGTTTACTAAGTTTGAGCAAAACTTCTTCCACAATTCTTTCAAAATAGTCATAAGTGTCGACCACCGCCTATTAACAAATACAACACTTTTTTTACACATTTCTTTTTGGCTTTTTAAAAAGGGGTAAGCTCGTTCCTTGAAGCTCCCTAAATCATATCGGTCCGACAGTAGTGGACCGCCAAACATCCCGATGATGTGGATTTGTAAAATGCGTTGATGAAATTTTGTGGCTGGAATTAATCCGAACAATTCCTCTGAACACTCCCTGTGGTAAATGCGATAGAAAATGCAAAGGGATGCAACATATCTTCGTCTCGTCTTTCGTCTTCGTCGGTCGTCGACGATTTCAGCCGCTCTACGCTGGATGCGGTCAAGTGGAAAGAGCTGGTACTAGGGAGCCCCGGTCCGGGGATGAAAAGAGTATTCCATGTAAGGCCGAACCTGCCCTTTGTAAAGTTGCAAGCAGTGTGCCGGCATAAAATACCTTCCCGCTCTGCTGAGCACGCCAAGCTTTTTAGAGGCCAATTCAGCCTTCCCTTCCAAGTTACCACGAAACTACACGTTATTCGATATGTCAACGCCGAAGATTCCGATACTGGCTGAGGTAACAAGGGGAGTGCGCTGAAATTGAGGAGTCCTTTTTAGTAGTAAACATGCAAACTTGTGTCTTCTGGGCATTGAAATTAATTAGATTTAGTCGCCCCAATCCGAGATCTTATCCAGCAAAAACTCGACTTCAGACACAAGTTTGTTTCGGTACTCGGCGACGTTTTCCCGAGAAATATAGGCACAGCCGGTGTATAAAGCATCACCAGTGCACGTTGCTGGTTTGCAACATATTATTGATAAGCAGAAGAAACAGCGTAGGTGATAACACGTAGCCTTGTGGAACACCAGCATAAATGGGCTTGTAAATGGATCATGCACCTTCTACTACAACTTTGTTGCTCCAATCTGCAAAAAAACTGCTGATCCAGTTGCACAAATTCTCGGGAAGCCCATAAGAAGGCAGCTTCGATAGAAGCGCTTTGTGCCAAACCCGAACGAAGGCCTTCGCTATGTTCAAACTAACGGCCAGGGTCACCCTCTCTGCCTCCGCCAATTTATGAGTCAGGTAAGCCAGAAGATCACCAGCTGAGCAACCTTGACGGAAATCGTACTGGCGGTCACTTTTCAGTTGGTGATCCTCAACCTCATGAGCTGGCAGTTCACAATGATTTTCATTATTTTGGAGAACAAGTTGGATAGGTCTGAGCGGTCGTTTTTCAGTTATTTTTTAGGGATCTGGTGCACTAAAGCTGTCTTCTTTGAGTTCGAGACTACGCCTAGGAAGAAAGAGTTTTAGAAAAGACACATTACGACCGGTGCCAACTACTGGAAGAACTGGAAGGAACTCCATCAGGCCCACTCGACTTGACGTCTAGGGAGAGTAGTTCTATGCGCACACCGTATGTGTAAACCGTATCGTACCGACCTGAAGGCGAAATTATACTTCTTTTTAACAGCGCTGGTGAAGCACTCCTATTATAGCGCGATGCAATTTTACAGGAGCGACCAAACCAGGCACCACAGATGATAGAATAAAGAGTTCCATTCCCTGAAGTACCACATCAACGACAGAATCACGTTGGGATCATCCGGCGAGAAGCATACCCGCCCCTGTCCTCAAGGGAAGGATGCAAAAAATATCGCATCCTGTCCCAATCGGCCGATCTATAGTGCCAAACACGGCGGTGATCTGCAGAACGCAACCGCGATCGGAGTGTGAGTGTCACCATAGTCCGGATCAGACAATAGTCCAATAAACCAAGAGGGGCGTTGACGGTGACCTGATATCCGTCCGGATGAGAGGTCAGCAGAAGGTCCTACAGGAAAATTTGTGTCGGACCATATGCCAAAGCAAAGTCATAAACAGATCTTCCCGCATGATCGGTTAAACGAGAACCAATCCATTCAGAGTGGTGGTCGTTAAAATCACCACGATCGATAGAGATATATATAGATCACGATCTCTGCATATGGGACCTGTTGTAGCACGGAGTCTGCAGCGATTTGGACATGGTTGATGAGTTGGTCTGTGTTGGCATTACCTATAGAGGCACCCGTAGACGCGAGGATGGTCGTCGCTGACCTTCAAGACTGCTGAGGCGTCGAGAACAGATGTCCTCTCTGACGTATACGCAAACTCCAGCCCGAGGTACAAATGTGTTATAATTTGTACCCCGGATAGGAAAGAAGTATAGACCGGAGAGGACACCTGCGTCTCTGTTAGAAAGAGCAAGGTTGGCTTCGCCATCTTCAGATGGTACCTAGTGGACTTCGTTAACGTTCGAATGAAATCCCCTGATGTTTTAGAAATTCACGGATAGCGTGGCAGAGGTCATCTTTGTCTTATTGCTCTACTTGCCACGAGCAGTATTAGTCTCTCACCAGAATACGCGAGGCAGCCTCAGCACCCGCGCTAATGAAGAGTAGGGTAGCTTGGACGTGGATGCTCAGCCAGGGATTCTCCAATACCAGGGGTGCTGGTACCCTCCTGGGATGGTTTCTTATTTAATTACACTACCATATTAGGGGAAGAGGGGTTAGGCCTCCGACCACCTGCACTTAACAGGCGAAGTAAACTTCTACTTCACGCTGGTTATCTGTAAGGTCGTGGGTCTCCTCGGTTCGAGCCGGTCCACCCATTCATTACATTCATTCATTACAGCTCTTCATTTCATGTCTTACCAGGTCGTCACTCCATCTAGTCTGGCTCACCCGTGCGACAGCAAAAGCTGCCGTGTGGCTCTTCCACTGTTATGTTGTCTGCCTATATTATTAACTGTAATCTACTTCGTCATTGTTTATGCGTTACACATAATACTTAGTAGTAAGTAGCTTTGCTTTATTATGCCCTGCAGTGGGCGACAAGGAGCTGATGATGAAGTAGTTTTGCACCTTTAAAGTATTTCGTTTAGTTTAAATAGGGCCCCAACTTCATTTTTGCCCCGGGGCCCTTAATTACATAGCTACGCCACTGCCTCTTTGTTCAGTACTCCAGAACTTTAGTTTATTTTTGTTTGAAATACTGAATGTAGGTATCTACATTGTGTATCTTTGTAGTAACGTAATATTAATGGTTATCAAATGTAATCTTCACGTTTTCAACGTGTTGGTCTTAATATTTTTCTATAAAACTAACTTGGCAAAGTTACCATACTAGCTGTGCCACAATGTGACGGTTACTTTGCCATGTTTTGCTACAACCAAGGTTTGTCACTTTCAACCTATAATTTTAACCGATTACAACTATTTAAACAAACTATTCTGTACTTGACATTCTATGCATGTTTGTATCGATGTTTCACCGTAGCAGCCCATTAGACCGATTTTACCAAATGAGTCGTCAATCAATTCATCTTTATCAAAAGTGAAGGGAAAGAAAAGGGAAATCTATATTATTTTTACTGCGTTGTTAGGCATTAATAATATTATTACTACTCAATATTTTTCATAATTTGAACTTAGTGTATTGATATTATACAAAACATTAATTGTCATTTTTAATGATTATTAATGTTTTGCTATTGTAGGAAAACAATATTTAGATTGATTACAATAATTATGACCTGACATCATTTTATTATGACGCGTAATAAAATGATGACGATGACTAATAAAACAACGAATACATGTTAAAAATGATTGTGACAAGCTTTTTTTATCTATACTATAATTGATTTATAATATACGATCATGTATAACGTCCATGTCGCACCTATGCCGGTAGTTGTTGGGAGCACTAAGCTCGAAGTTGTTGACGAGTATGTTTACCTGGGACAAATAGTCCGACTAGGTAAGTCAACCTTCGACCGAGAGGTCAATCGGCGGATTCAACTCGGCTGGGCAGCGTTCAGGAAATTACGGCACATCTTCTCGTCAGGTATACCTCAAAACTTGAAAACGAGACTGTACAACCAGTGCGTGTTTCCAGTGATGACCTATGGAACTGAGACATGGTCCTTCACTGCTGGCCTTATGGGAAGCTCAAGGTCGCTCAGCGAGCTATGGAGAGGGCTATGCTCGGAGTTTATCTGCGTGACAAACTTAGAAATGAGGATATCCGCAGTAGAACCAGAGTGACCGACATAGCCCAACGGATTAGTAAGCTGAAGTGGCAATGGGCCGGCCATATAGCTCGAAGAACCGACAACCGATGGGGAAAAAAGGTTCTCGAGTGGCGGCCTCGTACCGGCGGACGACGTGTAGGGTGTGACCCCCACTAGATGGAGTAACGACCTATGAAACGAATATGCGAAAATTACGTTTTATGTTATAATTTCGATATATAGTGAACATTATGGTGAAGTTGTTTTCAACAATAATTTAAAATTAAAAATGTTGTTCAACCGACTTCAATATAAATTATTAAGAATAACTCAAAAACTATAAGTCAGACCTTGATCAAATTTATATGGGACCACATGTGAAGCACCAGCTTTCAAATAAAAAAAGAATCATCGAAATCGGTTCACCCAGAAAGCAGTTTGGAAGTAACACACATAAAAAAAACATACAGTCGAATTGAGTACCTCCTCCTGTTTGAAGTTGGTAGAAAAATGGCGTTGGTCAAAGCGTAATAAAGTATATGCCTATGATTTCACTTATTTTTTTATTTTTAGAGGCTCCTACTGAGTATATCGATATATGTATTTCATTTCTTTATGAAAATCGAGTGTTTCTGTCTTTTTTCTTTCTTCATAGTTATTTGATTTTAACATATATATATATATATATATATATATATTGAATTTAAACATATGGGGATTCGTCAGATTTGCCTTAGTTGTAGAAGTGACATATAATATTTGAATTTTTTTCTTTTCAGTAAACTTGTTTGGTTTTGTTATTTATTACTGTTTTAATCATTGAACTTGTTTACGCAACTTTTGTTTAATAAATTGTTTGATTTTGATGTTTGATGACTTTTTTTACACACAAAAATTATTTTTCAAATAATAAAACTACCCCTTCCCTCTCCTTACAGTTTCCTTCTACTGCTGGTCATAGGCCATGGAAATAAAGGGGAGCACAAAATTTTACTGCCACAAATATCACCCACATTTGCAACGCTGCCCTAAACATCGCTTGAAGCATCCGCGTTCCACCGAGATTATTTAGTAAAAATGTTCGTCTGTTTTTCCTCCCACAATTTTTTCTTATCACTATTGCAACAAACACCGATAAAGCCTATAAAAACCCCCGCTCAACATAGGCCTCCACTATATGCCTCATAGAGGGTATATTTGTCACAGTTGCCACGCTTGGCAAGCGGGTTGGCAACCACAGTTTTTTTATTTTTAATCGTTATTAGGAAGACGCTGCTGCCCATCTCCTGATTTATTTCCCTCTGTCGCCTCTAGACATGAGTGATATTGTCATAGTTGCCACGCTTGGCAAGCGGGTTGCAACCACAGTTTTTTTTATTTTTAGTCGTTATTAGGATGACGCTGCTGCCCATCTCCTGATTTATTTCCCTCTGTCGCCTCTAAACATGAGTAATAAATAACATCACGGTGAAAAAGTTCCAAAATAACGTTGTTCCTTCGCGCCGCCACCATACTATTTTCTCCATTGCTCCTGTCACTGATTTAACCAAACAAAATGAACTACGCATCTACACGGTAATTGATGATTTTTCAAAATATTTCATTTATCGACAAATCGTCTTGCAATCATCGTTACTCTAGCGCTCGCTTGACCTTCATACAAATAATTCGATATTTTAATTGTTGATTATTTTTTTATTTTTGGATAAGAACATAGTAATGACTCTAAGGCTGAGATCTATAGACCATACTTTGACTTTGTTCAGACTTTACTTTCGAGTTAAGGCAATGTCGGTATTTATAGAGCTGACTTCGAAGTCGTGCTGAGTGCGCGCTTAGCAAAGCCTAAGTCAACGATATCGACGACTTAAGTAAAACTCAGGATATTATTCAAAACCACCGTATTACTTTTAAATTGTTGTTTTTATGTTACTCTAATTAATTATAACAATAAATGGGTAGTTTTAGGCCGTCTTCTAGTTTTAAATAGCATTAATCCATTTTCTATTTACGTAATTTCAATCTTATTTCGAATTTCTTAAAATCTTTTTTTCTGATTTTGCACTCATCTCATCCGTTCCCGTTCTCATACGCCCGTTTTCTATTTCATGTAATAATAATTTATTTATGAAATACAATTTGACAGTTTTCGATTTTAATATATATATATATATATATATATATATATATATATATATATATATATATATATATATATATATATATATATAACAAAACAAAACAAAATTACTTTATAATTTTATAAAGTAATTTTGATTTTAAATATATATATATCTTTTAATTTTATACAGTAAAGTCAAAAACATAATGCGTGGAACGAAGCATCCATTAATATTTGGACTGTCTGGGCCTTAGCATAAGCTTAGCTTAATCTTAGGCTATAAATTCTTCTTAATCTTAGCCTATAAAATCTTACAACTATAAATTCAGAATCAAAGATTATCCTAAGCATATACTCAGCTAAGTTTTTCGTAAGCTAAGTCTGAGCAAAGTCAAAGTACGATCTATAGATCTCAGCCTAAGTTATATTTACCATCATTTAAAAAAAATTGTCTTTGGCCTGACCTACTATACTCTTTGGCTTGACCATAGTTCCGACTAAGTTTGTCAAGGTCTGAGCAAAGATATTCTATACCTACGAAGTATATTATAATATCTTTGGGTCTGAGAGGTTAAAGTCCTAGCTTGCTACATATTTATTTATCTATGTTAAAGTCCTTCCAAAAATGGCAAAATTGCCAGGTTTCACCGTTTCACGGTAGTACATATTTTTTAAATCACTCCATGCAACATTAGCTTTATTTATAAGAGTTTAAAAATATTTTAATGCCTGAAGTTTTATTTTATCATTATTGATTTTAATATGTCTGCCTTTTAATATTTTATTTATATTATTGCACCAGCTCTTAGGCCATCTTTGAGGGTCTGAACTTTGTACAATTATTTTGATCAACAAATTGATGATAAGGGTCCTTGCTTTTTTATGTTTATTTCATGTTAAAAATGCAAATTTGATATTTATTAATAATTTAATGATTTAAAATATCCCATTTTGGGGGAATCATTGGTCAAATGTTTTTAATTATTTTTATTATATCTTCAACACATTAATGTTTTTGCTTGCGGTGGGGTTGTCTTACAGAGGTCATATTACAATTATTATCTGGGGGCACTGTAGTGCCTCCGCTAAGTCGAGCAAAAAAGCGGCACGGCCGTACCATCCTTTTCTCGAAGCAGTTCAGGCCATTTTCGACCATTTTTATAACTTCGTTGTGGATAAAACTAGAAGCCTGAATTCAGCAACCAAGCAGGCATTGTATAGGCACGGTATATTTCCAATTTTATTCAATTTGAACTACTAGTACTAGTCAAACTTTCTTAATTTTGTCACTCACTCACTAACTGACTGACCGATAGAACTGATCTGACATAGAAGCTTCAAATTTAGAATACAATTAGTGTTTAGTGTATAAATCAAGGAAAAACTAAAATATTTTGCAATTTCGGTCCAGTTTTCTAGATACACCAACTGCATAAATAACTTTGTAATCCCATATAAATATATAGGATCGCATGAAAACACAATGTATCTCACAAGTATCATCATCATCATTACAGCCCTTCACAAGTCCACTGATGAACATAGGCCTCCCCCACGGAACGCCACAAAGTACGTTCCCGAGCCACCTGCATCCATTGACTTTTTTAACTCCCTTAAATCTCATTGTAATAGGTAAAACTTTGTTTCACAGCATACTCGTATATGGTCTGAATTATGTTTTAGACACTTTTTATAAAATCTTATAGGAAATAAACAAAATCAAATCAAAGTGACTAACTTCAGTCAGTCAGTAATATCTGCAGTATCTGTGCTCTCTTGGGCAATTAATAATGTTTCGAAAATAAAATCAAAACAAAGTTGTTAAAGACAAATATTTATTTAACATTAATAATTAATATGTTTCAGTTGTAAAGACTTACTTGCACAAAATCCAAGACCACCTAATACACATTGTTAAAATTTGTGCTTTACTCTTCATTTTAGGTATTTTCTACCGACTTCAAAAAGGAGGAGGTACTCAATTCGACTGTATGTTTTTTTTATGTGTGTTACCTCACAACGGAAAATCATTATTATTATTTGAATCAAACACTTTTTTTTGGGCGAAGTTTTTTGCGACTTACCTGTATGCACAGTACCAGGTGTACCCAGGTAGGCCAGGCAAACAGTCAATTATCTGCTTATTGAGTGGACTGATACTTTTCAACAGTTTCATGATGCATCAAACACTTCATGAAAAATGCGTCATGAGCTCTCGGACCATATGTGTGGCTAATGCGATTGACAGTACGAAAATCGAATCTCTGAATATTATATATATATATATATATATATATAATATTATATGGTATTTTTGAAACGCTCCCGAAAACGAAGACAGATGATAGTACTAAGAATACCTATGATGATGGGACACAAAAAAATTCGATTCCGAGGAAAAAAAATCATCTTTTCACAACGTTTTAATAACTTTATTCACGCTCCATCATGTTATTACAGTTATTTGAAACGACATTTCACAAAAAAAAATCAAGAACGCCATAATTATCTCTCTGATGAATATAGAATATGATTTGTTTAGAGAAATTGATACGGATAGTATATTTATAAATTTTGACATGAAATCTAGAAAAGTTAGGTACCTACTTTGTAAAAGTTTAAAAAGTAATAACAGAAACAGATAAATAAATATAAACTATACACGTAGTTTAAGGTACACCATTGACAAAATATAACATTAGCTATTCCTAAAAATATAATATACTTAGTAATAAATATAAACTTTGAAATATGTACTAAAAATATTTACAATTATTTGTGTAGTATCGTCAGTTTCTTTCAGTTCTACTATGAAACACCAACAAAATTGTAACCTATAGACTGCAAATAAACGTATTGGGTATTGGTTTTTACCATTTTATACTTAAGAACCCATAGCAGATCAAGGGTCCCTCGATAAAATATGCTACGGGCCCCGCGCTTGCTTAATCCGGCAGTGGTAATGTATGTACATTAAAACATAAATAGCTTTGATAAGAATAAAGATGTTCATAATTTAAACACTAGGAACAAACATAAGCTTGTAATACCAGTTACTAGACTCCACAGAATTGGTAATTTATTTAAGGGGCATTGTATACGCTTTTACAAAAAAATTCCAGAAATGTACAAAATTTGTCAACAAACAAGTTTAAATGTTTTATTAAAGGGAAAATGTACAAAAAGTGTTATTGTAATATTAAAGAATACATCACTGAAAATAAACCCTGGGAATAAGGTGATCGCCACGATGCTGTTTCTATAAACATTTATTTTAAAAGTGTACAAACAAAATTATTGTAAAGTGAAAAATGTTTTAAAAAAAGTCCCGCCGGGTTTCTTGCTGGTTCTTCCCAGGACAGAGGTATTTTCCGAACCAGTGGTAAATAAAAAATGACTTTCAATAAGTATTATGCAATAATCTATATTATTCTATTCTATTCTTTGTAATATAAGATATTTACTAACCAGTAGGGACATTGTATAAAGAAATCAATTTATATTGTGCAAATATTGTTAAATTTAACACATCTAATGTTAATCAATAAGTAAGCAAAGAATTTTTAAACAATAAACATTTTAAAAATAACCGGTTTTTATTTTTTGTAATAGGAACTAACAATTAGCACAAGAAACATAAACAACTATTAATTACATTGCAGCACTTGTGTGACTTGTGCTATATAAAATAAAAATGGATGTGCAAATGAAGGGCGAGCTTAAAGCACTTTTATTTTAGCGCCATCTTTTAGAGAAACAGCGCAATAACGAAAATTAAATTTGAGTTGCGCATCTATCTCTATAATTATAGTATATATATATACAGTAATCTATGGGTTCTCGAGTGGCGACCTCGTACCGGCGGACAAAGTGTAGGGCATCCCCCCACTAGATGGAGTGACGACCTGGTAAGACATGCAGGAAGTCAGCCTCAGGACCGTGCTTTGTGGCATTCCTTGGGGGAGGCCTATGTTCAGCAGTAGACTTGTGAAGGACTGTAATGATGAATGATGAAAGATATTAATAAAATAAAATTACCTCTAGTGAAAGTATACTTAGTTCATTACAATTATCAGTTTTATATTAACCTTCGTTTTGGCGATTTGATATGATATTTGCCAGTTTGTCGTTTTTCTTTAATGATGATGCTTTCTTAGCATGTTGTATGTGATTATGTTAGTCGTTTTAACGTATTGTACATAAATAGATGTTTATTTATTTATTATACATAAATTTAATATTGTAATATTTATATTTTAAATTTGTATTAGCGATCCAGGTTCGCACAGGTGATTTCTGGATCTCAGCGCCACCAACCTGGTCAAAATATAGCTAAAAACCATGACCTCTTTAAGTACATCACAAAAATTTCATTAAAATCGGTCAAGCCGTTGAGAAGAAGAATTACGAACACACGTACACCGGAATTTCATGTATAAAGATATGAACGCTACCACCATATCAGATGACTCTTTGATTTGTATCAGCTTACTTGCATATGCTCTTTGTTCTAAGTTATTATACAGTTGCACACGCACAGTGGCGAGGCTTTGAGACATGCGTTCATTTCATCCCCCCTTGTGCCCCTCTCAATAACTAGCAGTGTGTAAAGTCGCCTGCGAGCAAAACGACAATAACGTCTATCAGTCAGAGCCTGGTTGCTGCGATTGTCCCGCACTTCCGCGCTGAAAAAGAGCGCCGCGGCCACCTTGCTCATGTTGCACGTTGGCATATCTTCGCTTGAAAGATTAAGTGTCAATTTGAACATCGAATATGCAATCCATCCACTATTGAGCAACGTTGCAGCGATGCCCGAGGAAGCTACAGTCAAGGCTAGGTATATCGCGGTACTTGCGAAGTTGGTTCACCATTATTGTTTTGCCTGTACCCCATGGTGCGTCAAGAAATAAGAGCACACTGTCTCCACGATATACGAGGGCGACACTAAAAGTTTTTAGAACTGGCCACTTGTAAACGCTATAATAAAAAAATAAGTTCAAATTTTGAAAATGGAACTCTTTGCCAATATTATTGTGTAGGTATGTATTTTATTAATTTGTCATTTGTTTACGATTTGGCGGCAAATTGAAAATTGTCTGTGTCACGTCAGCATGAATTTAACGCGAGAAAATTTTTGTACAATGATTTTTTATGACTTTCGATGTCATTTAAGTCAACAAGAAAGTTATGATAGACTTCAATTGGCCTTTCACGATGAAGCACCATCTCGTGCCACTGTTTACAACTAGTTTAATGAGTTTAAACGTGGTCGCACTAATCTCACCGATGATCTGCGTGAGGGACGGCCTTCTACGGCGACGACTGAAGATAACATCAGTGTTGTGCGGCGTATGATAAAGACTGACAAAAGAGTGACTTATCAGCAGATTCATACAAGCTTAGGCATCGGTATGAGTCAAGTGCACAAAATCCTCCATGAACATTTAGCGGTCAGGAAGCTTTGTGCCCGGTGGATACCTCATAATTTGACAGAGGCCCAAAAACTCAGTCGTGTTGATTGGTGTCATGAAATGGTTCAAAGATTTAACGGAGGTGACTCAAATGCTGTGTTCGACATACTTACGGGTGACAAAAGCTGGATTTATTGTTATGATCCTGAAACTAAGAGACAGTCTGCTGTCTGGGTGTTTCCTTCCGAGGAGTTGCCAACTAAAGTGAAGAGAGGTCGAAGCGTGGGAAAAAAGATGGTGGCCTCGTTCTTCGGAAGGACAGGTCATTTCGCAACAATTGTTTTAGAAGATCGAAAAACAGTTACTGCAGAGTGGCACACTAACAATTGTTTGCCACTTGTCTTGGAAAAAGTTCGGGAGAAACGACCTCGCAGTAGGATCCTCCTTCACCACGACAATGCCTCGTCGCACACCGCCAAGCAAACAATCGACTACTTGGCGACGCCAGACGTGGAATTACTGGGTCACCCGCCCTGTAGCCCCGACCTTGCACCTTGCGATTTTTTATTTATTTCCGAAAATAAAAGAAAAACTTCAAGGAAAACGTTTTATGGACGCCGAGGAAGCAGTGGCTGCGTTTCAAAATGCCGTCGAAAAGACCCCTAAGGACGAGTGGGCAAAATGCTTTTCTCAGTGGTTTCAACGGATGCAGCGATGTATTGATGTAAATGGACACTATTTTGAAAAAATATAATAAAACTAATAACTTGCTAGTTTGTTCAGTTTTTGATTTTCTAAGAACTTTCAGTGTCACCCTCGTATGCACTGTAGAAGCAAACGTAGCGCCATTTCTTTCATGTAAATTTCTAAATCATCGACATGATAGCTGCACTGCTCACATCGTTTGATAATTCTCCCCTTCGCTGCAGTGTCGGCAAAACAAAAATGTGATTTTTGTCAGATATTGATACAATTCTACCTTCAATTAACTTCAACGCTTTATTGATGCATCATATATACGCATATATCACGCATAATTAAATCAGGTGGGAAGAAACCATTACTGAGCTTAGTGTTAATGTTTAGCATGTATGATTTCATTTCTTTATACATACATATCTATATATATATATATATATAGCGCACACTCTATTAAACAATTTGAATTATATTTGGCTAATTATAAAATCCACATTTTTTACATGTTATTACAGGACTAAATCTCTATATCAAATTTGATCAATGTGCGTTCAGCCATTTCAGTGTGGAATGAAAATTCTACTTGTAGAATTATGCTAAGAGCTAAACAACTATCTCAAAATAATCGTGCTTTTGTCATGATCAAAAGTATCCTGTCTGTTTCATTAAAAGACCTAAGTAAGACACCTTCATACTTAATTTCATTAAAAATCCGTTCAGAATTACGCTCCAGATCTATCCCGCCGGAGCCGTTCATTTTTCCTTGATTAAAGGTAGGCTATTTATTTCCTATCAGGTGGACTGTCTTCTCATTTGTCTGTCACCTTACATATACAAAAATTTATAAAAATATCTAACATAAAATAATACTACCTAGTTATTAGAAGCTTGTTTGTATTTCTTATCAGTTATTAAACTATGATAAAACAAGTTGCATAGTATGAGTGCATTTTAATGAAAAAGCCAGATATAATTGAAAACATTTGAATTAAAAAAGAAAAGTTTTTTGGAAATCTATTACTCTACAATCGAAATTACGTATCGAGGGTTACTAAAATTGCAAAACTCAATCTTTTAAAATAAAAATAAAATGTTATGTTCGGTGATACGTGAAAGCCGATAGTTTTCAAATATAAAAACTCATAATTATTGTTAAGTCAATGTCATTATTATAAATATTGAAATGACATTACGTACATACTTTATGTAAAAATATGAGTTATTTTTATTTTCCTTTTATATTATATCAATAAAATGGTTACATCATCAAAACATATAGTTCCATTTGGTTCAGGGGTAAAAAGATTCGGCAAAAACACCGGTCATCCTAATTTAGATCGCAGTGGACTTCACGTTAAGAGACCTGATGGTTGTGATCCTTGTCTTTATCATCCACAACCTATTAATGAAATATTTGACTTTAGAAAACGTAACAAAAAGAACATTGACCCGTGGAGATACAAAAGTGAATTAGAAGATTGGTCAAAAAATCTGGGCTACAGAAACCAAAAAATACTTGAACAAAAGAGATGGTTTGATTCCATATTAGGCCCAGCATGGCATACTATATTAGAACCCGCTAAATACGAAGCTGCCTGCAAAAATGTTGGTTTCGGGAGAACAATTCGATTTAGATCGACAACTAATACAAGCCCTAATCCAGGTACTTATTATAAAGCTGTACCTTTTAAATCTCTCTTTGGGCCACACTCAAGTAAACCAACATTTGAGATGAGAGAACTATGTAGATTCAAAGATAAATCTCCAAAATGGTCGCTACCACCAAATCGTTACCATATCATAGATAAAAACAGCATTCAAGAAAAATCTAAGAAATTAGTATCTCGAAGAGGGCCTTACGATTTATTCACTGGGGTGCGTGATGAAAGTACAATAAAAACTCATTTTAATACACCTTCAAAGTGCCTTCAAAGTGCTGCCACCTGGCCTATCGCTCTTGAAGGAGCTTTGGAAACTTATAAAAAATCACATTTCGGCGTAATGAATAAAACCAATAGAGAAAAACCATGCAGAAGCCGTAATACACTAGTCGATTTAGCAATGTGCCTGCGGAAGCCAGAAGAACCGGGGCCGGCGGACACAAATATCGATAAACCTAATTTTTTTAAGCAAAACAAGTACGGATTCAACAGTTCAGATGATAAGCCCCCTGGATATCAACGCGTCGTAGTATGGCCTGCTGTGGGACGATATAATATTAAAGGAATTACTTGTGGAATAGTAGGTCAGGGACATCGCCATTTATTCTTAAGCAAACAAAGCAGAACAATTGGCGCAATTTTACCAAAACCCATGAACTCTTTCTAAAAGAACGGGTACCTAGAACTTATGTTACAATTTTAATAAACATCTTAGTAATAACTCGGCAAGTTACTCTACAGGATTATTCAAAATTCAGCTACTAAATAAAAAACATTTATTTGCAAAAGTTTGTTTCAATTGAGGAACAAATCTAAATAAGAATTCATAAACAACTACTAATTAATTTACTGTGACTAACAACATTTTTATTTTCATTACTCAACAATGCTGAGAAATGTGATATAAGTTTAGTTTTGCTCCCCAATCTTTCATTCCTCTTTATTGTAATATTCACTTAAAATGAAATACAATTACATTTTTACATTTTAGAATTAGTATTTATAAATCGCATTTGGGCGACCATTTTGATTTCATATAATAATATTTTTTTAAAAAGGCCCAAAAACACGCCGGCAATTAACATTACCAATCAACTATATACAATCTAACTTCAAAGCGAAGATAATATAGCACTGTAGCTATTTTTGTGAAAAATAAGATTTTATTCTTACCAGCAAATATTTATTTAATTATTAATATACAAAACAAATTAGAGTTGCAAATAACAGAACACTCATTGAGTGGATTATTCCTAAGCTAATCCTAACAATAATATCTAAATAAATTTAAGCACATAATAAAGAGACGGTGCTCCTAAACTTCACACGGTTCACTTTATCAAGTATTTTACTAAGCAAGCAAGTTAAGTATTACAACATCTGTATGTGTATTATTATAATATAATAATTTGAAATGTGTAGATTAAAATCGAGACTGACAAAAGCTTGCATAAATAATAGGCGGATGATCAACTACATTTACAAAAAGGAAATTTATTTTGAACCAACCCAACAATCATCATGAGAAACTATTTATTTTGTTTCGTAAATGTTATGTGAACAAATAATTATAATCAGTTAGTTTCGAAGCGAACATAATATTGTGTGTATATAAATTTAATATAAGAATTATTCAGAAGGCCTGCTTCTAACTTATTGCCCAAAACCAACTAAAGGCTCGCGGACATACAAGGATTACAGGAATTACTTACGTATATAAAATATTTAAAAAAAATTTTAACATGCGGCACAATCAACATCAGACACGGTAATCACTACCTTTTTAACGCCGGATAAAAACAGAGAAGTGTTATAATAATGTTTGTAGTGTGTATCTGTGTATATGTGTATCTGTGTGTCCGTCTGTGGCCTCATAGCACATGAGTAAAGAAACCGTACCGCACAGAGGCAAAGCTTCATACAACCGCTCTATGATAGGTACACTACTACAAGCTTGAGGCGCGTGTGTGCGTGAGCACTGGCGGCTCGTCACGTACAGAGAGAAACTGCTTTAAACCGGCTCTGCCAGTGCTCAAACTCAGGGTGATGTAAAGAATAATAAGTGTCAAATTTTGTTTTTTAAAGAATAATTTGTATCAAATGAAATATAAAAAAAGTGTAAGTATGGTTTACTAATATCTACGTAGATTTAAATCTTATCGAGGTTGCCGCAATAGATACCGCTGATTTTGTAAATATAATTATTAACTTGTTTAATTTATTAAACTCAAGTACACTGCGATCTCCCAATAAATATAAAAGAGCTTTTCGATGCGATAGTTATCAAATAGAGTTTTTAGAAGAAATGCTAACATTTTTCAGGAACTTAAAATTAATAAGAAGTGATAGGCAGAAAAACGTTAGAAATAGCATGAATTTCATTAACGGATTTCAAGTGTCTATAAAATCTTTAATAAAACTTCATGAAGAATTAAAATCAGAAGAAATTAAGTTTTTATATTTAAGAGACCTCTCAATCGAGATTGTCTCGAAAATTTCTTTGGCAAAGTCAGACAGGTGGGTGGTAATTGACAGGAACCAACATGTCGACAATTTAGTATTGCCATCAATAAGATGTTTATAACCAATTAAGGAAACCTTAAAATACTAATTGTGAATACGATTTCGATATGTTACTTATGAAAGCAGACGATTGTCGTATTTTAATACACCATCACTGCAACCTGACGATGTTACTGCCCTTGGGTTAACAGTAGGAACAAATGATTATCGATTTGATTTACCAGAAAAAAATGGTTTAGTCTGTGTGTCGGGATATTTGTATAGAAAATGTTGTTTCGAACACCACAAATGTAAGAAAATAAAATTGTACGTTAGATCTGAACAAACTATAAATATGGGAAAATATTATTTTTCATCCATTACAAGGATTTTAATAAAGATAGTGTTCAATAGGGTTTTATAATAATACTTTCTGACAATTTAACCGCATTTGTTGAATTGCTGGAGCAAAAATATTTTTACCTCGAAAGAAATATTGTAAATATTGGTAGTGAAATATTAAAACGTGTGCAAGATTGTATATTTGTTATGACATGAGAGTGCTTTCCAATAGATTATTTAAAAAATACATTTGTTGAAGAACAATAATTATTAAAGTAAAATATTTAGATTACGTAGGAGGATAAAATTAAATAAACGTTTTGTTTATTTAATTTTATCCTCCTGTGCCAACCCTACCAAGATAAAAATTTTGACAGCTCCTTAGAAGCTTTGTCTCTCTACGGTTTCTTTACTCATGTGATCATAGCTCCTGAACGGATGTACCGATTTTGATTTAGTTTTTGTCGTTTGAAGGGTGTCTTAATCTAGTGTTTCTTAGCTGTTTCAAGAAAATCTGTTCAGCCGTTTGAAGATCATGAGCTCTTTTTGTTTCGGTAGTTTTTAAATTTTTTAATTTTATTTATCATTATCAATTTTTTTTTAATATCAATGCACAATGAACCAAATGGGATGGATACTAAACAATTAAAAATTACATTTAAAACTTTCGCAATGGAGACAAAAATCGTATATAATTGACAATTTTTTTTGTCTGTCCAGTCTTCAACTGCATGAAACTATTTTGTACTCGTACAGTATGATAATTATTATGCTCTAATTGTCTGGTTATAGGTCTGTAAGATATTGAAGAGTTGTAAAAAATATATATGATTGAGACATAAGGCAGGCAACAAATCTTTAAGTTAATATAACAGTATCTGACTTCTTAATATTTACAATTCAGCTATTATAAATGCATGTTTAAATTTACATTAATGTTTTTTTAAAGTTTTTTACAATTTACAGAAGTTGCATTGTGCTATAAATGTTTACGTTGAATTTGATAAAATACGATAACAAAAAATATGTTATTGATAAGAAAAACATTACAAACAAAGATGTGACTTTTGCACTAGTACAATTTTTATAGATTTTGATATTGAGTTTTACTTGAAAATAGTAAGTTGTTAATAATCAACCAACTAATAGCACTTTAATTGATCATGCATAACAGTCATAAACATTATATATTTTTCATCTCAGAACATGTCAGGAATTTTGGAAACGAAACGAACTATAAACAAATATAATTTTATTGTAATTAATATATATGTCAAAACATTTAAAAAATATATCAACGAAAATATCAACACTGGATCAGTACCCTTAGCACAAGTTTATTACACTAAAGTTTCCCTAGATAGTATGGAAATATGAACGGCGTTCGTGGCATACGTGAAAAGAACTGTCTTGTCATACAAAATCACTCAATAGCGATACGAATAGAAAACTCATACTCAGGGAGCTGTTCGACTAACATAGACGGGATAGAGAAACTTTTATTTCTTTTTCTTAAAAAAGAGCTCGTGCCGTCTCATTATAAAACCTAATATATTTATAGTCTCGGGTCTGAACTATGGTTTATGAAGTCTTTGTCATGAGAGGACTTTAGTCGAACGTCCACCGCGAACTAAACTATTTGAAAACTAGGCTCAGTGAACTAAGCTAAGCTAACCTGCAAAAAGGTTGCACGTCCACCGAAAAATAAGCTAAAACAAACAACACTAAGCGAAAGGCGCTAGAGGGGTAAGGTGAGGGCGTGAGAGGCGCTTAGCTTAGTTCGCATAGTTTCGGATCGGCCTACACAACTAAGTTAGTTTGACTTTGTTTGGCTATTTTATCTAGCCAAACAAAGTCCTATGCCAGCTAATGCATAATTTGCAGTGGACGCACATGTATAAAAAACTGCCTCAGCTATGCGAGCTAAGATAAACTAAGTTAATTTATAAAAACAATTCTTCTACACACATTATTTTTATTTATGAGTAGTATAACCACTAAATCCTAAAAGGCATCATAGGTTGACATATTTGTTACTACATAGAAAGGACCAGAGTTTAAAACTTGAATAAAAAGCACTCCCTAAAATTTGTTCTGCACAAAGCTTTTCTAATAAATCTATGAACTCTGCTCCATTCACTTCTTAATTTTCATTCTAAATGTAGACCTCTAGTAACAATGCAATGTAGGTTCATACACTAAGGTTTTACATAGTATACATTATATTGTAACAACGAAATTACTACTTAGTATTAGAATGTAAAAAATGGAAAAAAATATCTTTAATATAATAACACAATAACAAAATATTGAAACCAAGTGCCTATATGTGACTAAATAAAACTCACAAACGTCTAGTTTTCCATAATTTTTTTAACAGTCACAAAGATTTACAGCATATAAAATTGATGTTAATTGCAATGGATAAATAAATACCAATCTCTTTAAATCTAAATTAATATTCTCACGCACTTTGCCTATGAAATACGCATCAGAAAATTTAACAACAACAATCTTAATGCTTTTCGAAATAATATTACGATTCACTGAACAAGTTATTAGACAGATTTAAATGTAGCTCTGCCATAAAGAATATATGTTTTCACTTTTACACATATCCTTATAGGTTTACATATAATATTCGATTAACTAGTCATAGGTCACTTACACGTTTTGACTGGCACCACATTCAATAAAGAGTGTTACGTCCAGCACGGTAAGTTTTGTTGGCATATTTTCACCGTTGTGTCGTTCTACGCACAGCTTTTCTAACGCGCCGAACTGAAGTGTTTGGTGCACTACCCATGTTAAATTGTGGTGTGCCTTGATTGGACCCAAAGTTATAAACAGGACTTTGATATTGTTGAGAAATTTGTTGCTGCTGCTGAAACAAAATAAATATTTCTTTATAGCACATATATAAACAATATTTACACATAAACAAAAATGCCTGCCTTAGGTTGATGCAGAAATGAAATAATATACCCCAGACCGAATTTAGACTCAACGGAAATTAGTTGTTGAGGAGAGAATTAGATCACAAGTGTGTATACAAGCACATGTGTACCCTCTATTTCCTTACTCCGTTAGGACGACACTCCGATACGACCGAAAAGAGATCAGGCGCAGGGGCAACGGCTTTACATGCTTTCCGAGGGACGGGGGTACAACACCGTTAATTTCCTGAAAAACCCAATAACTGATTTTAGCTCGACCCGGAATTCGAATCCAGGTTGTCGGTTCTTCGAGCTACATGATCGGCTAATTGCCACTTCAGCTTACTGATCCGCTAGACTATGTCAGTTACTTTCGTTATTCAGAGCATATCCTCATTACGGACTTTAACCCACAGAGAATTGCAAAACTGCTCTTTCCATTGCACAATGAACAACAAATTTTGAGCTTCCTGATACAACTATCAGTAAAGGGCCACGTTTTAGCTCCGTAAGTCAACACTCACAACATGCACTGGTTGTACACCTTCGTCTTAAGATTCCGAGGAATATCAGACAAAAAGATTTGTCGCAGTTTCCGAACGCACCCTAGCCAAATTGGATTTATTGGTTCACACCCTAGCCAAATTGGAGTTGTTCAAAGCTCGCTCTTGCTCGAAGTTGGACTTACCTAATCGGACACCAGATACACATATTCGTCAACAACTTCAAACATAGTGTTTCCAACAACTATCAGTATAGGCGTAACGTACGGACGTTAGAAGATGAGTAACGTATTCGCCATTTTTGTTTTTGTTTTATAGGATAGGGTGACAAACGAGCACACAGTCCACCTGATGGTAAGTGGTTGCTGTGACCCATAGACATCTACATCTATCTTCAATAAAGAATCAAAATGCAGATGCGTTGTCACCCGTGAGGACTAAGATGGAATGCCTCTTTTCCAGTAAAAAGGGTCTCCGGTTCTCTACACTCACCATATGAAACACAGCAGTGTTAAGCTGCTATTTTACGCTAGTATTCTATGAGAGCGTAGTCCTTCCCCGGTCGAGCCGACCCATTCGTACTACAACTATACTACTAATATAGCTGCAGCATGGCTCTACCACGTACGAAATTACTTATTAATGTTAATATCGTATCCTTTCGGGTATATAACCTCACCCTGTCTTAGGGTGCGTACAGATTAAGTAACATGTTGTGTAACTTGTGTTTTATAACACGTCCATGTTATGTTACATTGTTTTTCAACATTGCAACATATAGCAATACTGTACACATTAGACTAACAATGCAATATAAATAGCGTGGAAACCAACATATCAGTTGAGGACTGAAGTCTCATTTCCAGTCTAGCAGCCATTAAATTAAGAGCATGATCAGTCAGTTGCAATATTATGCTGTGACAGCATGGACAGTTCCCACAAGCTTATCAATGATATTGTCCACCATATTGCAATCTTCGAGGCACTGGAAACGATTTTGTAGTAAATAAAAACTTGAAGACACTTCAAATTGTTCCTAAACAGCTTGAGGGACAAACTATGAAATTTGTGAATTTGAATGTATGACTGGGAATCATAACTCACATGCAACAAATCAAATGTTTAAAGATTTCAACAGTTGTTTATGTGAATTTTGCTGTTCAACAATACCTCAAAACTGATTTATCAGGCAGACATCTTAATGGAAACCGACAGTCTTAACTAAATGTTGATTACATTAATTTTACAAAATGTAAGTTATATTCGCTTAACTAATGAAATATTGTTTATTAAAAAAAAATGTCTTCTTTTTTTTTAAATTTTATGATGGACATTACATACAACTAAAATTAAAACTTTTCGAGCTGGGCCAGACTGACAACGCATTGTGGGCAATCTATTTGTGAGGTCTTATGTTTAGCAGTGGACTTTTTATCAAAATCTTTTAAGCTAATAATAGAAATTAAGCATTTTATTTTACCTGTCCAAATCCAAATACGCCAGTGCCAAGCTGTTGTGCACCAAAATTAAAACTTGTAGCAGCAGCAGGGGCTTGCGAAGGGACTTCAAATGATGGCATTGAAGGATTGAGTGTGAAAGTATTAGTTACAATAACATTTGAATGTTTATTTCCAAATAGTCCAATAGGAGTGGGGCCACTACCTTGTTGCGGCGAACCAAAAATATTTGGTGTTGTTTGATTCTGAGTTGGATTAGAAAATAACGAAGAAGCATTAGAGCTTTGATTCTCTGTTGGAAATACATTCTGAGTATTATTAGTCCCAAAGGCAGATCCAGCATTACTAGTATTAAAAGGTGTAGATGTATCAAAAGTAAATGTTGAAGAACTCGATAAGGGGTTGCTGTTAGTTGCATTTGGTACAAACAAATTTCCAGAAGTATTGTTTGTACTTGACCAAATGTTTTCATTTTGTGGTTGTAGTGGTGTAGATACAGCACCAAATATGTTACTTAACGGAGTTGTTGGTAAAATGTTGTTAGCTTTCAAACTATTTCCTGTGTTCAAAGTATCATTTCCCGAGTCACTAACATTTATTTGATTTCCTGATGAAAGTCCATTATTTCCTGTTGAAAGTACATTATTCGCTGACAAACTATTACTGTTTATAGAACTTCCAGTTGTTAAGCCACTGCCGCTACCAAGTGAGCCTCCTGGTACTGAAGGACCTGTTTGTACTGTATTCGCAGTTGGAAGAGTAAACTTGTTCGAATTAGTATTTGCATTTGTAGTTGCCCCAAATGTGGCATTAAATATAGATGGTGCATCCGTTTTATTTGTATTTCCGAAACTAAAATTAAATTTCGGTTTTTCAGGTTGAGATAAAGCAGTTTGATTGCTACTGCCAAAGCTGAACAATACTGTAGATGTTGTAAATGTTGGAACTTCATTTGCTGTTGTAGTGGTAGATTTATTCTTTTGAAAGAAATTTAATGTTGACGGAACTGCATCAACTTTTTGGAACAACGATACTGCTGGTGAAGTATTACTGTCACTTTTTTGAAACAACGAGGAAGAAGTGGTTACTGGCGCAAGTAGCGACAAAGAATTACTAGATGTAGTAGTAGCATTTGCAACAGGGACAGTAAATGAGTTTGTAGCTGGTTTAAGGCCTGTTCCTGTGAAAGAAAAAGTACTCGGCTTATTTACATCACTTGCTGCCGTGGTTTGCAAAATTAAGGGCGTGAATGTTAAGCTTTTTTCTACTGCAATTGTGCTGGGTACAACTTCAGTTTCAATAGGTTTAAGTGGTTTATCATCGGATACTGCAGATGTCACTGAAGATGTAAATATATTCACTGGTTCTTTAGGAGCATCTTGTGTTGATTTAGAGAGTTTAAACTCCACTGTTGGTACTTCCTGTGACTTTTCAATTGAATTAATTGCTGAATCCTGTTTCTCATCATTTTGTGTTAAATTCGTGTTTTTAGATGAATCATTAGCCGTTTGCTTTGGAATACCAAAAGTAAACTTCAATTTTGGAATCTCTGCCACCTTTTTTGATTCATCTGTTACTGATTTTTCTTCAATTTTCTTTGTAGGTATACCAAAAGTAAAAGTTGGTGTATTAGCTAAAATATTATTGTTTGCCTCAAATTCTTCACTTTTAGATGTTTGTACAGTTTTTTGTTTCATTTCTTTTTCTTGGTTTGATTTAATTTCTTGAGCTTTTGGATCAATTCCAAACTTGAATGTGGTATTTACATTCATACCAAAGTTGAAGTTTATATGTTTCGACTCTTTTAGAGCCCCCAGCTTTTCTGTCTCACAGCAAACACATTTAGTCTTATCACTATCATTTCTGACCAAACAGTTAGAACATTCCCATTTATCAGTCTGTGATTTAACAATGTTTTGAAATGTATTATCATGTGGTTTAAATGAAGATGACAAAAGTTTACTTGTTGGGATAATTGAAATCACAGGTTTGCTCTTGAGAGTTGTACCAGGTTTAACTCCGCCACATGCAACACATTTATCTACAGTACTTTTATTATTAATCCAACAGTCATTACACTTCCAATCACTATCATTTTTATTAGCTTTCTTTTCAACAAGAACGGACAATTTGGGATTTTTACCACCACAACAAACGCACTTTTCGGCTGTCTCTTCATTACTAACCCAACAATCTTCACAATTCCATTTCGAAACCTCTGAAACTGATACGATTTGCAACTTATTGCTATTACCTTTTTCAGTTTTTTGGCAACAAGGGCATTTACTAACATTGGTTTGATTTATTAGTTCAGAATTGCAGATTGAACACTTAACAAGTGCTTTATTTTCCTGCGTTATCTTTTTGGCAGAACAACATACACAATTAGTAACATTAGCTTTATTTTTCACCCAACAATCTGGACATGTCCAATCTTTAGATATCTCGACAGACACTTTATTCTCATTATTTGGTGATGAACTAACAAAAATGTTTACATCTTTTTCCTTACTTACAGCTGTTTCTTCAACATTCTTCCCTGGAATATCGAAAGTAAATTTAGGTATTGTTGAACTAAATGACATATCTTTTGATAAAATAACAGGGGTTGAAAATTTATAACGTTTGATGGTTTTTTGTGTTTCTGACTCAACTAATTTTACACCACCTTTTGTTTTAAAATCTGAAGAAGTTGAAGTTTCTGTCACAGGAGTTGTAATAGACTGAACAGTAGAAGTTGATGATTTTGATACGATAGGACTACCAAAATTAAATTTGGGTAAATTATTTTGATCAATTTCCAAAACACCTGTGGGTAGCTTAACTGGAGTAGATATATTATTAAATTCAGAGCTTCCGCCTCTTTTTGTTCTTGTTACTCTGGTTTTTACTTTTTTTATTAACTTGTCACCATTATCCTTATTTGATGATTCACTGTAACAGAAGAGTGAAATTAGAATATCATTAAAATATAATAAAATATAAATAGCAATTATAAATGTACAAAATGTGATGATCCAAGTTGTAGTACTGCATAGTTTTTATTATAAAATGTATTATTCAAGTGCACCACTAATTAAAAGAAATCTTTAAGGAGCATAACCAGAGATGACCACTTGTTAGAACTTCAATAAACCTTGAACTCGATAGAATGATGGTATAATATCCAAAAAACAGTGTTGTTTTACAATATTCTATGTTTTAGTACTGAATTTGCCTTATTTGAAAATGATATAAAAATATTATGTGGGTGTGCAAGCAACCGATAGCATCAGTTGTTTCTTTTTGGTTTTCTTCTTTTTCCTTTTTTACGTATTTTCATGCAGTTTCTTCTCAGCAAATATGTTTATACAGCAAATGTATAAAAAAATTGCAGTGTTTACAGCACTTAATACTTTTAAGCGAAAACCGATTGTGTTAGAATATCCAGTTAGTTCAATAGAGTGACAGTTAAAAGATTAAATGAAGTGTTTGTTACTTAAGTATAATATAATAAAAGTATAAAATGTCTTACCTCTGTATGAAACCGAATGTGTTAGAATATCCAGTTAGTTCAATAGAGTGACAGTTAAAAGATTAAATGAAGTGTTTATTACTTAAATATAATATAATAAAAGTATAAAATGTCTTACCTCTGTATGCTGCACTTTGGATAAGGCGAGTAATTTGCTGCACTACTGTGTGATGCAATAATTTGTCTTGCTGTATTTGTTGTATCCATGAGACGCGATCTCTGTTTCAATGACAGAATTGATGCAATACTTGGCACATGTAGTTCTTGTGTTTTATATGCTGAAAAAAATTATAACTTTATTATTGACCTTTCTCATTAATCAATAAGCACCTTTTAAAATATTTATATTTAATACTTACCAGAACTTCTATTAGCTTTCAGAGAATCGCTCTCTAAGCTTTTACTTAAGTTATCATTTCTTGAGAAATTAACATACTGTGATATTCGTTTAGCTTCTGACAGTGGTGATGAATAGTGTTCTAACAAATCCATAACACGTCTAGCAGAATGACTTATAGTATTATCATGAGGGCTACTGGATTCATTAACCATTGTAGTTTTGCATAACTTGATGTTTGGTTGATTCATGTAATATGATGCAGCTCCTCCATACATAGTTTTTCCTGGATAAAATAGTGAACCTAGCAAACTTGGCTTAAAATAAGGCTGTTCAGGATCTTGTACTGTGCTAGATGATTTAGCTACAAAACAAAAAAAAATTCTCAAATGTGTTAAAATGTAGTGTTATTCAAATATAAGTAAAAAGATATGTTTACTAAAATCAGATATTGCCAACGACACTAGATAAAGACTGTAAACATTAACTTTTTTGACTTTCATTTTTATCACAAGCAATATTGAATCTCTATTTTTTTCTCATACACAAATCACTACAGTCAAGCAGCATTTGCAAGAGAGCATAAAGTACATGTGTAGTTAGAGATTGTGCTGCTATTATTTGAAATTAAGTACTTTCGTAGTTACTTCAATTTCGGTTATATTAGATCTTTGTTACTGTTCATCATGATTGACAATAAAATAAAAAGTTACTTCATTAACGTCAATGATTTTGACGAAAAAGGCTAGTTAAGGCTGATTTACACAGGGTCAGTAACAGGCGCCAGTGCTGGCGCTGAGGACTGACTCGCTGTGTCTGTTGACTGTTTATATGCAGTCAGTAGTCGTGGTAACTTCTTGAGGGTGTACGCACGTTATTGAAGTCAGTGGGCAAAAATGAATTCATGGAAACGGCAGAATTTACAACGATTGAAATATTTGTTGAGAAAATGTTCCTATCTGCTGATGAAAGAGTTGATGGAAATGTAAGAAGAAGAGATATTTAAAAAGAAACGACTTTGGATAAGAAAATGGATAGACGACAGAAAAGAAACTGGAGGTTCTGCTTTGTTGTTGACGCGACGTCACCCTACAATGCAGCGCCAGCGACTGACCAAGTACTGACTTGGTCGTTTAAACAAAGTCAATACCGCTGTCGCAGGTGGCGAGGGGGGTGGACTGACTTCAAAATATTCAAGCAGGAATATTTAAGTCAGCAATGGCGCGACAGCGCTGTACTGACTCCAAATCAATTTACATTATGTCAGTATCGGATCAGCACTGACTTGCCTGGAATTTGGAGCCAGTTACTGACTCTGTGTAAATCAGCCATTATACTCCACCAAATCTAAGAAATACTTTTGACAGCTGTCACAATTATTGAACCAGACATCAATATAAAATTCTCATTAGTGGATAAATAATCATTTATTTTTATCAAGATTCATACCAGAATAAATTAGAAACGATAACTCAAAACACAAAATTTATTAGATTCTTCATATTTAATGCTTACGGCTAATTTCTAGAGATAAAGTTACGAGGGGTGATCCAAAAGTAATGATAATCGGTTACTTCAGGTCCGCATAAAAATCCAAAAAAAATATTTTTTGCTTGCTTATATACTCACTAAGTCAGCCTAAAAAAATCATATAAATAGATCACGATTTCCGGGAGATACATTTATTTGAATACGAACTGTCAAAGAGATAACATCAACATGGAGAAAAACGAAATTAGAGCTGTCATCAAGTACCTCTGTTTGAAAAAAATGTCTTCAAAAGACATACACAGTGACTTAGTGGAAACATTGGGGGACTCTGCTCCTCCATATTCTACAGTTGCACGCTGGGCCAAGGAGTTTAAACTGGGCAGAACATCCACTGAAGATGAACATCGTGAAGGACGCCCATCCACGTCCCTCACTGAAGACAAAGTGAAAAAAGTCGAAGATGTTGTGTTGGCAGATCGAAGAGTGACCATCAGGCATGTAGCTGAGGTCACAGGGATCTCATATGGCAGCGTTCAAAGAATCCTTGCGAACGAGTTGCATATGAAAAGGTCTCTGCGCGTTGGGTACCCAGAATGTTAACCGACGAGCAAAAGAAAATCGAGTTGACATTTCGAAGGTCAATCTCGAAAAGTTCAAACAGATCAAGAAAATTTTTGTTCCGTTTTGTGTGACTATGGACGAGACCTGGATCCACCATTTTGATCCTGAAACGAAACAACAATCGATGACTTGGAAGCGAGCCTCCTCACCGACGCCAAAGAAATTCAAAGTTTCAAGTTCGGCGGGAAAGGTTATGGCATCTGTTTTTTGGGACGCTCAAGGCATAATTATGGTGGAATATTTGGAAAAGGGAGCCACTATTACGGGCTCTTACTACGCAGACCAAATAAGAAGATTACGGGAGGCCATTAAGGAAAAAAGACGCGGCAAACTGCGAGCTGGAGTGCTGTTTCACCAAGACAACGCACCGGCTCACAAAGCCGCAGTTGCGATGGCTGCCATTCGAGAAACGGGATTCGAACTGCTCGAACACCCTCCCTATTCGCCAGATCTAGCTCCTCGTGATTTCTACCTCTTTCCTAGGCTCAAGGAACGCCTCCGAGGCAAGTAATTCGAAGACGATAGCGAAGTAATGGCCGCTGTTGAAGCGTTTTGGGAGGGTCAAGACAAAGAATTTTTATCAAAGGGAATCCTGGGTTTAGAAAAAAGATGGACTAAATGTAGATGTAGAAAAATAAATTATTATTTTAACTTTAATTACCGTGTTTTATTTTCATTATCATTACTTTTGGATCACCCCTCGTATATAAATTAAAGACTGCACTAGATTAAAAACAAATTTATTTAATCACTAAACTAGTTGAGATGCCGTTGTCATAATCGTTCATATAAGAAGTAACTTAGGCTACTTTTATTTAATAAAAAGGATTAGGGTTCCGCCCAAAAAAAAACCTAACTAACGCGGGCGAAGTCGCGGGAAACAGCTAGTTGTCTACATTTCTACAACTACACTAATCATATATGCATGATTAGAGACTAGGTAACAGTGATAGGGTCAAATGACCCTTGACCGCCTTAGTAGGTTAGCGGTTGCTAATGTTAATAATCAATTTGGTTTTACTTATCTCATTTGGCTGCTCAACTTAGGCCTCCCCCAAGGAATGCCACAAGGCACGGTCGTGAGCCACCTGCATCCATCGACTTCCTGCATGTCTTACCAGGTCGTCACTCCATCTAGTGGGGGGGTCGATCTACACTTCGCCTACCAGTACGAGGCTGCCACTTAAGAACCTTTTTGCCCCATCGGTTGTCGGTTCTTCGAGCTATATGGCCGGCCCATTGCCACTTCAGCTTACTAATCCGTTGGGCTATGTCAGTCACTCTAGTTCTACTGCGGATATTCTCATTTCTAAGTTTATCATGCAGAGAAACCCCGAGCATAGCCCTCTCCATAGCTCACTGAGCGACTTTGAGCGTCCTCATACGGCCAGCAGTGAAGGACCACGTCTCAGATCCATAAGTCATCACTGGCAACACGCACTGGTTGTACAGTCTAGTTTTCAAGTTTTGAGACATATCTCATAATCGTTGTTGACATTAATTATTATTTGATTATCTATAATGCATTCAAAATCAATTTCTCTTTCATAGTCATCCACAATATTCTATTCTTAAGAGAAACATCCACAATTTGCTTTGTTTTCTTCATCACATTGGCCCAGTCATCCCTTGTGTAGTAGCTGCATTTTCTACAAATTCTCCTCCGGTAGATCCCACATGGCAAATTATGAGGTTGTAGTATTGTGTAGCCCCCACTACAATTAAAGATTTAGAACAAGTAACACACCTCTCTTCTCTTTGACACCTTTTTAACATTGCAAGATGTCCACCTTTACCCACAGGCTAGGCATGTTAGGCATGTGTCAATCGTGAATGATTTCTTCACTACTTCATTTGACCCGGGTAGCATCGAAGTATTGATGAATGCAATTACCTTTTTGAACATTCCGGATCAAACGATTGAAACGACCTATATGAACTGTGACCTATGATTGACTATTTGTATGAATTATGAATGTGAAAGTATTTCACGAATGGGCTTTTTTCTACTTAAAAATCAAAATAATTGTGATAATTGTTTTGACCAATCTTTACTAGTATTATAAGGCAAGCGCTTGAGTGTAAGTTAAAGTCACCTAAAAAGTAAAACACACCTATAACGCGAAGCGCTATGAGGTGCACACCTCCATAAGTATTATGTTCATTCGAAACTTAATGACCTGCGCTCGAAACTGCCACCGACCAAAGAGTATTGTAATGTCCAACAGAATTCGGGTCTCACAGATCAGAATAACCAACAGAGTACTAAAACTTGAAATTATCAATTTCAATGATGGACCCATATGACCCGGTTCATAAGACGAATCAATACTTGAATGATCAGGTCACTAGAATTGAATAAATGACACAACATGTCTACCACAGGCAAGTGTCATCTGTTCATGTCTGCAGAACAGTGTGGTTGGCGTTTAGCCATGTTTAATCAATAAATATAACATTGTCCCAATTGGTTATACTTTTAATTTCTCATAGAAATTGTTTTCATGTCTCTAAATAATCATAATGCGTTTGTCATTTTTTTATCAGAAGCTAATTCCTTTTCAAATGGTTCAAATGACTATATACTACCATTATACAAGTCGGCATCTACTAAACTTACTCGCAACTTCGCCGCAGTGGGATTCACAGAAATTATAAAAAAATTAGACAAATTAGACATGATATAAGTTATGCAACTCTAAGAATAAAAATTTAATAAACAAATAAAAAATATAAGGATTTAATTATTTGAATATTTATACCAATTATTTGCATTAGCATGAATTTTAATCATCCAAACACTATGGTAAGGTACATAACGACATATCATTGAAACCATAGACTTAGAATAAATATACTGGCGACATATAGACCAACATAGTGTGCAAGGAGAAGAAAATTCCTTATGGCAAAAATGCAAGATAGAAAAGGATACCAAATCTCATGACTCTGTAACCGATTTTATAAACATGAAGCATGAAGAAGCCTCATAAACATATTGGCCTTTAAACAGAGCAATCTTATTTAACTGATTCCTACAAGTTTTTTCTTTAAGTTGAATGTTAAAATAAACTTCTATAATGTATTTAATTATTAATACATTATAGAAGTTCATTACATAAGAGAAGAAAAGATAGAGTCGCAATTGCCAATCCTGTAAAAACTAAATTTACCAAACGACAATACTCTACACATTCTGTATATATTTATAATAAGTTAAATAGACAAATTGGTATTTTTCAATTAAACTATTAAGATTGTTTTTTATTGTTTTTCTTTTCTCTGTATTTATTTATTCAAATTTTAGAATGATCAAACTTAGATATGGAAGACCGGGGCCTCCTGGCACAAGTATAATACTTAAAAGGTCAGTTGTTTTATTATAATAAAAGGTTGGCCCCAACCTTTTATTATAATAAAACAACTGTCATTGCTATTGAAATAAACATTTTTTGATTTTTTGAAAATAAAAACATTTTTTGATGTTGATACTTAGTTAAGTATCTACATATTTATATTAACAATATTTTAAAAAAGAAATTCCGGGGAAACTGCCCACGGCAGTAAATATTTTTCTCCAAAGATCATAATAGCTCGAAAATACAACTTTCCGATCTGATTATTGGGGAGTTTTTTTAAGTTTATCGGTAAAGTCACCTGGGATTTTATACTTTTGAATTAAAATACAACAAAGGGCAGGTAGGTTCAACTTATTCCCAGAAACATATTATATGAATATTTTTTAATTATTTTAGAACTCTCATGGTAAAATTCAGTTAATTTTTGAAGTTATTCAACTTCGTGCACTAAACAATTTTTTTAAATCTTTTTACTACTTTCTTAACAATCATTTTTCGATAGTCCTTGTAAGTAAAATGTACATCACTAGCTAACGCACACAATGACAAATAAAAATTGGTTACGCATTTTCGGGCTGTCAGGTGGTCTATACACCAGTATATTCTAAGTCTATGATTGAAACAATATCAAACAAAGAAGTTGATTCTTTATATTTTGCTTTGTTTGAAAGATTCCAATTTAAATTACTGATAAAGAACTACACATCATGTTGTAACTAAATATAGATTAATTTAAATCATGTGAGTACATTTGTACAAAGTTATTGCGGGATGTTAATGTGAAATGTCAAAAGGTATTTCTTAGATTTGGTGGAGCATAATCATAAGATTATGACCTGTATAAACAGATGATGACAAACACTAAAGGCAGTTACTTTTAAATTACCAATAATAAAATAACTGTGATTAAACTAAGTAAATTAACTAATACACATATTTACATCCATAAAAGATTGTTTACATTCTTTTTCTGGTCTTGTCGACTTTATTATAAATATATAACTCACCAGATGCTTTTTTTGAAGAGTCTTTATTTAGCATGTCAAAAAGCGACTTTCTTTGTCTAGCAACTGAAGGACCTATTGTTGAAAGAGAATGTTGTGGTTTAAAAACAGTTGAGTCTTGTTCATTTTTCTCATTGGTTAATTCACTAACTGTAGAATGAATACGAGTAGATACATAATCAGGTTCCCTTCTGAATGTTGTTCTACTAGTATGGGATTGTAGAGCTGTATATGTTTCTAAAGAATCAACATTACTTGCTGTACTACTGTTCACCTATAATAATATAAAAATTAATTTCATAAAATTTAAACTTATTTAAAAGAAATATTTTAAAATAAAATATATCATCAATATTTTCAAATATATATCTTACATCAGATTGCCCAAAGTCATTTAATTTTCCCGATGAATTATAACGCATCCTTTTTGGAGGTGGTTGAGATAATGTTACAGGGCTTTCAGGTACCTCATCTTCAGAAGATGAATCTGTTACATCAGCTACTTGAGCAGAACCATTGGTATTGGAAGTACATGGAGTACTAAACCACTTTTTGATTGAAGAGGGCAATAGGTATGACACGGTAGATGACACATTCTTGACAAATGACTGCAAAAAAATTGTGTTAGTTTAATAGCTTATAATTAATCCAATCAATTTTATTTAGATTGAAATGTTTTAATCTGATTCAAGGAAGAAATTTAGTGGTCCGCAATCCACTATTTAGTGGATGATAAAACATACAGCCTCTATTTAGATGTTTCAGTAAATAGGCACTGGACTTTTTTTAAAGAAATAATATCACAAGCTTTGCATTTTCTAGTATGCATGTTCTAAAATATTTAGCAATCCACTATTTAGTGGATGATAAAACATACAGCCTCTATTTAGATGTTTCAGTAAATAGGCACTGGACTTTTTTTTAAAGAAATAATATCACAAGCTTTGCATTTTCTAGTATGCATGTTCTAAAATATTTAGCAATCCACTATTTAGTGGATGATAAAACATACAGCCTCTATTTAGATGTTTCAGTAAATAGGCACTGGACTTTTTTTTAAAGAAATAATATCACAAGCTTTGCATTTTCTAGTATGCATGTTCTAAAATATTTAGTAAACACACTTTTAGATAATATACATTTTCTTCTCTGATTATGGACTCACACAATTAGTAATTTTAGCAATGTCAAGTATTTAGATTTTATATCTTTATAACTTGTTCAATAAGTTTTCCACAATAATTTGATGCACAATATCAGTTTTTAAAAGTTTGATTTTTGAATTGGTAATAAGAACATAATGTTTATATGTTATTATCACCATTTTGCTACATAGTCCCCTTCTACAACATCCAAGTGAGGAAATAGGGTAATGGATTCTCTTACGCCACTCTTACAAGGATTTAGAGTACTTGTTTTATCTATTCTTTGTTAAATATTGAGTATCATCTAAGCATTTTTGGGTATTGACATATTACTAAGGATTATTTTGGAGTTTAAAAGATAATTTTATATAATAAAAATTACAAATAGCACACTGATAATTTCTTTTTGTAGGTTTTTTTCTGATAAGACAACCATAACCCCTAACTTTAACCATCAGACATTGGTCTGCCCTTTTCGGTAGGTGGTGTGACTTTTTAGTGTAAATTTATTAATAACTCAATCATGCCACTCGCCATGTATCGGGTCAAGATTATGTAATAATCTTTTTTGCATCTAAACAGTCTTTTGGTTCCATAAATATAAAATTTGTTTATAACTTGATAAGAGTGTCACCTGTCAGATCCTAGCATAGCTATGCACAGCTTGGAAAAGACCCCCATTGTCGCAGACACACTTAACTGCCTTATATCAAGACCTTTACACTCTAAGATAATATACCCCCTAAATTCAAAGGTCTCTTAGTACAGCTGTTATAAAAGTATGTTGTCATGGCATGAATTTGTAGTCACTGCGAGATTCAGGGGAATGAATTGGCAGACGTAAATAATTACAATTGATCTCTTGTGGCAACTTAGCACTCTTTGTGAAACAACACATTGAAAATCAAAGAAAATCCCCCCATTATTTTAAATAAATACGAAGAGATAAATCCTAGCTGATTTCCACACCCAGTGATGTGCCTAGGGTCTTGACTTGTTTTTTATAGTGTCTAATGCATACCTAGGTATTTTATATCATGCATACTTAGAATGTAGAAATATATAATATGTAATTAATGGCATTACATTAATGACAAAACGAAGAAGCCACAAACACTTTCTAGAATTACCTATTGTCATATCCCATTCCTATAAAATATGTAATATTTATTAGATGATTTTTATCAAGGATAACATATTTTAAATTTAACTATATTATCAGCAATGTAATGAATGTGGTTTTGAACTTTACACAAACAGCTGCAATATTATCTTTATTATAAAAATTTTCAGTTTTTCATGACCGCAAATAAAGTTCTAGTTACGCCAGCCTTAAGAATTATCAACTAATATTTGATAGATGATAGAGATGATAATAGATATTTATTTTATTTTATTTGCTAACCAAACAAATTTATGAAAATAAATAATATCATTCATTATGTTTTTATGAGTTAAAGATGTATTCTTATGGTATATTGCATTTACTAAAATGTTTTCCTATAATCTTTATTCAACTATTTACTAATATGAAACTGTTTTATTAATATGAAATACAAAACATATAAAGGTATAGCAAAAAAATTTGATTTTGACAATTTAAAACCTCATAGGGTAATATATCTTCCCCAAGGAGCCATAAAGAACAGTCCTGAGCCACCTGTATTTATCAAATTTCTGCATATCTTACTAGGTTGCACTTAGCAGCTGACACTCGAGAACCAGGCTCAAAAAGGAATATTATATATTTACACAAATATAAGCTTTAGCTATGATTTGCAGCATAGGCCACCACATAATAGCAAACACAACAAATCAAACTGTGATTACTAAAGATTATTAAAGATATTTAAGTAAAACATTGATACAAAAAAAATCATGACTAATAAGTTCATGAACTGCAGTAGCCACTTACACTCTGGGGGTTCTAAGTTTGTCACTCCAGACAAACCAATTTTATATTATAATTATTTTATATTGAAATTTCATTACTTAAAAAATATGCAAGAAACATTAGAAAGAATAATTATAATAATTTAGACTGACAAATTGCGCCAGCAATAACACAGCTATAATAGTCAAAATTAACACTAAGTAGCAGACACTTAACATCAGTTTGAATACTTTTCATTAGCTGTAAAACTAGAATTTTTGAAATTGTGCAAAAATTCAATAAATGACATCATAATACTTGTATTCAAATAAACATCTTATTTAATATATTTTGTATATTTTCATTATTTACTTAAAACAAACATTTTATTTATGATGGTGTCTACTACTTAATTACAATGCTTTTTTAATACTAAGACATAGTATGGCAAAGAATTAAACCTCCAACTTAAGAAGCAACTTAAGAAATTATTTAATTCTTTTACTTTTCAAGTTGTTTTTTACTTTATATGAAAATGTTATTCTACTACACATTTGAGTGAACTAAGGAAGGGTTGGCTATAGACATCCGGTACTCAATTTTAATCATAGAAATATAAAAAAGAGGAGAAGTGGCAAGGGGGCGTGTCTGTGTATTCGCTCTATGATCAAAATGCTCATGTTCTATGAAAATGGCTGTTCGTGCGATATAGTGCGCTTTCAACCGTCATTGTGAAACATTATCAGAATGCCGTGTTGTTCAGTGGTTTCTTGTAAAAACTGAAGCCAAAACAAAAACTTTGTAAATCATGGAATCACTTACCATATGTATTTTACTATATTTATCTTTAAAATTATGAAAAACAACAAATCGTAAAATATTTCTTGGTCTTACTACGTTATTTTTGTTTTCAAATATCACAGCGACTGTACTGTTTTGCAGTAAATAATTGCTCCTTAACCAACACTACCTAAGTATATCGCTAAGTAACTGAACAAGCAATGTAAATATCACAATTGATACTTTATTTATGCGGATGCATCGCATAGTATGGCTGCTGTATCTTGCGACGAGTTAGTGATGTGCTCCACTACATGACTATCTATAGCTAAATAAGTAAGTAGCATGGTGTGTGGTAAATGCAGGCTCTGTATGGAGGAATAAGGTTTATAATTGATCGTGTAGTACTTTCCGATTTATAAAATGCGAGTGTGTGCGCGACTCTGTATCTATTTGCTTTTACTGATCTGCATGTGTAGTAGTTGGCGTGTGGTAGGGGGCAACTGGAGACACCAGGTTCTGATACATTTTCAAGTACCGGGCATATCTCCTTCTTTTTTATATCTATGATTTTAATTCAGTGTTAAGAACCTTTTACACTGTTTTTGGATGTCGGAAATGCGTTTCGAATTAATAAAGATAAAAATAAATTTCACTAAAAATTGCGTACAACGAAACACAAATATGTCAATTTGGTCTAGTATTATGAAGTAGACGTCCAGTACTTGATTTTAATTATGTTTTCAGTTTAGGAGGGTTGTCAGGATTAAGTTTAAACCTTACATACTGTTTTATACTAAAACTTTAATTACGAGAAATATAAATTTCACAACTAAAACTTGCATATTAAGAAACGGGTCGGTCACCCATAAAAAAGTTAATTACTCGGACCCAGACAATCCATTCACTCATTCACAACAAATTGAGTCGCAGTGGAGAGCAGTCAGAAATCGAGGTTTTTCAGAAAACAAAATTATAACAATTCACATTACATTGTTTCATTTACCACTATCATAGCAGAATTTAGGGCAACCTGACTTTATAGGTAAGATAGGTTGAATCTGTACTAAAACCGAATCAGAACGCTCCGACTCCACGTAGTCTTGTCTGCCCTACCTCTAGTGTTTTTGTAAAGCTGTAGGCGCGGAAGGAGCGCAGCTCCCGCCTGCTGTAGCAAATCGCAGGCACCTGTGTGAGCCGTAGCGGCTGAGGCTAGTCGCCGAAGGCGACCATTAAGCCAAAGCTGCGATGGTGAGCATAGGTGCCTGTGATTTGCTACGCAAGGGCGAAGGACTGCGCTTCCCGCAGCGCCGAAGCCGTTGCAGAAGTAACTTTGAGTCAATATTCCTGTGTAAAAATGCGAGGTTATAATTTTACAAAAAAAAATTTACTCATAAACTACATTTCCACAAGGGGGGAAGGGTAGAGGGGGCTTCCCCTTAACCCTCCCCCTCCCACCCCCGTACGCGAGTAGCGGATATCTATAGTTTTACCCTAAGGAATATCACAAGTTCAAGGTAACAACTAGAATGTTGTCTAGTTACATTACAAACTTCATCTCCTATTTCCACACCTGCACAGCTAGCATAGGCTGGGGACAAAAAATTTATCCCCCGATTATATCCACTGACAAGAGCTAAAATTATCTTGTCCTTATGCCAAAGCACGGCAACGGGGAGAAGTATATCCCCGTTTGACATAACGAGTAGACATATATCCCCCGTCCGTAACATGGAGCTAAATGAAAGATAAAAAATTATGCTTTTTTGACATTTGAAAGGGACAATTTTATCCTGGTTCATTGGACGTGGGTTTAATATAAAATTCATACAAAAAATCTATCTAAGTCTATCTCCAATTATATCCACCTGTGTGCCCATGCTCGAAGGGTGGATAAAACTAAGCGAGGGGATAAACATTTTCTCCTTTCCCCGGGGATAAAATTGTCTCCTGCCCATGCTAGCCCTGCAGAGGTGCAATTTTATCTTCTATATAATTAATAACATATTTAATAATAGAAGAAATCATTTAAATTAGTTGAGCAATTTCTAAGAAATCTATTAAAACAAATAAATGTTGTAGAAATAATTTTACATTAAAAACTAAATAAGATTTTTTACGTTTAATTATTGAGAGCCCATATTCAGCAGAGAACTTGTGAAGAGCTATAATAATTATGATCATGACAATTATTATTTTATTACAAATAACTACATCTCTGCAAGTGATTTATGGTGGTTGAGTATCTTTTGAGGTTGTAAATCCTATGTACATTATTAAGTCAGTTTGATGATAATCATTAAACTGCTCACATCTGAAAGTTTGTTAGGAAAAGCTGTTTCTCAGTTGAAAAAGAACATTTTTTATACACATATATAATTTTTAATCGCCAGCAACCTTAAATAAAAATAAACAAATCTGTTATGGACACAACTTTTAATTCAATCTAAGTTTTTGAAATATTCTACAACTAACATAGTTAATCATAACATTTCGTTATAATTTCTTTTTAATTCCCAATATTCCTTTACCAAGGACTTTGACATAACAAGAAACATGCACGACAAACTTGTAAAGCCAATAAATTCTAATATTACTACATGGGAAAATATAAACAATAAACAACGCAATTAATCACATCGCAAAGCGGCACCGTCGATGAAATATATCTTAATAAACTCTGCGTGAGTCCACATATACAGTAATCCAAAAATATATCAAAAGCGCGAATTCAGACAAAACTTACATTACTTTCCTCCTCGTGTGAATGCGAACGTTTCTTTTTATTGTTCGGTGTTCCTTTGTTCATATTTCTAAAAATTAACAGCACTGTGGTCAACAATACGCAATGACGCTGTTCCAAATTAAATTTTCGGTTAAAATAAATTCACAACTGGCAAAAACGTGACAAACATGGCGTCTTCAGGTTGAGATGTCAGTATCAGTATGACTTGAGACTTGGGAGATTGTCCAGTATATATTTTAATGATGCAATGCGAGAAATAAGTATTTTAATGGATTCAAACACAATAATATATTAGCTGAAATAAAACTACCTTTAGGAAAGCGAAAATTCACTTAGTAAAACGACAAATTTCACGTTACCGCTTCGAACACAGACTACTAAGAGGATGCTATAAATCATAGATTAATAAATGACAAATGAGTAGTACTAATCAAAGAGAATATAATCACTACGTTTAAGAGGCGGGACTTCCTAAGAAAAAGTAAATGTATGATATTGCGCCAAGCTACTCTACCAACATCAAGACATGACATTTATTTTTTAACAAACAGTGCTGACAACATAGGCGAATTATAATAGTGCTGTAAATGTCTATGCTCGACTAATTTTATCGATATAACTGTTATCGATATATTGTTTATCGATATTTTTTTATAAAAGTTAGATCCCTATACTGAATAATTTATGAAAAATATTTTTTAACGTGGGATTGAGTAAAATGCCCATGAGGATAAGAAATAAATGTATTTTACACAGCAATTTGTAATTATATCTCTACAATTATTAGGTACAAAAATATGTATAAAGAAAATATAAAATAAAAACGCACTATTATACTAATAATTAATTAAGTAAAAATAAATGACGACCTGTAGCGCAGTGGCTAAGCGGTTGGCTGCGGCATTGCAGGACCGAGACTTCGTTCCGCACTGAAGAAGTGTTGCTATGCTGTAAAATAAATAGTATGCGTCTAGATGCTTGTTTTCATTCAACATTAGTTCTTTTAAAGGGTAAAAATATTGGGTTTTAACACTGATTGATTAAATTCCTTTAAGTGTAACAAATACTACATATGTACAAATCGCTAGGCTTCTTCACAGAGGTACCTATGTACATACTACTGCAGAGATTGTTTACTAATTTTCGCTTTCAAAATGAGTGCTCATTATAGCTAATGTTTGTAGATGAACATATAAAAAAAATTATAACCAGGTAATTACGAATAACTTTGAGTTTAGTTATATAATCGAATTCTTACCAAAATGTGACTTTAGAGGGATATTATCTTTTGCTACATGTAAATGAAACCTAATTAACATACACATAATAGTGGAAGTTTAAATTAAGTCCACTGATGAAATAACAGTTCGTTTTAGTTGGGTTCAAAATCCTCGGATTTGCAATGTTTGCCACAAATATGTTTTAACATGTGAATCTTTTCAATTAGTGCATGTGCCAGCTATTTCACCTATTGCTTGCATCTGAAAAAATAATATAAATAAAATCACATTTTTATTGAACAAATAGAATGTTAGCAGTCACAATTGATAATGTAGTTTGTAAGTATAGCTCGTTTCGGATTGCCATCCCACCGAAGTATCAGATTTAGGAAATAGTGTGTTTGTATTTATGCACACAATCGTACACTATAAAAACATGTCCTACATAGATGGCTAGTCCATAAATGTACTCGCGTTAAATATCATATTATAATTAAAGTTGAAATCACCACAAACCTTTCATCATCTAAGGGAAATATTGCTACGAATAGCCTTTTCTTGTTATTATTTTTTCCGCTTCTTGCACCATTTAATTCGCAAGTTTTATAATGTATATTTATTTTTTTAACAATTCTGTAAATGAACAACGGCTTCTATAACAAAATTTAAAGCAATCTTAATAAATAAAATTATACAAAATATAATTCTTTGATTTGACATTTGAACCTATTTGATTTGACAATGACGTTAATAGACATATTACGAAAAGCAGAAAGAAGAGATTACCGTCATTAAAATTTGACCAATCTCGTACGTACAATTTTTACTATGGAAGTTGCGCCAGCCTGGTACTAATATTAGTATTTAGTAAGCTATAAATGCGGCAAAGAGTATAGAAAGCTGTCATAGACTATTAAGAGGAATACTGACTGCCATAGACTTATGCTGGGGCTACACTAACGAGAAATGCCGTTAATTATCGCGTTGATGGGCGTTGAATGTAGGTGTGGCCACGCTTAACGCGATAATTTTACAACGGCATTAACAATGCCGTTTGCCGTTGGGCGATAACTCGAGTGGCGGTACATCAAAGAGATTAACGCACGAATTAAGGCGTTGAAGCGGCCACACTACGTTTGTCTCATTGTGCACGGTGAGCGCAACGGGGTCGTACGTATGGCTGTGATGGAGTGGAATAATGAAAAAGTTATTACGTTTCTTGAGATTCTGCAAACAGAGCCATGCTTAGGCAATGATAAAATATATTCATATAATAAATATTTACACTCATCAAATATAGAGTTTACGTTAATATTCCTTGATATTCAAGGAATATTAACGTAAAGTGAACACACGTCCCGTTTTTAACGGAACTGTCCCTTTTCTCGGTCACCTGTCCCGTTGTCCCCAAACAAAGCTCCGGGACGCAAAATAGTCCCATTTTCCTGAACCGCGCGAAAATTTTAAACTATGAAGTTCGTCAGACACGAACGGTGCGAGAGCGGGACCGACCAAAAAAATAACCGAATGGGATAATTTAAAAGTTTTCGCAGAAACTCGTTGGGTGGAAGTATTCAAACACTTTCGCACCAACAATCTTCAACATAAATTCTTTTGCATTTTAATCGAATATATTTTATGTCTACCTGGTACAAATGCTCCAGTAGAAAAACTATTTTTCTATTATGAATAAATTGTGGACGTCTGAAAGAAATCACTTACAGGTTCCAGTTCTCAACGCGATGTTGATAACAATGTAAAATGGTCAATGTAAAAAAACTTGCCCAGAATTTTATTCTTATTTAAAATCATCACCAACTTTATTAAAGCAAATTTGTTATTTATATGATATTATTATGAATAAATTGTGGACGTCTGAAAGAAATCACTTACAGGTTCCAGTTCTCAACGCGATGTTGATAAGAATGTAAAATGGTCAATGTAAAAAAACTTGCCCAGAATTTTATTCTTATTTAAAATCATCACCAACTTTATTAAAGCAAATTTGTTCCCCTGACAAGTATAAATATAATTAAAAAATATGTTGCATTTAATAATTACTGTCTGAGGAAATTTGCTTTAATGAAGCAAATTGAACTGATGATTAATTTTTATTTTTCACAATTTGTTAAAATAATTATAATTAATGTGATTATAATTATAGTGAACATTAATTGTATAAAGTTACAGTTTTTAAATAAATAACATAATTTTTTTTATTGTTAACCTGCTAACTGGGGAGTATAAATAAACCCATGTCCCGTTTTGAGTTAAAAAATAAATGGTCAGTTTACATTAATGCCAACTTTAACGCCGTTCAACGGCATTGAAATTGAAATGACGTTGACCGTCCAAGTGTGGCCACTCACTTTATCGCGTTAAAATTAAGGCAATAATTGTTGCGTTTATGGGCATTGACGTTTCTCGTTAGGTGTAGCCCCAGCATTAGAATATACTGGGGTATAGACCGACATAGTGTGCAAGGGAGAAGAAAATTCCTTATGGCAAAAATGCAAGATAGAAAAGGCTACCAAATCTCATGACTTTGTAACCGATATTGAATGACAGGTCGGCACAAGTCGGCACGCAAGAAATAGCTCCTAGACATTTTGTAATATTTTAGAGTGTAACAGTGGTTATTTTTAGTAAGTAACTTTTTTCCAAAATGGTTACTTGATCTGTGAGTGACTATGGTATTAATAATAGAAATAATCCTGATAATTGCACATTTCACAGGTGAATTCTCAAGACGTCGTCAATGTTATGACGCTTTTATTTTTTGTTAAAATTTATGTTATATACTGTTTAAAATATAGAATGTTTTCAATTATTTTGTTAATTTTGATATTTTGCAAAGAAAAAGTCACATTGTTGATAATTTGCATGAATTTGGTAAATACATTTTGATACAAAATATTTTACATGTACACTAGGGATTGACTCAAGTATATCAAAATTAATGTCGATATATCTTGAGTGTTTATAATGAATCGATAGACTTGCCTACACAAATAAAAATTAAATCCTCAGTTTTGGTTCTAAAATGTAATTTTATTTTGCCGTTTGTCAAACAGACTTCCTCCGGATTATATAACCTCTCAACTGTCAACCGGCCTCTATAAGGATGGAGTAAAATAACGCACGTATGTCAAGCGCCTTCTGGAGGTTGATCAGCTCCGACGTATTTCAATGTGCTAAATTGCCTCTTAAAACCATATTTATACTGCTCACTTTCGAACAATATGTAGGAGAAATGACAAGGATGGTATAATGTCGCACCTCAAACATCTAATAATATGCATTATACATATTTTTGTCCGGAGCTCGGGTCGCTTAAATAAGGCATGTTATTGTAGAGCTTGTGGGGTGGAAAACATGTATGGGGAGGTGAGTTATTTTAATAGATTCATGTTAAATAATGTATCTTTAAGTAAATAAAATAAAATATTTATCAAATAAAGGTTTGATTTTATAATTATAACCACTTATGTACAATGAAGGAGGAAAAAATCGCTTACGATAATTTCAAAATAGAATTGACAATATATTACAAAATAAAACTGTCCTGATTCGTGTGTAATTAGTTAGCTTATTTCATAACGATTCCAATGACGTAAGTTTTATATATAGCTCTCAAACAAGACTTTAGAGAAATCGTTAATTTAGTCACACGTGCCGCGATCGCGCGTGCAGAGTTGCCACCTCAAAAATTATCTTGTCACTAAATCCAGAGTAAAATGTCGCCATATTTTGGAAATTCGGATTGAAAAAAAACCACCAGTTCTCACTATTTTTTTTTTGATTAAAATTTATTACTTTAGATGTATGAAATTAAAAAAGAGGTTATTTAGTAACAGTCAATAGTTTAAAAATAGTAACAGTCAATAGTTAAAAAAATTGACATGATTAAAATTCAAGATATAGAAATATTATATCTTCTATCATATCTTCATTATCCACAAACTTTTCTATACTTTTGCGTATAATTTTTTTTCTTGGCTGGCAGTTCCATTCTTACTTCTTCTTCTTCCAGTTTCTTTAATATTCTTAACTTTACTATTCTTACTCCCACGATGCACACTGGTCCCGTTTTGGCGTTTCATACAAGTAGGAATACTTGTATGAAACGCCAAAACACAGCACCACGATGCACAGCGTCTGGGATTCCCCGACCATAGACTAAGGCCAGAAAGAGAACGATTGCCGTCCCAAATCAGTGTTGCCAAAACCAAAATTGAAAAATCACCAAAAATCGCTAAAAAATAAATAGTCGCTAAACGATGTAAAAATATCGCTAAGAGTTCTAAAAAATCACCAGATCTAGTGAAAAAATCACCAAGGTGGCAACACTGCGCGCGTGTTCCCTCAGAAGTGGCGCGACAGATGCGCTTAGTCGCGTAAAAGTGCCGTGACGGACGAGGGGATAATTAGAAAAAATGATTAAGGTTTATTGGACGGGTTGGTTGGAATCCAAAGAAAAACTCAACAATTTGCAGCAAACATTTACTTGAGAAGTATAAAAGAAAAAGTAGAATAAAAACAATTTTATTAAAGGGAGTCATTTCTACATTATTTGTATTAGTAAGTATAATATTGTTATAATAAGACTTCAAAAATTTAACTTTCAAAACTTTAGATAAAAATAGAGATAGATTTTTATAAATTATAAAACTGTAGTATATTAAAGATAAAAAAAAATTTGAGATTATCCTCTTTAAGCCATTATGAACCCAACTAAGTATCTATTTATCAATCAAAATAAATGTATAACCTTACTTAACCAACCGCACAGCCTCACGGCCTCACTAGTACAATATTCATAGCATCACGCTATTTTCCCAAAGGGGTTGCGCGGAGCTTTGGATTATATTCCCAAGTCACAATGATAAAACTTTTAGCGTAGTTAGGTATAGATATTTAGTAATGCTCCTGAAGTGCCACTAGACGCCCGCGCATGAGACGCGATAGTATAAATGCCATAGTATTTGATACTCACAACGCTCGATGCCCGATTCATGCTTGATGGCCGACGACATTGTGCCGAGGGCTTAAATAGCGTGGTTTATCGCCTACAACGTTAGTCGTAGAGAAGAAGAACTCGTGGTTAAGTAATAACTGCGCAGATCAATAGATCTGCGGTATTAAGTTGCACTTGCCACGCTAAGAATGAGTGACCATTTTCTTAACATACCGAGATTGAGAGAGTGCATCTGTACCCTCAGACACTTGGAGCACATTACTCTGTTATGTTTTTAAAATTCATGCAGCTAAACATGAAGCATGATGAAGCCTCATAAACATATTGGCCTTTAAACAGAGCAATCTTATTTAACTGATTCCTACAAGTTTCCTTACTTAAATTATTAAGTTTACATTCATATTTAAGTCGAATGTTAAAATAAACTTCTATAATGTATTTAATTATTAATTATGAACTTATGAAATGTTTGTAATTATCAAAAGTAATACTTATATGAAAAATAAAGCAGTCATTATGTACTCCGTGTCCCCGTTTTTTATTTCCCCATCAAAACATTTTATAAAATATATAAAATATAAATAGGTGTATACTTTTTTAAGTATCTACCTATTTATATTATCAATATGTTAAAAGAAATTCCGGGGAAACTAATGATTTCTTATATTTACGCGAACATTACTTGAATAAAACTATTTTTTACGGATTTTATCGCGTTTAATTTTACTAATTTTGATTCCCGACGTTTCGGGTGCTTTACAGCACCCATGGTCACGGGGGGGACTGAGGTGTTTGACGTCCTAATGTCATAGTTAGCCCGGCTACCTTCAGTTTTTTGAATATATAATATTCATACTAATTTCTGTTATATGAATATTTTTTAATTATTTTAGAACTATCATGGTAAAAATTCAGTTAATTTTTGAAGTTATTCAGTTTCGTGCACCTAACAATTTTTTTAAATCTTTTATCGCATCCTTAAATTGTTAAGTTTTCCATAGTCCTTGTAAGTAAAATGTACATCACTAACTAACGCAGACAATGTCAAATCAAAATTAATCACGCGTTTTCGGGCTGTCAGGTCGTCCATACGTCAGTATATTCTAAGTCTATGCCATAGAGATATACCTATGGAGGCGGCATATTCTACTATAGAAATAATAGTTATACAAATACCTATAATATCGACACACACTTGTCAAAAACAGTTTTGTCTCTTTTTAACAAAGCAGTAGCTGCAATAGAAAAGAGAGACAACTACACTTTGTCAAGTGCTTATTTTCGTAACACTTTCGTATGACGTCATTAGCTCATCCATGCGTGACTGCGCCGCCATGTTAAGCGCCAAGTTTTGTGGTAGATCTGCTGTCAAAAAGCAGTGACAAAGTGTTGTACTAGAAATTATTTTAATAGATTAATTTTGTTCAGAAATGAATAAATAATATTAATAGTTTATAATTCCCGGATATCATGTTTCATGATCATGCCAGATTTTCGAATTTCAAATAAACAAAATTAATGTACCTACCTGTGAAAAATAATATTTTTCATTTAAAATCTGAATATATATATTATTTTATATTAAAAATACTATAATATGGGATTATATCTCCATCCCAGTAATATTGTACAGTAAACAAATTTGGTATACAAGCAAAATATCTTCTCAAGAATCTTCCCACTACTCTGTCAATATTCATTTTTATTGTGTGCGTTATAACTTTTCAACTTTGTTCACAGTTATATAAATGATGTAAAAACTTGAGTAAGTAGTACAAGAAATCTGTAGCAGATTATGCACTGCGTAAGTGTACATATGCGGTGAAGCCTGGTGAAGCAGCTCAAGCGAAACTTAGGGATAGCAATCCAAATCTAATTTAACAACCCAACAATATCCATTGCTTTATGTGATTGAAAAATTCGTTTGCTCGACAACAAAAACAACGCAATGGATATTGTTAAACTGTCAAATTGGTATAGTTTGTCATTTTGGTGTGTTACACAATTAGGCTACGGATTTAATTTCTATCTACACAAAAGCCATAAAACTGCCAGACACATTATTTATTCATCAGATAAGTTATTTGACGTTTGAAAATATAGCCCTGTACCTATATAAATACCTACGGAATAAAATAAATAAAGCAACAAATTCAATTATATGAAATGAGAACAAATTCATATTAGTAAAAATATCGATATCAGCTGCCCATATTGCTGAGTTACAACCCTATAAAAGGCGGCCATTTTATGCGCCAGTGTATTGTAGGTAGTCACGCTAATTCTGTAGGTATGCCCAGTCCATATACTTCTAAGTCAGTGGTCTATGCTGACTGCTCAACGTAATTACTAGCACCACATGAGTAAAGAAACCGTAGCGCTAGCACAGAGAGAGTCCTAAAATAAGAACAAAATTCTTATAGCTGTACTCTTTATACATATAACGTCTATCATAGTACAAAATAAGATAGCTATATTATTCTCACCTTCTTTCTCTTACGAGGTTGTTGCCGTTTTTCAATCCATAGACACCTCTATTGATGTGCCATAAGCGAAGCAAAAGACGTTGTCGAAAAATTCATTTGGTCTATGACTTAGTAAAATTAGGGATTTTTATTAGTCCGGTTCGTAATACTTATTTAAACCAATGAAAGTTTATGGAAGCTTCATCTGACATCTTACAACAAAAACGTAGTCATATAATGCGGAATTTCGTACTATCGTTGTATAATTTAAAATATATCGTGAAAAGGTCACTATGAAATCTACTTAAATTCAGCCGGTATGTGTGTTTCACAGGGAATAATAACTGTTTGTTTAATCGACACTGGGTTTGCTTCACGGCACGTACACAGAGGGCACTGCTATGACAGTACAATAACAGCGGCACGACCGCGGTCTGCTTTCTCTTTTGTAGCTAGATCACAACTAGCAATAAATCGATTACGAACATATTACCCGTTTTCCTCTCTACTTCCTCAAGATATTATCCATCATTAATTCATTAATTCCAGCTCATCAAAAGTCCACTGAACCACCACATGAACTTGGGGGAATATTTGCCATAGTTCCCTCTCTTAGCAAGTTGTTTGGCAACTGCAATTTTTTATTATTTTGGGTTGTTATCAGGAAGAAACTGTTGTCTATCTCCTGTTTTATTTCCTATGTCGTCTTTTACGATACTTTATGGGATAGTATGGGGTCTTAGAGCTTTTAAGTAATAATATATATTATTTGGTAGGAGATGATAGTTTATATTACGCTGCCACTACACGGCGTTATCAAGATACTGCCTTATCATCATGATTTCGAAATAATTTCATCCAAGCAGATAAAGCTTTGTTGAATATAGTTGTTGGTTTTCCGCTTAGCAAGTGGTAAATCTATTTAAATTAATATCAATTGTCGCATCTATGAAAGATCATCACTTGAGAACGATTGGACCGATTTTAATAAACACTTACACTCACAATTGGGCCCGGTTAGTAGCGCTGTTGTTGACATCTAGAAAACAGTTGTGCGAAGCCGGGGCTAATCGTTAGTCAGCATATAAAATTGGGATTACAAATGGGATCCAACTCGCTTACGTACCGTGTGTCTGTCAAGACTTAGTATTCATACCTAACTAGCTATTAGTTTTTAAAGTTTGTAAAACGAATATTTGTTATGTAATATAATAATCATCACTTGATTTAGAAAACAATTTTCTTGAACGTTTGAATTATAATAAGTCTAGTCCTATTTTCTTTATATTTTTAGACTTATAAAAAAGTAATAAAAATAAATGACTAAACAAAAACGAGTATATCGATGTCGATTGTTGCTGACATTGCGAACGAAATCACTATAGATTTTAGACGTCATGTCTTGTACAGTAACTTCACATATAATACTACTACAATAAGGCCACGTCACACGGCGACCATTCGATTCGATTTTTTCGTATACGGTAAATCGAATGAAAAGCAGCCAGTTGTATAGTGCGCGCCATCATGGATCCACGTGTTCCACTACCTTTATATTGGTTTTATAGACGGAGATGTAAGCAGCGTCCTAGGAGGTATTGGTTTCATCCTTTTTATATAATTGTGTGATTCAAAGGGCAACTGCGGGCACACGCGTGAGTGCGTACGGTACGATTTTCAAATGGGCGAGTCGTGTGAACGAGACAAATAAACATAAGCGCCTCTGCGTCTTGTATTCGATAAAATCGTTTCGAGGCGCGGCATTCTCCGTCGCAACTTCGTACGGTATACGGTAAAAAATGTATCTCGAACACGACGTTTTCCCGTATGGACTCCATGTGAATAGTTTGACATATTATATACTGCCACTACTATGTTCGATAAAATCTAGTGTACGGTATACGGGAAAAGTATGATCGTGTGCACGTGGCCTAAGGATGCCATTTTTCTAGTAAATCAGAAGATACGAGAGTACTTACTCTCATATTTGACATAGTATAAATAGACCAAAGATGACCACTTGACATTTATATTTCCACGCATGAATTACACGCAACATCTTTCAATAGATTTGTTTCTTTTTGCCTTATTTGAAAATAAAATTAGGAAATGTGAGACAAGTATATTGACTCAATTTATGTAAAATTGTAGGTTCGCTCTATGCATACGTATGTATTTATGTAATTACTCTAAGACTGAATGCGGCAAGTGACAGTACTACCAGTTTATTTTCCCAGAATCTGAGATAAGAAAATGAAAATCTGCTTCTAATAAAACTACAAAATTTACTTTAAGGTCATTTTATTTAACATACCTTGCCAAGGCTCAAAATCAAAACAATTATCCACACAACTTCATTCGAATTGATGACTTGCTTGTACCTGCGCCTCCGCTCGCATTTAATTATAAGCAGACTAGTTTATTTATTACTGAAATTATAAAGCCATGGCACATACAAGCTTGCACACTTTTTAATATATCACTATCAATATTAACAATGATTACTTCAAAATCAAAATATACGCAAAATTTTTCTCAAGCAATTCAACAAATTTGTTAATCTAAATGTATGAGATATCTATCTAGTCTACCACATTAAAAATAATTAACTAAAACTAAAAAGAAAAAACACAACATTATTTTAACATAAGTATTATTTTTTCTTATTGTAAATAAAAAGTTTAAGCAAACTGTAGTATATAGTGATATCACATAACATACTATATCCCTTGCATGCGACATTCGATGTCATATATGGTCTTCTTGTTTAGTGATTTACCTTTAAACGGGTACCACTAATGCATGGAATGTCTTGCAAAATTAAAACTTTAGTATTTAAATATTTTCAAATATTTCGATAATATTTGCTATTATATATAATTTCTAAATAGTTTGGAAAATCCAAAAGTGCACGCCTCATGAGCGTTTAATTTAATTTTGATGAAATAAATAAATTGTATCCCTGACTTAATAATGTTTACCAAAATAAATCGATTACAGAAAGTATAAAATCGATATAGGCTGTATGGTATATTTGTCTTTTGTCTATCAAGGGCTACAAAAAGTATGAAAGCGCCTTTAAATTTTCAATAGCAATAAAACTTCTAAAAGTTGAAAATCATTTTTTAACAAGCTACGCATACTAGGCTATTGATATGAAATAGGGAACCAGTTGATGTAATTCTGAAGCTAATAAAAAAAACCCGGTCTCGATATGTCAATCTTTTCGGTAGTTATTGTGACCAATACGTATGTGATAATATAGTTACGTGCAATAAATTTGTCGGTACGATACGCGCGCCACCAACTTTAAGTTAATTGTACTATCATCATCATCATCATTACAGCCCTTCACAAGTCCACTGCTGAACATAGGCCTCCCCCAAGGAACGCCACGAAGCACGGTCTCGAGCCACCTGCATCCATTGACTTCCTGCATGTCTAACCATCACTCCATCTAGTGGGGGGACGCCTTACACTTCGCTTGCCGGTACGAGGCTGCCACTCGAGAACCTTTCTTCCCCATCGGTTGTCGGTTCTTCGAGCTATATGGCCGGCCCATTGCCACTTCAGCATACTAATTCTTTGGGCTATGTCGGTTACTCTGGTTCTACTGCGGATATCCTCGTTTTTAAGTCTATCACGCAGAGAAACGCCGAGCATAGCCCTCTCCATAGCTCGCTGAGCGACTTTGAGCTTCCTCATACGGCCAGCAGTGAAGGACCACCTCTCAGTTCCATAGGTCATCACTTGCAACATGCAGTGGTTGTAAAGTCTGGTTTTCAAGTTTTGAGGTATACCTGACGAGTAATTTCCCGAATGCTGCCCAGCCGAGTTGAATCCGTCGATTGACCTCTCGGTCGAAGTTGGACTTATCTAGTCGGACTATTTGTCCCAAGTAAACATATTCGTCAACAACTTCGAGCTTAGTGCTCCCAACAACTAGCGGCATAGGTGTGACATGGACGTTACACATGACTTTTGTTTTGTCCATGTTCATCTTAAGACCTATCCGTTGGGAGACACTATTGAGGTCATTGAGCATAGTGCTTAGGTCCTCCAGCGATTCTGCCATAAGGACTATATCGTCGGCAAATCGAAGGTGAGTGATGTACTCGCCATTGATGTTAATACCGTATCCTTTCCAGTCCAGTAGCTTGAAAACGTCTTCCAATGCAGCGGTGAAGAATTTCGGGGATATTATGTCATCCTGTCTTACACCTCTCTGCAGTTGGATAGGTTTCGTACTCTGGTTCTGTACTCGGATAGCCATCGTAGCCCTACTGTACAAACACTTCAGCACTTCGATATACCGCCAGTCAACTTGGCACCGCTGAAGGGACTGCCGCACCGCCCAAATTTCGACGGAATCAAAGGCTTTCTCATAGTCCACATACGCAAGACAAAGTGGCAAATTGTATTCTTCGGTCTTCTGTACAATTTGCCGAAGGATATGTATGTGGTCTATGGTGCTAAAGCCTTTTCGGAAACCGGCTTGTTCGGGAGGCTGGAAGTCGTCGAGTCTGCGTGCGAGACGATTCGTAATGACTCTCGAAAACAGCACGTAGACGCGGCTCCGAAGGGAAATCGGTCTGTAGTTCTTCAAGAGAGCGTTGTCGCCTTTCTTGAAGTGCAAGACCACCGCACTTCTGCTCCACGCCTCCGGCGTAGTGCCACCTTGGAGGACGGAATTAAAGAGCTTCTGAAGGACTTCAAGTACCGGTTTTCCACCCGCTTTCAGAAGCTCCGTTGTAATTTCATCCTCGCCCGGAGACTTGCCGTTTTTAAGGTGCTGGAGAGACATTCTAATCTCTCTCAAACTGACGTCCGGGATATCATCGGAATAGTGTCGGATAAGACTTGCTTTTGGATCGTTACTCACACTCACGTGTGGCTCCAACGATGACGTGTACAGCTGCCCATAGAATTACAGCAGAGCAGTATTAAAGTTGCGTAAGTCCGTCGCATGCATTTGGAGATCTGTCTGTTCAGTTGCCTGTATGCTATCAAATCTACGGAAGACTGCAGCTTCATTTCCCGTCTAACAGCCATGAGATTAAAATTATGATCGGAGAGTTTTTGTGTTCTTCTGCGGCGGGTCTTGCAAAACTTAGCTCCGACCGCATGGACAGTTTCCACGAGCTTGTCATTCATATCGTCCACTGCATTGCAATCTTCTAAGTACTGAAAACGGTTTTGCAACTCGAGCTGAAAGGTTTCGGGACTTTGGATTAGAGCCCGAGGGGGACGGAGCGTTGACTTCATTAGACGACACCTCTCCAACTTAACGCTTAGGTTCAGTGTGCCTCTAACCATTCGGTGATCGCTACCCGTTTTCACCCTCGCGATCACTGAGACATCACTGAACAATTGCTGTTTAGTCGTCATAATGAAGTCAATCTCATTTTTTGTCGAACCGTCGGGGCTCGACTAGCTCCACGTCCTGTGGGGCCGCTTCTGGAAGAAAGAGTTCATCATAAAGAGTCCCTCTTTCTCCATGCAGTCGGCCAGCTGTTGGCCCCTTGGATTCCGTTGCCCTAATCCGAATTTCCCTACTTTCAGCTCACCGTTCTCTCTTGTGCCTAGTTTTGCGTTAAAGTCTCCCATTAACACCGTATAGTGGATTTCGGAGGAATGCATGGCTCTAGAGATATCTTCATACATTTCCTCCACCTCCTCATCGGGATATGCCGAGGTTGGTGCGTAAACCTGTATGACCTTCAGCGAATACCGTTTGGTGATTCTGAGTATAAGGTACGCAACCCTCGTCGACACACTCTCAATCTTTAAAACGTTGTTAACGAGAGACTTGTGGACGATAAATCCGACACCTCCTTGGGACAGATGGTCGCCCTCCCGGTGATAGAACAAGTTGCCGGATTCGAGGATTACGATGTCCTCCCCCTCTCTTCGGACCTCAGATAATCCTATAATAGTCTCCTTAGATTTAAAAAAGGCATTCGACACAGTTTCCGTGCCTGTTCTTGTACAAAACCTTCACAATGTGGTGGACACAAGGTGTTAGAGGTATACCGTTAAAACTTCTTGGTGACTATCTCAGCAATCGTAAAACTCGTGTCAAAAAAAATAGGCTCAATCACTAATTCTGAGGCTACTGTCACTTATGGCGTCCCGCAGGGCAGTGTGTTGGGTCCCACGTTGTTCTTGGCCTACATCAATAGCTTGTGTAATATGCAGATAGAGGGTGGGGACATCCTCTCATATGCGGATGATACAGCTATTGTTTTCTCTGCTGATGATTGGGAGCAACTTAAAAATCATGTGGAGTCCGGCTTAGTGAAATTAGGATAAAACTAGGATAAAACCAACCGCGCATGCGCCACACTACCCATGCGCGAAGACGTGAGTGGCGAATATTTTTGTTTGAAATAGCTGTTCTAGTACGTAAGTACATATTACTTCAATGACATTTCGAGTGCTTTGTAGTAGTCCCAATGTTGTAGTTAACCACGGCTACCATCAGTTTAATATTAATAATTTTTTCCGATCTATACAGAAAGAACTTCCAGTACCTATCTTGAAACTTGCAGCAATATGAAGGCATTCCATTATGCTTAGGTAGGGATTTTCCTTCATTAATTATAGGACCCGGTAGAACCCAGCCACCTGCTCTATTGAAATTAGGATGTTTATTTTTTATTTTAATATAATTAAAATCCTTAAAAAACTTGTTCCATTCAATATACAAACACTTGTTCTGTGCATAACACCACAACTCAATGCTTAGCCACTGTGTCAACAAACCATCAAATGATATGATAATATCAATACACAGCTATTGATTTTCAGTAGGCAATTTTTTTTTATACAACATATAGAAATTTATTTATTTTTGAATATTTTATCATAAACTTTATATTAGCTTAGGAATTTGTGATCAGTTCGCATATTGAAAGGTAATTTGCAGACGATATAAAAAACTCTACTTACGGCATTAAATTGTACAAAAATGGATACTAAGTAAGTAACCGCTGTTGCAGCTTGGTAGAGCTCTATTAATCGATAAAATTCTTCTTTGCTCATAATGGTTACTGTCATTGTCAAAATTTTGTAGAAAATAATAGACATGCGGTTTCAATGGGAGCTTGTTATAATCTAAGCGCACGCAATGATAGACAGCTACCATGAAGCATGTCCAGAAATCACTCCACCAAGTGCTGAGGGCAATCAACCGTGATGGGGAAAAGAAGTAGATAGGAAACGCAAGAAGGTAAGGAAAGCCCTAAATAGGGCCATGAATACCACTATGGATGACTGGCTACTTAGCTTTCCTGTATAGTAATACAGGAAAGCTAAGTGTGAGTATAAGAAATGTATCTGAGTACAAGAAATGTATCAAGTAAAAACGTTCGATAGGATGGCGTAAATTCTGTGGTAATATAGAAACCTGTGAATAAGCAAATCGGATAAGGAAAATCCTAGCTAAACAGGACACGCCGGGATCCATCTCTGTAAGAAAAACTGAAGGAAGTTACTCAACATCGCCGGATGAAACCCAACGTATCCTAATTGAAACACACTTCCCAGGTTTCTGTGTAACTCAGGGGTTGAACCGGTATGAAGATATACTGATACCAACAGCAGAAGACTGGAATTTAGCACAGAGAGTGGTAACGATGGATAAAATCCATTGGACCATTCATAGTTTCCTCCCCTATAAGAGGGCAGGACCTGAAGGCATTTTCCCGGCTCGCCTACAATGGCAGGGGGGAAGGGTAAAGTCCTAAGCATGTCTGGCTTTCAAATATGTTCCCAGGAAATGGAGGGAAGTGAAAGTTACATTCATACCCAAACCAGGTAAGAGCGACTATACGGACCCAAACCCTATAGACCCATTAGCCTCACATCATATCGCCTAAAGACGATGGAGATGATGTGTGAAAGGGAATTGAGTTGGTCGGCGATAATGAACTTACCGCTACACGACAAATATAGCCAGCATAAAAGTTGCACTAAGTACACATACATTTGAACCGGCACGAACAATAAAGATTGCTGGTGAATCTCAAACAATCCAGATTAAGAAAGTTTGCCCGCAGGGAACCCATCAGCAAATTAAATGGCAATCACTTCTAAACAATAGGTAGGTTATGCAATGACCTGACAATACTGGTCTCGGGAAAGACTGACCCAAGCAGTTCTCCCTATAGTGGAGAGATGGTGCAAGGAATATGACTTAACTGTTAACCCAATCAAAACGGTTCTAGTAATGTTCACACAAAAACGAATGCTGAATAACTATCACCTCCCAAGTTTTTTTCAACACAATACTCCAGCTATCCTCTGAGTTAAAGTATTTAGGTCTTACCTTTGACAGTAAACTCGACTGGAATAAGAATAGAAAACAAATTCAACAAGGCTAGTATACAGGGTATTTTTGAAACGCTCCCGAAAACGAAGACAGACGACAGTACTAACTATATCTTAGATGATGGGTGAAATATAAAATCGATCCTGATGAAAAAAAAATCATCTTTTCACAACATTTTATTAGCTTTATTCACGCTCCATCGTGTTAGTATAGTTAAATAAAACGTTAATTTCATTAAAATAAAACATTAAAATACTTAAACATAAAACCAGCAGTGGAATCACTAAATTACAATCAGCTGACTAGGGGTCAATGTACGCGCGAACGCCGAATTCGCGCGGCCCGTAACTAGCGATGGTACCACAATACCTAATAATTTACAATACTTGTCTAAATACCTAACTTATCTACTTAACCTACTATTTTGCCGCTGTGCTTGTCTCCACGTAGCCACTTTAATTCAAATTCACAGGTTAAATAAACCAAATAACTGGTTCGAATCCACGCTAATGAAAAAAATACTTAAATGAAATGTTAACAAGGTTAGAGTTATGCGTTTTTATTCATCGTATAGGTATGTTTATTATTCTGATGTATTCAGTTATGTACCTATTCAGATCAGTTCAGTACCAAGTTATTTAAAAAAAAAATAGGTATGAAAAAGCTTACCGCTCTAAATCCACCGTGGTCTTATGAGATGAGGCTCAAATTGTGCTCCATTCATTTCGAGGCAGATGTGGGCTCGGTGTTGCGTCTCCTCATGCAGGCTCATCATCGTGTGGTCTTCGACACAGTCCGCACGTAGTTTGTCGAAAACATCCACGATCCTTTGGCGCATTTCGTCAGCACTATCACACTCACGATTAAAAACCCTTTCTTTCACATACCCCCACAGAAAGAAGTCTAACGGGGTCAGATCTGGTGAGCGAGGTGGCCAAGCGTGTGGTCTGCCAATCCAGCGATCATCAAATAATTCGGTAAGGCGCACACGGACGAACCTCACGACATGTGGAGGTGCACCATCATGCTGGAACCATGTGCGGCGATATTCATCCAACGATAGGTCGTCTAAAATGTCAACCAACTGTTCATTTATAAAGTTTAGGTATCGCTGTCTGTTAAGTCGCTGTAGCAGAAACACTGGTCTCAGTATGCGATCCTTAAATAAACCTGCCCATACGTTAACCGACCATCAGGTTTGGTGCCCGGTTTGTCGAACAGCGTACGGGTTAACCTCTGAATACACGTGTGTATTTCTTCGGTTCCACAGGCCATTTCTGGTAAATGTCGACTCGTCCGTCCAGATAACGTGCTCAATGGAACCAGGCACACGTTGTTGTTGGTCTAATAACCAACGGCAGAAAACTCGTCGGCGGTCGTGATCGCCGGGAACTAAAGCTTGCAATTTGTGCACTTTGTATGGCCGCATTCGGTTACGCTTTAACACTTTGTGAACTGAAAAGTATGACACACTTGTTCCATCCCGACGTCTTAACAATTTAGCGATACGTCGTGTACCTAGGTTCGGATACCGGCGAACGACATCTAAAATGCGCTCCTCGGAGTGAACAGTCATTTGACTTCCACCTCCTGCCGCTACCGGAGCAATGGGCCGATTTTCCAACACTTGCTGAAATGCTGCTGTTATCAGACGAGAGTCAGCTGGGTGTCGAGCGGTCGGGAATTTCTCTCGGTAAATTCGTAATGCACTTCGCGTGCATGCATTCCCGCAAGCTTCTCCAAGGCACATTAACATGTTGCCGTATTCACGAGCACTATAAACGTACGCGTTAGGCATTATTAAAACAAAAAAGAAACACAAAACGTAACAACAAGAATAACACGTAATAACAAGTAGGTAATACCAAGTAATAACAATAAGAATTTAATAAAAAAAACAATTGAACTGTCGCTCGCGCATGCGTGTCCAAAGTCAACACGGAACTGTCTCAAAAACTAAAATTAATAATTAATCCCGCCAAAACTGAAGCCTACTGCGTCCTAGCGTCCTTGCGGTAAACACTTTGAACATTCCCACAGACCGTCAAATGTTATGACATTGCCAACTTTTATTTTATAAGTTTAGTTTCCATATGATCCCTACGATTAGCCTTTCATATGGAATTTAGAAGTTATAGTTGTAATTTTTTTAATACAATTAGACAATCAATTGTACCCTGACGAAACAAGCAGTTCGTTACTACAAAAATGATATTGAAATTAATAAACGTACTTACTTGGGTTTGGTTATCTTTGATTTTCTACAAGAAAATAGAAATAAAATGGTATTGAATAATTTAATAGTTAAAATCAATTGCAATTATGATCGACAGTTAATTAATCTAAAAAATTATTATTTTACTTCACTTTTATTGACTTTCCGTTTTTGAAAAGAGGTACGTCAAAACTATTAAAAATTACTTGCAAGTTTTATTGTAATTGCCGCCTCTAATTCTTATGTCGCTTGCAAACAAATCTTAGTAAGTAAATTTGGGGAATTCCCCATATGTTGGCGCTGACGCGAGGTGACACACAGTCGGCCGGGCGGCGGCAGCGCGTAGTACGAAGGGGGCGCGACGGGGGAATGCTCGCCAGTATTACTGTGCGCGCACGCTATTGGTTCCTCATTCTATAATCCCACCTGATGGTAAGTGGAGATGTAGCCTAAGATGGTGAAGCGTTCCGAGTTAAAAAAGCCTATTCACTCTTGCCTTGAAGACACCCACACTGTAATCGGATGGAAAGACAGATGCTGGCAACTTATTCCACTTCTTTGCTGTACGCATGATGAACGACGTAGCGAACCGTTTGGTTCGAATACGTGGTAAGTCAACAACGAAAGGGTGGAGACTGGCCGAACGTCTGGTTGTCCGATGGTGGAAGGGAGAGGGAGCAATTAAATTATGCAATTCCTGCGCACACTCCGAAATGCATCCTGTAGAAAGCCTAAAGGCTGGCTACTTTGCGTCTGTGTTCGAGGCTGGTAAGATTGGTTTTAACCAAATTCGGGTCACCAATAAGCCTCTTAGCACGCCTTTCCATTGAGTCCAAAGCTGCTAGGTGGCAATACCACAGAATAAATAATAGTACAAGAAGTAATACATAAAATATGAATATTGTTGCTATTTAAGAACAATTCAATTTCTAGCTGTTTGCCTATCATGCCTTGTATATTTTGATGCACCAGGTGTAAACAATTTTTATTACCACTGTGTGGAATCATACAATTAAGGATTTGTAAGCTACACTCTAAATTATTTAAATTATTATAACAGCTAGAGATTAGCTCTATTGTCTCATTTTCTAATGTAAATTACTTGGAACTGATTCCAAATTACATATTAAGTCATTATGCTGCTCAATAGAAGCAGATGTCTGTGTAGCCAAGTCCTTGGCTGAGTTAATATCATAGAGATATAAATATACCTATACTTCTAAGTCAGTGGTTAATATATAAACAATAAGATAGCACATTTGCTATCTGTCTTAAATTATATTTGGATAGGTAATACCTATCTCTAGTCAAAAAGTTCTTAATTAAATTATTTATGTCTATTAAATTTATTAGAAAAGTTATTCATTAATAAATTTAAATTGTATCTTAATTTTATTTTCGTGGCCAACCCTGTATGTAAGGCAATGTAAACAAGATAATTTTATTTACATTTAAAATATTTAGATAATCAATATATTTTAATAATCGATTTTTGTTTACATTGCCTCTTCTCCCAACAAGAATTATTAATGTGCTATTAGGGCAAAATTTACTAGCTAAAACTTTATTCATTATATGACTAAAGGATGCTCCAGGCATGCAATAATTACTGATCAGATATCCTTTTAAACAGTTATTTAACATCATGCCCAAATTTTTGCCTATGTCATCACATCACAATAAATAATAAATCAATAATTATCACAATACATAATAACTTTTTTTTAAGTTTATATTCTTTGTCATGGCACTGTCATAGAGTGTAGGTGAAAATAATGAGTCCTTACTGTTTACATTACTAGTTACACATATTGCCCCGATGAACCTGGTATGGAGCACTGATACAAACCCTGATGTTTTATTAAGAAATCAAAGCGCTCTTCATTATATTTACATGACTTTACCAGATCATTCATGGCCAATATGTGTTCTTTTATCTCATCCTGAGCCGATGCATATTTATTTGATATAATTTGTAGATTTTTAAGTGATAAAATTGTTGAATTTAGACACTACATCAGTCTCATAATAGTTATTCATATTTTCCACCTCAATTGAATATAATTTAAGTTTATTAATTAATTATTGCTTTTCCTTACATACATATTCCTTATATAATTTTTAACATTAATTTTAGTTTTAATTAACTTTTGCACTTTTCTAATATATTTATTATTTTTTATGTATTTCTTTAATTTTCTTCTACTGCAGGTAGTCCTGGCTGCTGTTCTTGATGGTACATAATCATCACCAGTCAAATCGACTGTCATGGAGGGTTTTGCAATGCTTTAGAAGATTCACATTCTATGAGCTCATTGAACAGACTTTGAGTTTGGGACGCTTTCAAGTTATCTATGTATTGTTTTAATTGCACAATCTGTTCATTAGCCTCACTTGACTGTAACTGCAATGCAGCAATTAATCTGAGGGATTCCTCATATTCCTTGGTGCATTGGTCAAACTCATCAACTGTTCTCTGAAGTTGATCCCTTTCTTTTAAAACAAATCTTTATGCAACTTAACCATATCACTTTTTAGCTCAGTATTTTTAGCAATTATATTTATTATTTCCTTTTCATTGTCATCCCTTTCTTTACACAACAGCTCACACTGCTCCTTTGACGCCTTAAGTTCTTGAAGCGCCATTTGAAGTTGGTTCTCCAATTGGCGGGTTTGGCGTTGCGTGTATTCATTTTACTATTAAGTGTAAATAGCAAAAGAAAACAAAGAAAGAAAACCGAAGAAGCAGAGTAAGCAAATGTCTAGATCTATGGGTCTATTTACAGATCTCAAATTAAGTTATCATGTAAATAATTCAAAATGAAATCCGGAACAATACTTTCTTAAAAGGTAAATCTTAAAATGTTAAAGGGATAACAAGAATTACACTTACATTAAGTTTAAGCGATATTCGTTACAGCTGTCACTTTTGGTTGAAAGACTAAACAAAATTTAATTAAAATACTTCTGGCTTTTACTTACTTCACAAATACAAATAAGTCGTATTTTACAACTGTAACTCAAAATTGAGGTGGATATTATCAATTTACAATATTTAATTTTTTTAAATAGTTGGGAGCAATTATTTTACAACTTGTCACCGGGATTGTTACAGAGATAAAAACGGCGGCCCACGTCTCACTGGCGTGTCCAGAGGTCGCTGCATACAAGGCTAAACATCTCGGCACGCCGGGATCACTCCCTGAAGTTGTTCACAACATCAAAGGACTGTTGAACTTCTTCGAGGAGATTTCATGGCATGAATAATCTTAATATTCCTGCCTAGTTAGAGGAGTTGCGAAAAATAGCCCGTCGTAATCTTAGTTATTCTAATCAAATCTAAGCACACAGCCAACATGTGGATGCAATGGCCATCACTCTACCAACAACCTTTGATTTGTGTTGAAAAATCAACATCACCCGGCACAAGTGCCAACATATGGACCAACTCTACAATACCTACTAGTGACAAAGTGACCATAAATCACCACTCTACATGATCGCATTATGGATGGTAACTACCATTGGCACATATTATATTGGCCATCATGAAGAGGAGCCATAATAGGAGGGTTGACTGCCAAAATTAATATTCACATTGTTCTCAAAGTATAATATTCAACTTCCTTAAGACAATTTAATACTGCTGTAGTCTGTAAATTACTATACTACTATTATTCATAAGACCCAATTTACTTTCATACTTTTAGTCTGAGGTACTTTTTATTTTTTATTAAAATTAATTTGACAGCTTCATGGCGCAGTGGCTTTGCAATGAGTTGCAGCGCTAAGGGTTGCAGGTTCGAATCCCACACGGAACAAGTATTTGTTTGGCCTACAAATAATTGTTCAGGGTCTGGATGTTTGTCGTTGTGAAATCTATGTAAACTGCCCCCGCAATACAGGAGAAAATCCTAGTATGGAGGTAACTTTTTTTTTAATCAAAAAACATAGAACTGTGGTAGTGTTTATTTTGGTATATATGCTCTCTCAATTTTCACATCATCTACAGGGCAATCATTTTTATCACATTCCACCAAGCCTATTCTTTTTACCACTGACATACCACTTTGTACCCGTCCAAATATTGTATGCTTCCCATCCAACCATTGAGTCGGGCCTAATGTAATAAAAAATTGTGATCCATTTGTATTAGGGCCAGCATTTGCCATAGACAAAATACCTGCTCCAGTGTGCTTCAGATCTGATGTGATTTCATCATCAAATGTGGGGCCATATATAGACTGCCCTCCTTTTCCTGTCCCTGTCGGATCACCACCCTGTACCATAAAATCTCTAATGACTCTATGGAATTTTGTGTTATTATAATAACCTCTTCGGACTAATTCCATAAAATTCTTGCATGTAAGTGGTGAATGTTTCCAGTACATTTCAACTATCATGGTTCCCATTCTGAAATATATAAACAGTATTTATAACACCAGATAAAATTACACATGATGTGGTGGCAGAATAAGATATTAATCATGACATCCCTTGGATGTTGTAAGAGACGATAACTAGAAATGCCAGAAGGCCTTTTGATAGAGGGTAATGGAAAGACAGATGCTGGCAACTTATTCCACTCCTTTGCTCTACACATGAAGAACATGAAGCAAACATTTTGATTTGAATGCATGGTGAGTCGATAAAGAAAGAAGGAGACTGGTTGAGTGTCTGGTTGTCAAATGGTGGAAAGGAAAGGGAGGAATTAAGTTATGCAATTCCTGCACACACTCTCCAAAATGCATCCTGTATAAAACCGAATGACTGGCTACTTGACACCTGTGTTCGAAACTGGTGAGATTGCTATAAACCAGATTCGGGTCAGTAATAAACCTCTTAGCATGCCTTTTCATTGAGACCAAAGCTGATATGTGGCATTTTGCAGACTAGCCCATAAAGCCATAATTATATGGCAACAATATCCTATGCTCTTCCAGAGTTGTGCTATATATCGAGCAAGCAGCTCTGCATGGTTGGTATCACTCCACAACTGTGCTGTCATCTGCACACTTATAAATACCAGGTATAAGCAGATCATTTAATTAATATTTTATATATTATTCAACATTTTTTGATAATACTTACGAAGTTTCTAGAACTGCTACTGGCGGTTGCCATGACTTATCTGGAATACCAGCGTTGGAATAGCCTAACATATTAAAACTAGTTAGTAGGGTTAACTACCAAAATTACACTCCGAAAAAAAAATTAATAATGAAATTATCTTAACAGGTAAGTAAAAATCCTAATAGGATTTTGAATAAACTAAATCTATTGTGGGATATTAACCCAGATGTATTTTAATTTTCATGTAGACAGTTACTTTGTTTGTATAGCCCTCTGACCTCTATATATACAAGTAGGCTTTCGCGCAGCGCGCACAGAACACATTACCAGGCCCGTGACAGCTTAGTTCCATTCTACGCAACTTGGCGCTACCGTCGCAATTTGTTCTCTGTCTACGCACGCCATTTTGAGACGCCATATTGTGTTAATGTCAAATCAAATTGTCAAAATCAAAATTGATCAAAATTATCGATATTGATTGCCGCCATTATTTATCAATTGTCGCAATTAACTGAGTTTAACGCAAATGTATTTCTTCGCATTTATGTTGCGTTGAGATCTTGGACGCTAATTTTCCTCCGTTAATTGTGACAATATTGTTTTTATTCTGCTCGTGCATGTGCATATACCATCATAATGGTGTACGAAAAGTGCTGTGTTGGTGGTTGCAATACATCATGAAACGCACCGGCTCTTCAGATTCCCTAGAGACGATAATTTAAGAAATTTGTGGATGTCTTTCATAGTGCCGACAAATTCCAGTTGGACTTTCAAGAACAATTACATTAACAAACGTGTCTGTGAAAAACATTTTGATATATTTCAGTTCGAAAATGAGGCAGAAGACTTCGATACTCTTGCCCGTCCTTACTTACTGACAATGAAAAATATCTCATGGTGTGCCTCTGACTGCAACAGGTGAGTCATTTTATTACTTTCAATCATGGTACTTAAGGAGAAGGACGTCTCCATACATTCTTGGCCCTAAGTGTTGACAAGATGAAAGGGACCACTTGAAAGCGTATATATAAACAATTCATCAAAACTCGGTTCTAGATTGACAAATCTGGCAGATTTGTCAATCTAAAGGCTGAAACAATATGTAAGATAAGTAAAAGTGAGATTATCTATTACCTACACTGTAACAGGTGATTTTCTCTTATTACACAGTAACAGGCTATTTAAGTAATTAATGTATTACAATAATTATTAATTACTTAAAGATATAAAAGAGGATCAAAAAATCACCAAAACTGTGGTTAATAATGAAACGAAATGGTGAAATGATTAATGAAAGTTAAAACAACAACAACTAAGTGAAGTGAATATTAGGATACCAATCTTATAGATGTGCCAACTCAGAAAAATTACGACTTGAGTTAACTCGAGTTGAAATTCACGCAACCAGAGTTAGCAGTACAGATCAGAGTAAATGATTTGTTACAAATTACTTTTTATAAATTTGTTTTCTATCTAGCTCTTTGGTGGGTTAGGATAACTATAATTACCAAACTTATTATGTAGGATTGATATAAATAGGTATATTTAGTATGTATCACATACTTATGTATTTTTAGTTTAATCTTAGTTATAGTAAGTACCTGTATTTAACAAAACAAGCTATAGCAGTTTTACAAAACAATATTAGTCTAGCTATAAGATGTAGGTACAATCTATTAATATTTAATTACAAAGGTTAAAGTTTAAGTCAAAATATTCTTAAATAAATTCAATATATTTATTGTGAGTTAAGTGTTACATTTGTTAATTTAAGTATGATGTATCTCACAACTTAACTACCCTTTGCGGTTATTACAATACTAGGTCTGTGACTTTGTAGTTATGAAAATATGATTAATTATGATGAATATAGTTATATTGATCATAATTAATCAAAATATAAAAAAATTAAATTACATACTAGCTATAATAATTATAAATAACAAATGAAGGGCACAGGAAAAGAAGGAGCTCATTAACATTCTCATTGTTTCGAGTAATTAAAGAATTAAACCTAAAATTTCATTTTCTACACTTACAACTCTACTAGAATATGATTTGTACCCATATAAAAAGGAACAGTGTATATTTAACATAGATTATTTTAAAAGACTGGGTTGGTAAAAATAATAGTTTGATATTTAATTACCTAACTCCCAATGTAATTGGCAGAAGGTGCTCATTGTCACAATGTCAACTTTTTACATTTCTAACAATGGTGATCATAAACAATGTCTAATTACATACACACTAATGAAATAAAAACATGTTAATTAGCATGAAATTTATTTGTGGGGTTAAATTCGAGTAATATATAATACTTTCAGGGAACAAAACTTTTAAGTCCTGAAGGTCACTATATTTTTAATTAAACTTTTGACATCATCGTTAAGTTTACACAGACCATTATGTTTCCTCTCTTATCAAACGGAGCACATCAGTTTCTTTAAACTTGCTACTAAATATTCATTTTTTTTCTCGATATTCCATGTATTGACATAAAACCATCTTGCATATAATTATTTCTTTTATTTCAAGATCAATCATAAGTAAGTACCCTGTACTTGTATACAGCATCATGTGTGATATTCCTTCTTTCTTGGAATATCTATTAACTGGGAGAACAGAGATCAATCAACTAAAATAGTATTTTTGGGCATCATGTGAAGTAAATTAGAATTCTGGAGAATTTGAGTTCTTGCTTCCATAGGAATCCTGTCAGAAACATCCCAATCTGCAACTAGGCTAGACCGGGTTCATGACTCGATATTTTAACTTTTCAACACTTCAGACATCCGTCGTGTGACTTCCTCTTTTTGTAGTCTTATAAACATAATTTTCTTCTAATCACTACTATTATTGTCCATTTTGAGATAAATAAGCAAAACTTTTAAAACAACATGCACTAAAGGAGTCGTAAATTTATGCAAGAAACTTATCGGACAGCTGCCACTTATGTGACAAAATAATAAAGATGGCCGACTATGAAACGTTTTCTGTTACAATAGCTGCGATCACCCGTTCTAATAGTTTTAGACAATGGGCACCTTTTACTCGGTATGGAATGCAATGAGCGCGTTTTATCCTAAAGTAGATTTTTTTCAATTAACTTTAGCAAAATCAGCGCCTTTTATCGTGTTAAAAATAACGTGCTCTGATTGGCCATGAAAACTAAGTAAAATGGTATAGTTCATTCAAAAACGTAAAATTGTCAATAGGCTCCTTTACCATGCCCTTCAAATTGTTTCTGTTGTAGCTAAATACTCTTTGAAACACAAAGCGGGCACAACAAACGAATCGCGCTTTTATTCTTTTGTTGGCTCACTTGATCCGTTCATGTACAATTTATTACAAATTTTCACAGATACTGATTGACTGGGGTAAATTTTCTCCAGAATAAGCATTTTGTGGGTTGGTTAACTAAGGACTCTCTTTTTACTCTTTGACTTATATGGTCAGTTAGGTACAAACTCAACATCATTATTTGCTATGATTATGTAATTTTTCAGGATGGGATGTCACAACTGAACATAATTACTGTAAAACAAGATGAAGATGATTTCACAGAAGCTGTGGTAGTGTTTAGAAAGCCTGGTATGTGTACAAATATCTTAATTGATGTTAATTGTAAATTATAGTAAACATTATATTATGATGAACACTGTGATTTCTACAAATATTTTATTTAAATTTCAGTCAGTGGCAAATTTTTCATTTTTAATAATGTTTTCAGGAAGTTATGTTACAATTGAACACAATTACAATAAAGAGCAAGATGATTTTCAAAAACTTCAGTAGAGATTGGATCGTCAGGTGTGTACTATTTCATGTAGCACTAGTTACTAAGTAGCAAAAAGCTTTCTAACTATTTCATAAATTTACTAACTATTCATTTCTAATAATGTGTTTGCCTAAGCATACTGACATCTATAAAATTTCAAACTTGTAACAAATTTCAGATGTTGGAAGTTCTCATGAACAACCATCATGTTCAAATTTTTCAACTGTTGCAACAGTTGTAGAAAATAAAGGTATGTGAAATTGTATTGGACATAATTTGTTATACATTTATGTAGTGATCAAATTAAAAGTATTTATATCGGTAATAGAAAAATACTTTAAATGTTTAAAAGGCTGTGGACTGGAGTGTCACTGCATGCCTGGAACTGCATCAGTTCTAGAGGGTGGTTATGTGTGTTTGATACATATAACATTTTTTTATAGGTCAAGAGTGACAAGCGAGCACACAGTCCACCTGATGGTAAGTAGTTGCTGTGGCACATAGACATCTACATCTATCCTCGTTTGCGAATCAAATTGCAGATGCGTTGTCAGCTGTGAGGACTAAGATGGAAAGCCTCTTTTCAGTAAGAAGGGTCTCCGGTTCTCTACACTCACCATACGAAACACAGCAGCATTAAACTGCTATTTTGCACTGGTATTCTGTGAGAATGTGGTCCTTCCCAGTCAAGCCGACCCATTCGTGCTATAACTATACAATTAATATAGCTGCAGCATGGCTCTACCACGTTAAATTATCTAACAATCATATTTCTTTATTTTTCAGATGCATTCCTGGAGCAACCTCCAAATACAAGTACCAAAGGCATGGAGATAGATGTTCTCGAAGAACTCGTAGGTTTGTCTGCTTATACTAAACTAACTCTGCTTATATATACTAAACTAACTCTGCTTATATTATACTAAACTAACACTTGAAGCATACATTCTAAATTTATTATTTAATATTGAGTTTATGTTTAAGACCATACCATTCACAAATATTGCTTGTTTTCAGGAATTGATTCTAATGCTAATGTGGTGAAACAAATGTTGCCAAATGGTAGCAAATGTACAAAAAGCAAAAAGGTACGATAAATTCAGTTTATTCTTAGACATAATTAGGCAAAGTTTCAATATCTATCCTCAAATCACGATAAGAGTTCTTTGTTGTTCATCTAATCCAAAGATTACAGTTCCACTACACTTCAATGGTTTTATCAACTACTCCTTTACTGTTAAGGTTACATTTCTCTGGAACTCCTCCCCTGATGACATCCACTTTATTTGTTACCTTATCTAAGTGAACACATTAAAGTTTAAAATAAAAATATATAAATAATAAATTAATATTTTAAGTGTATCATTCTGTCATAAAATATGAATATAGAACTTAATTTTTTTTTTTATTTCACTTCAGGTTACATGGTGAAGAAAATAGTATCAAGGAAAAGAAAATTGGTTAAAATTTTGACTAATATTGCAACTGAAACTTTAGGTGACTCAGTATCACAAAGACTTGATCAAGCCCAATCCCTGTCAAGAAATAAAAACCTATTGGAAAACTTTTATTGTTAAACAAACAAGCGCAGACTTTCTTGTTTATGCAATTAAAACAAATTCATAAAAGCAAAATGGCCAGAAGGTTTACCTTAATGGAAAATTAATGGCGTTGCTAATAATGAAACAAAGCCCGAAAAGTTATAAACTATTAGAAAAATGTTTGCCTTGCCTAATAAACGGACATTAAATAGACTTTCTGAAGGTTTCAATACAACAGGACTCAATCCATTAATATTTGAACATATATCAAATACAACCAAAAATGGGACACTAAACAAAAGCTGTGCACAATCGTTTTTGACGAAGTTTCTCTGACACCACATTTAACTTTTAATGAGAAAGATGATATAATTAATGGGTTTGTAGATATAGCTGGAGAAAACTGAAATATTGTGATCATGCTTTAGTTTTTATGCTAAGAGGAATATTCTCCATGGAGACAGAGTATAGCATTTTATTTCTGTGAAGGCACAGTATCAGCAGCAGAGCTGCAATGCATTTAAAACAGATTGTGTCCCAAGTAATACTAACTGGGTTAATACCTTTAGGTCTTGTTTGTGACCAAGGGTCCACATTTCGAACAATAAAGAAGACTTAGGAAGATACAATTCGTAGGCGGAATATTCAAGGTGTTCATGATGGTGTGTACCATTCTTCATTACTTAAAACCAGTTGTACTTCAGGACAAATATTATTTATTTTAATTATTTTACAGATGGATCAGTTAATATTGCTGATCACGATTTAACATATTTTTCGACCCACCTCATCTCTTAAAGGGTTTAAGGAATAATTTTTTAAATAAAGATATAATCTGGGAAGAAAAAACTGCCTCTTGGAAAGATATTGAGTTCATTTTTGATTTGGATAGCAAATTGGGACACACAAGGGCACTACCAAAGTTAACGGCTCATCATGTTGATCGCCAAAAGATCAAAAAAATGAAGGTCAGCGTAGCTGCTCAAGTATTTAGTGCTCGAACTGCTGCTATGCTCAAATATACAAATGCACTCAGTAAGTAACGATTGCTATATTGATTTGTAGGCTTATTTAATTTATGTATATAGGTACTATTGTAAAATCTGACCATAACTCTCAATTTGTAAATACATTGTATATTACAACACAAAATAATGACATTATTAAATAAGACAACCTTTATCTTTCAAGTCCTGTTTATTACTGAATTAAATTTATAATTTGTATTACATTAGGCATTTTGAAGAAAAAAGTGGCATAAATTACTTTTTTTTTACTAATATATTTACTATTGGAATTTTTTAGACAGATCATTTACAATACAAGCTATCCGATTATGGAATGATTTGCCATTATCAGCAAGACGCTCTCAATCTTTTCCGGTTTTTAAAAACATGTACACAATTACTATGTTCATCTTTGATTCTATCAAATTCATTTGTATATAATAATTATTCTACTATTATCTAGTTGCACTATTTGTTTGTATTTATTGAACATTTATTTGCGTAATAGTTTTAAAATATATATTTGTATTTTTATATATATTTATATACATATATTAAATATGTATGTATTTAACTTATATACCATTTTATATTATGCATCTTTATTACTATTTTATGGTTAATAATAAAAATAATGTTACTTTTGTCCCAAATGACACACATGTTGTTATTGTTTTCTTTAATCATGTCCATCCCAAGGTTGTCTGGAAGAGATTGTTCTTAACAATAAGACTGCCCATTACCACATTTCTTTTTCTCCTTTTTGTTCATATTTATATTTTTTTTGGCTTACAATAAAGTGTTATCTATCTATCTATTTACATTAGTGGATTCCGTGAGGCACACTACAATTATATAAAGGTTAAAAAGTCTGTTGTTGTAGGCAAATAAAGTGTATTTTGGAGAAACACTTGCAGGTGCAACTGTAAAAGAAATTAAATTAAAGAGTACTTTTTTCCAGATTATTTTCATACTGCAAACTCTGACGCAACAATGGCCACAACAGCAGAAGTTGTTGAATTCTTCGACACTGTTTGACAGCGTCAATGGCTACCCAGGTGGTGTACAAAGAGGAAAGTTAAGACGAGCAGTTAAACAAAATTCACAACATCACACTTTTGGATTAAAGCCATTAATAAAATAAAAAATGGTTTTGTGAGACACCAGTAGCAAACTTGCTACAGGCAGAAAACCTCGACTTGTGAGTGCCATCCCAACAAGGATGGATTACAACTCTTAGCTTTATAAGGGTTTCCAAATTATTATTTGAACAGTATAATGTAGAATATTATTATCCGAGAATATTAACAAGACCCATTAGAAAATTTTTTGGACGTATAAGAGCTATAAATTATAGAAATGTTAACCCAGATGCAAACACATTTATATATGCCTTTAAATCTTTAATATTATCTAACATGCTTAGTCCATTCCAAATTCTCTAATTGTGAGAGGATAATGGAGAAACATTATTAAATGTTAGTGTTCTTTTCAAAAACGTTCATAATAATAAAGAAAATGACTCGCAAAACACTGTTTTGCGAGATCTCCATCTTCTTCACAACAGCAGTTCAAGAAAAATTGCTGGTGAATGATGCATCATGGAAAAATTAAAGTCCATTGCTCAGCTTACACTGCTGGATACATTTGTCGGAAAATAACGAAAGCTATTCGTTGTAAGGATTGCATCAAAACATATATTAGCAGTACAGAGACAAACATTCATTCTTACATTAAATTTAGAGTATAAATTGTTAAAAAATAATATTTTGGCATACCTAACGAAAAATTCCTTATCTTGTACAGGGATGGTACTCACTTTATTCATAACTATTTGAATTATAGCTGTATTGGAAGTAATATAAAAAGTAATTTGAAAAGAAAAATATTGAGCACTTTGAGTTTTTCCTGGCTAGGGTGTAATAAGCATGCCTTAATTGTCAAAACCTTTTTCATCAATATTTTAATTAGATTACATGGGCACAATTGGTGCAACATAAATAATAAAATTTTGAAAGGTGATATTGATGAAAAAATATGTGTCTAAAATGGGTGAACCCCAAAATTGTATAAAAAGTATAAAAGTTTTAGGTTAAGAAAAAAATGTTTAAGTAAATAAAATGTTGATGAAGTGACGACATGGATATGCAGGTAGCTTAGGACCATGCTTTGTGGTATTTCTTGGGGGAGGCCTATGTTCAGCAGTGGACTTGTAAGGGCTGTAATGATGATGATGAAATAAAATGTTCGGATTCCTGAAACGCAACGCTGTTTCAGACTTCCTAAACCAACTTACTCCTAAAATCTCTGGTCTGTAGCAACCTAGAATATTTTTCTATAGCGTGGAGTCAATTTTATGCTATATTACACTTTTAGCATATTGAGCATACTTGTTATTGTTAATGTTGATATTTGTTTATTTTTCAGATGCTTGTCATGGAACAACCTCAAGTGAAAGTACCAACACCATGGAGATAAATGTTCTTTTTAAAAGTAATTTATATTACCATATAACTTAGTTATATGATAATATAGATTACTTTAATTACGATATACTAAACTAACTGTCGTTAACAGTATAGCCGTACAGAGTTAATACATACAATACAGAAGCATACATTATATATTTATTCTTTAATTTTGGGTTTATGTATAAGGACATAAAATTCACAAATAGTTTGTTTTCAGGAATACAATTATAATGCTGATGTGGTGAGACAAATGTTGCCAGAAGGTACAAAATGTACACATTGGCAAAAGGTATGATAAATTCCGTTTATTCTTAGACATAATTAGGCAAAGTTTCAATATCTATCCTCAAATCACGATAAGAGTTCTTTGTTCTTCATCTAATCTAAAGATTACAGTTCACTACACTTCAATGGTTTTATCAACAACTTTTTACTGTTAAGGTTACACTTATTTGGAATTCCTCGCCTGAAGACATTGAGAAAGCTCCTGAGAATGGATGTATACAATGTTAATATTTATATATTTTTTTATTTCTTATTTACTGCATCTACCACTTTATTTTCACCACACCATGGGTTGACCGATAGAGAATGCCAACTGCCATGAAGCCTGCCCTTTGTTACATTAATATACATAATATATAATTTACGATTATCATTCAGTCATAAAATATAAATAGTGGACTTTATTTTTATTTATTTCTTTTTAGGTTACGTGATGTAGAAAATGGAATTAAAGAAGAGAAGTTGTTAAAATTTTGACAAAGATTGTAACTGAACCTATAGGTGAATAAGCCTCACAAAGACTTGCTTAATGTCTAATCTCTTTCAAAATATGAGAACTATTTGAAAACATTTATATGTTAAACAAATAACTTTCTTATTAATACAATTAAAACAATTTGTAATAAAAAATGGCCAGGTAGCCAAGATGAAAAATAAATAGCATTGCTACTAATAAAATAAAGCTCCAAAGACTATATAAACTATTAGAAAAAATCGTTTGTCTTGCCTAACAAACAAATGTTATATAGACAAAATAATTTAGCATACCCTAGCAAAAAGTTCCTTATCTTATACAGGTTAGGTGCTCAGTTAATTCATAACTATTTAAATTATAGCTGTTTAAAATTTGTATAAAAAGTAACTTGAAAAGTCAAATATTAAGCACTTAAATATGCTTCCTGTGGTTTAATTTCCTTAATTTGCTTTATTTAATGAGCTATAAATATTGCTCTGTTTCTCGTCAAATTGTACTTATGTTCAATTTTCTAATTTGTTTATATAACTTAATGTGCCTTTAATTTAATCTTAAGATTACGTTTGTATATTATGTTGTTGTGCTTGAAAAATAAATGTTAATGTACTATAATTGTTTCATTATAAGTAAAATTATGTTATTGCTCCCTGTAAAGCACCCTTATGTCGATATCGATAAAGTAAGAACACCACTAAATATCGATATCGATGATTTGAAGGGTATGTGCTTGACATCACTAAGCTATACATAGCCATACTAAATATGTATAGTCATTAACCATCTGTCAAAATGGGCGACTGCAGCGCCAAAACTGTGGTTGAAAACTTGACTAAAAGTCACTGTCGTATCTGTAACTTGCTACATATCTATTTATCTATGCACAATTACTCTCTACCATAGATAACTCTACCAAGAGAACAGAGATGAACACGACAGGTACCATAGACTTAGAATATACTTTACGCATAGACTTAGAATATCCCGAAAACGCGTGACCAATTTTGATTTGTCATTGTGTGCGTTAGCTAGTGATGTATATTTTACTTAAAAGGACTATCGAAAATGATTGTTAAGGAAGCGGTAAAAAGATTATAAAAAATTGTTTAGTGCATGAAGTTGAATAACTTCAAAAATTAAGTGAATTTTACCATGATAGTTCTAAAATAATTAAAAAATATTCATATAACATGTTCCTGGGAATAAGCTGAACCTACCTGCCTTTTGTTGGATTTTAATTCAAATGTATAAAATCCCAGGCGACTTTACCGATTTATCTTTGGAGAAAAATATTTACTGCCGTGGACAGTTTCCCCGGAATTTATTTTTTAACATATTGTTAATATAAATAGGTATCTACCTATTTATATTAACTAAGTATATACCTATTTATATTTTATAAAATGTTTTGATGGGGAAACAAAAACGGGAACACGGAGTACAACATAATGGCTGCTTTATTTTTCATATAAGTATTACTTGTGATAATTACAAACATTTAATAATTAATAATTAAATAGATTATAGAAGTTTATTTTAACATTCGACTTAAGTATGAATGTAAACTTAATAATTTAAGGAAGGAAAGTTATAGGAATCAGTTAAATAAGATTGCTCTGATTAAAGGCCAATATGTTTATGAGGCTTCATCATGCTTCATGTTTATATTCTTTCATCTGTCCCTGAAAAATATAAAGTAATAATAAACTTACTTCATTTCATCATTTTAGCTGCATGAATTTTAAAAACATAATGATCTTAACACAGTAAAGTGCACTAAGTGTCTGAGGATACAGATGCACTCTTTATTCTCTCAATCTCGGTATGTTAAGAAAATGGTCACTCATTCTTGAACTAAGCGTGTCAAGTGCAACTTAATACCGCAGATCTATTGCTCTGCGCAGTTATTACTTAACCACGACTTCCTCTTCTCTACGAATAACGCTGTAGGGGATGAACCACGGTATTTAAGCCCTCGCGACAATGTCGTCGGCCATCAAGCATGAATCGGGCATTGACCGTTGTAAGTATCAAATACTATGGAATTTATACTATCACGTCTCATGCGCGGTAGTCTAGTAGCGCTTGAGGAGCATTACTAAATATCTATACCTAACTACGCTAAAAGTTTTATCGTTATGATTTGGGAATATAATCAGAAGTTCCGAAGCTCCGCTCAACCCCTTGGGGAAATAGCATGATGCTATGAATATTGTACTAGTGTGACCGTGAGGCTGTGCGGTTGGTTAAGCAAGGTTATACATTTATTTTGGTTGATAAATAGATACTTAGTTGGGTTCATAATGGCTTAAAGAGGATAATCTCAAGATTTTTTTGTCTTTAATGTACTACAGTTTTGTAATGTATGAAAATCTGTCTCTATATTTATCTAAAGTTTTGAAAGTTATATTTTTGAAGTCTTATTATAACAATATTTTACTTACTGGTACAAATAATGTAGAAATGACTCCTTTTAATAAAATTGTTTTTATTCTACTTTTTCTTTTATACTTCTCAAGAAAAGGTTTGCTGCAAATTGTTGAGTTCTTCTTTGCATTCCAACCAATCCGTTCAATGAACCTTAACCACTTTTTCTAATTATAGAATCCGGAGGGAATCTGTTTGAAAAACGGCAAAATAAAATTACATTTTAGAACGCAAACCGAGGATTTATTTTCTTGTCTACAAAGTCTATCGATTCATTCAATTTTATTAATAAATAAACATTCAAGATTAATATCGACATTAATTTTGATATAGTTGAGTCAATCCCTAGCGTACATGTAAAATATTTTGTATAAAAATGTATTTACCAAATTCATGCAAATTATCAACAACGTGACTTTTTTCTTTGCAAAATATCAAAATTAACAAAATAATTGAATATATTCTATATTTTAAACAGTATGTAACATAAATTTTAACCAAAAATAAACGCGTCATAACATTGACGACGTCTTGAGAATTTACCTGTGATATGTGAAATTATCAGGATTATTTCTATTATTAACAGCACAGTCACTCACGGAACAATTAACCATTTTGGGAAAAAGTTACTTACTAAAAATAACCACTATTATACTTTAAAAAATTACAAAATATCTCGGAGCTATTTCTTGCGTGCTGAATTGTGCCGACCTGTCATTCAAAATCGGTTACAGAGTCATGAGATTTGGTATCCTTTTCTATCTTGCATTTTTTCCATAAGGAATTTTCTTCTCCCTTGCACACTATGTTGGTCTATACGCTAGTATATTCTAAGTCTATGACTTTACGCCAGTATATTCTAAGTCTATGACGGTAGCAAGCTATCGGAGTCGGAGGGTAAGTAGCAAAGGTACTCTGTGGTAAAATAGCAGATATTTACAATTCTCTAGTACATGTACAGTTATCAATGTTTACGTATATTATCTATGACGTTTACAATGAAATCCAAATAGAATATAATCACTACGTTTAACATCCAGAAATCAAAATTGAACACAGACACAGTTAAGTTCCTATATTTATTGTACATACTCTACTACATGGGCATGCAACTTAGAACATTATTTTAAGAACCAAATTATATTATGATATTTTTTTGTGCTACCATCTACTTTCCGAAACGCTGGGCTAGACTTATTTTTATCTCACCAGAGCGCACGCATATTATATTCAGTTAATGGCGGTCATAGACTTAGAATATACCAAAGACTTATAATATACTGGCTTATAGACGACCTGACAGCCCCAAAATGTGTAACCAATTTTGATTTGTCATTGTGTGCGTTAGCTAGTGACGTACATTTTACTTACAAGGACTATTGAAAAATGATTGTTAAGAAAGCGGTAAAAAGATTTAAAAAAAAATAGATTATTGCACGAAATTCAATAACATCAAAAACTAACTGAATTTTTAACATGATAATCTAAAATATTTAATAAATATTCATATTACATATTCCCGGGAATAAGCTGTACCTACCTGCCTTTTGTTGGATTTTATATCCAAATGTATAAAATCAATAATCTCTGAATAGGTGAGTCTATCGAATAAACTTTAACAATTTTACCAAGAATCAGGTTGGAAAGTTGTATTTTCGAGCTATGGAGAAAACTATTGCCATGGACAGTTTCCCCGGAATTTCGTTTTTTAACATAACTTTAATCAACTATAAATAGGTAAATACTTAATGAAGTATATAGCTATTTATACTTTATATATTTTATAAAATGTTTTGTTGGTGAAATAAAAAACGGGGACACGGAGTATATAATGGCTGCTTTATTTTTCATATAACTTTTTTTTTAATAATTACAAACTTTAATAATTAATAATTAAATACATTTTAGCAATATATTTTAACATTCGACTTAAATATGAATTTAAACTTTATAATTTAAGTAAGGAAACTTGTAGGAATCAGTTAATAAGATTGCTCTGTTTAAAGGCCAATATGTTTATGAGGCTACTCTCTCTTTCATCTGTCCCTGAAAAATAATATACTTATTACCATTTTAGCTGCATAAATTTAAAAACATAATGATTTTACACAGACTAGCCAAATACGCAGGAGATATTAAAGTGTACCAGGTATCTGAGGATACAGATGCACTGTCTATTCTCTCAATCTCATTATGTTAAGAAAACGATCACCCATCTATGGACTGACTACGACAAGTGTAGCTTAATCTCGCAGATCTATTGATTCACGCAGCTGTTCATTAACAACGAGTTCCTCTTCTCTACGACTTACGCTGTAGGCAATGAACCATGTTATCAAGCCCTCGGCACACTGTCGTCGGGCTTCAAGCATAAATCGGGCATCGGTCGTTGTGAGTATCAAATACACACAACACACTGGCACACGGAACTGCGCGTCTCATGCGCGGGCATCTAGCGGCGCTTCAGGAGCATTACTAAATACCTATACCTAACTATGCTAAAAGTTTTATCATTGTGACTTGGGAATATAATCCGTAGCTCCACTCAACCCCTTGGGGAAAATAGCGTGATACTATAAATATTGTACTAGTGTGACCGTGAGGTGCGGGTGGTTAAGTAAGGTTTTACATTTTTTTTGGTTGATAAATAGATACTCAGTTGGGTTCATTATTTCTTAAATAGGATAATCTCAAGATTTTTTATTTTTAATATACTACAGTTAATGTATAAAAATTTATCTCTACTTTTACCTAAAATTTGTGAAGTTAAATTTTTGAAGTCTTACTGTAACAATATTATTATTATTACTGGTACAAATAATGAAGGAATGGCTCCTTTTAATGAAATTGTTTTTATTCTGCATTTTCTTTTATATTTCTCAAGAAAATGTTTGCTGCAAATTGTAGAGTTCTACTTTGGATTCCAACCAATCTGCCCAATTAACCTTACCCATTTTTTTATTCTATCCATCTGTTTGACAAACGGCAAAATAAAATTACGTTTGTAGAACGCAAATTGAGCATTTATTTTCATTCCTCTCCTTGTTGTGTGGGCAAGTCTATCGATTCATTGTAAACATTCAAGATAAATATCGACATTAATTTTGAAATAGTTGAGTCAGTCCATAGCGTACATGTAAAATATTTTACCCGTTCTGTGAAGAACCAGCAAGAAATCTAGTGGAATTATTTTTAAACAGAAAATGTTACATTATTAATATACAACTATTTATATAAATTTAAATAAAAACAGCATAGTAAGGATCACGTCATTCCCTAATTTTTAATAGAATAAGGGTGACATGCAAGCACACAGCCCACTTGATGTTAAATGGATGCTGTGGCCCATATACATCTACATTTATCCTCGATTAAGAATCAAAATGCATATATAAAAAAGCCTGATAAAGAGAGTTTTATGTGTTACTCATATACTTTCACTACTATTACTGGTAAAACTTGATTGATTGATGATTTGAAAAACCCACATTACATAATATACAGGCTGTATTTTCTTCACAAGTTAATATCACAAGTTCACATGATAATCGTATAAGAGATATATTAATAAATTCATAATGAATCTAACTATATTCTATTACTACGCCAATAATCTAATTATTTGCCGTGTTATAAGTTAAAGATATAGTGCCTGGAACTTACTATAATATTAACAAGTACGACATTAGGATTTAATATGAGGAGAATCTTGTGAAAACCGAAACACGTACGAAAGCTAAATATCTGGACCTGGCTCACAACGCACAAGGTGAATAACATGTGGGGTAGGCAGCTGACCGAAATTATTCCTGTAGTCAATTCTGGGAACGGGTTATTCGTTGTCAGTCTTGAGTTCGTTGCATCTAAGACAACTAGGAATCAAATAAAAATTATTAACATTGTCAATTTATAAAAGAAATCCCAGAGGTTAAATTTTTTTTTGAAAATTATTTAACTTGCCCTCAAAGAAGACATTGCAGGATATTCTTAAAAAATAACTTTGAAACCAGGTCTGAAACCAATAATATTCCGTCTAATAAAAGATGCAGCACAAGCATTTAATACGGAAGAACGCTAATGCTTGTGCTTTACAAATCTTCTCGGCTTCGTCCGTGTAGATGTTATACTTTAAACCATAAGTGATCCATCAATAACCGCAATTTCATAGTAAATTCCATCATCCTCTTTAGGGATGATTTCCGTGATCAAAGCTATCCTATTTCCTTCCTCGGGACTTAAAATATCTCAATACCAAATTTCATCTAAATCAGTTCAGCAGTTTAAGCGTGAAGAGGTACATTTGCTCACGTGACGATGAGCGATGTTTTCCCCCACCTCACCCGCAGTACGCCCGACCCCTGCACGCGCTAGACCACACAATTTTATATCGTCGTTACTTTTAAAATATTTGACCAAATTACGTAGTTTAAAAGACAAAGTTTATCTACTTTGAACATCAGAAGCGATTAAAGTATTCAATTTGATAAAATCCATTTGTTACTGCAAAATGTGCATTGGAAATAAAGTATGACATTTTTTTTAGTTATGGTTCACTATTTTGGTAATAATGGCTTACACATAAAAGATAGATATATACTGTTGCGGACTTTTTTGTAGAACTATTTAGGAGAAACAATTCCACCATACATTATATTATATTTGTGTAACTCTTACAGTTTTTGCACCGCACGCCAAAATAGCTCGCAGATGACAATTTTTTTCCGACTTACTTAACACTTATCGTTATATTTTGACCAATTTACACAATATCTTTAGTTATTATAGCCTGTTTGTTGTTCTGATGTATGACCTATATTATTGTAAAGTTTAATTAAAATACACTCAATAGTTTTTGCGTAGAAGAGTAACAAACATCCATACATCCTCACAAACTTTCATGTTTATAATATTAGTAGGATTCCAATAATTTGTCTTCAAAATTGTATCATCTTCCACGACATTTTTATTATACTATACTAACTGAATATTCAGTAATACGTAGGTGGGTGTGCATAGTCAAAGATTTCAAAGTATTATTAAATATTTTTTCTTGATATACTTTTTGTTGCTTTACGTGGTCTCTTTGCTACAATTTTTAGATTGATAATAATTTAGCAAATTGTTTGTAAGATATAAGTGTGAGTAATTTAGTAAATGTTTTTTTGATATAGGTCACACACTTATACACATGTATACACATAATAAAGTCACTTTTGTAAATTATTTGTACTTTTAAAAAGTATTGTACACATATTTAAAAAAGATTTGTTATGTTACTAAAATATGTCGTTATCAAGTATATATCTCAATGATTAATAATACTGCTCCAAAATGTATCTTTTTATATTAGATTAGATATGCATCACTATAAACAATTATTTGATACTAATTCATGAAATTTTTGAAGAGGAGCAAAACTTTGTAGTATTATTAGTATTACAGATAGTTATTAACTAACCAGTAGGGACATTACATAAAAAAAATCAATTTATATTTTGCAAAATACTGTTAAATTTAACACAGTTAGTGTTAATCAATAACTAAGCAAAGAATTTTTAAATAATAAACATTTTAATGATAACCGGTTTTATTTTTTGTAACAGGAACTAACAATTAGCACAAGAAACTAACAAATATTAATTGAATTGCAGCACTTATGCAATGTAATTGATGGTACTTTATGAAATAAAAATTGTAAAGTACAAAATAAGGGCGAGCTCAAGCTACTTTTACATTTAGCGCCATCTGTTATTTAAACTCAGCGCAATAACGAAAATTAAATTTGTAGTCGCGCATCTCTAATATATATACAATAATCTATGCTCTACTATGTACGTACCGTCTTGCTACATATTTATTTATCTATGCTCTCCGCTAGTACTTTTAACACTGACTTAGAAGTATATGGACTGGGCATACTTACAGAATTAGCGTGACTACCTACAATACACTGGCGCATAAAATGGCCGCCTTTTATAGGGTTGTAACCATAGACTTAGAATATACTGGCGTATAGACCACCTGACAGCCCGAAAACGCGTGACCAATTTTGATTTGTCATTGTGTGCGTTAGCTAGTGATGTATATTTTACTTAAAAGGACTATCGAAAATGATTGTTAAGGAAGCGGTAAAAAGATTATAAAAAATTGTTTTATTTATTTATTTATTTCATAGACAGAAGGAAGTATAACAATTAATAAGGTGTAAACATAAACTCTTTTGAGTTTTACCGTACACCCCACGCCGTCGATATACAATAATAAAGATTAAAACTATTTATAACAATATTTGCTACACACTTCATACATACATATTTAAGAAACAATCATAAGACAGCCACACATTTTATAAACACCATGCGGGTATATCACAAAATAAAGTTATGTAAAAACCTTTTGTGGACGTTCCTATGCAGCACTGTCTTCATTTATTGATACTTATTTATTCTACAGGTGATGTATAAAGTGTGGTTTATACATCACCTGTAGAATATTTAGTTGTTATTATTATATAGTGTTGTTAGTTTATTATTTATTACATATGTTTATTTTATGTATATGTTTTGTATGTAAATAATTTTTTTTCATATTATATATATTAATATTTTAGTGTTTATATTATGTATATGATTACGTGAATTTATTAATTGCTATTATGTAGATAGATATAATTATGTTCAAATGTATTATATATATATAAACACTCACGCCTGTCACCCAGAGGGGTAGGCAGAGACTACGGACTTCCATTTGGCACGATCCTGACATACTTCTCTCGCCTCCTTTACATCCATATATCTACGCATACACGCTCGTCGGTTAAGGGTACTCCTAATCTGGCCCATTTTCAATATATCGCCAATTTGGTCGATAAACCTTCGTCTAGGGCGTCCCTTCCCGACTCTTCCGTTCACTTCTGCAACATAAATTTGCTTTGTCACTCTTTCCTCGTTCATTCTTTCTACATGACCAAACCACCGAAGCATTCCTTTCTTAATCCTGGTCACAACGTCATCTTGCAAACCACACTTTTCTCTTATCACAGTATTTCTCACCATGTCGTTCAGATTCAACCCTAGCATACTCCTTAATGACCGCATTTCTACAGCATTTATTCTACTCTCATGCTTCTTCTGCCAGACCCAACTTTCACTACCATACATTAAAGTAGGGACTAACACAGCATTATGAATTGCCAAACGTGCCTTTTTTGACACATTCAGACTCTTCACAATAGCGTGTAGAGCCCCATTCACTCTATTTCCTGCGTTCACTCGTCGTTCTATATCCTTATCATATCTACCATCCCTGCTAAATAAACATCCCAAATATACAAACTCATCCACTTGCTCAATCAACTCCCCTTCTATTCTTATTTCACATAACGTTTTACTTTCTTCTCTTTCAAAACCATCACTTTCGTCTTACTTGCGTTCACTTTCATTACTTTCTTTTAATGACCGGTTCATTAAAGTAACCATCATTGCAACTCGGCCGCCGACGATGCAAATATGACTTGATCATCGGCGTACAAAAGGCATTTGACGGTTAACTCACCCATTCTCAACCCACATTCTTCAACTTTCAAAGTTTGCAAACAACTGTCCATAAATAGGTTAAACAGCCACGGGAAGCTACACAGCCCTGTCTGACACCTTTTGGATGCCAAACCAGTCCGAGTAGACCCGTTGATCCTAATACAAGCTAGAGTCCCTATAAAGAGACCTTAATGCCTGTATCAAACTAGCACTCAACCCAAATGAGTTCAGTGTTTGCCATAACACATTCCTGTCCACTCTGTCATAAGCCTTTTCCAAGTCCATGAACGCAAAAAACTTTCTGGTTTTGGCCAAAAACTTCTCCGCAATCATGCGCATGGAAAAGACTTGGTCCGTACACTCCCTTTCTAAATCCAGCTTGCATCCCAAATTTTTCCATCAGTTTCTTCCATAACTCTTTCAATTAACACCTTAGCATACAGTTTACCCACAATGCTAAGCAAGCTAATCCACGTAGTTTTACAGTCCTGCTGTGACCCTTTCCCTTATATATTGGGACTATAACGGCTTTGCACCAGTCTTCCGGTACCCGCTTCAGTTCCCAACATATATTAAACAAGGTGTACAGCAGGCCTGCCACTCCCTCTCCAGCCCTTAGCATTTCGAGTGATACTCTATCATATCCGGCTGCCTTACCTGCTTTCCTTTTCATTGCTTTCATTATTTCATCTACACTTATCTCCCTACCTCTCTCCACTTCTTTCGGAATTTCTATTTCACTTAATTCAGACGACTCTTCACTCATAAACACGCTTTCAAAGTATTCCTTCCATCTCCTTAAACTCGACACTTCGTCATTCAGAATACAGCCATTCTGGTCTCGTATAGCATTCATTCTAGGCTGTATTGAATTTCCCCTGGCAGTTCTTACGAGTTTCCAGAACATTTTAATATTTGCCTGGAAGTTATCAGATATCCTTCTATCATTCTTATCCGTTCTTTCTTGCTTTTTCCTTTCAACAACTTCTTTTACTCTCTTATTTATACGTCTAAAGTCTGCCTTTTTTCTTTCAATCTCATCAATCATACCGCTGAATTACCAGCTTTGGTTGCTAGTAAATCTAGCCATGCTCTCTTCTTTGCTTCAACTTCCATCCGTACCTCATCATCCCACCACAACGTATTATTTTTCCTTTCCTTCGTTCTCTTAGTTACACCACATACTTCGGTGGCTGCATCCACCAAACCTTTCTTGACGTTATACCACACAGTCTCCAAGTCTAAATCATTCATACACATTCATCCATACCACTTATATTTTCTCTCAGTCTACATTTGAACTTCTCTTTCACCTTCATCTTGTAACCTCTCTATTCTTATACGCTGTAACGCAGTGGTAGACACAGATGTCCGATGCCGCCAACGCTTGAATAGACCATTAATTCGGCATAAGACCAAGTAATCCGTCCCGTTGGACCCCGGTAAACCCTTGTATCTACCACTGCGCTCCTCATTCTTTCATCCACAATTATAAAATCTATCATGCTTCTATCATCACCTCTTCCCCATATACATGTGAATCTTCTTATGACGAAAGAAAGTGTTCGTCACAAAAGATTCTTTTCCATACATACGGTGAGGAGGTCTTCACCATTCTCATTTATACTTTCATCGCCAAACGTTCCCAATATCCTTTCATAGACCTCTTCACCCCAACCCTTCCATTAAAATCTCCTAACATAATAATATTTTCATTTACCTTACATTTCATCAACACCATCCTTACCATGTCCCAAAACTGCTCTCGGATATAAGTGGGCTTAGACATATCTGGGGCGTATACCCTAGCACAAACAAATTCTTTAAGCCCACTTTCATTCGTATCCATAGCAGCCTTGGGCTTCACATTCATACTCTTTCACACATTGACCCATTCTTTCTGAAAGGATGACACCGACTCCCTGGCATGCCCGCTCGGTCTCGTCTACCCCAGACCAGTAAGCGGCCATGCCATGTGCAGTGGCATCCTTTCCCTTTCATTCGTCTCATTTACACAACACATCTATTCCTCTATCATTCATCATTTCGCATACTTCATCCATCTTATCATTCATTGCTCCACATTCAGCGTAGCCAGACGGGCCTCCGCAATCCACTTTCGCCCCTCCGGGAGACAGAACGTGACGGGTGGCGAACCTCGTCGCCGGTTTTCCTCGGAGATTCTTCACCCTGCCCATTAAAGGGGCGCCGGGAACTCAGGCCATTTCTTTTATGCTGGCTCATGGTGCGAATTAAGGTGTAGCTTTGCCGCTACCACGGCGAGGAGCCGAGTCTATACTTTCGGCTTTGTCGCTCGTTTAGCACCACCCGGGGGACACGTGTAGGGTGGGCCTAGGGTTAGGTGGTCAAAGCCTACGGACGCGAGCGACTCATCCCCCAAAATCAAATGTATTAGTTAATGTGTATTATTGTGTAAGTAATGCTTAAAAATTCTGATGTATGTTATGTGTATTTTTTGTTTATTATTTGTAGAAAATATTGTTTCAAGATGTTTTTTAGATTTTTATATGTTATTTTTTCTATAATAGCATTAGGTTTAGTGCATGAAGTTGAATAACTTCAAAAATTAACTGAATTTTACCATGATAGTTATTGGATTTTAATTCAAATGTATAAAATCCCAGGTGACTTTACCGAAAAACTTAAAAAAACTCCCCAATAATTAGATCAGAATGTTGTATTTTCGAGCTATGATCTTTGGAGAAAAATATTTACTACCGTGGGCAGTTTCCCCGGAATTTATTTTTTAACATATTGTTAATATAAATAGGTAGATACTTACCTATGTATATACCTATTTATATTTTATATATTTTATAAAATGTTTTGATCGGGAAACAAAAACGGGGACACGGAGTACATAATGGCTGTTTTATTTTTCATATAAGTAATACTTGTGATAATTAAAAACATTTAATAATTAATAATTAAATAGATTATAGCAGTTTATTTTAACATTCGACTTAAGTATGAATGTAAACTTAATAATTTAAGGAAGGAAACTTGTAGGAATCAGTTAAATAAGATTGCTCTGTTAAAAGGCCAATATATTTATGAGGCTTCATAATGCTTCATGTTTATATTCTTTCATCTGTCCCTGAAAAGTATAAAGTAATAATAAACTTATTATCATTTTAGCTGCATGAATTTTAAAAACATAATGATCTTAACACAGTAAAGTGCCGCTGTCTGAGGTACAGATGCACTCTTTATTCTCTCAATATCGGTATGTTAAGAAAATGGTCACTCATTCATGAACTGACCGCGGCAAGTGCAACTTAATTTCGCAGATCTATTGATCTGCAGCTATTACTTAACCACGAGTTCCTCTTCTCTACGACTAACGCTGTAGGGGATGAACCACGCTATTTAAGCCCCCGCGACAATGTCGTCGGCCATCAAGCATAAATCGGGCATTGACCGTTGTGAGTATCAAATACTATAGAATTTATACTATCACGTCTCATGCGCGGTCGTCTAGTAGCGCTTGAGGAGCATTACTAAATATCTATACCTAACTACGCTAAAAGTTTTATCGTTATGATTTGGTAATATAATCCGAAGTTCCGAAGCTCCGCTCATCCCCTTGGGGAAAATAGCATGATGCTATGAATATTGTACTAGTGTGACCATGAGGCTGTGCGGTTGGTTAAGCAAGGTTATACATTTATTTTGGTTGATAAATAGATAATCTCATGATTTTTTTTGTCTTTAATGTACTACAGTTTTATAATGTATGAAAATCTGTCTCTATATTTATCTAAAGTTTTAAAAGTTATATTTTTGAAGTCTTCTTTTTCTAATTATAGAATCCGGAGGGAATCTGTTTGAAAAACGGCAAAATAAAATTACATTTTAGAACGCAAACCGAGGATTTATTTTCTTGTTGTGTAGGCAAGTCTATCGATTCATTCAATTTTATTAATAAATAAACATTCAAGATAAATATCGACATTAATTTTGATATAGTTGATTCAATCCCTAGCGTATATGTAAAATATTTTGTAAAAATGTATTTACCAAATTCATGCAAATTATCAACAACGTGACTTTTTTCTTTGCAAAATATCAAAATTAATAAAATAATTGAATATATTCTATATTTTAAACAGTATGTAACATAAATTTTAACCAAAAATAAACGCCTCATGACATTGACGACGTCTTGAGAATTTACCTGTGATATGTGAAATTATCAGGATTATTTCTATTATTAACAGCACAGTCACTCACGGAACAATTAACCATTTTGGAAAAAAGTTACTTACTAAAAATAACCACTATTATACTTTAAAAATTACAAAATATCGCGGAGATATTTCTTGCGTGCCGAATTGTGCCGACCTGTCATTCAAAATCGGTTACGGAGTCATGATATTTGGTATCCTTTTCTATCTTGCATTTTTGCCATAAGGAATTTTCTTCTCCCTTGCACACTATGTTGGTCTATACGCTAGTATATTCTAAGTCTATGGTTGTAACTCAGCAATATGGGCTGCTGGTATCGATATTTTTACTAATATGAATTTGTTCTCATTTCATATAATTGAATTTTTTGCTTTATTTATTTTATTCCGTAGGTATTTATATAGGTTCAGGGCTATATTTTCAATCGTCAAATAACTTATCTGATGAATAAATAATGTGTCTGGCAGTTTTATGGCTTTTGTGTAGATAGAAATTAAATCCGTAGCCTAATTGTGTAACACACCAAAATGACAAACCATACCAATTTGACAGTTTAACAATGTCCATTGCGTTGTTTTTGTTGTCTAGCAAACGAATTTTTCAATCACATAAAGCAATGGATATTGTTGGGTTGTCAAATTAGATTTGGATTGCTATCCCTTAAGTTTCTCTTGAGCTGCTTCACCACTTCACCGCATATGTACACTTACGCAGTGCATAATCTGCTACAGATTTCTTGTATTAGATACAGTCAAACAAAGAGTTAAGTATGCAGGCAGCTAACTTGCAACTTGTTTTAAACAATGTTCTGAGTGTGCTAAGTACTTACTCAAGTTTTTACATCATTTATATACTGTGAACAAAGTTAAAAGTTATAACGCACACAATAAAATGAATATTGACAGAGTAGTGGGAAGATTCTTGAGAAGATTTTTTGCTTGTATACCAAATTTGTTTACTGTACAATATTACTGGGATGGAGATCCCTGATCCCATATTATAGTATTTTTAATATAAAATAATATATATATTCAGATTTTAAATGAAAAATAATATTTTTCACAGGTAGGTACATTAATTGTGTTTATTTGAAACTCGAAAATCTGGCATGATCATGAAACATGATATCCGGGAATTATAAACTATTAATATTATTTATTCATTTCTGAACAAAATTAATCTATTAAAATAATTTCTAGTACAACACTTTGTCATTGCTTTTTGACAGTTTGACAGCAGATCTACCACAAAACTTGGCGCTTAACATGGCGGCGCAGTCACGCATGGATGAGCTAATGACGTCACACGAAAGTGTTACGAAAATAAGCACTTGACAAAGTGTAGTTGTCTCTCTTTTCTATTGCAGCTACTGCTTTGTTAAAATGAGACAAAACTGACTTTTAAGCTCGCTTTTCATAATGGGATGTAATATATATTATATTCCGAGATATAAATTATATCCCGCGATTGGCTTTCACACTGTGAGATGTAACTTTTAACCAGTGTGCGTTCGTCATTGGATTACATTTACACCGCACTCGTCGTTTACAAACAAAATTATCTTTCAAACAAAATGGATATTGTTTTGCTTGATAGCCTCGACAATTCATCAGAGGGAGATGATGCAGAATTCGGTTTATGTGTGTTACTTTTAGGTAAAAACAGGGAGCGTCGATAGTAGATATCAAATCATATAAAATTTAGAGAGGAATATGGTGAATTTAGACCCTTTAATGAATTCTATTACGAAAAGTTATGAATACAAATGAGTATACGCACTACGCAAAAGTTCATTCAGGTAATGACAGACACAGACACGAACTTGAACACGTAGCGGCGGTGCGGAAAGGTGTGCGGGGTACAGGGGGTGAATTATAATATGAAAATATCGCTCGGTCGATCGAAAAAATATTTATAGTATGAGATATAATATATATTATATCTCAGTGTAAACGGTTCCAAAAGTAAGGTGAGCGATATTAATTTATATCTCGAGATATAATATATATTACATTATATCCAATAGTGAAAAGCGGGCTTTATAGGAGAAAAATTTTCTATGTCTTCTGTGCTATTTAGTATTTACCACAGACTAATATGATGGTATTTACCACAGAGTATTTACTTTCTACGAAGTATATAGGTACTGATTACTGATACTGATATTCTTAAATAGCTTGCTACATATCTATTTATCTATGTTCTTAAATCATGTTAAATTAGACGTACTTTGATCCAAGATATAATTTCAAAAGTTTTTAGTGTGTAGTTGACAATAAATGATCTAAAATTTTACTGATAATAGATTGTGGTGACAACTGTTTTGTTTGCAGTGGTTAGTGATTACGTTGAGCCATGGAGTCGGAACATCAACCAAAATTAAGCCCCGTTAGGGCTTTTCAAGGTTTGACTTAGATTACTAATAATAAATATTTCTCTACTAACTATATAAGTTATTAATTTACTGAAATAATCTTTATCATACTTATATTATTATTATCGTATATTATCTTCTTCTCCATAAAAGAGAGAGAGGGCCATGTCCAGCAGTGAACTTTTACGGACAGTTAAGAAGATGAAGATTTTTTTATACGTTTGTCAATGTTTACTCAATAGGTAACATTTTTAACAAAATGCAGTATTGCCCCATACTCATCATCATTAAGACTTACTTATCTATAAAAATAAATACTTATTTACTACTATTGCCAATCTGCCATATGTAGTGCCTGTGGAAATTGCCACTTGACATTTAAATTCATAGTGGAATCAACCATAAACAGTTTGTTGGTGTCATAGGGTAAAAAGATTTGCCATGCATCCCATGCAAAATGGCAATCATAGTAACAGATATTCTGGTTTAGCTTTCCATTGACGTCCGTCGAGTTGGGGGTTTTTACAGAAAGGTTACATTATTATAAGCACACACGCAAAGTTTCAACATGCGGAAACGTGTATTATTTTTGCGATATTTATGTCAATTCCTACCGTAAAACTGATGCTATTTTGCATTTCACTGTCATCGTCAGTAGGGATGTCGATTCTTTCCGAAAAAGATCGATTTTTAAATCGATTCGAATCGTAAGCTGATGTTTGTTGAACATCACATCAACACACATCAGCTTACGATTCGAATCGATCGCAGACTGGCTCATTGAATATTCTTGGCGAAGAAAAATAAAAATAGTGCATAAAGATGTTTTCGAAGAATTAATTAAAGCAATACAATATGTCTATAAAATTGATTAATAAATTATTAATTATATTTGATTTGTTTTATTTTAACAGTACCTATTAGGGCAGATAACAAATAAAATAGGTTAGGTTCTACTTATGTCAAAAAACCAAATTGATTGACCCCAACTCCACCTGATACGAGTCTGTCCTACCCCTAGAGTGTTTTTATAGAGCCAGAGGCGCATAGGGGGAGTAGGTTCCGCCTGCTGTAACAAATCGTAGGCATTGGACTCTTCCCGCAGCGCCGGAGATGTTGCAGTCTCAAAATAGATACAGAAATCCCTCTGAATCAGTCCCCCTATTTTTTTCTGATGAAGGGGTTTCCCCCTTCCGTGTGGGGGAACCCGCTTCCCCCCAAGGGGTCTCCTTGGTTTTTTACACTTAATATTAATCCATAAAATGAGGAAAATTTCCTCAGAATAAAAAATGAAAAAAACTGGAAAAGGGGGGCTCTGAAACTTTCCTTTTAAAGGGGGTAGTACACCTTCCCTGCATCCTTCACCCCTCCCCCCTCAATTCGACGAATGTCAATGGAAATTCATAATAAAATAATTCTGTAATTTAAATATAATTCGAGAATTTGATATAATCTGTGGTAGGGATTGACATAAATATTGTAAAAATATTTGATTTTCAATACTTTTTTTTCTCAAAAAGTACACGTCTTCGAATGTTGAAACTTTGCGTGTGTGCTTATAATAATGTAACCTTTCTGTAAAAAAAATATCAACCCCCAACTTGACGGACGTCAATGGGGATTGGCATAAATATTGCAAAAATAATTGATTTTCAATAAATTTTTTTTCAAAAAGTACGCGTTTCCGCATGTTGAAACTTTGCGTGTGTGCTTATAATAATGTAATCTTTCTGTAAAAACCCCCAACTCGACGGACGTCAATGGAAAGTCGTACCGATATTTTGGTTAAGGTTTAGAATCAAGTCGCCTTAATAGGCTGTTGGGTAAGGAGAGAAAGGGGTGGGGGAGGGGTAGATTCGCCCCCACCTTTTCCCCCCGCCAGACATGTCTATTTTTTTTATATTTAATTTTGAACATTAAAATTTTTATTGAATGATTTCTGAGAAAAAATGCTTTAATACCAAAGTGTAGTCGACGGAGCCCCGCTAAGCGGGTCTCCTAATTCATTATAAAAAAATAACCACAAAGGGTATCTGTGGTAGGGATTGGAGGGGTCCCTACCATCCCTTTCTAACCTAACCTGCCCGAGTCGGGATGCCCCAAGTCCTGAGCTTCGTCCGCTCTTACACTAAATAAAACACCAAAATGCTAACTTTTATAATTACTTTAATAAGTAAATATATTTTATCACTTCCACCATTTCCAAAAATGGACCTTTATTATAATTCATAATGTTCCGCTATCAATTATCACTTTTGCCAAACTCCACATTTTAATAATCTCTTCCGGATGTAATCGTCGATCGACAAAGGATCCGTCATCTGCGAAGAAATCGTGGCCAGGAACCATCAATTCAGTCGCAGCTCCACCAAACCCTGAGCTCGTGGATGGCCCGAATTCCGAATCTCGGTCAGTTGCCGCCATTGCTTGCCAGTAATTATAATAAATGTCCAGAGAATCAATCCAATTGGTGTCTAAAGGCATAGCGAAGTCATTGTAAAATAGCAGGCAATCGGTGTCCAGAGGGATAGCGAAGTCGTCGAAAAACAGGAGGCAGATAATAACGATAAGGAGCATTTTCACGTAAACTCAGAAGCAACGGAATGACGCTAATGACGCAAAGTTGAGTATATCTGTCACTGTCAACAAAATGGCGGCCTAGCACTTCATTTTACGCATTTTGACAGATGCAACTTAAAAAACGTAAGAACTTAGTGTAATTTAAGTTCCATTTCAGGTATTAAATAGTGGTTTAAAAATATTTTTAGAAAATGATTTTAAATATTTCGACGCAGCTCTGGCAGCTAAAATTGCATGGGGGCGCTTGACATAAGCCCTCTTGACCCCCCCAAAGTGACAAACTCCTCAAATTGGGGCGACTTTATACTAAACCCAACCCGATATTTTAACTATTTAATGGTGCTCACTATGGTCAATCTTGGTATTTTATACAAAGTAGGAATTTTTCTGTCTCTTAGAGGCCACTAGATTGTAATAATTCCCCATGTCAACTTTTGGGATATCAAAAGATGGAAAAATAATATACTTACTGCACAATAAACATTTATGATTTTAAATATTCTTAAATGTTAATAAGTAATTATTAAAACAAACACTAATACATATTAATTTCTGAAATAAACTGAGCTGAATTAATTTTATTATTATTTATATATATGTAGTATGTAAATGGAAACTAAGGACTGTTTCTCTTTATGTAGTTCTGCACGGCGGCAGTATGGAACCAGAGGAAACTTACACTAGTCTTTCAGAGTACCATGACTATGAGCCATGCTTAGAATTTGATGATTCTGAATTAATTCAAACTGCAGGTTTAGGTAAGATATATATTTATTACTTGATATCATTATTTTTATAAGGTTAGTTTTACACATTTACTTTGTAAGTAAATAATCATTCACCAATGTCAGTTGAAAGCTACATTTTTCAAAAGCATTAAATTAAAGAGTAGCTTGATGGAATAGATTCTTTTCAATTTTCTCTAATAAGTGGTATGTGTCTTTAACAAATTATTAATATATATAGCAAGTATTCAAATATTGTTGTGAAATACAATAAACATCTTAGCTGCTGATTGACCTGACTCACTAATGTTGGTAATTTATTTCTTGGCTACCAAGTTAAAAAAATAAAGAGGTACTACCCGTGCGGTTAAAGAATGTGATTGAAAATGGCGGCGTCTCTATTCACCTCTCGCTCGCACACAGTCGCTATCTTTACTCACATCCACCGGTAAAGACTGCAAAAAAAACTATGTTGCGATATGCGTTTTTCGTACGTTCTATAACTTCAGTCCAACTTGTCAAAATGCCATAAACTACAAAAAAATTACTCTTGTTTCGTTAATTTATGAGCTACGATGTGTTTTGAGAGTTTTCTAATTATTGTGTAATAATTATAAATACCAGTAGTGTCGTGTTTATTAATATTTTTGTATAAAATATTTGCATGCTATTAAGACATGAGTAACTATTTCTAAATTTTTCTGAGTCGTGCTAATCTGTAAAATGGCTGAACCAATTGTAATAAAACTTCACGAACAAATAAAGAGTAATACCAGGAGTTATCTAGACTAAATTTTATCCCAAAATTTTAGAAACTTTATTAAAATAAAAATATTGATAATATTGATATAGTCATTAATTATTATCATCCTAAATAACGCTACCTACATTGGTAGATCCCACGCAGGCTAAGTCAGAGCGGTTCGCTACTTATAAATGTTATTTTAAAATTAATGTACCTACTTTCGGAAGCAATCTTTTCAAATATTTTCCTATTAATAGAAAATTTCCAATTAACCGAATAATATAACATTATAACGATATACCGTTATTAGCGGGTTTACGCTATTGGTACTGTGCATGTTGACGGTACGGGCTTGATGAGCCGCCATTTTGAATCCCATTCTTTATCCGTACGGACTATACTCGTTTTTTTGTGCCAGCATATATGCAGGTCTAATATGACCAGTATTAACTGTGACCAGTATAATCTATTGTGATTGGCTGTGAGCTTTTTCACTTATTCTGGTCTAAGTGCATATTTTCCCAGATGAATTTAACATGCATTTATGCAATTAAGGGTCCACAATCAATTAAGATGTGTCGAGGTGTTTTTTCCATTAAGGAATAGTATCTACACATTAATGGGTTGTCTAGTTCCAAGATAGCCATGTGCTTTTTTAAAAAGCAATGTACAGACAAGGCTCTTGTGAAAATATGCAGTTTGTTCTTAATTTAAACTTAATCTCAGGGCTTCTGAAGCGAAATTACTAAATTACAGGTTTTGGAAAGTTTTAAAACATGCTGTATCAGACCAGATCTTATGTGATATTTATGGTAAAGGATTTCAAGGGTCAGTAGGGCCAGACTTTTTGAAGGAACACTTTGACTCCTCCCGTGCAAGCTTGTCAGTTTACTCATTGCCTACAATACTCGTATGTAATGATTTCTTATGTTTATGCGAACACTACACATTTAAGTAAAACTATTTTACGGATTTTATCGCGTATATTAACTTATTTTATATACTTGACGTTTCAATCACTTTACAGCACCCATGGTCATGGGGTGGACTGAGGTGTTTGATGTCCCAATGTCATAGTTAACCACGGCTACCTCTAGATTAAAATTATTAATTTTTGATCCGATCTACGCAGTATGAACTTATAGTATCTTGAAGTCTTGCAGTTGTGTGCTTGGGTTGGGATTTAATTTTATTAATTATAGGATCCCAAGCAGATGGTAGCTCTTCTCTATTGAAATTAAGATGTTTTTTGATTTCAATAGCCTCGTGAATCATCCTTGGAATTAATCGGTGTTTTTAGCAGAGATATGTGGGACGATCCTGAACCTGTTCACAGACTGCAGACTTCCCGGAGCATTGATTCTTCACATCAGCTATGTGTTCTTTAATGCGGGTTATTATTGGTCTTTTAGTTTATCCTATGTAAGAGAGACCACATTCACAATCAAGCTTGTACACTCCTGCATCTTGCAGAAGGATATTACACTTGTCTGATGGTAAAAACTGACTTATCTTCTTCAATATTGAAGTATGTTTTATGGGAAGCACGCTTCAAGATGTAGCCGATCTTGTCAGTGACACCTATGACATATGGCAGTACAGCAGGAACACGTTCAACTGTGGCTGGCTTCACTCATTCGCTGTGACGGAGGCGCGGGACCCGAAGCTTGTAGTCGTGCAAAACTTGCTTGATGTGTTAGAACTCGGCGGCCAGTTGTTTACTGTCACAGAACCCTCATGCTCTCTGATTTATCCACGGTAGCTAACTGTGAAGGATTGTGGTGAGAATCACCATTTAAATATCTATATTTAAACGGTGATTTTTAACTTTTCTAGATTTATTAGTAATTTGGAATCCTTATAACACCTTGAGCCACACTGTGTATAGAAAAACGACCTCTTAAGAACCTCTAGATTTGTAAATAAGAACGACCTTATCACACTAAAAATAAGGTTTTTTCTTCCATTATTAAGCATATTAGAATGTTCTTCAACATTCAACAACTCAAAGGTTGTTTATAAAATCGCTTACAAAACGGACACTGCTAAAGGCGTACTTAAACTTTATTGCAATATTCCCATTAAAATTTCAATAATTTCCCCAAATAGACAACCTTAGAATTACAAATGCATAAATTTCAAGCAATATGTATTGTGTTTCATCAACTTCTTCCTTAATACACACAGAATTTTCGACGATCAAGGTAGACTTAAGTCCAATGCAGAATTATATCTCAGAAGACAGCTCCATAGACAGAAATTCGCAGTGATCTATTGTACTCGCCAGATTTTGCTACTATTAATTTTCATTTTTTAGCCAACTAGTTCCATCTAAAGTTGAAGAAAATATTCAAAACCTTAAGGGCGTTTAAATCTTTTTTGAGATATACATAGTATAATTTTATGTACTACTACAGGGTAGTGCTTGTCTTAATTCTTTAAGGTTGGGGCAACCTAAGTTCCGTTGGAATTACTGATTGCAAATTAAGTGCTTGCTTACTTACCGTAAATGAAATTATGTCTTTTTCTTTATTATAATACTGTGAGTAAAGCAGATCATGTGAAAAGTAAAACATACCTAGGTAATATTTGCCATTCGCACTTTGGACAGGAACAAATAAGAGTTTAAGGTCAGCCAAATTATCATCAAAGTTATTATAGATATGACATATCAAAACTGAATGTAGATATAAAATTATTAAAATAAAAGGAAGATACTTATATTTTAAACATAATAGATCTATTCAAAAATGTTTATAAACAAATTAGAAAAGAGTACAAAGATTATAGAATTAAAAAAAATGAAAAGCATCTCATGTCCACAGGAAGCCTAAAAAAAGGGTACAAAAAGCTGAACTCGGTCAAAACCTGGATTCCAAACCTAAAAAGAAAAATCATCTGGAAAATAAATTTACTCAAGACCTAAAATAATAGAGACAGCAACAAATTTCTATAAAACCAATCATATAAAAAGTTGAAATCTATCATTTCTACATGCACAACAGCTACAAAGATTTTCTCTAGCTGAGGTCATTAAGAAGATAGAAACTCAAAAGTTTAAGATCTGCAATCGGCTTATCCCCCATAATCATTTATGTGGTTCAGTAGGTAATTTTTGACAATGTGGCTCCATTGAGCCAACATAAACACAAAGCATGATAAGAGCTATTCTCAGTCTCTCTGATCTAGGTCCAGTATATGCCATCTTTGTAGGCATGTTATGTTTTTGTTATTTTGGAATTTTCACAACACTTTTCAATAAAATTCTAGTCAAGAAAGATACCAAAAAAAATGGGCAGAATCAGACATAACATCATTATGTAAAATGGAGATCCTGCCAATAATTATCGACTTATCAGTTTACGACCAAGTCTCTCAAGTGTTATTTGCCTCATGTTTGGAACAACGCATTACAATCACTGAAAAATACCAACCAATAGAACAAACAGAACTAATGTGGACTCCTCTTACCTGAGCAACCTATGTCACAAGGCTAAAATTGCTCTAGGTACGTGCAGTTGTATGGTTGGGAAAAACTTCTCGGGATGATCCTGTGGCAGTACAGCAGCTTAGTGACGTCGATAGAAACTTCTTGTTTTTAAAATCTAGTTAATAATAAAAATATTTAGTTATTAGTAATAAAAACGCATTAATATTATGTTTTTAGGGTTCCGTAGTTACACAACAAGGAACCCTTATAGTTTCGCCATGTCCGTCCGTCCGTCCGTCCGTCCGTCCGCCCGTCCGTCCGTCCGCCCGTCCGTCCGTCCGCCCGTCCGTCCGTCCGCCCGTCCGTCCGTCCGCCCGTCCGTCCGTCCGCCCTAGCTGCTACAAATCTGTATTTTGGCATAGTTATAGACATTAATCACGCCTAGAAAACTGTTAAATAATATCTTAATTTTTTTTTATTTTGCAAGTAAATGGAGGATGATTTTTTTTACCTGTCTATTCCATCACGTGGGGTATCGTTGGATAAATCTTTCAAAAACATTGGAGGTGTGGAGCAACATCTTTTCGATTCAGGGGTCCGTTTGCGAAATGTTTGGCTTCTTTAAAGTGGTATTATCATTAGAGTTATGTGTCTCCCCCACTCTACCAACTAAACCGCTGTTTTTGGAAATGTGTAAAGTATACACGGTAGTAGCATTATATAATGAAGTTAAAAGGAAGGCTATCACAGCTAAGTAGAATTAAGAAGTTAACGAGTAATGGTCGACCAACTTATAAAATGCGCTTGGATTAGTAAAAATTTATTTACAACTCCATAGAAAAAGACCTAAAACTAGCTGCATTAATAACTTTGTAATGTTATTGTAAACTGTTAAAAATAAACATATTATGAAGAAAACGACTTATATGCATTACTACTATTATTATATGCATTACTACTATTAGCTTTACTTTTTTATTTGCGGGATAGATAGGGTATTATTTCAAAATCGAAAAGTTTTTTTAATCTTTTTTGAATACCACTGGCTGATTTGAAAATAAGCCCTTCAGTTACGATCTTCCTGTTTGGGCACATTTTTAGTCGTTATAGCGGTCAAACTGCGAACTCACTTATTATGCTCATTATCAATGAAGCCCACGTATGGTGACGGGCAACTACGGAACCCTACCTCTCGCTACAATGAGCGTGGCCCGACACACACTTGGCCAGTTCTTTTTTTATTGTAAAAAGATTATCTAGAATTTCGCATGCAATATGAAACTGAGAATAGAAGTTTGTTAACAGTAATGCTTTCTGATACCCACGTACTAATTCGTACAACACTACAAATGTATGATACCGTAGGAGTTTCAGTAACATATGTGACGAGACTAAAAAATTGGCTCAAAGTAAAGTCAATACTACACTTTTGACTGCAAACGCTCTGCAGAATATATTGTTAAAATTTGTATCGTTTTCTTTTTCTATGGGATGTGATGGGATTTAGTGTCAAAAATACTTACAATAAATCTTACTCTTACAGCTCCTTTACCGCCTGAGTTGTTGGATATACCGGATGACCTGATAGACAGATCGACAAGCGATGGCACCATAGAGGAGAACTTCGAAGAAGAGCTTGCTAGGGCACCAGAAGTTTACGCTGAAGTAAGTTACATTATTTGATAAAATTCTTGCAGTGTTTGTTTAAGCGTGTAAAGCATGAAACGAGTACCTTTCTAATTTCGACATTTTGAGCGTAGTGTTTACTTAAAATTTGACATATTTTCTTGCTTAGCTATATGAGTAATGATTAAAGAATATCTGACATTAACACACAATTTTAAAAGCAGCATATGATTCATAAACATAATATAAAAAACATAGGTTAAGTATTAATTGCATTTTTTAAAATCAGAATACGTATTTTTAATTTATGTAATCAAATTTTAGAGCAGGCTGGGTACACCAGGAAAATAATACAATTATACAAGCACTAGAATACGTATAAGCCACTGACCTCTATATATGCAAGTACGCTAGACTGGCTGCCTGGTGCCTACAAAATTTTTGTGCCGATTTGAAGAGCCACCATTGTTCGTACCGGGAACTAAAATTGACATAATATGCCAAAGTCTGTTCTAAATCGTATCTCTGTATTTTAAACTTTTAAACGAAAAAATGAAAGTATTTTGTGTAGTTTGAATATGTTTGATTTTAGTTATACAATAAGAATTATTTTTACCAAAAGGAAAGTGGGATAATATTTCACAAGTAAGTGAATATAGTGATTGATAATATAGTGAGTTTTGATAAAATTCAATAGGGTTGTAGAGTTCCTTGTCTATAATACTTATCGATGTTCTTTTCTACCCATATCTGTTAACAACCAAAGTCGCCGACAACAGATAATTATCAAATGTTCCTGTTGTTATTGATTCACAAACGCTAGAGTAACAAAACCACGTTTGTGTTGGAAAAACGCAAACGAACTTCCTTTCGTTTATCTGAGAGTAAAATTATCCGAGGGTTAGTTACTTTAGTGTAACATGGAATTTTGTAGCACCCACCCATAATACTATATTTTTATTACACGGTTAAATAACCGTGTAATAATAATATGGTATTCTTTAATGTAATGTTGTCCCGTCATGGTTCTTTGAACGATGTCACCTGAAGAGCTCGTGTCTCTATAAATGTTCCCTTGGTTTTAGAGATTTGTAGAATATTTAGAGACGATGGCAGGAGACCCGACGGTATGTATGGCTTTGGATGCTTGGGAGAGTGATAAAGCTTTAGTGTGGGATACTACTTGCGAAGACACTTTGGCAGGCTCTCATCTCAGGGGCAACTCGTTTAAAGCAAGGACGACATCAGATGCAACTGAACTAAGTAAGTAGCCCAAATATGAGTCTCTGAGAGATGAGTACATATTTGTGCCGTTTGCACTAGAGACTATAGGTCCGTGGGGTTCATGTGCGGTGAAGTTCCTAAAAAAACTATCCGCGACTGATCGTCGCTGCTGGTGATAAGAGGGCTGCTTCTTTTCTCGCTCAAAGGCTAAGTACAGCCATTCAGAGAGGAAACGCAGCCAGTGTTCTTGGCACTATACCGCGGGAAGTAGGACTGTATGATAATTTCAGTATTTAGTTTTTTTTTAAATTTTTATAGTTTTTTAATATTGTAATTTGAAATAAATGAAGTTGTATATAACTGATAACTATTTAATTTAAAGTTTATATCTTGCTAGATGGTACCCGGTGCATTGCAGAAGAAATAATTGTAGAAATATTGTTTTAAATTTGGAAGAGTTATATTGTTTAATTAGGAATTATAATAATACAATCTTTGAAATTAAATGATCTATAACTTTCAAATAAATTTTCAGTACGATACGCGCGCCACCTAGTGTAAGTTAATTGTATTATACCTATAATATTTGAGCAAGTGCAAGCAGTAAGTTGACAAAGTTTTACTGCAATGTGATGAACGGTATGCCAGTGAATAAAATACGAACAAACAAATATAATTTTTTATATATTAGAGGATATAGTTTATTCTGTCTATAGACATACCTGTAAATAATTAGTATAGGCGTTATTTTAGCAGTTGATTTGTTTTCTATAATACTGGAACTAAATGATCGGTTGACAACAAATTCTTTGCGAAATTATGTTTTTATTTTTATTTTGTATAGTTACACCAGTTGAATATTTTCCAGTAATAATTGAATATTTAAGCCTCGCGAGTGAACCAACACACACAATGTTGAAACCCGGAGCAAAATTCGTTACTACTAAAAACGTAGATAGACTGTACTGTAGATACGAATAAAAACGTAGATAGACCAACGCAGTGGCGATCTTGGTTTTATATGAGGTATAAAGTTTGCGTATTACATATTATACATTTATTTACGGGTTACGGGTTACATTTAGTTACGGGTAGACCTGGGCATAGAAATTTTATCGATATATTTTACACACTGTCTATCTCTATTATTAGTTCCGTGGACGCTCACTTCTGCTGTCAGCGCCAAAATGGCGAAAATCAAATTGCCTCATGTCACGGTGTATAGCCAGCCCATATATAGAGGTCAGTGGTATAAGCAGAGATGGAAGAGTTCTCTCAAAAATTAAAGGTGTAAATAGGTGATGTTTCAAATCGTTAGGGAAATATAATACTCTTAGTTAAGACTGGAAGATCCTGTGCTCTAGCTTGGGAAAGAAATCTCACACGAGAGTTGGATTTATACGTTTCTCTAATATAAAATATGCGACGTGGTTTTTTTAAAAAATAATTTTTCACATTTAATATCTACCAGTAACCCACAGAGAGTTGAAAGTACTTTATCTACTAATTGTAACTACTGTGTTTATTAAGCTGAAGAACTGCCGAAAAAAAAAATTAAAAATGTAATTAAATAACTTGTATGTTATTTTCGACTTTAAATATAGCAGACTTTTGTGTTTACAACTTAAACTATTTAAACTTGCTATTTATTTATATTCGTTGTACATTAGATAGCGACTTGCTCTCTGGACTACGATTGCTTCTCGGAGCTGAGCGGGAGCGGTCTCGTAGAAGTTGTAGGAGACGATGAGATCGGCCGACGTATAATCGTAGTGTCCGCATGCAGATTGCCGCCTAGCAAAGACTTACACCCTGATATATTGCTAAGGTGTGTATACTAACACCGATATCCTGTTTTGCTTATTATTTTAATAACGATTCAATAATCTAAAGCTAAACTATCTGGTTAATGGTATACGGAACGGTCTGCAAATCTAAATGACGCAATTTCGAATCTACCATTAATTTGACTGTCAAGAACCACTTTTAACACAAACATTTTAAGCTTACTTGGAGTGTTAACGGGAATACTAATGTTGTATAAAATTCTTCAATTGTTTCTAATTTACTTAAAGAATTTTAGTAAATTTAAATAGGCAATAATTAATTTAGATTTTGTCCTGTTTTCCTTTAATGGCTTTTTAAATATTTTAAAGGTTTTTGATGTTCACATTGGATAAATACGTGGAGCAAGACTACAGCGTGGTCTACTTCCATTACGGCCTAACAAGCAAGAACAAACCGCCCCTTTCTTGGCTGTGGAAAGCTTATAAGGCTTTTGATAGGAAATACAAGAAGAATTTGAAAGCCCTCTATCTAGTCCACCCGACAAATTTTATACGCATCGTATGGCAGATGCTGAGACCCGCAATAAGCGTCAAGTTTGGAAGAAAAATGATGTACGTGAATTCGTTGCATGAGCTGCAGCAATACTTGAATTTGGACAAAATTTGTATTCCAGAGCCGGTTCTAGAGTAAGTATTATGGGATCATTGTATATAAATTCTGAATTTCCTGTCGTATGATTGGGGGAAGACTGCTGGGAGGCTTTCTAATATTCTAAAAAAATATAATTTATTACTATATTTGAAATACATATTTTACTTTATAGATACAATAACGGCTTTGTTACTTTGTTACGTAGCTATACTCCTGTCTAGTAAATATGGTTTTAAGTAAATTGGGTATTAATCTTTGTATAAAATAATGCACATTATTTTATAATATTATCATCAGATACGATAAACTTCTACAAGCGAAGAATCCAAAAGCGACATCGCGCCAAACCCCCGAAAGGCCTGAAAAGTTGGATCAAAATGACACAAAAACACCGCAGAAAGATAGTCTCTCACCACCGGTTACGCAACAATTCGGAGTTTCACTGCAGTTTATTAAAGAAAACAATACCAACATGGTTGACTCTATACCGCCAGTTGTGAGACAATGCGTCGAATTTCTATCCCAACCTGATGGTAAGTATGAAATATTTCCTATAAAAATAAAATTTAGGTGACATGACTCACGCCCGGTTTCTGAGGTATTTCTATCGGTAGTTTTATTCATTAGCATTATTAGTTTGACAATTTATGAAAGTGCGTTTCCGAAAATTGTAATATAATATATTATAAACTCATTTGAAACTTAGGTTAACTCAACTGCTCAAACTACATAAACTTTTAGGTCATAACGTGTTATGATTAAAATAAATTGCCAGAGAAAGCTAACAATTAATACGAGATCAACTCGAAGTCTGATTTGAAAGTACTGGAGTTTATTTCTAATATAATATCAGTACCCAGAAAAGTTAAAACGTAGAATAAATCTGTATATAAATAAGAAATTTGTATGTCCTACAAATAATTGTAACTGGTCTGGATGTTCGTCCTTATGAAATGTATGTATGTAAACTGCCTCCACGACCGGAGAAAATCCTAGTGTGGAGCTAATGTTTTTTTAAAGAAGTATACAATAAAAAGCCAAAAAAAGTCTTAATTAAAATTTATTATTAAAATATGTAAACATTTTATTACCTACAGTAAAATTATGATTGCGTTTTACTGATTACATTAGGGGTATTTTAGTTTTCTCATCTGGTTGAGTTGTATAAATATATAAATGAAAATGATAAATATACATATAATAATATAGTAAAATGTATTAATAAAAAATACATAAACAAATATAAACCCAACCAGATGGAAGCGGAGGATGGCCGAGGGGTCGATGCGGGCGGTATCGAGGAGCACCGCCTTCTGCATTTGAGCCCGAAGCGGTCTGTCATGGAGTCCCAGTCGCTTTGGAGACCCGAGAGGCTGACTGGGATTAGCCCGTTCCCAGATAGTTTCTTTGATAGTTTTTGGTCTTAATAACCTGATCCTGTATCGCACAGACAAAACCCTCGGTTTTTCCCAAAGAGGTCAAGTAACCCTAGCCAGTGAAGGGAGGCGACCGTATCTACTAAAAGCTCATGTAGAGCCTTGTAGGACCTCCGGTGGAGCTCCTTCTTCTTCCATACCGTCTCACGGTCGGAGTTGTTCTGTACTGCCGGGTCTTGCCATTGCTCGTTGGCTAAGGATAGAGGGGTAAGCCCTTTATCACAAGAAATGACATCTTTATTGGATGGATCATTCGACCTCGTCAGGAAGTAATTACGGAGGCTGCACACTTCGCGATTATGCATGGTGAGCGCGCTTAAAAAACCACGACCACCATGCTTCCGCCGCAAGTACAGCCTCATTACCGACGATCTCGGATGGTGCATCCTATGGGACGTCATGATAGTTCGGACTTTTCTATCCCGGGCGTTAGGTTCTGTTTGAGTCCACCTGAGTATGCCGAAGGTAGGCATGACCCAACCGTTATATTCACGCCCGACAAAAGGCTGTTAAGCACTTTGGTCAAGCGAGTATAAAACAGATCGCAAACTGATTGTTTCATGCCCGCTTCATCAATACCTATATTTTGTGACATACCCAGGTATCGGTATGTTTCAGCCTCGGAAAGGATCTTTATGTTGATGGGCATAGATAAGTCTATGCCCTCAGAGTTAACAACCCTACCCCTTGCAACCACGAGGACCGCACACTTATCCGTTCCCAGCTCCATTCTAATAGAATTGCTAAAATCGAGTGATGTTTAGCAATTCCACAAGATGGGAGCGACTGGAGGCGAATAATTTGAGATCATCCATATAGAAAAGTAAGATACTGAGAGGGTTTAGAGAGAGGCAGAACCTTACACAATTACTGATTACATTATTATTATTATTTTATAATAAAAGGATAAACTTCACATTGACATGTGTGACGTCACACACATGTAAAAACGTCAATAACCATAATAAAACAGTGCAGCTGAAGTGAATTTTATCATTTTTCTTCAAATTTATTCGATAAAATGGTGTGTAGTGCCACAATGTACTAATATGACTATAAGTAGTCCACAGAAACTGTTTCTGTTCCAACGAATCCCAAAAGATGAAAATGTGGTTACAATTAGCTCAAAGAGACCGAAAGAGCATTTTAGCTCATACCGATGTTTTTATGTGTGAAGATCACTTTAATGTAAGTAATATTTAATAGCTAATTATCGGTTTTTATATAAAGTAATAAAATCTTTAATACCTAACCTCTTAATACTTACAGCATAAGTTGGAAGGATCTTTTTCAACCAAACCCTATAAGGTTCCCTGTAGGGTTTAAAATGTTTTCTGTTATGTTGTGTCGCTATCTTTATAGTATTATTTAATTTACAAGGAATTTCTAAGTATATCAACTTAACCTAAAATAAGATTTTACAAAACTTCTGAATGATGATCATACATAAAGGTTTGTAAATAAATAATTCCTACGTGGTACTTACACTGTTGTTTTCACATTCTTATGTCCCGCAGCATAGTAATCAGCGTTATTCAGCGTTATAAGAAATCTGCAACCATAAATCCGTCTATCTTAGTTAGGTTGCTGTTATCGGCTCGCACAAAATTTGACTCCATTTTGATATTCAAAACGAATATTTATGCCGCTAGTTATAAGATTTATCAAAAAACTGTTTCAGAAATAGCTCAAAGATCGAATATAGCACCCAAAAACATAGAACGCGAACTACAATCAGTCAAGGCAGCTATGTTTACTCGTGTGTGATGCCACCAGAGTTGCAACCAATCACAGGGCGTTCCCGCTACAGATAAAATTTCAAAAATTATTATGTTTTATTTTCGTTTATTTTGCATAAAATATACATATTTTAGTTTAAAACAAAGTGAAATAGTTTGGTAAATCCAAAAGTGCACGCCTCATGAGCGTTTCCATTTAATTTTGAAGAAAAAATAAATTGTATTCCTGACTTTTAAAATATATTATTCAAGTGTATTAAATTTAGCGCTCTATTATTTTAACAGGTAGTGTTACCTACAGGGGAAAAAATGTTTACTTAAATAAATCGATTACACAAAGTATAAAATCGATATAGGCTGTATGGTACATTTGTCCTTTGTCTATCAAATGCTAAATAATATATGACAGCGCCTTTAAATTTTGAATAGCCATAAAACTTATAAAAGTTGAAAATCATTTTATTAACATACTACGCATACTAGGCTATTGGTATGAAATAGGAAACCAGTTGATGTAATTCTGAAACTAATAAAATAAAACCGGGAGTTATACGATACTATATATCGTGACCACATACAAAATCAACATCCGGACGTCCACGTATAATTTTTTTCTAACCGTTTTTTTCAAATCGTATAAGTGCAATATAGTTATGATAGAGGCATTTTAAGAACACAAAATTGCTTGACCTTTTCGTGTCGAGAGTAAAACATGCCTATAACGCTTCGCGTTGAGGCAATTTTTATGTTCAATATATTTTTTTACGCTATTATCTGATACAAATTGTAGTATATTTTTAAAGTTGTCAAATAGCCTATATCAATAGCACCTGTATTTGCGCACACGATAGAAGAAAAACTTAAAATTACCTATGCTTTTCGGCTAGTTTAGTTCTGTTCTCGATAGGGTGCGGACTTAAAGACAAAAATCAGATATATATTGCAATTACTATCAACTGATTGTCTACCGTCACTAAGGAAATTTATTACGATTGGATTTCATGGGTTTATTTTTTTGCGCGGAACCTTATTTATTTTTCTAAAATAAAAGTAGCTTAAGTTACTTCTTACAACATCAGCTACCTGCCAGAGAACGTCAAAGTGGGTCCAGCGATTTCGGAGATTAGTCGGAACAAACAGACGGACAGACAAAAATGCGATTTTTTTATATAAGTACCGTATATACTTTCATATGCGTTTAGTAAAAAGCTGTTATTTTGACATTACAAACAGAGACAACATATTTTTTCCTATAATTTTTGAGAAATTAATTATTCTATACATTAATGTCATCTATACATCATTTTTATTCCGCGAAAGATACGGTCGTCCATCTCAATCGAAGTCTAACTTCATGCATGCATTTGTTCCGCCAATCTCTGAATGCTGATTGGTTATTAGTCACAATCGTTCCTTTGAGACTTGTACTTGTTGGGCTTTGTACGCGCTCTTAACCTCTCAGGCCTTGACATTTTATTGGACAAACTTAGTCAGAACTATGGTCAAGCCAAAGAGTTATAGTAGGTCAGGCCAAAAACAATTTTTTTTTGAATGATAGTAATTATAACTTAGAGTCATTTATTACTATGTTCTTATCCAAAAATAAAAAAAAATTATCAAAATTAAAATATCGTTCTATTTATATGAAGGTCAAGTGAGCGCTAGAGTAACGACTATTGCAAGACGTTGTCGATAAATGAAATGTTTTGAGTAATTATCAATTACCGTGTAGTGGCGGTGTATGAATATTCATATCATTCCGTGGGTTTCGTAAGAGGTGACTGAAGTTACGTGTACCAAAAAACGTAACTCGTTACTACACGTACCTTGTTACATAGTAACAAGTTACGCGTAGTTCATTTTGTTTGGTTAAATTATTGACAGGAGTAACGGAGAAAATAGTACGGTGGCGATGCGAAGGAACAACGTTTTTTTAGAACGTAGTTAGTCATCGTGACTTTTAGGCTGATCACGATGGCTTTTTCACCGTGATGTTATTTATCATTCATGTCTAGGCGACAGACGGAAATAAATACAGATATGGGCATCAGCGTCTTCCTAATAAGGACTAAAAAACTGCGGTTGCCAACCCGCTTGCCAAGCGTGGCAACTATGACAAATATACCCTTTATAAGCCAATATATAGGGGAGGTCTATGTTCAGCAGGGCTTTTTATAGGCTGTAACGGTGTTTGTTGTAATAGTGTTAAGAAAAAAATGTGGGAGGAAAAATATTTTTGTGTGTAAAAAAGTCATCAAACATCAACATCAAACAATTTATTAAACAAAAGTTGCGTAAACAAGTTCAATGGTTAAAACAGTAATAAATAACAAAACCAAACAAGATTATTTAAAAGAAAAAAATCCAAATATTATATGTCACTTCTACACAACTAAGGCAAATCTGACGAATCCCCATATGTTAATATTTAATATATATATGTTAAAATCAAATAACTATGAAGAAAGAAAAAAAAAGACATAAATGTTACGAAGCAAAATATAACCAAATAACTATTAAAAACAGTGTAATTACTTACATTTTATATAAAAAAAACTAACAACAAACCATCTTTTGTACCCACTTAATTTTTTTAAATTTGTAGTTGCCTCTTACATTCACGCGGCGAAGGAAACAGACTAAAGTATATGAAGTAAACGCGACGCGTAGGTAAAGGCGGAAAGTCGTCATTTGAAGTAAATTCTCTTAATTTAGAGAAGCGTAATTTAGTAACGAAACTAATTCTAATAAAATTTTAGTTATATAATTCTTATAAATAACATTGAAAAAAGAATTGTTCTGAGCACTCTTATTTATGGTGCTGACTAAACGTAGTGATTATATACTTTTGGTTCTGAGGGGTCTCTTCTAGATATTACCATACTATTAGGAGCGTTTTACAAAGGTGTCGTTGGATTATCCTCATGTATAGTTCAGTGAACTGACAGATTAAAGTATTTAATTTATAAATTATTACAGCTTTAGAAACTGAAGGGATATTCCGTCGTTCAGCAAACATATCTGTGATAAAGGAGCTACAGCGGGCCTGCAACCGGGGCGAGCCAATATCTTTTAGAAACGATCCTCATAACGCTGCCGTCTTGCTGAAGACCTTTCTTCGTGACCTTGAAGAACCTCTTATGACCTTCGACTTGTATGATGAGATTTTAAAATTCCAAAGTAAGTAAACATAGTAAGTAATATGTGTATCAGCTGACCTTATAAATTATATTGCCTTCTGGCTATCATATAAATTTGATTTATATTCGTCACACTGTTGGCCTTCTCTTCTGAGGCCTTTGTTGTCGAAATTCCACGCATTCGAAACAAACGGTTTGCTTCGTCTTACATAATGCCACAGAATAAATAATAGATAATGCGTAAATCGAAGGAGTGGATTAATTTGCCGGCGTCTGTCTTTCCATCCAATTTCAATCTGGATGTCTGAGGCTAGAGTGAATAGGCTTTTGTTATGTTAACCCTTAATTAGGCGCATGGGGTCAAGATAATTTCAAATTTAAAAAATAACGTGTTAGAATGTTTGGAGCGCAATCGTGCTCTTTCTAGCTTCCTAACTCCCCGCGGGGTACGCAAATTAGTCGTGGCCAGATCATCAACGCATATGCACAAGTCTCTACTCTCTTGGGTGCTGAACCCTGCTGACCACTTACGTAACATTTTTTGGCGGAGGTAAGTTTTAATTTTTGTGTTTTTACTTAGTTTGTATGCGTATATTGTTATTTATTTTTATTAGTATTTGTGTATTGTTATAGTGCATATACACTTTACCTATTTTTGTCTCTATTTTTATTGATCAGATATGCACACAGCTTCGTATAAGGGGTTATCGTGTAAAAATGCTTCTATTGTATGTTGTTTGTTGAACATGCTCTGCATATTTTGGTAAAGTATATTAAATTGATGTTGCGTTTTTCCGAAAGGAATGGTCATGGACATTTTTATGTATATTCTGTTGATTCTTTCCAGGTGTTAATTTCTCTTTTTCTGTATTATTGAGTAGGTCCAATGCATCGCTAGAGTCAGGGTATTCATTGATATTTATTATTTTTCCTTCTATGTATAATTGGTTGTTCCGTAGTACTGCATGCAGTTCATTTTTTCGAGCCAAAAGAATTTTCTCACGTAAGGCTTTTCTTTTTAGTCTTGAAGGCCTATCTAAGAATTCTGAAATCGATAGGCCAGTTTTATATAAGTAACTACTTTTGCCAATTAAGAACTTTACCATTCTCTTGCTAATCAATTCCACAACCAAAGGCCTGTTCTCATTTCTATTGTATCGGCCTATTCGATATGTATCTTCAATGTATCCACGCAGATCCACTTGCATCAAATTCCGGAACAGTCCATGTATTCGATCATACAAATCGCATTCTGGTTCTTTGTAATATTCTTCTAGGCCAAATAAGACGAATTTTTTGCAATCATTTTCATTGTTCCTGTTATCACTGGAAGATATAGGATTTTGTATTTTAAAACTGTTTATGTCTTTTTTCAATAAATCAGTCTCCTTTCGTATTTCATCTATTTTTTTATTAAGCTGTTGTATTTCTATTATTCTGTTTTTATTTTGTTCGTTTAAAATATATAATATATCTTGTTGAAATTCTGCTCTTAATAATTGTATGGCTTTCTGTACTTCTGTTTGTATTGTGTTCTGTAGCTGCGCTATAACCTTTTTGTTATTTTCTTGAAGGCTTCGGGTTATCACGTTGGTTACACTTTGCAGAGTCAATTCAGTTTGCTCGTGAGATTGCGCATTTTCTGGGCAGATAGTATCGCCTAATAATGATAATTCTTCAGAACCTAACGTGTCGTTATTTCGAGAAGTCATATTTTTTCTAAGGGTCACGTTACTTGTTTCAGGTGATTTTCAATTCTCTTCATCATTATTGTTATTTGTAGATCCTATCGGTTCATCTAAGTTTCCAGTTTTTGGTGTTTTACAGTATCAGGCTGGACATTTCCATCGTTTTCTATGCTCAGAGGTATTATGTTATAAAAACGCTTACTGGATACGTTGCCACATTCCAGGTCATATGTACTATTACAGTGTAAGCAGGTGAGGAATTCTCTTTTTGGAAGCTTCTTGTGGCATCCAGCGCATAATGGAATTGGAGGCATTGTTTCCTGAATTGTAGTATTTAAAAGTATTGAATATTCCAAATAACGCCCTCCAGTAGTCATGGACGTTTTTGGATTTGAACGCAAACCGATATTTATCCGATTTCAGATTTCAAAATCGATTTCAAAATCCGTTTTTAAAAATCCGATTTCAGTAGCGCTTAGCCACGCCAATTCGTTTGCGTATTTAGATTTCGTTTTATAAGTTAATAAAACGGCAAACGCGAATGTAATACAGAAACAGATTTGCGCGATTATCCTTTATGTTTCAATCTAGGCTTTGGATTAGCAGAAAAGTTTTGTTTGAAATTAAAACTTTTCCGGCGTATTTTAAAATCGGCATATTTACAATGTTTTCGTAATATTTTTTTTTATTTCCAAAATCGGTACTTGTCTTTCGGGCCAAATAAATTTAAGCGTGAGATCGTTTTATATGAGCTTCTAGATTACCCGTTGTAGATTTATATGATATATGTTGACTACAATATTTACACACTGCAACACCAGAAGCATTTTCTTTTTTGTCAAAATGAGTCCATACTTCACTGGGTTTTCGCGATATTTTGAAAATCAAAACAGTTCTCGTCTAATTAATTAAAAAGTCTAAAGAAAAAACTTGATAGTCAAAATCAAAAATATTTAAATGTTATATTCATACACAATTCAGTTAATTAACTTATTTTATTTTATACTCTAAACTCTATTAAACAAACAGACAATAAAGATCAGTAACTATCCTGTAATTCACTGATACGACTGACCGGCACGCGCGCACTTGTCACCAAGGTCAAATTTGCATCTAAACGAAAACAACATGAAAACAAAAGATTATTTCTAGTAAACAAACACTAAATAAAAACCAAAATAAATCATCAGACAATCTCGCAAATATAGTCTTTAACAACTTAATAATAAGAACAAAATTGATCGCATATTTCAAAGGTTCTAGTAAGCAAACACCTAAACACGGAACCAAAAATTCATCAACGCATAATCTCGTAAAGCAAATATAGACTTTAAGTACTTAGCAGTATGGATAATATTGATCGCATATTTCAATAGATTTCCATAGCCGACAAAACGAAGTCCGAATCGCAAAATTCACGCCATACTTTTCATTTCGCTATGTCGTGTTTAGTTAGAAAGAGAGAAACTGAGAAAACGGATTTCAGTTTCATCAGTTTACGTTTGGATTTGGATATTGTCGATTTCGATTTTATTGTCGATTTGAAATCGTTTGTTGGTACAGATCGTAAGATCGTAGCTTAGTAAGGTCGATTTTTGAAATCGGATTTTCTAGTTTGAGAAATCGATACGATTCGATTTGTGTTTGAAATCGGATTTTAGATTCGTTTTGATATATCTGACGCATGCCTACCCTCCAGTGCCCAGTAGTCAATACACCTAATATGGTTCTCGCTATTCTACATATGCAATCGTTGATAGCTTTTCCACTCACTCCTAGATGGCGCTAGGTGTACGTTCATTGGACAAAACAACAATTGTGTATTAATCATTATTCTACTCTTTCCTAGATGTCGTTAGGTGCAGGTAAATTTTGTAATTATAAATATTATACGCATATGTTTGAATTTTAGCGGTTTTTTTCACAATATATTTTTCACTTTGAAGGATTGATGTAAGAGTTCAAAGCTATTATGGCTATGTTATGCACTATTAGTTTTAATTATTGTCACTATTTTTTAGCACGGCGGTAACTTGAAATTTAACGATATTAACACTCCTAAATTTATCTCACTTTGTTTCTTATTTAATGTTTGGATCTAAAAGATAACACTTATGCACATGAGTTGTTGTTCTTTTAACACTTTGCACCAGTATTTTCACTAAAATTAATGGATTTTATATTTTTTATGGATTTAACTTGCACGGAGCAGTTATTTAAAGGGAGACTTCAACGCAAAACTAGGCACAAGAGAGAACGGCGCTCTGAAGGTAGGGAAATTTGGAATAGGGCAACGGAACCCAAGGGGCCAGCAGCTGGTCGATTTCATGGAGAAAGAGGGACTCTTTATGATGAACTCTTTCGTCCACAAGCGGCCCCACAGGAAGTGGACCTGGTCGAGCCCCGACGGTTCGACAAAAAATGAGATTGACTTCATTATGACGACCAGACGACAACTGTTCAGTGATGTCTCAGTGATCGCAAGGGTGAAAACCGGCTGCGATCACCGAATGGTGAGAGGCACATTGAACCTAAGCGTTAAGTTGGAGAGGTCACGTCTAATGAAGCTAACGCTCCGTCCCCCTCGTGCTCTAATCCAAAGTCCCGAAACCTTTCAGCTCGAGCTACAAAACCGTTTTCAGTGCCTAGAAGATAGCAATGCAGTGGACAATATGAATGACAAGGTCGTGGAAACTGTCCTTGCGGTCGGAGCTAAGTTTTGCAAGACCCGCCGCAGGAAAACACAAAAACTCTCCGATCAAACTCTTAATCTCATGGCTGTTAGACGGGAAATGAAGCTGCAGTTTTTAGCAGATTTGATGGCATACAGGCAACTGAACAGACAAATCTCCAAATGCATGCGGCGGGACTTACTCAACTTTAATACTGCTCGTATTGAAGAAGCGATCGAGCGGAACCAGGGCTCCAAAGTCTTTGCCAGACATCTGTCTGCCAGAAAGAGCCAACTGTCGAAGCTGAAGACCGAGTGTGGCAGCGTCGTTTCCGGGACACCTGAGATTTTGAGTGAGATTGAGAGGTTCTATGAGCAGCTGTACACATCATCGTGCAAGCCACACGCAAGTGTGAGTGACGATCCAAGAGCAAGTCTTATCCGACACTACCCCGATGATATTCCGGACGTCAGTCTGAGCGAGATTAGAATGGCTGTCCAGCCATAAAAACGGCAAGGCCCCAGGCGAGGATGGAATTACAGCGGAGCTTCTGAAAGCGGGTCGAAAACCGGTACTTGAAGTCCTTCAGAAGCTCTTTAATTCCGTCCTCCATGGTGGCACTACACCGGAAGCGTGGAGCAGAAGTGCGGTGGTCTTGTTCTTCAAGAAAGGCGACAACGCTCTCTTGAAGAACTACAGACTGATTTCCCTTCTGAGCCGCGTCTAAGTGCTGTTTTCTAGAGTTATTACGAATCGTCTCGCATGCAGACTCGACGACTTCCAGCCTCCAGAACAAGCCGGTTTCGAAAAGGCTTTAGCACCATAGACCACATACATACCCTTCGGCAAATTGTACAGAAGACCGAAGAGTACAATTTGCCACTATGTCTAGAGTATGTGGACTATGAGATAGCCTTTGATTCCGTCGAAATTTGGGCGGTGCTGCAGTCTCTTCAGCAGTGCCAAGTTGACTGTCGGTATATCGAAGTGCTGAAGTGTTTGTACAGTAGGGCTGCGATAGCTATCCGAGTACAGAACCAGAGTACGAAGCCTATCCAACTGCAGAGAGGTGTAAGACAGGGTGACGTTATATCCCCGAAACTCTTCACCGCTGCATTTTCGTTTTCAAGCTTCTGAGCTGGAAAGGATACGGTATTAACGTCAATGGCGAGTAAATCACTCACCTTCGATTTGTCGACGATATAGTCCTTATGGCAGAATCGCTGGAGGACCTAAGCACTATGCTCAATGACCTCAATAGTGCCTCCCAACGGATAGGTCTTAAAATGAACATGGACGAAACAAAGATCATGTATAACGTCCATGTTACACTTATGCCGGTAGTTGTTGGGAGCACTAAGCTCGAAGTTGTTTACGAGTATGTTTACCTGGGCCAAATAGTCCGACTAGGTAAGTCCAACTTCGACCGAGAGGTCAATCGACGGATTCAACTCAGCTGGGCAGCGTTCGGGAAATTATGGCACATCTTCTCGTCAGGTATACCTCAAAACTTGAAAACGAGACTGTACAATCAGTGTTGCCAGTGATGACCTATGGAACTGAGACGTGGTCCTTCACTGCTGGCCGGATGAGGAAGCTCAAAATCGCTCAGCGAGCTATGGAGAGGGCTATGCTCGGAGTTTCTTTGCGTGATAAACTTAGAAATGAGGATATCCGCAGTAGAACCAAAGTGACCGACATAGCCCAACGGATTAGTAAGCTGAAGTGGCAATGGGCCGGCCATATAGCTCGAAGAATCGACAACCGATGGGGAGAAAAGGTTCTCGAGTGGCGGCCTCGTACCGGCGGACGAAGTGTAGGGTGTTCCCCCACTAGATGGAGTGACGACCTGGTAAGACATGCAGGAAGTCGATGGATGCAGGTGGCTCAGGATCGTACTTTGTGGCATTCCTTGGGAGAGGCCTATGTTCAGCAGTGGACTTGTGAAGGGCTGTAATGATGATGATGACTAGAGACCCCATGCGACTAGTTGTGTGATTTTCTTCATGCGCCTAATTAAGGGGTAAGACAGTACGATTTACCTAAATAGAGCTTCATCACCACTTACCATCGGGGGGATTGTAGTCAAGCACTGGTTTATAAGAGGTTAATCGTTGTCATCTTTTTTATTTATTAGATGTGTCTGATTTCTAACAATGTTTTCTTAGAATTATCATTAAAGTTGCAATTAAAATTATCGTGGAGCCGGCAGGGATCGAACTCTGATTATATGCATACTATGAATTTTAAAGCTAGTATTCACCCACTGATCAACTTCGGCTCAAAATAGCCATTAAATGTTTAATATAAAGGACGAGGTTGTCCATTCGACTTAATTTTTAAATTTTTTAAATTTTTAATTTTTTTTTAAATTTTTTGTATGTATGTTACGCGATATCTTGGCCAATTGTGAACCAATTTTAATAATTCTGTTTTATTAACCCTAGAAAGATAATCTTATTTAGACCCACTTTAAATATAATCATACGTCTTGAAGACATACTCAACTTTAAATGTGCATATTCGACAAATTACCATAATTAAACAGTTTATAGGTTTATAGGTATAGTTATTTTAGTGTTTTGTACTACTAATTAAGCTAAAATTATTATGAGAAATGGAATATAATCTTTAAAAAAAAAATAACAATATTTTGTAAACCTCTTATAAAGCATCTATAAACTATGAAGTCTTCCTTTTATGAAAAATTATGTTTATTTTGAAATTTTAATCACATTTTTGATGTATTACAAAAGTTTAATTACTACTAGTCACTTGTCAGTGGCGAAGCTAGGGCTCCAAACTAGGGCAAGCCCAAGATATGGTTTTGTTGTTTTTAGCAGTTTTATAAAAATACACCAATCTTGATTTGTGTATTTTTATTCCACTCTTCAGTTTCATATTCAGTGCTGTCTAGATTGTATGACATATCAGCAATTGCACACCTTCGGTGGCTTTGAAAAAAGCCGTTTGGGTTTGCTTGCTTGTACAAGCAGTCGGTTTTTTCAAATACCGGGTGGAAAATTGAAAGAAAAAAAATTGGAATTAAACGAACGCAATGTGTTTTCAAAATTCTCGGCGGCCAAGATCGTATCGCCGTCCCAGTTCTGCGGATTGTCGCACATATCCGAAAACAAATTAATCAGATTATCTTTTTGTTCGAATGCTGTATTCACAATTCGTGACGTATACGTCCAACGAGTTGCGGGGTATTAGGCAATTTTTTGCTGCGATGTGCATCATAAAAAGACGACCGTTTTGTGCTGTTATTAAAAAAATTAAATAAAGCCTGAAGGGCTGAAAATAAAGTGCTGACTTCCCCAATCCTGTTACAAGATTTAGATAAAACTAATGCCAAAATGTGTGCATTACACCAAATATACATGGCTTGGGGACAAACATCTTTAACTTTTTGTTGCACTCCATTTCAGACACCGGACATGACACTTGCACCGTCATAGCTTTGCGCAACTAGTTTTGTGGTGCAGTCATGTTTGTTTAATAATTCCAATATGATACACAATTGCTCTCTGTGACTAACATCGGGAGTTTCGTCAATAATAATTGAAACGAATTTTGACAATTTTACTTCGTACTCGATGCGAGTTTTCATTACTTCAGCGACAGAATGAATAATGTCATTTTGGATTGTACTAGATAAATAACTCGGCCGTATGTCGCTTTGTTGATGCTGCATATGCTTTTCTAACACGAGATCGTACTTCGAAAGAAGCGATACAAGTTCTAAAAAATTGCCTCTATTTAATAAGTTTTCGACTCATCGTGACCTCTGAAAGGAAGTTCTTGTTGTGCTAAATGACAAACAATATCGACTAATCTTTGAAAAACACTACGGTTGTGATCAACACGCATGTTGTGTTTTGTAATTTCCTCGGATAACTGGCGCGACAAGTGTTTTTGAGAATTTATATACCTTTTAATGACTCCAGATAAGTTATTCAAATCATCATATCCAGTAGTATTCCAAGCTGTTTTGTCGTTGGAAAAGAATATGCAGCACCAACAGTACAACTTATTGGTATGTGAGCGGCCAACAATCCAATGAGTTTTGTAAACAGATCTATTAAATTGCCGTTTGTGGGTTTTACACGTCTGAGAAATACACAGATCAGGCGTTGGTTTCGGCGTGGATATGAGCTGTTTTTTCTCAACATAGTTTAAAGATTTTACCTTTTCCTCGCCGATTAGCACTTTAACATCTTCAATTCATCACAAGGAACACTATTATCCTCCATTTTCACTAAAAATCTTTTTAAAAACATACATTTTCAACTCGCAATATTCATTCGCTCCAGTAAACACACAGAGTAAATATTGAAATGTGAAGTGAACTTGCTAACGTATCGCCCGCGCGCTCCCGCGCTCGACTAACTTCACACCGAAAGCCCAGCTTATCGCTCCATATCTATACTAATTGCTATATAAACAATCGTAATTATATTTTATTATAGAACATTTTGCCACAGGTTTGAAAGGGAGCGATCGTCTTCTCGAAAGCCCGGTAAAAAGCCCACGCGTGCGAGAGAGACGACTAATCGCTCAACTCAACTCCGTTTTTATGACAGGGTCCGGACCGGGGTGTTCGCTTTGAGACAGAGAGAACACGAATCAGTGTATTTCGAATTGAAAGCAATCTGCCAAGTGGTGACGTTACATAATAAGGCTACGAGGTCATGACCTGTGTAGAACAGAGGAGCGCGCGGGAAATTTGAAATAGTTTGAAACAGTTTAAGAGTTATTTTATTAGTTGATATTATTGATTGAGCAGTTTGATAGGGCAAGCCCGGCTTCTCGGCTTCTATGGAGGCTTCGCTACCGTCAGTTATTATACTTAAAAATAATAATATTTTGTACCCTAAATCATAATTAGGTACAGCCATTACTTAGATCACTTTTGCGTTTCCCCGCAAATTGGTCTTTACATTTAAAACATGTTATTTTCGACATCATTCTTATTTTTAATCTACAGTATGAACAATATCTTTTCTTTTCTAATACTGGTTCCTTGTTCTTCGGCATATCAGTAAATATCCTTATACATAGGCAAGGTGTTGGTCTTTCTCAAACATGACATAGACGAACACAATTGATCGAATGTGTCTACGCCACCTTTCGTCTCGTTGAGAACATCGAAGATACAACTGGTCACGATCGATTATTCTTTAGTTCTTCTGGGATCTTTCGCTTATTTGAGCGTATGGTACCTATTAATGTCAGTTTGTAGGGTTCCTTTAGCAAGCTCTTAGCTGAACGAACAGACGTGAAACCAGAAGTCACACGTAATGTTTCTATAGGTTTTATATACAGTTCTCAACGGTTCTTCGATTAGTTTCTCTAATATTGCCTCAATCTAACTAGACAAGAATGGTGCGTTGTAGTGAAGTATACCAAAATTACCTAAGAACATAAATATCATTGATAAACAGTAAATACACTTAATGGCAAGAAGTCCGAAAAGTTACACAAAGGATAATCATACGTCTGTCGGACGTACGCCGTATTTTTCGATGTAATTATTGTACTTACAGTATTGACACCACCATCACGCGACATCTGCCCGACAAATGAGTTAACTGAGAGAGACAGCGCGGTAGGATGCGAAATATAAAAGAGACAGGGATTTTTGTGTTTCGTTTACGTCGCAAAGGCGTAGATTATCTTTCTAGGGTTAAATAAGTTATAAATCAGGGGTGATCCCATATAAATATGCATAAAAATTCCATTCTTAAGGGTGGGTAAAATAGGGGATGAAGTTTTAAATGTACCTAACTATTAAGACGTCATTTTAACCTTGTAACCTTGAGCTTGTGATATTTCTCAATCCACTCAAAAGAGAAAATATCAAACTTTTAATTTAAAGTATACAGGCTGACTTCAAATAACTAAAAGGAATTAAAAAGTTAACACAATAGCTGAAGTCGGGCTTAAATATTCTATTATATTATAATATATAGCACTTAGCATTTTATTTGTTTTAATTCTTTGACGTCTGCTTTTTTACTTTTTATAAAAGGTTTAATATTTGTTGAATGATGAGCGAAACCGATTTACGGCAAGCACTTGGAGCGCGGAGAACTACTCACCCTCTCCGAAATGAGAGGAGTCAAATTATTTTTTATATTTTCCCTTCTCTATTTTAATTCGTCTTACAAGTTTGCTATAGGATTCTTTTAAATTGTGACTTTCATACCTCTCGTCTTATTGATAGTATTTATTCTTATTTCAGCATGGTCCAACCGGGATAAACCAAGACAAGTCAAGATCTTAATTTTGGAACGATTACCACTTGACAACTACAAATTGTTAAAATATATAATACAATTCTTATGGAAGGTAAGCTGTTGTTGTTATTGTTAACGTTTTTAGTAAAGGGTTAGTGATATTGTAGAACTCTTGAAACTTGTTTACTTGCATTTAATCAACTGTCTAATTGAAGAATCAATACCTACTTAAAGTATTGCTAATAATTCTAAATTTTTTAATAACGTATAACTCCAGTACAGTTTATGATTTCTCTGTGAAGTTATCTAAAATCTGTTCCAATCCAGTTTTCTATGCATGTAAACAATGGTTAGATAATTTTATTTAGATTATATAAAAATAAAATATCCCATTCTATTACATAAGCAATATTTATATATTTTGTTTGTTTGTAATCGCGTTCTCGAAAATAGCTTAACGATTTTGATAAAATATATCTAGTTATTCTTCCTTTATAAATCGATCTAGCTAGGTCTCATTGTGAATAATTTCTTTTTCTCCGTCTTTTCAAACAACGAATAATAAATAATTGATAATTTCGTAAATATAAGAAATCATTATGATAATTTCGTTACAGAGGTCTTTCCCAATAGCCCAATGACTAGAGCGTAGGTCTACAATGCTTTAGGTACGCCAGTTCGAATCATGCGGTGTGGTCAGATTTTATTTTTAATATTTAATATTCTTGCCCACACAGCTCCAAAGCTCGGCAAAGTAAATTATTATAGAGTAATAAAATGTCTTTTGCGGAGTTTTTTTTTTGTGGCGCTATTCATACTTTTTAACCGCGAGGTCAAAGCTTTGGTCACAAAGCAGTTACAGTTTGGTCACAATGACACATTGCGTAACCTTTTGGGCGTTATTACATGATAACACCAAAATAGATTAAGCATGCAAACCAACAACAACAACTGCTTATCTCAATGTGATAATACAGGGCAGCCACCGCAACGCGACCTTCTTTGCTTGTACTAAAAGAAGTACCACAACACACAGAATTACTATGCAAAAAAATCATATTGATCCGTTGCCCCGTTGCTGCGTGAAAAAAGGACTAACCAACAAACACACTCGCATTTATAATATTAATTAGGGATATTTTGTATACTTAGGTATTACGATTTGTTGAATAAAATTTTGAACTTACTTAAATAATGTTTTACTTTACAAGTTTTTTTAGATAGATAATATTATAAATTTAAAATATGCATAATGGACTGTAGGCTACCATAGAAAGATATTTTTAATTAAAAATCCTGAAAAATTTTACACTTGATAAATTGTATTGGAGCAACTTTGATTTGTTCCTTAGTATATTTGAAATTTTATTCATAGCAAGCATACTTTCGATCTCATTCACAGACTCAGAACTTGATGTGTTCGTAGTTTAGATAAGTTTAATTTATATTTCACAGGTGCAAGACAGAAGTTGTCTAAACAAAATGACAAGCAGTAACTTAGCTGTTGTATTTGGTCCAAATCTCTCATGGCCTCCCAATGGTCAGATGTCGCTACAAGCAATTGCTCCCATCAATGCTTTTACCGATTTCTTATTAGAAAATCAGGAGTCGATATTCATAATCTAAAGTATGTTAAGGTTAAGTTAATGTGGAAATAATAACCTAAATATGAAAGTACTGGCTTTAGATCTGAGATATTTTAAAAATAATGTATAGGTATGTTTCAGGGTTATAAAGTAATTTCTAGATGAAGGAAGATTGGTCAATTGTATAGTTTAAAAGTATTTTTTCATACCGAACTAAATGCCAAATAAGATGTTAGCGGAATGCCAAAAGAATTTTTACCTGAATCCAGAAATCCAATGTATATTTACGATATTTTTACTTGTCTGTGGGATATTGTAGATAGCATAGATCAGACGAAAAGCTGTTATTTAATAAGTAATATTTAACTACATACCTGACTTCAGCTTTCTAGTCAAAATTACATTTGATGTTATCAGAAGCAAAAAATATTTACAGGAAATTCTTAACACTAATCTCACTGCTTTTTCAATGAAATTAAATTATAAGTAATTACAATAAAATTAAATTATAAGTATTATATGTAAAATGTCATAACAATATATTATGTCAAATTGTTATTGTATTTTAATAAAAGTTAATATAAAATAATAATTGTTCAATCAAGTGTTGCCTAAAATATTGAAAGTTTTCATAAGGATACATAATTATCCAATTCTGTGTTTAGTCTAAAAAAATTAATTAACATTTGAATCAGTGCAAGCATGAATTCATAGTTTACTTACAACATCTAATAACCGACTCCTCGAACTCTGAATGATAAATACCATTTTCATTTTAAACGTGTTTGATTAAATAAATAGAATATGTTTGAAACGCGATTTTTAGTTGGAAATATAGATCGTAAGTTTAAGTGTATATTAGATAGATATATATTTATTTGCATAATTTTCTTATACTTCTTAAACAGTACTTATTTTGTGACTGGTTGAAACTATATCCAAATCAATGTTGCTTTAAATTTTCCTAATCGATAACTTTAATTATATTGAAATATTGATACTGTTAATAAAAGTAACTACTATTATGGCCATTGTATAAAATACATAATGGCATTTGCTTTACAATAAGTTGATTGCAAACACTCATCGATGATTTTAGACATTTCCAAATATAAACGGAGAGATGCAATCCTATAGGAATAATAAATGTGTGGTTTAGTTGTAGAGTGGGTAGGTCGTATAAAATAAATATGCATTTATGAAAACTAAAACTCAAATTTGAGGTCTGTCTCCATCTTCATATTTTACTCTATAACTATAAGCAATTTTCGTATTCTTGTCTGTACCTTTTTTAGTTGTTAATGATAACATTAAAATTATACCCAGTTTATTATACAAAACGCATGTTTTATATTGTTTTATACTATTTATGAACATCAATTTAAATATGTATCAAAATTTTGCGCGTATGTTACAAAAACATTAAAAGATATTGATCAGGTCATACAACTGCATAAAGAAAAGGTTATTTCGAAAAATCTTAATGATTAATATAAATAATATCAACTATGTACCTACAACATCCACACGTAAATTTTCTTGTCAATATCAAACATAACAAAGAACAGATTATTAATATTCCTAAAGGAATGTTTCTAATAATGAGATCTAACAATTGTGCAAAACAACTTTAAAAAAAGGATAAAAAACAATTAAAATTAACATAATTGATACAAATTGATATTTTGTTATTCTAAAAATACCTTACAAAATTGTCAGTATTGTGACATAGAAATAAGTAATATTTTTTAGCACCAACTCTTTGCGAAAATATTACATACTTAAACTAAAGAAATTTAATTTGTTTGGAATTTATTTGTGTGCCATTTTAACCTACCGTAATATTTAGTTTAGAATCATGCATAAAACATGTGTACATTTATGGAAAAAATATTCATTATATGCATTTCATTTAAGTATATATATTTATGCAGATACTTTTTTTTTTGTTCTTAATTATATTATAATTTACTCTTAAATAATTTAAATATTTTATTACCAGAAGAGAGACTATTTAATTAGAAAACCGAAAGGAGTGTTTCTACTACGAAAAGAAAATAATAAACACATATCTTTCGTCATTACTGGGCCGTCTGATGCTAAGCTATTTTAAAGTTCATAGGAACAATAGTAGAGCATACATCATAACTTGAATAAATGTTTATAGAACTAATGCTGTATCATATTAGAATCTCAGTAATTTTCTCAACATTCCACTTTTGTTACAAAATATTTTTTCTATTTAATCGTTAAAACTTTTAGCAGTTAATTATATATTGGATTTTTAAATTGATTTTTATTATTCTCTAGTTAAATACATATTTTAAAAGATGCACACAATCATTATTAGTTACCTAGATAACAGTGACCTGATAAATTACGAATTTGGTTAAGTTGAAAATGTTCAACATATGTAATAATATTTAGTAAAACTCTTGTTATGTATATGTATGGCATTTGTTATTGAAATATTTATATGCTTTATGAAAGCTGCCTCTCTGATTCCTTTCGTATAACTTAATATAAGTGAACAACTAGTATTTTATTCATACTTTTGTACAAAAAATTTGTCTTGTTTAAACTTTTATAATATATAAATTGTTAACAAATATGAAATAACAATAAACTTTGATTAGTGTACTTTTATTATTTTTTAAGAATCTATAATGGTACTTATGGCTAAATAACTGACAATCACTGGTCACTACTATGAAAGTTAAGGGGACTACAGGATCTAAACGCAAATTTTATAATGCCTTAAAATATATGATCTAATCTAATGCAGTAAAGAAAATCAGAAAAATATTTAAATTTTGTCAGGATATATGCTAGTTAGATATTGTGTTGAAAACATGATACTACTAATTTGATATGATATAAAAAAAAACATAAATATTCTTCTAAATTTTTTTTTTACTAGTAAAAATCATTCTGATTTTTTGTCAGATTATTATTAGATATAAGCAACATATTAACGTAATAGTGTTTTAATTTTTAATCTAATTAATAGATTTTTTTTAAATCGCATTTTCTGATTTCTGAAATAATACGTACGGATGTGTTCGTAAACGACTGTGTACCGACCAGTACCGACACTGCCGCTGCCGGCCGAGGGCCGAGGCCTGATGCTATACACACGCATCGCTCTTTTTGCCGCATTATTTATGTTAAGATTGTTTAATGTTTTTGTATAATTTTATTTTTAAATTCATTGTTTCATAAATATTCTTCTTTCGTGTAAATATAAAATATTTTAAGCTAAGATTAATTTAAGTTAATAATTATCATTTGTAAATATGGGAAACAAAGTGACACCCATTACGAAGACTAAAAAACGTTAATATAAATCAAACGCCCAACATATGAACGATATTAAAAGGTAAGAACATTTGAATTATTACTAAATATTTATTTTTATAACAATAAACCTATGAATTTTGGAAACGTAGTGTATTACAGTAGTGTATTTGGCAGAGTCATGGATTTGCAGTTTGCACTCGAGAGTACCCAGGTTCAATTCCAGGAAAATGAAGTCGAAATTTTCGTTTTTATTTAAAGTATTACATATTCAGATAAATTTATTAAATACTTTTATAAATAATAAGTAAAAAAACGTTTGAAATGTAATTATTTTTTACAGGAGAAAGAAAGTTGAAAATATCAACACAGAAGTTAGTATTTCCAATGTGTAAGTACCTACAACTTTTCTAAGCTATAATAACAATAAAAAATACTAAAAATAGGTAGTTATGCAGTCTGGAAATAGCCTTAATACCTGTTGATCCCAAATTGTCCTGACTAAGCTTTTGATATTAGATTACTCGTAAACTCATGCAAATTGCAATTGCAAGTAGCCATAATTTTACAATAACATGTTGACCACGAATTGTGACGATTAAGCTTTTGATATTGGATTACTGAAAACAGATTATGAAGTGTAATGTTAAAGAAGACGCTGACTCCACTGTATAATTGTTATTACTGGTCAAACCAAGGCGTCATACTTTCAGTCAACACACTTGTTTTGACCATCCTATAAAAGGCCTTGCATTTAGAATAAGATTAATTATAGAACTCATCGTAGTCATGTAATCACTTAGTTAAGGAAGTCAGCATTGCGCTGAATTAGTTTTAATACATTATTGTAATGTAATAGTAATAAATGTCATCGAGACATATTTGTAGTTTTTAAAAAGCTTCAGCACCGCACCCGAAACTTAACTAGGTACCTAATGTTTTTTGTTAAAAAATCGCGGCTTATTGATAATAGGCATGATGAAATAACAGAATCATCTGAAAATTGCGATGTTACTTATTTTAAGTAAGAGTTTAGTTTTATTGATTTTGTTTATAATATATAGGAATTATAATTATGTATGAATGTTAGGTCTTTTACTTGTAGCTTAACAATTTTTCAGTCAAATACAAAAAAGAAACGAATTGCAAATTTTTGTAAACCACAGAACTAGAATATTTAGAATTGACATTTTCTACATAATTTGAAATATTCAATTTTTTCATAGATTGGAAACAGTGGTACCACAGGAAAATCATCATTGTGAAGTTATTGATATAAGTAAATATTATCCATCGAAGCATGTACTGGAAGAAGCCTATAGTACACAGGTAATATTCATAACATCAGCCGCACGTTGTAGAGTAACATCACCTTGCCATAAACACGCTTAGTTTTAAAATGGGTTTGTAAAAATAATAATAGAATAATGGAATTTTAGGTGGCTAGTACTCCTGTAAGTCAATATGGTTCAGCCTACAAACCAAGAAAGGGATGGGTTAAATTACAGTATAGAAGTAAGTTTTTCCGCGAACACATCGTTACATAGAATTCTTTTAGGTTTTAATTTCAATGTTTTATGCGTAATGTATTTAAGAGAGATTTATATATTGATAGATAAGATCTATCTTATCTATCAAAAAATAATATTCGTATTCATTTATTTTTCAGATGGAAAACTATACTTCTAAAAAAACATCCAAATTGGACGAAGAATTATTAACGTTTCCCATTTTTTGGAAAAGTTAAATGAGATCTCAAATCACGGACCATTAGACTACGGACTATCTTATATCGAATTAGTTAGAGAAAAGATTCACGGCTTATCTTCCAAATTTACTTTTTCGTGCAAAATGTGTAAACGACAAATAAAAAAAAATAAATAAAAAACAATTTGTGATCAATAACGACGGTGATAATTTTTTTAATATTAATACATGTGCTGTAACTGGCGCCATTTCAATTGGTGTGCTTATTCTCAGCTGCAAGAATTTTCATCCGCCATGAATTTACCAATTATGCCTAAAAAAACTTACCAAAAAAACACAAATTGTTATCTGAGAACTGGCAGCAACTTCCACAACAGTCCATGCACCAAGCAGCTGAAGAAGAGAGAAATATGGCTATAGCAGAAGGCATAGTCACTAAAAATAGCACGCCAATCACAGATGTGATAGCAGATGGTGTGTATGGTAAAAAAAGGTGATACAAAAAAAAATTGTTCGGCTTTATCCGGTGCTGCCGCAATCATAGGCAGAAAAACAGGCAAAATTTTGCTACGAAACTGCTACCATTGTGATCGTGCCGCAAAGAAGAAAACAACAATCCCTGAGCATTTCTGCTCTAAAAACTATTCCGGTTCGTCCACAGGAATGAAGAGTGAAATTATAGTGAAAGGTTTTAAACAATCTTTGACTATCCACGGTCTGATATACGGACGACTCATATTTGACGGTGACTCAAGCATTTATTCCAAAATTTTGCAAGCAAGACCATATCCAGATATTACAGTTGATAAGGTGGAAATCAGGATTCATTTACTGAGGAATTTTTGTAATAAGATGCAATCACCTCAAACTGAAACTAAATATTTAAAAAGTCACAGAAAACTGTTAACAACATCACGAATCATGACTATAAGATCCTGCATAAAAAAGCAATTAAAAAGAACATAAATGATCCCTGCCCAGAAGAGCAATATTTATTTGATGACATTTTGCAAGCACATCATCATGCTTTTGGGAATCACCTTGAATGCAAAACACATTTCTGTGATAAAACGGGAAACCTGGAGCAAAATTATATTCCAAATGATTTTCAGCTAAGTTCTCTGTGGCAGAGAATCTGTATTATGATTCAAGGTATTGCCGGCCATGCTCGAAGTTTACTTCATTACGTGGACAGCAACGTGGTGGAACGCTATCACAGCATCATTGCGAAATACGTGGGAGGGAAGAGAGTTAACAATTCCCTCAAAAATTCGTATCAGATGCGATGCATTGCTTCAGCAGTGTCGTTCAATGAAGAAAATGCACTGTCAAAGCTATATAAGAAAATGACCAATAAAAGCCCAAGAGGTAAACTGAAGATGTGGGATGAAAGAAAACATAAACAATAATTCCTTAGTAAAAAGTATACAAAAAAGAAGAGACGGCTGGTTTTCAGCCAAAAACGAAGTGATAAGGACTATGGCCGGTCATGTGAAAAACCTGATATGCCGGTAGAAGTACTGAATAAAAATGAAAAATGATTTCATGAAAACATTAAAAAAAGACTGATGAGGAGCGAGAAACGATTGAAAGAAAAACTATTTTACAAAGTGCTAATGGAGAATGGCTTGAGATGACAAGATCTTTATTGACTGCATCCAATTTCGCCAGGGTTATAACAAGGCGTACTAATAAACCATGTGCTAATTTAGTAAAAGATATAATTTACCGAAAAAAAATTGATCACGTAGAATCCATAAGCCATGCCCAACAAAATGAAAAAACCGCCCTTGCACAATTGGCTGTACAAGAACACAACCATTAGACCCTGTGGTTTATTTATAGACCAAGAATTATGTTTCTTGGGTGCAACGCCTGATGGATTAACTGGAGAAGGTACTGTGGTTGAAGTAAAGTGTCTTATGACAGCCACTAAAATGGGCCCTGCAGCAGCAATTGAAAAGAAAAAAGTTAACTTCTGGCAAAAAACAAAAACAGGTGAACTAGTCATCAACGAAAAACATGTTTGGTATTACCAAGCACAAGGGCAGCTACGCGTGACTCAAAGAAAATATTGCCTGTTTGCCGTATGAGAGAATGAAAAAGAAAAGCTAAAGACGGAAATAATTCAACGAGATAATAATTTTTGGGAAAAGGAAATGAAAGTAAAACTATCACAATTCTATTTCGACTGCATATTATCTGAGATACTTGATCCCCGAATGTCAAGAAATATGAAAATTCGTGAGCCATACATAAAACATAAAAATGAAAATACAGATCGAAACGAACGAGCGAACGAGACGAACGAGAACGAGAGAGCGAAAACGAAGACAAAAACGAAAACAGACAAAACCGAAAACAATGATAAAAGCGAAAAGAAAGGAAAAAGCGAAAGCAAAGATAAAGATAACGACAAAGGACGTAAAATTATGAGGAAAATTATTCACAACAAATGTCAACACGTTATTTAGATTTTAGTAATTTTAGCAACAAAAATAACTGAAAATAATTTTATAACATATTTATTTAATTATTATATAAATAGTATAGTTTAGGTATAATCAAATAAATATGTTATAAAATTATTTTACTCGGACTAGTTTGACATCCATAAAGGTGTCAGACAGGGCTGTGTGGCTTCCCAGTGGCTGTTCAACATTTATAGACAGTTGTTTGGAAAATTTGAAAGTTGAAGAATGCGGGTTAAGAATGGGTGAGTTAACCGTCAAATGCCTTTTGTACGTCGATGATCAAGTCTTATTGGCGTCGTCGGCGGCCAAGTTGAGTTGTGAAATAAAAATAGAAGGGGGGTTGATCGAGCCAGTAGATGAGTTTGTGTATTTAGGATGTGTATTTAGCAGGGATGGTAGAGGCTCTACAGTCTATTGTGAAAAGTCAGAATGTGTCCAAAAAGGCATGTATGGCAATTCACAATGCTGTGTTAGTCCCTACTTTAATGTATGGTTGTGAAAGTTGGGTATGGCAGAAGAAGCACGAGAGTAGAATAAATTCAGTAGAAATGCGTTCATTAAAATGTTAGGGCTGAATCATATCATGTATGTCATTAAGACAGGGTGAGAAATTGTGTAATAAGAGTGTGGTTTGCAAGATGTCATGACCAGAATGAAGAAAAAAATGCTTCGTTGGTTTGGTCGTGTAGAAATAATGAATGAGGAAAGAGTGACAAAGCAAATTTATGCTGTAGAAGTGAACTGCAGAGTCGGGAAAGGACGCCCTAGGCGAAGTTTTATCGACCAAATTGGCGATATATTGAAAATGGGCCAAATAAAGAGTACCCTTAACCCACGAGAATGTATGCGTAGGTATATGGATGTGGAGGAGGCGAGAGAGGTGTGCCAGTATCGTGCCAAATGGAAGTCCGTAGTCTCTGCCTACCCCTCTGGGTGACAGGCGTGAGTGTTTATGTTATGTATTGATTTGCTTCAAGTGGATTAATAGTTTTATCACTTACCCCGAAGCCTGCAGCTATCTCTGAAGTGCTTTGTGATGGATCCGCTTCCACAATAGCCTTTAATTCTTCATTTTCCACTTTGGTCTCCGGCCGTCCACGGGGTTGGTTCTGAAGGTCGAAATTTCCAGAAAGAAAACGTTGAAACCATAAACGTACCGTGCTTTCTTTTGCGACACCAGCGCCATACACATCATTAATCCTTCGAGCTGTTTCTGCAGCACTGGTGCCACGGTAGAACTCGTACTCGTAAATATACCGATATTTCATGTTTTCCATTGTGCGGTAAGAAGCGACGCCAAAGAATAAAATAATGAGGAAAAAACAAATGAAAGACTGTTTTCAAAACTCAAATATACCAGCTAAATGAATTTTTAAATTTGAATTTGGAATTCTTAACCAAAGAGGAGATATTTCAGATCAAAGTGGTCAGTACGACAAAACGCTAATTTCATATATAAGGACCTAATATTTAAAACCCTACGAAGTATTGCTAACCCTACTATTATACGTAAAGTTTATTTTGCTCTTTGTTTATTCTGCCTTTGCCTTATCTATTATTACATACTGTATTTCCTGCTGGGGTGGTGCTGCAAAACTAAATTAAAGACGCTGGAGGTGGCACATAGAGCCATTTTGAAAGTGGCTACTTTCCGGCCAATCATTTTTCCAACTAATCTGTTGTACAATGACTGGAACGTCCTTAATGTTCGGCAGCATTTTATTCTACAAACAGTTCTTTAGCAGCTCCGCAAAACCCCTTACAGGGAAATAAGTAAACGTCGAAAAGACAAAATTTGTTCTCTTCCACAAGTTTTCTCATCATTTACTAAAATATTCTTTATTTCCTGGGTCCGTCTCTTTAAAATAAAATAAGCGAAAAATGTCCTATATATGGGTTATTATTCTATAACTGCAAGAAGACTGTCCGCTCATACCTCCAAAACAAATCTTATGATGAAACAGAAAAATATCTAAACTGATGTTAAATAGCTTACTTGACTTACCTACTCTCTCTCCCACAAACACACACGCGCACGCAAACACACACACACACATACACATACATATGCATACATTACTTCATTTTATATTTAATAATTTGAAAACTAGAAATTGTTATCATTGTAGCACTTATAACTATAAGCATGTACCTACTATTACGGGGATTGAGACTATTACTCTTTAACACAGGTTATTCTGTAACCTAGCTAGTAGAGCAGAGCTACGTCCACTAGATTGAAGATCATATTTTATAGATATTACAAACGATGTAATCTTCCACCCATGTACTACAATCACTTTTATATAAATAAAGTTTATTATTATTATTATATTAATAAAAATGTTTTAAGTTTCATCGAATCAGTTTTATTTCAAAATCACCCACATCCTTAAATTTTCAAGTAACATTAAAATTAAAATAATGTTATTGTCCCATCTATTTGTTTGTTAGATCTATATCTTACTTGCGCTTGGTCTATTAGAGCACTCGGACGTAACCTCGCAAATCCGTTAGTGTTAAACCTCACTGTCGTTAGATGGCGTTCACATTGATTGTGTAAATGTGTGCGTGCATCATTCGAGGTCACTTGGCTCTTGTAGTCCTCTTAAATCTCAGAACAAATAATAGTACAAGAACAGAAGAATCACTCTCTGATAGCAAACTTGCGAGTTTAAACCTAGTTACAACTTCACTAATGTTCATAATACTTTGCACACCTCGGATTATACCTTCGTTAAAATAGCCTATCAATTGTTGCGGCGCGCGTATTAAATCAAAATGCACCTTACGTCCGCGTGCGAGAGTCTGTATTACTTAGTCCGTTACGCGCCCTTTGTTAAGGCCGCTTTTACTGTAGGGTTAGGTGTTCTGAAAGAAGAAATTGAATCCTTTGATATTAGTTGATAGTAGAATACACCGAGGTGTTTTGCAATGTATTAGTAATTTACTGATAATAAGAAAATTATTATTCAATGTGAGGAAGGTTAATATGCAACATCTAGAAAAATTAAGATTATAACAACGTGAACTTCTTTGGAACTCAGATAATTTACCTACTTACCATTTTCTGTTTCACATTTTTTACTATTTACAAACATGCGACACGCAACGACATTATTAATGAAAGAGTGGCAATGAGCAGTGCTGCTACTTTCAATCTCTTTCTCTTGTCGACAAAGTGTTAATCTTATAACCAGTATATGCTGATCTTGCATTAGTAGGCAGTCACTAGTACTGGGAGGTCTACTTACACTGAACTTTTTTAAGGTCATTGGCATTATACGCGAAAAATCGAAAAACGGGTAGGTCTTAAGATGAACATGGACAAAACAAAGATCATGTTTAATGTCCATGTCACACCTATGCCGGATGTTGTTGGGAGCACAAAGCTCGAAGCTGTTGACGAGTATGTTTACCTGGGACAAATAGTCCGACTAGGTAAATCCAACTTCGATCGAGAGGTCAATCGACGGATTCAACTCGGCTGGGCAGCGTTCGTGAAATTACGACACATCTTCTCGTCAGGTATACCTCAAAACCTGAAAACGAGATTGTACAACCAGTGCGTGTTGCCAGTGATGACTTATGGATCTGAGACGTGGTCCTTCACTGCTGGCCGTATGAGGACGCTCAAGGTCGCTCAGCGAGCTATGGAGAGGGCTATGCTGATAAACTTAGAAATGAGGATATCCGCAGTAAAACTGGAGTGACCGACATAGCTCAACGTATTGGTAAGCTGAAGTGGCAATGGGCCGGCCATATAGCTCGAAGAACCGACAACCGGTGGGGAAATTAAGGTTCTCGAGTGGCAGCCTCGTACCGGTAGGCGAAGTGCAGGGCGTCCCCCACTAAATGGAGTGACGACCTGGTAAGACATGCAGGAAGTCGATGGATGCAGGTGGCTCAGGACCGTGCTTTGTGGCATTCCTTGGGGGAGGACTTAAGAGACTTGTGAAGAGCTGTAATGATGATGATGATGAGATTGATGGCTCCGTGGCGTTGCAGTGAGTTGCAGCAATGAGTTGCAACGCTGGGGCCGCGCGTTCGAATCCCGCACGGAACAAGTATTTGTATGGCCTACAAATAATTGTTCCGGATCTAGATGTTTGTCCTTGTGCAATTTATGTTTGTTAACTGCCTCCACGGTACAGGAGAAAATAGTAGTGTGTGGGTAACGTTTTCTTAACAAAATAAAAAAAAAAGGAAATGCTAATACATTGCACAACACCTCGGTGTATTCTACTATATACCAACTAATATCAAAGGATTCAATTAGTTTTCTCACAGGAGGACATGTGAATTACTACAAGAGTTTTCGACGTCACAACAGTTTCATAAAACTGCGTACGTAAAATAATCGTTTCATTCTGGTCTACGAAACTACGTATATGATTATCAGTCACGTAGGATTATTGCAACCATAGATAATACACTATATCATAGATAAATAAATATGTAGCAAGCTACACTATATACCAGGGATAGATGCGCCACTCACATTTCAGTTTTCGAATGAGTGTACCGTGTACGCTAGATGCCGCTGTATTCTTTAGTACAACGCGGCTTGCGGTAGTTACCACTAGATGGCGTATTTTGTCAATGACTATATTGATATTTATGAAATAAGCAGGTTTATTATCAATGTTTATGTATGCATTCTACCAGACAATTATTGTATATCTCCAATAATTATCTTAAATCTCCAAATAGTAATTTTGTAGATAACATTAACACTAATAAAACTTAGCCTATTTCACATAAGATTTTTTTAAATATTAATATCAAAGACTGAATATAATTTTAATTTTGTATTTATTTTCTTTTCTGAATTTTATAATATTTAATAGCTTGAGCTTTGACATTATCATTTTCACAATCAGTAGTTAATAATTTTCCCTTTAGCAGCCTATTAAGATTGGTGCACCAACTGTGAACAACCACATTTATTGTTAAATTTAGTAAATAATCATAAAGCCTCTTATTATAATTTTCACAGGAGAGGAACGAAAAGTTGCAAAATATTTTCGTTTTCTGAATTATCGTATCCGTATATTCGTATTTATCTGTGGTATTTATTTGAAAGAACTGTCAACCAAGTGTATTATCCACGGCTTAACTTTTAAACTCCCTTCTCTCATTAGTTCTCTTGCTACTGCAGTTTGTAACCAAGCCATAGTCAAGCCAAACATCATAACAGCAAGTTTGTCTAAGCAAGGTCTCTATAACAGGACAGTATTGAATATCACAGATTAAATGAAGTGAAAATCTGTGGGTAGGTACATACATACCTACAAAGATTAGTGTCTTGAAAAAGGCAGATGTTCTTTTTTACTAATAAAACCCTTATTCTCATCACGCACTCACGCACACATATTTCTTCTTTCTTTCTTCATCAGCCCGTAAAAGTTCATTATGGGGCACACAAATATTAATCTAGAACATGTTATCAGGTATTTTTGAAGTGTGAAAGAAATCCAATGAATATTTATTCCATCATTCTTTTTTAAATATTGCATAGCTGGCAGATTCCTATCTTCTTATTTTGGAAATCTCTGTCAACAATTACAAGGTAAACATTTTTCTTTTTATGAACAGCAAGGGTTTGTTTAGAATGATTTACCTGCATTATTTTTATGGGAGAGGCCTATGTTCAGCAGTGGAGTTTAATAGGATGTAAAGGTAAAGGTATTAAATGCATTATTTTTTCATCTTGATTCCAAGAATATGTTTGAAAATTCATTGACAACATTTTGGAAAACCACCATTTTATAAATAATAAACATGGTGATAAAAATATTAGGTAGTTTTTATTTCCATCATTTTCCAAGCATTAATTGTAGCTTTAGACTGATATATCTGGTAAGTACAATATTAATGCAAATAATTGCATACTTATGCTTAAGTATATGATTCATATATGACCTAAACAAAATGTAAAATAGTTTGGAAAATCCTAAAGTGCACGCCTCATGAGCGTTTCATTGAAATTTGATAAACAAAATTGTATTCCTGACTTTTAAAATATATAAATTACGTGCATTGTGTTATAATCATAGATATGGTATACATTAGATTGGCGATAGAGTGATTAGGGTGAGACCAAAAACGAAATGTAACGGCGTGAGTGAAATGTGCATGTGTGCGAGACGAATAGTGCTGCGCCATGCATCAACTTCAATTATCGATATAGAGCGCTGTGACCGTGTCATAAAATGAATATTTTTGTTTGAGGGCATAAAAATAAACCTACAAACAAAAAGTTTGTGATATTTATTTTCCACCAAAAATAATTAATTTATTGTAAAAATGTCGTAAGCTATCTTTAGAGGTATTTTGCAAGTTTGCTTCATACTTAAATCTAATAATCAAATAAGTTTCAATTATTAATTTAATAATTAAGTGTTTATGGTTCTATATTGCTGGCGAATCATACATATGTATGTCAAGTATGTAAAAAATTATTTGCAGTACACAAGGCATTCATTTACTTATTTTCGAAACACATTTTTTTGTTTACAATTTTTCCTTTCATATGTTTTCGGAAAACTCGTTCAGAATGAATACCTATCTCCTAAACGTCTTGAGAGGGATAAACAGAAATAAACAGCAGTGCTTACACTGCCGCGTTCCGGCCCATTGTGTATTGAGAGCCTTTATAATTATTTAAGGCATTTTGTCTTAGTCCTCAGGGGTGAAAACACATTTGTAGCTGTCTTTGTTTGAAGCTAACTGTGGACGGGGTTTTTTTTAATTACGTTTTTAACCTTTAAGCTCTTTATAATATACATTATAGAGAGTATTGACAAACAAACCTACAATTCGATTGATGGCAGTTGCGAAGATAGGGCTCCAAACTAGGGCAAGCCCAAGATATGGTTTTGTTGTTTTTAGCAGTTTTATAAAAATACACCAATCTTGATCTGTCTCCACTCTTCAGTTTCATATTCAGTGCTGTCGAGGACGTGTTTAACAAAGCACACAGAAGGCATACTACTGCTAGATAGATTGTATGACATATCAGCAATTGCATACCTTCAGTGGCTTTGAAAAAAGCCATTTGGGTTTGCTTGAGCGAAAGAAAAAGATATTTACATACAATACAATACATGAACAAAAGAAACGCATGAACAAAGTACAAACAAACTATGTACAAAATTAAAACAACAAATTAATTATATTCTAAATCGAATCGTCTCTCTTTCTTAAGGAAAGATTTAATTACGTCCGCGTAAAATGTTGGTGAACGTTTTAATTGTACCAATAACTGTTTTTCAATTGCGATAATTGATAAGTCTGAAATACGCTCTTGACCTTGTGTATTTCTCAAATAAGTATGGATGCGCTTCAGAGATGAGAAAGCACGTTCTGTATGCGGTATGGGGTAATTTCGTTCATTACTGAACGAAATTACCACATTCATGTGTTTTTGAGAATTCATATGTCTTTTAATGGCTCCAGATAAGTTATTTAAATCATCATATCCCGTAGTATTCCAAGCTGTTTTTTCGTTGGAAAAAAATATACAGCACCAGCAGTACAACTTATTGGTATGTGAGCAGCCAACAACCCAATGAGTTTTGTAAACAGATCTATTAAATTTCCGTTTGTGGGTTTTACTACTCGTTTGAGAAATACACAGATCAGGCGTTGGTTTCGGCGTGGATATGAGCTGTTTTTTCTCAACAGAGTTTAAAGATTTTACCTTTTCCTCGCCGATTAGCACTTTAACACACTTCAATTCATCACAAGGAACACTATTATTCTCCATGTTCACTAAAAATCTTTAAAAAAGTATAAATTTTCAACTCAATATTGTAACACGTAAACATTGTAATTTTCAAGTAAACACACATAGTAAACATTGAAATATGAAGTGCACTGCAAATGTATCGCCCGACGCCCCCACTCTCGATTAACTTCAGACTAAAAGCCTGGCTTCTGCATTCCATATTAATTGCTATATAAACAATCGTAGTTATATTTCATTATAGAACATTTTGCCATAGGTTAGAAAGAGAGCGATCGTCTTTTCGAAAGCCCGGTAAAAAGCCCACGCGTGCGAGAGAGGCGACTAATCGACAGCAGTATCGCACAGTTTTGCCGCGTGTTGACGTTCGAGGTCACGACCTGTGTATATTGTATAACAGAGGAGCGCGCGAAATTTGAAATAGTTTGAAACAGTTAACGAGTTATTTTATTAGTTGATATTATTGATTGGGCAAGTCTGGCTTCTCGGCTTCTATGGATGCTTCGCTACCGATTGATGGTAAGTGGTTACTGCAGTCCATGGAGTACTTGGAACGAAGAAGGCTACAAATTCGTTTTCACCTCTGAGGATAATATGAAATATCTCTTTGTGCACTTCTATGAAACAAATAATTTTTGTTCAAAGTGCTTGCTACATATAGTTGAATGTTTTTTGGGAACCCAGTCTTCTCTATTTATCATTTTTAACACTTTTTGTTTAACCTCAATATTTTTTGGAAATCTGAGACATTATAAGAATTTAAATTAGTTCATTAAAGTATTTACTATAATGCCATTTTGCTACGAAATCCTAAAAATTAAAAATAGAAAATTAAAAAAATTACTAATTTACAAGAGGCTGCATCCAAAGATATGTCTTTGCCTTTTAGAAACATATTATCGATAAGATGATATTAATAGTGTCAATCTCTACAAAAATTAGATCAGAAATAGCGGGAATTCACGTATTTGTTATTATTTTTTACTATAATCCTTACGCATTTAGAACATTATCGTAATAAAATGCGATATTTTTCCTATCCATTTGTGTATAAAACATTTGTACCAGTTCTAAAATATTGCATTTAGAGTGCTAAATATTTTAATTGTACTTACGTGTGAAATGTATAATTTTGTGAATTTTCCTTTCTTGATGAACTGCATTCAGGTACTGCACACGTCAGCATATTTAAATCATACCTTTTAAACAGTTATTAATACTTCAAAATCAAAGATATCGCGAAAATAAGCGGGATTTGTTTCGTTAACGATTGACGTCAGCCCGATATAGGCCTATAGCGTGTACGTGTATGGTCTAGCAATTCTATCTCGTTCTAACGTAAGCATATGCTATGCCCTTTCTCTTTTACATTGCCAATCTAACGTAAGTATATACTAAATCTATGGTTATAATGTACTACTTACTAGAGAAGCTATTCCAAACAAAAAATGTCCTCGCGCATGCGCTAGGCTTGGGCAAAAATTATCGATATATCGAAATATCGATATTTTCTTGTAAAACTATCGATATATATCGTCGATATTTTTAATCGCGATATATCGATATTTATTTTAGAGTATCGAATTCGTATCAATTTCGATATATTTTAAAATGTTGTATTAATGGGCAAAACATGAAACAACAAAAGCTACAAAAGCATTCATGTGTGGTTGTCGTTTTTTTTCGTCGTCCAACCGTCAATAATGTTAAATTTTGCGCTTTATCCTTATATCATGCAAATGATGCCGATATATCGATATTTATCACGCGATATATATCGATATTTTTTTCCATTGCCCATCCCTAGCATGCGCGGGGTATAGTAGAGTCGCGCATGCGCAGTTGATATAAGAGCGCATTGCGCCTGCACGGTCAGTTTTTGTCATCATAGATTATACGTAGGTAGAATAATCAGTATGCATTTAGTTATTTACATAGACTTAAAATATACTAGCGTATAGACCAACATAGTGTGGAAGGGAGAAGAAAATTCCTTATGGCAAATATGCAAGATAGAAAAGGATACCAAATCTCATAACTATGTAACCGATTTTGAATTACAGGTCGGCACAAGTCGGCAAGATATAGCTCCTAGATATTTTGTAATTTTTTAGAGTGTAATAGTGGTTATATTTAGTAAGTGACTGTTTTCCAAAATGCTTACTTGTTCTGTGAGTGATTGTGGTTTTAATAATAGAAATAATCCTGATAATTTCACATTTCACAGGTAAATTCTCAAGACATCGTCAATATAATGAAGCGTTTATTTTTGGTTAAAATTTTTGTTATGTACTGTTAACAATATAGAACGTTTTCAATTATTTTGTTAATTTTGATATTATGTAAAGAAAAAAGTCACGTTGTTAATAATTTGCATGAATTTGGTAAATATATTTTTATACAAAATATTTTACATGTACGCTAGGGATTGACTCAACTGTATCAAAATTAGTGTCGATAATTATCTTGAATCTTTATAATGAATCCATAGACCTGCCCACACAACAAGAAAATATAGCCTCGGTTTGTGTTCTAAAATGTAATTTTATTTTGCCGTTTGTCAAACAGATTCCCTCCGGATTCTATAATTAGAAAAAATGGTTAAGGTTAATTGGACGGGTTTGTTGGAATGCAAAGAACAACTCAACAATTTGCAGCAAAAATTTTCTTGGGAATTACAAAAGAAAAAGTAAAATAAAAACAATTTTATTAAAAAGAGTCATTTCTACATTATTTGTACCAATAAGTAAAATATTGTTATAATAAGACTTCAAAAATTTAACTTTCAAAACTTTAGATAAATATAGAGACAGATTTTCATACATTATAAAACTGTAGTACATTAAAGATTAAAAAAAATCTTCAGATTATCCTCATTAAGCCATTATGAACCCAACTAAGTATCTATTTATCAACCAAAATAAATGTATAACCTTACTTAACCAACCGCACGGCCTCACGGTCACACTAGTACAATATTAATAGCATCACGCTATTTTTTTACCAAGCGGTTGAGCGGAGCTTCGGAACTTCGAATTATATTCCCAAGTCACAATGATAAAACTTTTAACGTAGTTAGGTATAGATATTTAGTAATGCTCCTGCGCAACTAGACGCCCGCGCATGAGGCGCGATAGTATAAATTCCATAGTATTTGATACTCACAACGCTCGATTTCCGATTAATGCTTGATGGCTGAGAACATTGTGCCGAGGGCTTAAATAGCGTGGTTCATTCCCTACAGCGTAAGTAATAGAGAAGAGGAACTCGTGGTTAAGTAACAGCTGCGCAGATCAATAGATCTGCGAGATTAAGTTACACTTCAGCGATCAGTCCATGAATGAGTGACCATTTTCTTAACATACCGAGATTGAGAGAATAGAGAGTGCATCTCTATCCTCAGACACTTAGTGCACTTTAATGTGTTAAGATCATTATGTTTTTAAAATTCATGCAGCTAAAATGATAATAAGTTTATTATTACTTTATACTTTTCAGGGACAGATGAAAGAATATAAACATGAAGCATGATGAAGCCTCATAAACATATTGGCCTTTAAACAGAGCAATCTTATTTAACTGATTCCTTCAAGTTCCCTTACTTAAATTATTAAGTTTATATTCATACTTAAGTTGAATGTTAAAATAAACTTCTAAATGTATTTAATTATTAAATGTTTGTACTTATCAAAAGTAATACTTATATGAAAAATAAAGCAGTCATTATGTACTCCGTGTTCCCGTTTTCTATTTCCCCATCAATACGTTTTATTAAATATATAAAATATAATTAGGTATATACTTAGTTTAGTATCTACCTATTTATATTAACAATGTGTTAATAAAGAAATTCCAGGGAAACTGCCCCAGGCCGTAAATAGTTTTCTCCAAAGATCATAGCTCGAAAATACAACCTTCCGATCTGATAATTGGGGAGTTTTTTAAGTTTATCGGTAAAGTCACCTGGGATTTTATACATTTGAATCAAAATTCAACAAAAGGCAGGTAGGTTCAGCTTATACCCAGAAACATGTTATATGAATATTTTTTAATTATTTTAGAACTATCATGGTAAAATTCAGTTAATTTTTCAAGTTATTTAACTTCGTGCACTAAACAATTTCTTTGAATCTTTTTACCGCTTCCTCAACAATCATTTTTCAATAGTCCTTGTAAGTAAAATGTACATCACTAGCTAATGCACACAATGACAAATCAAAAATGGTCACGCGTTTTCGTGCTGTCAGGTGGTCTATACGCCAGTATATTCTAAGCCTATGGTTATTTATGTACTACGTACTAGAGAAGCTATTCCAAATAAAAAATGTGCGCTACTAATTGAGTTGTATGTACTACTTACTAGAGAAGCTATTCCAAACAAAAAATGTGCGCTACTCTATGTCTTCGCGCATGCGCGGTAGATAGTAAAATATTACGATATTATTACCTATTTATTCACTTGAACAACAAAAAAATTTACTTACTTGACTACTGAATTGTTATTTACGTCCAGGTTTAAACTTTAATTAGAAATCTCGTATTATTATCGCCGCTCCACACTGCATGAATATTGAAGCCACAGTAAATGGCACTAAAGTAAGGTGTACGGATTGCAGTACAGTTCAGTTGAACATAGTGAATGTTCGGAATGCGAAATCTAGTGCGTAGTACATATATATCAATGGCGCTACTCTATGTCTTCGCGCATGCGCGGAAGATAGTAGAGTCACGCATGCGCAGTTGATATAAGCGCGTTGCGCCTGCGCGGTCAGTTTTTGTCATCATAGATTAGGTATGCGTAGGTAGAATGATCAGTATGAAATAATTGTTTATTTAGATTGTATAGTTAATTATATCGAGTACAATTTTTTTAACTGTCATTTATTTTGCATATGTGCTAATTTAATATAAAATACTCTTATTTTAATCTAAACAAACATATTTGTAAATAAAATATAATAATAATTATCTTTGATAATCAATGTATGTTTTTATGTTTTACATAAATATCTTTAAAAATATTCAAAAAATAAATATTATAAAATGTAATTGTGACATAATAATGAGGTTTCGTCCGTCGTTTATTAGTCGAGGCGGGTGATGTGCCTTATGAATTACTTGTAAGGAAACATTGTAGGAAACTTAAAAAAAATAGAATTGTTATGCGTTTATTCCAGCTATGGTATTGTATACAAGTACATAACATATACATATACATATACATACTTTACCTACATTCGGTTTTGTAATGGAACATCTGCATGTTTTAGTCTATGATTGTAGACAGTGTGGTATTTAAATAAAGAAATATATTTTTTCTATTGTAATATTACGATATTATTACCTATTTATTCACTTGAACAACAAATAATTTTACTTACTTGACTACTGAATTGTTATTTACGTCCAGGTTTAAACTTTAATTAGAAATCTCGTATTATTATCGCCGCTCCACACTGCATGAATATTGAAGCCACAGTAAATGGCACTAAAGTAAGGTGTACGGATTGCAGTACAGTTCAGTTGAACATAGTGAATGTTCGGAATGCGAAATCTAGTGCGTAGTACATATATATCAATGGCGCTACTCTATGTCTTCGCGCATGCGCGGAAGATAGTAGAGTCACGCATGCGCAGTTGATATAAGCGCGTTGCGCCTGCGCGGTCAGTTTTTGTCATCATAGATTAGGTATACGTAGGTAGAATGATCAGTATGAAATAATTGTTTATTTAGATTGTATAGTTAATTATATCGAGTACAATTTTTTTAACTGTCATTTATTTTGCATATGTGCTAATTTAATATAAAATACTCTTATTTTAATCTAAACAAACATATTTGTAAATAAAATATAATAATAATTATCTTTGATAATCAATGTATGTTTTTATGTTTTACATAAATATCTTTAAAAATATTCAAAAAATAAATATTATAAAATGTAATTGTGACATAATAATGAGGTTTCGTCCGTCGTTTATTAGTCGAGGCGGGTGATGTGCCTTATGAATTACTTGTAAGGAAACATTGTAGGAAACTTAAAAAAAATAGAATTGTTATGCGTTTATTCCAGCTATGGTATTGTATACAAGTACATAACATATACATATACATATACATACTTTACCTACATTCGGTTTTGTAATGGAACATCTGCATGTTTTAGTCTATGATTGTAGACAGTGTGGTATTTAAATAAAGAAATATATTTTTCTATTGTAATATTACGATATTATTACCTATTTATTCACTTGAACAACAAATAATTTTACTTACTTGACTACTGAATTGTTATTTACGTCCAGGTTTAAACTTTAATTAGAAATCTCGTATTATTAGCGCCGCTCCAAACTGCATGAATGTTGAAGCCAGGCTGGTGCAACTTCCATAGTAAAAATTATACGTACGAGATTGATCAAATTTTAATGACGGTTATCTCTTCTTTCTGCTTTTCGTAATATGTCTATTAACGACATTGTCAAATCAAATAGGTTCTAATGTCAAATCAAACAATTACATTTGTATAATTTTATTTATTAAGATTGCTTTAAATTTTGTTATAGAAGCCGTTGTTCATTTACAGAATTGTTAAAAAAAAAAATATACATTATAAAACTTGCCAATTAAATGGTGCAAAAAGCGGAAAAAATAATAACAAGAAAAGGCTATTCGTAGCAATATTTCCCTTAGATGATGAAAGGTTTGTTGTGATTTCAACTTTAATTGTAATATCATATTTAACGCGAGTATATTTATGGACTAGCCATCTATGTAGGACAGGATTTTATAGTGTACGATTGTGTACACAAATACAAACACACTATTTTCTAAATCTGATAGTTCGATGGGATGGCAATCCGAAACGAACTATACTTAGAAACTACATTATCAATTGTGACTTATTATTTTTTTCTTTGGCGTCGCTTATTACCGCACAATGGAAAACATGAAATATCGGTATATTATCGGTATATTAACGGTTACGAGTTCTACCGTGGCAGCAGTGCTGCAGAAACAGCTCGAAGGATTAATGATGTGTACGGTGCTGGTGTCGCAAAAGAAAGCACGGTACGTTTTTGGTTTCAACGTTTTCGTTCTGGAAATTTCGACCTTCAGAACCAACCCCGTAGACGGCCTGAGATCAAAGTGGAAAATGAAGAATTAAAGGCTATTGTGGAAGCGGATCCATCACAAAGCACTTCAGAGATAGCTGCAGGCTTCGGGGTAAGTGATAAAACTGTATTAATCCACTTGAAGCAAATCGGGAAAGTAAAAAAACTTGAACGATGGGTACCTCATGAATTGAGTGAATCGAACTTGCAAACACGCGTCGACTGCCCATAGATAAATAGATATGTAGCAAGCTACGACTGCCGTGTTAATTTGCTCAACCGACACAATTATGAAGGGATTTTAAATCGAATCATTACTTGTGATGAAAAGTGGATACTGTACGATAATCGTAAGCGCTCGTCGCAATGGCCCTGGAGGCCCAGCCAAATCCTGCCCTAAACGAAAATTGACTCAGAAAAAGTTACTTGTGAGTGTTTGGTGGACTAGCGCCGGTGTCGTTCACTACAGATTTCTAAAATCTGGCCAAACGATTACGACAGATATCTATTGTCAGCAACTGCAAACCATGAAGGAAGAACTAGCTGCTAAACAACCGAGATTGGTCAATCGCACTAGGCCACTGCCGCTTCACGACAACGCAAGACCACACACTGTACAACAAACAACCACTAAGTTAGATGAGCTACAATTGGAATGTCTGCGACATCCACCGTACTCCCCGGACCTTGCTCCAACAGATTACCATTTTTTCCGGAATTTGGACAACTTCTTACAAGGAAAAAAATTCAACTCTGGTGCGGCAGTCCAAACTGCCTTCAAAGAGATTATTGATTCTCGCCCCCATGGTTTTTTTTAGTAAAGGGATCAATAAACCACCTATGAGATGGCAAAAGTGCATAGATAACAACGGTGCATACTGTGATTAATCAAATATATTTTACAAAAAAAAAATTGACTTTATATTCCTCCCGTACAAAACGCCAATTTCATATGTAAGGACCTAATAATAATTATGTAGGCTATTACAACGTCGGTAAGCAGTTAACTTCAAAGGAGTGCAACTTCTGTACGTAGTACTATTATTTATTCTGTGCTAGTACCTAATACATATTTATTAATCTGTTCCTTATTATTCTCTAATCTGTTAAACGTATTCGGTTTCTTTCAAAGTGAGTTTTGGCGGGAACTTAACCAGCGGCTGATTGCTGCTCTTGTATTATTGTTTAAATAATGGTTTGAAGTGGATTTTTATATGTAAAAGTGGTGTGGTTTTGTGTATTAAATGTCTGCGCATGTGAACTATTGGTGGAAACGGTGAAACATGTGCTCCAATGGTGATGTGAATCTCAAGATAAGGTGTCTATCTGCTTAGGCGCCTTTAGATACTATCGCCAACTGTTTGCTGCCTCAAGTTGCCGTCAAAATCTCCAAACACTGCGCGATATGACATACGCGATTTTGTGAAGCAGTGTAATATAAAGGATTATTATCACTTGATTCTGAGATAAATGGTTAGCGCTCGCCGTAAATTTCACAGTACGCGAGCAAAATGGGTTCGATCAGTGCCGGATTAACACACAGCAATTGCTACGGGCTCCGCGCAAAAGGGGCCCCGCGTATCTAAGCCCACCCATCACCGCCTAAGCGTATTTTTTTGAGTGAAATTTATTAAGACGTGATATATTGAACTTACTTGATGTCATAAAAGCGTGAAACGCTACACCTTTTCCCACTAAGACAATCCACGTCAGACAGTCAGTAACCGATTATTTCGTCGGCGAAAATAAAACAGAATTTCATACGGTAAACGCACAAGTTTCAACTCCCACCACGCCGAATGGCTCGGTTATCGTACTACCGATCATGCGGGAAGATTTTTATAATTTGTTTACGACTTTGTATAATTTAGACTTTAGACTGTTTATACAGACAGCGGTCGGTGCGCAAAGCACTCTTCTACCTGAACGTCAACAAGTCGAGTGGGCCTGATGGATTCCCCCCAATTGTGTTGAAGACGTGTGCTCCCGATTTGGCACCGGTTCTTACGTGTCTTTTACGGTTCTCTTACTTTTTAGGCGTCGTTCCAGACTCATGGAAGACAGCCTTAGTGTACCCGATCCCTAAAAAAGGTGACCGCCCGCACCCGTCCAACTACAGGCCTATCGCTATCACCTTCTTGTTCTCCGAAATAATGGAGTCCATTATAAACTGCCAGCTCATGCGGTACCTTGAAGAGCATCAGCTGATTAGTGACCGTCAATACAGTTTTCACCGAGGTCGCTCAGCTGGTGATCTTATTGTCTACCTGACTCACAATTCTCATCTCTGGGTTGGGGCACCCCAGTATCAGCTCCTTCCACTTGACCGTAATTAATGGAAATGGACCGAATTGTCGCCAATCAAGTTCCTTCCGATTGGCTTGATCCACTGGCCTTGCGAAGAGTCGTTGCATCTCTATACATCTTCTACCGCATATACCAAGGGGAGTGCTCAGAGGAATTGCTCGGATTAATTCCAGCTACTGAATTCCACCATCTTTTTTTTTATAGGATTGGGTGACAAACGAGCACACACTCCACCTGATGGTAAGTGGTTACTGTGACCCATAGACATCTACATCTATCCTCAATAAAGAATAAAAATGCAGATGCGTTGTCACACGTGAGGACTAAGATGGAATGCCTCTTTTCCACTAAAAAGGGTCTCCGGTTCTCTACACTCACCATACGAAACACAGCAGCGTTAGGCTGCTATTTTACGCTGGTATTCTGTAAGACCCAGTCCCCAGTCGAGCCGACCCATTCGTGCTACAACTATACTACTAATATGCGACAGAACACGAAATTCACTACGGTGCGATTCACGTGGAAAATTCTGCTTCGCACGACCAAACTGTAGAATTTACTGTCGCCAGCAGTTTTTAGAACCCATACGACAAACTTATGCCCATAAAGGAAAAAGACACACATCATATTTCTCTAAAACATCATGCGAGGAATTTATCAATTTAATTGCATCAAGCAAGCAATGCATTAAATGCATGAAACGGCAATGACAATTACGTGGAATGGATACGCGTGCTTTAGTACGGGATACAGCCTTTATTAATCATTTTATGGATATGTCCAAACAATGCGATATTGAAGCAAAAGCCAAAGATCTGAGAGTTTGTCATGAATATCAGCAACAGACTTCAAGACGACGCAATCGAAACACAAAGTTCGACCATTTTTACGGTTCTACTTGAGAAATTTGTTAAAAAAGAAACACCTGGTAAACAATTTGAAATTGAGGTGTTTGTCGTCATTATTGGTGCTTTAGATAAACGCATAAAAGCATACCAAAATTTAACTAGTGTTTTTGGAATATTTGGAGAGATGGAGAGTTAAAATCTATTACAGCAGAAGAGATTTTGAAAGAAACTCCAATTATGGTCAGTGCTTATGCAAATGGTTCGGAAGACAGAATAGACGGCGAATTAGTGCAGTTTGACGAGCTGCTTATAACGTATGTGTGGCTAATGCGATTGACAGTACGAAAATCGAATCTCTGAAAATTCATTAGAATCATGTTTCCCCAATTTAGAAACTGCTTTGCGAATTTATTGTCTCGCATGATCAATAACTGCAGTGGTTAACGTTCATTTTCATTGAACCGTATAAAAAATAAATTAAGGAACACTCAACTCGAACACGGTCAAGAACGTCTTAATTATCTCTCTGATGAATATAGAATATGATTTGCTTAGAGAAATTGATACAGAAAATATTTCTAAATTTTGACATGAAATCTAGAAAAGTTTCTTTGTAAAAGTTTAAAAAGTAATAACAGAAACAGATAAATAAATATAAAATATACATATAATTTAAGGTACACCATTGACAAAATATAACATTAGCTGATAATAATATAATATACTTAATAATTAATATAAACAAAAAAGATTTGCAATTATTTGTGTAGTATCGTCAGTTTTTTTCAGTTCTACTATGAATCACCAACAAAATTGTGCCGGACGGGCGAAACTCGGGAGTAAATGTTGTCGAAGATACTCCGCGAGTCGCTCACGTCCTAAACCTATAGGTTCCGGTGGATACTTCTACTGCCGTCTTTGTGGGTGCGGCTTGGGTACTGTGGACTGACGTCCAATCAAAATGCACGAACTGTAGAACACAAATGGCAAGGCAGTGGCCAGCGGTTCGACTGCTCAACTGTTCGGCGGAAATCTTCAGACTATTGGTTATCGACCACGGTTGTTGAATACGGTTGGTCAACTACGGTTGTTCTATATCGGTTGTTCACTATCGGTTCGTCACTATATTCTTCAGATGATTTCTTCAGTTGACTATTTCTTCAAGTTGTTCGGTAGTAACTTACTACTACCAGTACTATCTGCTTCTATTATCACTGTTTAATAACTGCTATTATCAGCTAATATGTTGTACTACTAGCTACTACTATCAATGGTTACTAGCTGCTATTATCAGCTACTATGTTGCTAGCTACTAGTCACTATGTTCTATGTTCAGCTATTACTTGGTTCTAGTACTTTTAATAATTTTCATACAGTTTATATTTTTTAAATTTATAAAGATTAAGATAATTAAGAGCGCTAACACGAGCAAATATGCAATAAGTAAGAGTAATTCGTCGTCCATCTTTTCTTTCTGCTCCTTATGCAAGCAAGCGAGAACGACTGAACGACTTTCAGAAAAAGTCTGGCGCAAGAATCGGATGTGTATCGAGTAAATACGATCAGATAGTCTGATCAGACAATCGGAAACAAAATCTGACGTGTATTCCCAGCCTAATTCTTACGCTAATGTAGTATATATTTTTAAATCGGTAATTTAGTTGTCTATTAGCACACCATAAAGGTTTCTTATTATATTAACAACGTAAAAATTTATTGACAAAAATATCCCAAATTTTCACAATATTTGGGTACATTAATTCTTTAATTTTACTATAAGTAGGAAATAAGTTTCATCACGCTAAATATTCTTTTATTTCCTTAATCTATGAACCTTAATCTAATTAAATACAATGTTTACAATTCTTCTAGAGCATAAAAATTATTTCCATCATTTCGGGTCTAAATATTACGCAATGCCCAGAATGTTCTATAACGTGTCGCGCTTTGATTGGGCGACTTTTTGTTTGTACAAATAAGAGTTTTTTTTTAACTATTACAAAACGATGCTCTATACTATAATACTAAGGGTTGTAAACATGTTGTAAAATTACACTATTACACCTTTTACTTAGGTTTATCGCTAATATTTTCCGTAATTACACTTTTAATATTGTTTTTAATCACTACGTTTTTAAACACTTTTTGCCGCCGCGAACAAAAATTGTAAGCAGTGGGTTCGATCCCCGCCGGCACCAATGAAATTGTTAATTGCAATTTTAAGTGCTGATTTACCACGTGCTCGGCGGTGAAGGAAAACATCGTGAGGAAACCAGCATGTGTGAGGAATAAGAAAAAATATATTTCGAAGACATGTGAAGTTCAGCAACGCATTGAGGCAGCACGGCGGACACTTCCTTGCCATAAAACCCTCTCAGAAATGAGGGGAGGCCTGTGCCCAGCAGTGGGACGTATATAGGCTGTAACTTTACTTTACTTTACTTTCTGAGATAAATGAAGATATGACTTAAAGAATAAGCATCCAAGTCAAAAATCTTAATAAAAGAATCATTCAAAGATATTAATTTTTTTTTACTCATGTACGTAGACAGAGAATCCAATTGTAAATTTTAACTTTTATCCCTTAAACATTGAGTTATATGTACTACGTACTCATTGAGTTATATGTACTACGTACTAGAGAAGCTATTCCAAACAAAAAATGTGCACTACTCTGTTTTCGCGCATGCGCGGGAGATAATAGAGTCGCGCATGCGCAGTTGATATGAGCGCGTTGCGCCTGCGCGGTCAGTTTTTGTCATAATAGATTAGGTAGGTATTTCAATGAAGAAATTTATTTTTTCTATTGTAATATTATTAACTATTTATTAATTTGACTACTGACTATTTACGTTCAGGTTTAATTAAAGTTTAATTTGAAATCTCGTATTATTAGCGCAGCTCCACACTCTATGAATATTGAAGCCACACTATGCGTAAGCATCATATTAGTCTGTGGCCACACTAAATGACACTAAAGGTGTACGGATTGCAGTACAGTTCATTTGAACATAGTGAATGTTCGAATGCCAAATCTAGTGCGTAGTATATATATCGATGTACGTACCAGAGAAGCTATTCCAAACAAAAATGCACTACTTGTTTTCGCGCATGCGCGGAGATAGTAGAGTCGCGCATGCAGTTGATATAAGCGTTGCGCCTGCGCGGTCAGTTTTGTCATAATAGATTAGGTAGGTATTTCAATGAAGAAATTTATTTTTTCTATTGTAATATTATTAACTATTTATTAATTTGACTACTGACTATTTACGTTCAGGTTTAATTAAAGTTTAATTTGAAATCTCGTATTATTAGCGCAGCTCCACACTCTATGAATATTGAAGCCACACTATGCGTAAGCATCATATTAGTCTGTGGCCACACTAAATGACACTAAAGGTGTACGGATTGCAGTACAGTTCATTTGAACATAGTGAATGTTCGGAATGCCAAATCTAGTGCGTAGTACATATATATCGATGTACGTACTAGAGAAGCTATTCCAAACAAAAAATGTGCACTACTCTGTTTTCGCGCATGCGCGGGAGATAGTAGAGTCGCGCATGCGCAGTTGATATAAGCGCGTTGCGCCTGCGCGGTTAGTTTTTGTCATAATAGATTAGGTAGGTATTTAAATGAAGAAATTTATTTTTTCTATTGTAATATTATTACCTATTTATTCATTTGACTACTGAATTATTATTTACGTTCAGGTTTAATTAAACTTTAATTTGAAATCTCGTATTATTAGCGCAGCTCCACACTGTATTGAACCACTCTATTTACACAATATTGAAGCCGCATAGTGTGGCAAAAAGTAAGCATCATATTAGTCTGTGGCCACAGTAAATGATAAACGTAGTGATTATATTCTCTTTGGTAAATGACACTAAAGGTGTACGGATTGCAGTACAGTTCATTTGAACATAGTGAATGTTCGGAATGCCAAATCTAGTGCGTAGTACATATATATCTATGCCCTTCAATTAATTATTTTTTACTAAATATCGTTTGTTTGATCGCCATGATGATTGTTCGATCATAAATACAACATAATTGTTAATTACTTAATATTCCTAAGTAGTCGACGGAGCCCCGCTATAACAATTAAGTTGTATTTATCATCGAACAATCATCAATAGCGATCGAACAAACGATATTTAGTAAAAAATTATTAATTTAAGGAATAAAAGTTAAAATTTACAATAAGGGGGACCTAAGGATGAAAATTGTTTAATTAATTATAAATGATTAAAAGACGAATAAACCATTTTTATGTTCGAACAATAACGAACAAACCACGAACAATTAATTAAAAATAAAAAATAAACTCAACAATCAAAAATAAAAAATCCAAGTGGGGCTAAGTTCAGGTAAATACCTTAATTCTAGTACGCTGGATTAGCTATACCTACCCTACAAAAAGTTTGTGCCAATTTAAGCGGTCCCATTGAGTGTACCGGGAACAAAATTTGATATAATTTACAAATGGCCATTGTTTTGCTCAAAACGTCTTTACTTAGTGACGACTTAAGTAACCATTAAGCGTCTCTGAGTGCGACAGTAAGAGTATTTTAAAGTTTTAAACGAGAAAAAGAGTGAGCGAGTTTCATGTTAGTACCTAATATAATAAAAGTATTTTAGTAACAATGATAACGTAAAATTCGTTACCAGAAGGAAAATGTGGTGACAACCACAAGTAAGGAGATTTGCAGTTTATATTAAAAAATTAAAACTATTTGATAATATAGGCTCTTAAAATCTGTCACTTATTTTATTAAATGTAATTACTAATATGTTTGGCTTTAAATTACCTATTTTTGATTAACAATAAAATTCAATAGTGTTGACGCGTTCCTTGTCGATAATACTTATCGATGTTTTTTCTATCTGTATCTGTTGACAACAATGAAAGTCGCTGACAACAGATAATTATCAAATATTTATTAATTTACAGGTTTTCAACTGGTTCTATACTAATACTGTGACTAAAAAGCATGAAACCCGTGAATTGACATCCGAATCAAATTGATCATGACTTCAATGTTGTATGGTATTCTTTAATGTAATTTAAAGTTTGTAAAATTCTAATTGTACCTACATATATTTTTGAAATAGGCACAATATATAGGCGACCTATTGATTTTCTCTATTACGAGGACTAAACGAATGGTAAACAATAAATTCTTTACAAAATTATATTTATTTATTTTGTAGTTACCTACTCCAGATTTTCCTACTCATTGGACCTTTTAAAACCTCTCGAATGAACCATACATACCCAATGGTGAAAGCCGGAACAAAAGCCGTTCTATAGTTACGAAGAAAACCGTATATAGACTTACTCAGCGTCGATTTTTGTTTTATATGAGGTATAAAGCTTGTGTCTAAGACATAAGAATTGAGTGATAAATTTATTTATTGTATGGCATTATATTAAAATGATACATAAATAGAATGGTAGGCCTGGGTATAGAATTCTTATCGATATATTTTGTCATACTGTCCTATCTCTATTAGTAGTTCCGTTGACGCTCATTTCTGCTATCAGCGCCAAAATAGCGAAAATCAAATCGCCTCATTATGTCACGGCAGTCCAGCGTACTTGTATAATAGATGTCAGTGAATTGAGTACATAAATCTAATACGTAGATGGAGGATCTATGATTGAGTAGGTAGGTACATAGATAAACATTACACATAGAATAATTGATATAAAAGAAAATTACAAATTGGATTGAATGTCAATACCATGCTAGCATGCTACTTTACTGATGTTTCGAGCAACAGCTACGATCTATTTGACAAAATATGTGGTACATCATGTATAATTTCCGTATTTATAATGTACTCTGTGACAAGAGCGTCGCCAACCGATGGCTCAGGGCAAGTTGAGAGAGGATGGGAAAGTGTAGGTACAAGAACACATGGAGCTTTACACTTCTATTGCGAGTATTACCTCTTCAGCGATTGTAATAAGAACGGTACAAATTCCAATTTGTAAAGCTCCACGAGCTCTTGACTGTACAATAAATGGGACTGGTTGCTTTGCATTTGACTACATTTTTTGAGTCTCTAGGGGGAGGGGGCAGCTGCCCCTCCCTACCCCCCTTGGCGACGCCCTAATACATTATATATTAAGGTAAACATTAATTTATATGAACTTATTTTATAAGTATTTATCATTCATCATCAAAATTATGATTCACCATCGTCGGCATTAAGCATTAAACATTCATCATGATCATGATGATTGATGATATTTTAATTTAATGATTAATGCATATAAAGGAAATTCATATAAATTAATATTTGCCATAATACAAATGATCTGCTATGTACCAAGACAAAATCGGTCAGAATACTCACAAACATGAAAAAACACCCCGTATTCTGTGACGAGCCTCACGAGTAGGTAAAAATTTGGCATCCAAATATATCTTTTATAAAATTACTTATTTTACGTTCATCACACTAGTCTTTTTCTCCACGTCAATATATGCAGTAATACCGAAGCGATTACTACGAGAAGTTCAGAGCGGTTTTTCAAAGAAGTTCAGCAAGTTATCGCGCGCTCGTGGTGTGACGTCATCCCTCGCGGCTCTCACAATTACCCTTCTCACACTTCTTACACTTCTCAAATTATCCAATAATTTATGATACTTCACACCGTGATTACAAAAATTTTAGGATTAAAAACAAAAGATGGGATAATATTGCTGAATATAATAAGAGTAATAAGACTTCGTCACGTTTAGCCATGTTGACTGACGTCCGATCGTAGCATAGACAGCAAAGCAAATGGCGCTTCAGGCCGCCACTGTGACCACGGTGGTGTGTTGTTGCAGCGGCTGGAGCCGCGGTTAGCCGCCACCGCAAGCCGGTTTATGTGTGGGAGACGCTTTACTCGAAAAGTTTAGTAAAAACTAAACTTGTGTGAAGTAGACGCAACATCTCCACTTACATCTCCACTCAGAATTTTCTTAATAATTTCTGCTTTTTTACGTTTTTCTACAACGGACCGAACAGGTTTTCATTTAACCGCTTTTGACAAGGAAACTTGTGAGGCACTACGCCTTTCTTAAGTTTCAGCAGTCCTCGTACTCGTTTATACTTGACATAGATATAGCATGTCATTTTCATCTTGAAAACAAAAATGAATTTATTTTATGACGACCTATGTGGTCTAGCTCAATTTCCGAGCGAAAATGATTCTGGGTAGATTTGTTATTGTATGAATTATATTATTGAAGTTATACTTCTTTTGACGCGTTTGAGAAAAATGATGAGAGTGAATTTTTTACAATGCGCGCGCACACCGCCACTTAAAAACAACACCATGAAGTAGTTACGATGCGCGCGCACACCAAAACCTAAAAGCGACAACTTCAGTTGGTAATTTTCTATCAACTGTCAAGTTTTCGTGAGAACTGATAACTATATTCAAGGTAGTTATTCAAATACATATATATGAATCTATAAAACGTGTTTTATTTTAGTTATTTTTGTTTTGTTACGCTAAAGAAGTATAACTTCTTACGAGCGTACATAAGTACACACAAATGTTTTTTATATTTTTAGTTCACCTAGAAATGTTCATCTAGAGAAATATTTCACACACATTATTTAAATTCGGGTTTCAAGTTTGGTAATCTTGCCTGTGCTATACAACATTTTTAATTGCATTTTTTATGAATTTGTTGCAAATAATGGGTCACACCCACGGTTAGGTTGAACAGCCCTGCAAAAAAATAATAAAAAAATATTCGCTTATAATAAAATAAACAAAATTTAGATAAGTAATTGTTTCTTATATTTACGCGAACACTACACATTGAATAAAACTATTTTTACAGATTTTATCGCGTTTAATTTTACTAATTTTGATTCCCGACGTTTCCAGTCCCCCCCGTAACCATGGGTGCTGTAAAGCACCCGAAACGTCGGGAATCAAAATTAGTAAAATTAAACGCGATAAAATCCGTAAAAATAGTTTTATTCAATGTTTAGATAAGTAGTTATACCTATATACAATGAGTTACAAAATACCCTGTAAAAAATATAATTAATTATCAAAGACAAAAATTTTGTCAACCCTAGTAAGCTGTCATGTCAGGGAACCAGATTATTTAACAGAAAGGCCTACGTACCTATTTTACCTAATAATTGTCTACTTTAATAGTTTTTCTATTTTTCATTCATAAATGTTTGCTACCTCAATACAAGGATATCATTATACTCAAGTACTGGCTTCAAAAAATGTCAATTTGGAAAAAAAAATATGTTGTCAATTTCAAATCTTCTAATCGATATCCTACATCTGTTTCGAGTTTATTTTCCAACATTTTTTGCAAAATAACGATACTTTCTAACTCAGAATATTACGATATGATGTTATGCGTAGGCCATGAATATAGCAATTTAAATCGTGCTCGCGAACTGTATCGGCAACGATTTATCGATGGTAGACCCCCACTGAACAGCGACGGCTGCCTTCGTACCAGTGTTTTCTGAACGTGTCAAGACGACTACATTCCACCGGCTCTTTTCATCGGTCCACTGGAAGTGGACGTCCAAGCACAGTCAACGCCAGGCAGGCTGAATTAGTGTTAGAGCATTTTGAAGAAGAGCCGACCACAAGTACGAGGCGAGCCGGAACAAGATTCGGTATAAACTATGTTGCAGTTTGGCGAATTCTTCGTGACGACAATCGTCACTCTTATCACTATCGCCGTACACAGGAGCTGATACCCTCCGATTTTGCATCCTGGAGGAACTTCTGCGAGTGGTACCTCAGGCAGTTAGAGAAAACCCTAATTACGTAAACTATATTCTTTGGACGGACGAGGCAACATTCACGAGGTCAGGACTTTCAAATATGCATAACGATCACATTTGAGCTCGCGTGAATCCACATGCTTTACGGCAGGGCAGATTCCAACACCAGTGGCGGCTGAATGTATGGGCTGGCCTTTATGACGGACATGTCATCGGTCCCGTCATTATGCTATCACGTCTGAACGGTAGCAACTTTCTAACGTTTTTACGAACGGAATTCGAAGAGGCGACTTTGACGACTTTCCTGTGGCTGACTGGGATTACTTTGAGAACCAAAGAAACATGGTGTTTCAGCATGATGGAGCTCCGGCACATTTTGCTCGCAACGTACGAGAACATCTTAACGTTCGCTTTCCGCGAGGATGGATCGGCCGCGGGGGACCAGTGCTATGGCCTGCTCGTTCTCCGGACCTTACACCCTCGGACTTCTCTTTGTGGGGTTATGTGAAGGACACAGTGTATTTCTCCGATTGCCCAACGGTTGCCGAGATGGAACAGCGTGTTAGATCCGTTTTCGCATCAATAACACCGACGATGGTGTGAAATGCCACACAAGCCATATCCCGACGAGCGAGGTTGTGTATTGAGCAAGGCGGAGCAGACTTTGAGCCGTTTCTGTAAATTTGACGTTTATTATGAAAAAGTAAGTGTTCGTTTAGGTTGTTTCGTTAGGTTAGGTCTTTTAAAATTTTTGTCGTTCCGCGAATTAGGTAGAAATGTAGGTACATTCTGCGTAGTTTACTCTTTAATTTTACTGAAATAGGGTTTGCACATCAGTGAAAATAATAATAATTTTTATTTTTTTGGGGTATGTTATACAGCGTTACTACGGTTCTTAAATATTGTGAATGGACTCGTTATAAGGCCCCATTTAACTTCCTTTCGGCTTTACGGGTAGTTTTGTAAAACCCAGTATATTTCTTTTTAATGCACTCTTATGAACCTTTACACTGCGATGGCAGTGTGACACGAATGTAAAATCTAATATCGATACCAGTATCTAGTGTGCAATATATTGGAACCATGATTATTATAATATTTCAAATATACAATAATATAAAATTTTCTAACATCAAAATGATCGTCATAACAGAATGCGTTAAGTGTCTTCCACACACAAGCGGCTTGCGGTGGCGGCTAACCGCGAGCCGCGGCTCCAGCCGCTGCAACAACACACCACCGCGGTCACAGTGGCGGTCTGAAACGCCATTCGCTATGGTGTCTGTGCTACGATCGGAAGTCAGTCAACGTGGCTATCCGTGACGAAAGCTTATTACTCTTATTATATTCAGCAACATTATCGCATATTTTGTTTTAATCCTATTGCTTTTGTAATCACGATGTGAAGTATCAACTTGATAATAAGACCGAGATAGAAACAGTGCAAAATTATCTAGTACTTTAATCATAAAGTACTGGATAATTTTGCACTGTTTCTATTTAAATCTCTGTATTTAGCGTCATTTTTCATGCAGTACACGCAGCCTGTGGTAAAAATTTGCAACTGACCGCGCGGTTTCGATAGGCCATACGCTCGCTAACACACATACGGTGGTGGAGTGGGCCGGGCATCTTGACCATCGAGTAGTTAGACATAAGAAAATACAAACATACGCCTTTGTGGATCTAACACCACGTCCACGAGTAAGCGTAACCTTAAACGGACCAGCAAAATCTGAACCAGTGTGCATAAAGGGCTTTGCGTGTTGTGTTACACGACAGGACCTATGTTCCGCCATTTCTGGAAATGACGGCTTAGGACGAACTCGAAAACAAGGGATACATTTATGCACCCGATTGCGAATTAAGTTACGTGCGGACAGGATCCAGTAGTTTTGACGAAAATAGACATCAACAAATCAGGACCAGCATGGCAATTCAATTTGTGGTGACAATCAACTAATAAATAATTCAAAATATGATCCTTACGCGGTAAAACAATAGGGTCTTGTTGAGCGAAATTTAGATTCGAGTTAGATAAACGACCACCCACTCTAATTATTCCATCTTTTAAGATTGGTGTTAAGCGTTGAAAACTGGCTGCAGCCAGCCGCGACATGACCACATGGCTTTGCAGACTTACTTAAATTGCAAGTGAGTTCAACTGGCCGCCACCGCAAGCCGCTTGTGTGTGAGAGACGCTTTAGTTTTTGGTCCAATGGAATCTGATCTCTTCATAACGATCGTCCACTTTTTCTCTGAAATTTGACTATAAAAACAAGTTATTTGGTGGTATTTGGCTCAAAAAAATCATTCCGCTTGCGCCGTCGCCCCCGTGTGGTCGTGCGCTAGCGGAGTCCGCCAGCTGACCGAGCACCCGTCCCCGTACGGGTCTTCTCCTTCAGTCAGTACAGTTTTGAGGAATTGAACGTCAGTCCCGTCCCGTCCCCCTCAGCTAGCGCCGCCGCCCCCGTGCGGTTGTGTTAGCTGAACACGCTACCGTCCCCGTACGGTTGAGAGTGCCCTCCCACGCTCCCGTCCCCGTACGGTGGGAACCCCCCGTCTCCGTTAACCGCCCCCGTGCGGTTATGTTGTGCGCCCGCGCTCACCGTCCCGGAACGGTGAGTGCCTTCCCTCCCCTTCCAGCCTCCGCTAGCGCCGCCGCCCCCGTGCGTTTGTGTTAGCAGTCAGTGCTCGCCGTCCCCGTACGGTGAGTGCATTCTCGCTCATGCGACTCCCACTCCATCACCAGCACCGCCGCCCTTTGCAGCTGTGTTGGTGACCCGCGCTTCCGTCCCCGGACGGTTGTGCCCCACGCCTCCCTCTCCCCAAGGGAGTTCGTCCCCGATTCGGCGGAAAGGCCTTCGGGCTAAAGCCGTTCCCAGGTGGTGTTTAGTGGGTAAGGCACTTCTTCAAAGTGAGTCCCAAGTTATGCTCATAGCATAACCACGCAGCCAGCTGCGGCATTTTTGGTCGTATTGTAGCACTCGGGGATGACACAATACTTAAATGACTTTTTGGTCAAAGATAATACTCACAAGGGTGAATGGCCCGCAGGAAATTGGGAGCGAAATAGTAAATTCCCTTATAGTGCACGACGAGACGTGAGTGATGACGTTACCGCACTTTATCCGGCCGGCCGAATTTTGACGATAACATCGCGCGGGAAAAAGCACTTTAGTCTTCATTATCTCAGCCATTTTTTAAGATAAGAAAAAAAATATTAAAAATACCTATTTTTTGCTATTGTCTCTAGTTTTGTAACAAACACATAACAAAAATCATTCACCTCTATGGATGGCCTTGTCAATTGTAAGTACATATTACATATAAAGTTACTCTGTGAAGGGCAAATAGTTTTATTTTCATTAATAATATACTCTGGTTATTGTCTACTTTTGCCAGTGTGAAGTAATAGGAAATCCTATAGAATAACATGTTGTTTATTTTCTTCACTGATGTTGATGCATCATATTGCGGTGATTTTTTGTAGATTTCGACGACAGCATGTGCCATCAGACAGTCGGTGACGATAGTACTTTCTAAAACGTAGTATATTATTTGGTATTATATCTGATTATATACTTTTTTCCTACTTACTTACCTTACAAACTCATTTTAACAGGTCGGTCTGTAAACTCAGGTGAACTGGTGAAATCCTTGGACAAAGTATCATATGGTGAACTCCATAGAACAACATGGGCCACCAGCGGATCGGAGGGGAGTAGACATACTCGGGCGTTCCCTCTGTCAAAGTATAAGTCCACGTGGTTCTATGAATACAATAAAACTAGTTGCAGCCGCTGTGCTCACTAGATTAAAACTAGTTGCGAGGCTGAATCGACGTCCTACAAATTCAATATGCAGATCGGTCGAGCGACTGATCCGAATATGTATTCGAGTTGTTGCTGTCACCGAGCGATAGTGTTATAATGCATGTGTTTGTGAAATTGTTAATTTCATGTTTTAATTCTTATGTGTGAGTTTCGTAGTGACAAACGATTGTTTTTGTATGCACAGATTTCCTCCAGCAAAAAGATATAGATATGTGAATGTGGGTACTGCGTCAGGCGATGCACAAAAACAGATATGGCAGCTGGAATTGGTATTTTAAATATACCTTTAATGACTTAGTGGTCATAATTAGGCGACTCAGCTATTTCCCTGTGTGTTTTTAATACTGCGGGTAGAATATACAACTGGCGTACTGGTAGGGCTTTTTCAAGATGACCTTTAGAACTGCTCTTTGTGCCCTCTCCAACCGAATCGTGGTAGTTTTGAAGGCGCCAACTCAAGCTAACATCACAATTCTGTTGCAGCTTCATGATGTAAATGACCTTCTTGACCCCGTTAGAACCGGTGAGTATTGCAGCTAATTTTACTCTATTCTGAATAAGGGCTGCCACTACTTTTTCTGCCAATAGATTGGCGCCTCTTTGGAATAATTTGAAATATTTGGCAGTTTTCATGGCAGGGAAGTATGTTAGAAAAGTGTAGAGATTAATGTTTGTTTCTGAAATATTAGATATGTATTAAATTAATTAGATTAGAAATGGATAATCCAAACTAAGCATATTCTCAGAAGTATTTTTTTTAAATAAGCTAAAAAGATTAAAAAAGTATATTGTAAAAATTAAGATCAGATTAAAATAATCTTCACATACCATAAACATATCTTTAATGCAGATGTTTCTTTTATTTATTAGTATTTTATTGTATAAAACCTAATAATTAATCGTTTATGTCCTAGTATACTAAACACTGTCATATCCTTTTATCCGTGAACCAGGTTTCCAAACTTTCATACTAGCATAAAAGTAAAATACTGTTGTCAATAATATTAAAAAAAAAATAGTTTTAACTAAGGACTCCGTATCCATGGCAATAACCAATAAATTAAAAAAAAAGTTAAAGCGCCAACTATCGGTGGTTTACTGGAACTTTTTATTGATGTCTCTCAGTACATTCATGTTGTATTTTTTCTTGATAAATTGTGCTACTTGCTAACAAACCCAATGGGTATTTAATATGTGCTTGTGCTTGTTTTGATCTAAGCTCAAATGTGTTTAAAATTTCCTCTCAATGCATTTGTTATGTGGCAAGTTCCTTTCAAAACCAATGACATTATTAACAACTTGATGTGCTATTTGGCCATTTTACTTGGCTTGCGTTGGTGATTCGTATATAGTCACGTGACCAAGTGGTTTTTCGGATCAATGGCGCCAAATGTCTATTACAGAAAATGTATGATATTTTTATGATTCTTTTACATATTGCAAAGTTTTTTTATTTTTACAATCTAGCCCGTCTTCATTTTATATGCATCTATATGTAGTTATATTGATATCAAAATGCAAGGGAACAAATGATGCGTAGGTCTAACGTCAATCTGGCAACAAAACAGTGCTGCTATCTATGTTGTCAATTTTGTTATGTAGATATGTAGTCTAATGGAGACTATTCGTGTGATAAATATTTACGGTTAAGAATATATAAGGATGGAATTTCAGCTATTAGTCTCAATATTTAGTAAGTGTATTTTTAAAAACGTGTGTAATAGAATTTATATGATTACCCGCGGGCTAAAAATGCATCACGATCCGCCGTGGTTCTTTCTCTCGAAAAGAGCCTTCTATAGGCCCGCCATACATTTTTTCGTGCAATAGTGAAACGTCAAGTGATATTGTTGTTCATTTTCAATGATTAATGGAAAATAACATGTTTTAGTCATGATTTATCGTGATATTGAATATTTGCCGTAAAAATTAAATAGTCCTGATATTAGCTTCTTTCGTCATATCTTTGTTAAAATCTGATTTGACATATATTTGTTTCGGATGTCAAAAAGCAATTTTGTATGAAATAATCGTAATTAGTGGTATATAATACTGTAAGACATTAGTTATTTCGTATTTTTTTTTGTTCTTACGCTCTTCTGAGTATCATTACTCACAAACTGAATCAGTGCTGTCAAAACTATTGTGTTGTATTAGAACTTTTTGGGCTATGCTAACTTGATTGATCAACTAATTATTGCAGTTTGGCATAGGCTTTCATTTATAAAAAATATGTAATTTAATTGAAAGACTACATATTCATACTAAGCTCATTTATTTTCAGGTTGCACCAGCTGCTCTTGTGTGGATGTAAATTAAAGTATCATCATGTAGATGATGTGACATTTTACACAATGTTACTACCGCGGTCAAAGTGTAAAGCATTACGGGGATCGTGAACATGTAGGTTGTGAACAAACTAATAAAGATGTCGATGAGAGGCACCAAGCGGGCGGCTGGAGTGCGCGGTGAGGAGGCGGGCACTTCCAAACGCCGCAGGACAGAGCCTGAGGACGCACTCTGGCAGCTCCGGCCTGTCAGTGACCTCAAGATGTCATCAATATATAATAGAAGTGCCTCAGAGGCACCTGCAGAACTATTCAGGTTTGTGTGTTATGTTTAGTATAGATAACAATTTTTAAAATAGTTAATATTTAGAAAGTTTGTAAATATAATAGAGACAAAAGCTTTGTATTTTGTAAAATTAATATGTAAGTTCCAATTATTTATTAATTGTGTAGTATTATAATAATATTAAATGTTTTGAATTTTTGATATTTATGTGAGCTGAGCATTTTTTTTAAAATAGTATCTTGCATTACTTATTAAGACTAATGATTTACATATATGTAGTATGTATTTACTTATTATAATAGCTGTTTTAAATTAACTATGTTATTACAAAGGAATTAAATTTTAATACTATATTTCAAAAACTTGTGGTAAGCTGATTATTAACAAAAAAGTGAAATTGTTGGCGTTATCTATGCTGTGCAATTATTAGTTTAATGTTGTATGTAATAAATTTGTTATGCTAGCGTTTTGTTTAAAATGATAAATACCATTTGCAACATTATCATTCACCACTAAAACACAAGAATAGTTGTTATTAGAATTGTAAGAAAATAATAGCAGTGCGAATATTTGCTGTGCTTAAGCAGTGCCTATTTATAATATCTAATTCTGGATTCTTCAAATACAAGCAATACACATTTTCTTTGATATTTTAATATGTGTTCAAGTTTTTATAAAATTTAAGAGGAAAAAATTAAATATCCTTAACTTTACTAGCTACCTTTTATATAAAAATTTAAGTTTTCTATAATAACGAATCATTTGAGTACTGCTGTTGTCAAATATTATTTAAGAATATTATTTTCTATGAATGTATATATATGTTTCTAATAGAAAAACATAAAAAGTACAAAGTTTTAAATTTTGTTGCCAGCCACTAGTGTAGCCATTAATGTTCTGGCTATTCAATTATCTTTATTTGTGAACATTTGCTAAATATTTGCTTATAAACTTTAAAAAATGCTGATTTTTGTATAGATTGGTGAAATGTATCTAATGATTGATTTAGCTCAGCATATTTGTTCTTGAATGTAATGCTTTGAAAAAATTATGAGAAATTGTGCATAAATTTAAAGATATTACAAGAACCTAAACCAATATTTTTATTGGACCTTTATTAAATTAATATATAGTTATTTTTTTCTATATATGCTTATATAGATTTATGAGGTATGCATGTTGCATTGGGGCAGTGTGATACACACTTCCTTTCCCAAAACCCTCAGAAAGGAGTAGGCTTATGCCTAGCTGTGAGACAAATATTTATTCTAAGATGTGATGTAAAACTTGTTGTATCCATGAACATATACAATTATTATAAATTATTTCTATTAATGCCAGTATTTTCTGGTTGAAATGCAACCATTCAGTTGGTCAAAGCATTTTCTATGGAAATAAATATGCATATTATATTCACTCTATTATACATGCCTTAATGGGAACATACACAGATTACTTTTTTCTGCACATCTATGGCATAATACACTACAGGATTCTCTTTCATTATTCCCCTTGGAAACCCAGTCATAACAAATATTGATGCAACAATTTTTGATGTTCACATATTAATGCAATATTGTACATATAATATTTAGAGCAGATTATTAGTTAAGCTAATGCTCTTAGTTTGATGTATTTAGATTTAATAAATGTCTGCACATTCATGATATATTTACTTACTAATAAAAACAGATCATTTGTTGAAGCTGTTGCTTAAATTTTTCTAGATGTTGCTAGTGAAAACTGTTAAGCCTGAAATCTAATGACTGCCATGATATCTATCTATATATATATTGTCAATTTACATTATAAATAATACAATTTAATATTTGTATCAAGTAGAAATTGTCTTGAAATTTTTTCCAAGGTACTAACAGTTTTCATAGGCTAATTTCACATAAAGGTAAGGTATATAAAATATAACTTCGCGTTCTATATTAAAAATATTGTGTTTTTTTTTCTAAATCCTAAATATGTATATATAAGATACATACATATAAAAGTTATTTTAAAGTTTGTTTTATTAAAGTTGGTATGTGTTAAATGTTTAAAACTCCTGGTAATTTGTGATATAAGATTATAATTAATAATAAATATTTACTACTAACTTTCAACTTTTCTGATTTGTCAAACATAAATATTTCAGAAAAGATCTCATCAGCGCCATGAAATTACCTGACTCGGAACCCTTGACACCGAGTGAGTACTGGGTCATCACAGATACCTGGAAGCAGGATTGGGAGAGAGGGGTACAGGTGCCTGTCAATCCTGATTCACTGCCTGCACCAAAGGTCAAAGTGATTGATAATCCTTTGCCTCCAGATTTTCAGGAATTTAAGTTGTAAGTTAAATTTCTCTTCCACTTAATTGCTTAATCTATTCTTTTTAAATTTCATCTTTTTTGGTTTCAAACTTCTTATTCATGACTTAATACTTCTTATATTTCTTCTCAGGCCTAAGGACAAATATATCCATTTGTCCCGTGATGCACACTACCTGGCTGACAAGCATCATCTTAGCACAACACCTGCTCGTGCAGAAGCTGCATGTAGCTATGATCTGGACGCTACAGACACAGCATGGCTAAAGTTGCTGAATGCAGAGCGTGCCAGGGCTGGTGCTCCTGCTGTGACTGAGGACCAATTAGAGAAGGTCATTGAAGATTTAGAGGTAAGAGGAAAGTTATATTAAATATGCTAGTTCAATGAACACATAGATAAAATTAAAAAAGTTACAAATTAAAAATCAAAATTATCGCATATTATTTATTAATTTTTTTCTTTTTTAATAATAAACATTTATTTCTCCCACTTTTTACACAGTTACATTTCTTTCATAAATAGTTTAAGAGTTTTAAGTTGTGGGAGACAGGAGCCCAAACTAGGTTACCCTGTGCTATGGGTCTCCTGGCTCCCTCTCTTGGCTTTATTACAATTCGATGATAATATATCTAGACATGAAGTGAGCGTTGCATGTGAAGATCGAATATAGGATTTCTAAAGTGTAAATAACAATAGAAGGCACGTTGAATACATATAGCATGCATTATGTTTTAAATTAAAGTTTATAATCAAAATAATATATAAAAGCATATACATATACACATATAAATATACATGTGTGTGTGTGTGTGTGTTTCTATCTCACTATTCCGCTTTTACGGTAAATGCTCTGTTTCTTCGTAATCTAATTTCATAAGCCAATCTGTTATTTTTTTAAATATTTATATTTTGTTAGTTGAAAAATTTAGTGTTGTCTATTAACTTTATTATATAACCTGCCTATTCTGTACCCATAAAACTTTTGGGCGAAAGTAGATTTTGCTTGTATTGTTTCGCATACCTCACAATTTCTTCTCCTGGTTTGTAGTAAATTAGCTGTGAACACAGTACAAATGTGTTTTTTTTAAAATTGTAGACAATATATATAATTTCTGTACTGTAAGCACGTTAGCTTCCCTGAATAAAAAAGTAGTTAAGAAAAATTTTGGCTTATAAAGTCCAACTTTTAAAATCATTCGTTGAGCTTTTTCCAATTCAAGCATGTGTGTTTTATTGGAACCTCCCCAAACAGTAATACTTAATATAGATTGGCATAAATATATATAAACAGTTTTTAGCAAAGTTCAATTTGTGACATGTCTTAAGTTTTTAAAAATGTATGTAAAGTAAGTTTTCTGACTTTTTGGGTTAAATTTCTAATGTGTGCTTTGAATTTAAGATTATTATCTATTGTTATACCTAAGTATTTAATTCCTTGTGTATTTATTATATTAAAGCAGTTGCAGTTTGAACTAGGAAATTGATAACATGAATGAGCTATAATTTTATAATTGTTATTATATTTTTGTAATTTGCGAATCTAAAACGTAATATATTTAGTTTTATCAACATTAAGTAAAAGTGAATTTATGGCGAGCCACTGACAAATATTTAAAATTGTAGACAATAAAGGTATTAAAACCTTCTTGTGCAATATTAAAAACTTCTTCCCATGAATCATACAATATTATTTTACAATTTTTTATATTTAAGTTACAAAGTTCATTAATGTAGCATAAAAACAGCGTTGGGCCAAGTATACTGCCTTGTGGGATGCCATAACTAATGGGTTGTTCATCGCTTACTATGTTACCTATCCTAACACGCTGTGTTCGATTATGTAAATAATCCATAAGAAGTAGTAACTTATCCCTTATGCCCATCATTTCTAGTTTTTCAGTAAACTTAGCGAAAGAGACTGTATCAAATGCTTTTTGAAGGTCAATAAAAACGGTTAGACATTTTTTTTATTATCCAATTTAAAATAAAACTTGTTAAGGCGTGTACAGCATCAGTTGTTGACTTTCCCTTTCTAAAACCGTATTGAACATTTGAAATTATTTCATTTGCTTCCAGATTTTAACAAGCCTACAGTTAATAATTTTTTCAAAGATCTTAGAGAGGGAAGGTAATATTGAAATAGGACAATAATTTGAGATAGTCTCTTTCGCCGGTTTTAAATATATAATATTTAATTTTTTTTATAGCACTCCAATTTTTTTTATTATTGTTACCTGCTATTTTTAGTTTGTTGCTTTCATAATTTCTTTTACATTTTTTAAGAATGTTATTGCAATAGTTTCTATATCTTAAGTACGTGATTCTTAGTATCTCATTATAGGGGTCTTTTTTAGTTTAAAATGCAATCTGTCTCTTGTTCTTATGCACCTAAGTAATCCTATTGTTATCCATGGTTTTATTGTTATTTTACTCCTAGGTATTTTTATGTTAATAGATTTTTTTTAAATTAATTTTTGTAAGTTTTCAATAATAAAGTTAATGGATTGACTTGGATTCTCATCATTGTTAAATATTATATTGAAATCAAAATTATTGCAGCCTGCAAGTAAAGTTTCATAACACAGGTTCATGGTCTGTAATGGCAGATTGCAAAATAAAAGTATATGAATTTAATTTCGTTTTTAATATGATATGATCTAAACAGCTATTACCTCTAGTAGGTGTGTAGTAAGCAGGGGTCAATCCAAGGAAAGATAAAGTTTCGAGATAGCTGGATGTTGTTTGGTTTAGGTCTGCAATATTAATATTTATACACCTATAACTAGGATATTTTTGTATTGAGTGTGTTTTACAAGTATATTATGCAGAAATTGAATAAAATTGTCAATGTTATGAAAACTGGGGGGTCTATAAATGGCAATTATAACGGTGTCATTATTTATTTTTAAAAGTAGACAATTTGCCTCTAAAATGTTTGGCTCTTCACTTTTAAAGACAAGATCATTATTAATTAAAACAACTACACCGTTGTTTTGATTGTAGTTAGAAGTTGTACTAAAGGTAGAATATCCTGGCATATAAGGTAGGTTAGTAACATGTGAGAGCCAACATTCAGAGAGAATTATAATGTCACAAGTTAATTCTATTCTTCCCAATAAAGCATTAAAATTATTATAATTTTTCTTTATACTCCTAATGTTTTGTTGTAAAATTTTTAGGTATAAATTAGGGTTTAGTATAACATTTTTGCAATGTTCCAGTTCACATACTTCAAGTTTCGTTATTTCATAGTCATCTATAGTATTAATAATATTTAAGTCCTCGAACAATCAAAATAAATAAAATTAGGCTACTGATAAAGAGTTTCAAAAATAAGTTTTTAATATTTAAAAAAATACAATTTTTAGTTTTATTATTGAAGAGTTTTCATGTCCTTTTCTATGTGTACACATAAATACGTCTTTATTATTTTTATAATTGTTGAAATTTGATGAAGTCTTAGAAAGTTGATTACAGTTAAAGATGTGATTACAGTACTTAAGAAAGGTATGTTTTGAGATTGTATATGTGTGGGTACATAAAAATACATTTTGTTAGCGTTTTAGTAAGATTTAACGTGTTAGTTGATTGAATGAATTATAGTGTATGCTAAGTAAAGTAAATAAATAGATATCTATGATACAAATTCTTATGATGTATTTATGTTCTTGAGGTCTTGCTCGTTTTTTATACGAAATAGTGCTTTGCCTTCTTTCTTCCGTAGATATATGGTACCTGGCGTGGCCCAACAGAACTTTTACTCATTTTTTGCAGCAAAATCTCTTGCAAGAAAATGCAGGCGTTTTATTTTAGGTGTTTAGGAGTCCGTGATAAATATTGGTGTACGCTGGCCCTCGAAGCTTAGGTGCTCTGTACTGGGCCCTTTTCCATTGTTTTCCTTATTAAACATTTTTATTGAATTTAAAATTTTGTTTTTTGTCATAACCGATGAAAAGTCTACTATAACTGAATTTTTGGACTTACTTTTCGTATAGATTTTTTGAATATTACGTATGTCTGTTTGTTCCAATTTAATTTTTAACACATTTCCAATCGATGTTACCAAGTTTTGCAGATCTTGGTCTGTATCTCTTTTTATACTCAGGATATTTCTAATTTCTATGCTTGACGCACGGTTGTTTCTCTCTAGTATTTCAATTTTATTTTCTAGATTTTCAATATAAATTTTGTCCACTTTTTTCTCTTGAAGTAATTTATCATATTTAACTTTTAAGCTGTCATATTGTTGAGACAAAACTCAAGGGAGGACGAAATATGAGTGTTTTGGTCCTTAATTGTATTGATTGTTTGCGTATTTCTCGTCCTGAGTTGACGTCCAATTAGAAAAAATACTTTCGAATTTCTGCATAAGAAACTCCATATCATCGCCTTGCTTCCGCTTCTGAGGTCTAATAGTTATATTTTTGTCTCCCGATAAATCTAGTGATGACGAAGAGCAGTATAACTGAATTTTAGAAGGTGAACATTCAATAGGCATAATAAAGAATAATATAAACTACTTTCTTTGTTTTTAACAATTTTTAAAATGTTTGTCTGTCTGTCTGTTTGTTCCGGCTTATAGCTGGCACTGGCAGATAGCTAATGTTATAAGGAGTAACACAGGCTACTTTTATTTTAGAAAAAAAAAATATAAATCCGCGCAATAAAATGAAAACCCATGGAATCCAATCGTAATAAATACCAAGCGGGCGAGGTCCGGGAACAACTATTATGTCATAATTTGTATTACACTTTAACTTAATTTTACATGCATTGTAGTTTATACATACATACATATACATAAACATTCACGCCTGTCACCCAGAGGAGTAGGCAGAGACTACGGACTTCCATTTGGCACGATCCTGGCACACCTCTCTCGCCTCCTTTACATCCATATATCTACGCATACACACTCGTCGGTTAAGGGTACTCCTAATCTGGCCCATTTTCAATATATCGCCAATTTGGTCGATAAACCTTCGTCTAGGGCGTCCCTTCCCGACTCTTCCGTTCACTTCTGCAACATAAATTTGCTTTGTCACTTTTTCCTCGTTCATTCTTTCTACATGACCAAATCACCGAAGCATTCCTTTCTTAATACTGGTCACAACGTCATCTTGCAAACCACACTTTTCTCTTATCACACTATTTCTCACCCTGTCATTCAGATTCAGCCCTAGCATACTCCTTAATGACCGCATTTCTACAGCATTTATTCTACTCTCATGCTTCTTCTGCCAGACCCAACTTTCACTACCATACATTAAATTAGGGACTAACACAGCATTATGAATTGCCATACGTGCCTTTTTTGACACATTCTGACTTTTCATAATAAGGTGTAGAGCCCCATTCACTCTTTTTCCTGCGTTCACTCGTCGTTCTATATCCTTATCATATCTACCGTCCCTGCTAAATAAACATCCCAAATATACAAACTCATCCACTTGCTCAATCATCTCCCCTTCTATTCTTATTTCACACAACGTTTTACTTACTTCTCTTTCAAAAACCATCACTTTCGTCTTACTTGCGTTCACTTTCATACCCCTTTCTTTTAATGACCAGTTCATTAAAGTAACCATCATTTGCAACTCTTCCGCTGACGATGCAAATATGACTTGATCATCGGCGTACAAAAGGCATTTGACGGTTAACTCACCCATTCTCAACCCACATTCTTCAACTTTCAAAGTTTGCAAACAACTGTCAATAAATAGGTTAAACAGCCAGGCTACACAGCCCTGTCTGACACCTTTTTGAATGCCAAACCAGTCCGAGTAGACCCCATTGATCCTGACACAAGCACTAGAGTCCCTATAAAAAGACCTTAATGCCTGTTAAACCAGCGCTCAAACCAAATGAGTTGTTTGCCATAACACATTCCCGTCCACTCTATCATAAGCCTTTTCGAAGTCCATGAACGCACAATAAACTTTCTGGTTTTTGGCCAAAAACTTCTCCGCAATCATGCGCATGGAAAAGACTTGATCCGTACACCCCATCCCCTTTCTAAATCCAGCTTGCACATCCCAAATTTTTCCATCAGTTTCTTCCATAACTCTTTCAATTAACACCTTAGCATACAGTTTACCCACAATGCTAAGCAAGCTAATGCCACGGTAGTTTTTACAGTCCTGCTGTGATCCTTTTCCCTTATATATTGGGACTATAACGGCTTTGCACCAGTCTTCCGGTACCCGCTTCAGTTGTGTACAGCAGGCCTGCCACCACTCCCTCTCTAGCCCTTAGCATTTCGAGTGATACTCTGTCATATCCGGCTGCCTTACCTGCTTTCATGCTTTTCATTGCTTTCATTATTTCATCTACACTTATCTCCCTACCTCTCTCCACTTCTATCGGAATTTCTATTTCACTTAATTCAGACGACTCTTCACTCATAAACACGCCTTCAAAGTATTCCTTCCATCTCTTTAAATTAGAAACTTCATCATTCAGCATACAGCCATTCTCGTCTCGTATAGCATTCATTCTAGGCTGTATTGAATTTCACCTGGCAGTTCTTACGAGTTTCCAGAACATTTTAATATTTGCCTGGAAGTTATCAGATATCCTTCTATCATTCTTATCTGTTCTTTCTTGCTTTTTCCTTTCAACAACTTCTTTTACTCTGTTATTTATACGTCTAAAGTCTGCCTTTTTTCTTTCAATCTCATCAATCATATTGTTAGAATTACCAGCTTTGGTTGCTAGTAAATCTAGCCATGCTCTCTTCTTTGCTTCAACTTCCATCCGTACCTCATCATCCCACCACAATGTATTATTTTTCCTTTCATTCGTTCTCTTACTTACACCACAAACTTCAGTGGCTGCATCCACCAAACCTTTCTTGACATTATACCACACAGTCTCCAAGTCTAAATCATTCATACACAATTCATCCATACCACTTATATTTTCTCTCAGTCTACATTTGAACTTCTCTTTCACACCTTCATCTTGTAACCTCTCTATTCTTATACGCTGTAACGCAGTGGTAGACACAGGTGTCCGATGGCGCTAACGCTTGAATAGACCATTAATTCGGCATAAGACCAAGTAATGATCCGTCCCTATGTTGGACCCCCGGTAAACCCTTGTATCTACCACTGCGCTCCTCATTCTTTCATCCACAATTATGAAATCTATCATGCTTTTATCATCACTTCTTTCCCATGTATACATGTGAGTCCTCTTATGGCGAAAGAAATTCTTTTCCACACATACGGTGAGGAGGTCTTCACCGTTCTCATTTATACTTTTATCGCCAAACGTTCCTAATATCCTTTCATAACCAGACCTCTTCACGCCAATCCTTCCATTAAAATCTCCTAACATAATAATATTTTCATTTACCTTACATTTCATCAACACCATCCTTACCATGTCCCAAAACTGCTCTCGGATATAAGTGGGCTTAAACATATCTGGGGCGTACACCCCTAGCACAAACAACTTCTTTAAGCCCACTTTCTATCGTTTTCGTTTCCATAGCAGCCTTGGGATTATACATTCATACTCTTTCACACATTGACCTATTCTTTCTGAAAGGATGACACCGACTCCCTAGCATGCCCGCTCGGTCTCATCTACACCAGACCAGTAAGCGGTATACATCCATGTGCAGTGGCATCCTTTCCCTTTCGTTTCGTCTCATTTACACATAACACATCTATTCCTCTATCATTCATCATTTCGCATACTTCATCCATCTTTCCATCTTATCATTCATTGCTCCACATACATTCAGCGTAGCCAGACGGGCCTCCGCAATCCACTTTTCGCCAATCCGGGAGACAGAACGTGACGGGTGGCGAAACCTCGTCGCCGGTTTTTCTCCCGGAGATTCTTCGCACCCCTGCCCTATTAAAGGGGCGCCGGGAACTTGGGGCCATTTCTTTTACTTTCTGGCTCATGGTGCGAACTAAGGGGTGGTAGCTTTTACGCCGCTACGGCGAGGAGCCGAGTCTATCCTCTCGGCTTTGTCGCTCGTTTAGCACCACCCGGGGGATACGTGTAGGGTGGGCCTAGGGTTAGGTGGTCAAAGCCTACGGACGCGAGCAGCTCATCCCCCATTGTAGTTTATAAAGAAATATATGTTTCGGTTTTAATTTTTATATACATAGCTAATCGATAATTTTTGCTTTGCTTTGTGTATCGTTGATCGCCTTTTTTAAATCGATTTAACATTGTTCCATCCCTAGACACGCCAAAATGTAAGCTATCACCCGCACCATGCTATAACGCAGACTATAGTGATGCCAAGATGTGACTGTTACTTTGCCATGTTTTGATACAACCAAGTTTTGTCATTTTCAAACTATATTTTTAGCCGATTACGGCGATGCAAAGAAAGGGTTCTGTAATCTGTACTTGACTTACTATGTATGTATGTTCGTATAGATGTTTAACCGTAGCAGCCTATGAGACCAATTTTACCAAATGACTTATCAATTGATTAATCTTTATCAAAAGTGAAGAAAAGGAAAAGAAAAATCTATGTTGTTTTTACTGCATTGTCGGGTATTAATATTATTATTACTAATCAGTATTTTCCACATTTTCAACTTTGTGTATTGATATTAATTTACACCCTAAAAACAGTGTAATTTTTAATGATTTAGGATTGTTATGCTACTGTGGGAAAACAATATTTAGATTGGTTTCAATTATTTTTTTACTTGATCGTAATAAAATGATGATGAAGAATAATAAAAAATAAACTCTTATTAAAAATTATTGACAAGCTTTATTTTTGATCAATACTATAATTGATTTAAGCTTATTATTGCACATATTAAGCTTATTATCAAAAAATTGGCGCGCCAGCAAAATAACAAAATAATATAAGGACAAAATACTAAATACGGTAACTAAATATCGGTTGTATAGGTTAGAATTAAAAAAATACTAAATTCACGGATTTGAAGGCACATTGGGGCATAGTGATCATAAGTCGAATTGAAAGTAAAGGTATAGGCTTAGACTAATATCTAATATTTGCAAAATCATATTTTAAATTTTGTTTTAATGGGTCATAAAATGGCGACAATGTGCTAAACAGCCTAAACAGTATTTCTAGGGTCTTATAGTCTTAGTAGCTGTATTATGTATGTTATGGGTTATATCATGCAGCCATTGGTTTTTAATCAGTTCTATAATAGGACATTTTTATTATTTACGCTGTATAGCAGTTTTTTCAACATAACAATAACTCTCTAGAGATACGTATAAAATATGTTGTCTTGGGAACAGTGTTGGGTAAATTTAACTTAGATTTAACATGATCTTTTAACTGCACCAAATCTTTTTCTTTTTTTCTACATATTGATAACAAATTAATTTTGTTCACTAGCATAGTATAAACACGCAACGCATGCAATATGGCGATATTCTGTTATTTATACAGATTTCAGTTGTACTATGGCTGTTATTTTTTTTAAAAGTTTTATATCACTCTCATAGACAGAAGTCATAAAAAGTGTACAATGACACCATAAGAATAAGTTTTAGAAGAGAGTTTGCATACACCATTGTCCAGAAATAAGAGTTTAGTGATACTATAATAACACTTAGAGTTGTATAAGCAAGGGACAGCATGCAGAAAAACAGCTTCTATACAACTTTAATGATAATTACAGATTGAAGTGTTACAAAATACTTGTAAGTTGTATACTAGAGTTATCATATTCTGATTAAGAACCCTAAGCTTACTAACACTCCACAATACAGACTTTATACAGCTTCAGCTGTATAATAACTGATAAACCACTCTTATAAGAATACAACCTCTTTTCAACACTCTTATAGGCTTTTAAAAGAACTCTAAGTTCTATATGGGCTGGTATATTGATGTTCATAACGCTTGTGTGCTGCTTGGGAATATTCTAGTGTCAGTGCATGCACTGAAACAGTTACTTACTTATTTTTTTATTTATTACATTTCCTACAACAAAATAATACAAAGGGCGGACTTAATGCCTTGAGGCATTCTCTACCAGTCAACCCATGGCGTGGTGAGAATTTGACGTAGGTGTAGCAATATAGAATTTTAAAAACAAAATAAAAATGCTATTTATCCGGGGTATTCCCAGAAGTCTTATCAAGTGGTCTTACCAGTAAGACTACTGGGAATTTTCTTCCCATTTCCTAATGGGAACTTCCCAATAGTCTTACTAGTAAAAGCACCTGTGCTTGCACATACATTCTGGCACTATAATTCTGTCCCGATCTAGTCTCCGTTGGCACTGGCTGCCGTGACCGAAATACGGTCTGAAGAACTATTCCACCTCTTTGCCTCTTTCACGATTATGCTTGCCTAGTACTTTTCCTACTATTTATAAAAAACAAACATCAGTTAAATTAATCCAAAAACGTTAACGTGAAATGCATTTATTTGTTTTACATTATGATTATACAAATATAACCTTATCATACATATATACACATATATACGTACATATATACACATACATATTTATATACATATATGATTTATACATACAAATAACTATGAATAAATACGTCTGTTAGCAATATATATGACATGGATGATTCTTGTAAGTAGCATTGTATTTAGTAAATGATTACGTAGCAACTTTTTAAAAGCATACTTATTGGGAGCTTTTCTGTTGTCTTTGGTCAAGAAGTTCCAAAGACGTGTAGCCTGAAGTGTAAAGGAGTTGCCATAGAACTCGGTGAAGTGAACAGGAACACAGGTTTTGTTGTTAGAAGAAGAACGAAGAACCCTATCCTGAGATGAGGAGAGATAGTGAAATTTACTCTTCAGGTAGGAAGGCAAAGATGGCTCATGTAATATGGAAAAAAGAACAAGTAAATTGCGCATCTGCCGGATTATAAGCCAATTAAGCTTAGATTTATATTGCGAAATATGGTCATACTTACGAAGCCCGAAAATAAATCTTATACAGTTATTGAGAAGGTGTTCCAGCTTGTTCAGAAGATCTTGAGACAGATCCGGGTAACACACATCTTCATTATCAATTATGGGTAATACGAGCGATATGGGTTTGGACAAGCATGATCTTAGATTTTGTGGGAAGAAAATGTTTTAAACGATACAGAGAACATAACGTGGCAATGATTTTACGACTCACTTCTGAAACCTGAGTTTTCCAATTCAGCGTGCTGTCCATATGTAGGCCAAGATTTTTTACAGTATTACTGAATGGAATTGCAATAAATTGGAGGTAAGTCTGCAAGATTAATCTTAGCCAACATCCTTGAGCTACCCACCAGTATAGTTTGGCATTTCAAGGGATTGACCAAAACTCCATAACGAGTGGATCAATCTTTGATAGCTGATAAATTGTCGTTCAGTTTTTTAATCGAATTATGGATATCCCCAATTTTTGCTTGCTCGTATAGCTGAAGGTCATCGGTATACAAATGGTACGCGCAATCTAAGATGGAGGTAATAAAGTTTATAAAAACTGAAAAATTATAGGAGAAAGAATATCTCCTTGCGGCACACCAGCTTCCACATCAGACCAAGCTGAGGTCATTTGCCCCACAGAGACTGACTGCTGTCGACCGCGAAGATAAGATGCAAACCATTCCAATGTATGGGGTCCAAAATTTAGATGGGACAGTATGGAAAGGAGGATTTCATGATCAACTGTGTTGAAGGCATTTGAGAAATCAACTAGTACCAGTACTGTTACTTTATTATCTTCCATAACTTGTCTAATATCATCTGTGACGTTAAATGACCAGGGCGAAACCCAGACTGATATATTATACTCAGTAGTTTATATTTCGAAATAAAAGTAGAAATTTGCTTGTAAACAGAGGATTCTATAATTTTGGAAAGAAAGTGTAGAATGGATATTGGGCGAAAATGATTGGGAAGAATGGGAGTAGGGACTTTTGGGAGGGGCTTTATACAAACCCTTTTCCAAAGATTAGGGCTAGGGTACTGACCGAAATCAAGGAAAAAAATTATAATATGGGAAATTGCTGGAAGCTCTAGTATAAATACTACTATATGTCTACTAATGTCATCATTACCCACCGCCTTGGACTGAATTGCTAAAATGGATTTTTTAACATCATCCTGAGAAACAGGAGAGAAGTTAAAGGTAGGAATGTTAGGAGTTTGCATAGAAGAAATGGAAGTCACAGTTTGGGACGAATTGTAGGGTCCATTGCTTTAACAGAAGCGAAATATTTGTTGATTTCATCAAGTGATAGAGAAGGTCTACAATCCAATGTAGCTGGCCTGCAAAGACCAAAAGATCTAAGAAATTTCCACACTTCGGCGGGATAAGAGTTATTAATACAATTATGGAAATATCGGCGTTTAGCAGCACGTACCATGTGATTGCACCTATTCTGCTAGCTGCCTAGCTGCTTTAAAAGACGACCAATTTTCCTCAGTATGTTCTCTCTTGAAACGAAGAAAAGCACGATTTCGTGTAGACATTGCCAATCTTACGCTCTCTGTCATCTATGGGGCTGGGGGACGCTTCAATCTAACGTTGTGAACTGGAGCATGAACATCATAAAGGCTGAGAATATGATGGTTAAGAATAGAGACTTTATCGTAAACAGTGCTGCAGTAAATGAGGCTGTAATTGTACAGAAGACCGAAGAGTACAATTTGCCACTATGTCTTGCATATGTGGGCTATGAGAAAGCCTTTGATTCCGTCGAAATTTGGGCGGTGCTGCAGTCCCTTCAACGGGCCAAGTTGACTGTCGGTATATCGAAGTGCTGAAGTGTTTGTACAGTAGGGCTACGATGGCTATCCGAGTACAAAACCCAGAGTACGAAACCTATCCAACTGCAGAGAGGTGTAAGACAGGGAGACGTTATATCACCGAAACTCTTCACCGCTGCATTGGAAGACGTTTTCAAGCTACTGGACTGGAAAGGATACGGTATTAACATCAATGGCGAGTAAACCTCTCACCTTCGATTTGCCGACGATATAGTCCTTATGGCAGAATCGCTGGAGGACTTAAGCACTATGCTCAATAACCTCAATAGTGCCTCATAACGGGTAGGTCTTAAGATCAACATGGACAAAACAAAGATCATGTATAACGTCCATGTCACACCTATGCCGGTGTTGTTGACGAGTATGTTTATCTGGTTGGGGGACTAAGCTTGAAGTTGTTGACGAGTTTGTTTACCTGGGACAAATAGTCCGACTAGGTAAGTCCAACTTCGACCGAGAGTTCAATCGACAGATTCAACTTGGCTGTGCAGCGTTCGGGAAATTACGACATATCTTCTCATCAGGTATACCTCAAAACTTGAAAACGAGATTATACAACCAGTGTGTGTTGTCAGTGATGACTTATAGATCTGAGACGTGGTCCTTCACTGTTGGCCGTATGAGGAAGCTCAAGGTCGCTCAGCGAGCTATGGAGAGGGCTATACTCGGGGTTTCTCTGCGTGATAAACTTAGAAATGAGGATATCCGCAGTAGAACCAGAGTGACCGACATAGCCCAACGGATTAGTAAGCTGAAGTGGCAATGGGTCGGCCATATAGCTCGAAAAATCGACAACCGATGGAGAAGAAACGTTCTCGAGTGGCACCAGTGTGGCACGAGTACCAATAGGCGAAGTGTAGGGCGACCCCCCACTAGATGGAGTGACGACCTGGTAAGACATGCAATAAGTCGATGGATGCAGGTGGCTCAGAACCGTGCTTTGTGGCATTTCTTAGGGAGGCCTACGTTCATCAGTGGACTTGTGAAGAGCTGTAATGGTGATGATGATGATATATATAAAATATAAAAGTAAGGTATGTAAACTATAAGAATAATTTATAAACTAACACATAGTAAACATAAACATCACCATTCCTTTAGTTAACTGTTTACAATGTAAACTTAATATAAATATTTTGTTTTATGCAAACCTAAGTAAAATGTATAATATCTAAAGTGGCAAAAATATTCTTGTCTAATATTAATATTAATGTTCTTAAATAGGTATCACACAAAACAAAAGAAAATGTTTACCATAAAGAAAAACAAATCAATTACACAATCAAAGTATTTATACAATATTGGCTGTATGGTACATTTGTCCTTTGTCTATCAAGTGCTGGAAAAATATTGTTGTCAAAATTAAAATTTAAATGGAAAATATTATGTATGTAGTAGGTACATTTATAAAAAACAATTTACACAAATTATAAAGTTGATTATTAGATTATTACCATTACCAAGCATAGTGTAGAAAACCTACTAAGTAAGACTGCTCTACTAAGAAATGCGTAAGCAAGCTACGTTCTACATGATTATATTTTATGAAATTTTGATTAACAAGAACATAAATACCTATGGAGTGTATATAAATAAAAGAAATGAATGTAATAAAAATTGCAATAAAACAGCTATTACAGGCGAACAACACATAATTCTGTGCTACAGATATAAACTGAGCCATGAAGATGCGGGACTTTATAAATACTTAACATATAAAAGAAATTGAAAAAAAACTAAAAATCAAACAATTTTTTAGCTATTAAACGGCGGGACCTTTTAGGATCCTCTTTCTGCCCCACCATAACATGTTGATTGCTCTGAGAAATCTCACACTGAATTTTTGTGCTTGAATAACTTTGCTGAGCTTGAATGGACTTCTTTACATCATTAGTAATTCCGCTGTTAGAAGCTATACCAAGTCTTGCTGGTGAACAACCAACACGAAACTTTTCAGTGAGAGTATCAATCTCCTCTTCGGTGGAGATCTTTGCCCGTTTGTTATTGGGGAGTTTGATAAAAATTGCGCCATCTTAGGTCCACACATTCTTCAATCCAAAATGGTTGCGTGCTTTTTTATGAACAAATAAAAAACTCAGACACAGATATTTGAGAGCCCTTTAACTTAGTTTTAGCTTTGTACAAAAATTGGCCGAAAAATTATTCTTTTATTATTACTCATTTTTATTATAAATTTATAATTACCAATAAATACCACAAATTTATATTACTCATTGAATAAAAAACCAAAATTACTTTATTAAAAAACCAAAATTATTTTGCTTCATTAGAGTTACAGGTTGAATGAAAGTGCTTTTTACTCAAAATTTTCAAACCTACGCTGCCCAGCAGCTAGGTTTTTGAATGTGTATTTAAAAAATGAAGATAGATAATATTCTTTCAAATTAATACATTGGAAATAAGTAGTATTAAATGAAATTTTGTACACAATAATACAGAACAGTAAATAGATACACTATTTACTGTTCTGTATTATTCACTGTCTAAGTAGCGGGTACATCTATTTATAATTTTTTTAATGTTATGTTTTATTTTACAATATAAACTATTAAAATCTTTCTTTGCGGATACCGCTCTATCAAAAATCAATGTATGCAATCTACTGTATAGCTGGGAACAAAGTTTTGGTTTTCATTGGGATTTATGGCAAGATGTCCCTTGGCGAGCTGGAAACCCTTTTTGGTTAAAACACCGCGCCTTTTATTTGCGAATCGGTTTATATTTAGACTCCTTGGAAAGGTCTAAAGGTATTTGCCTGTATAGCTTGCTTTTGCAAAATGAATACTGTTTATGATGATGTAACAACTCCCGCCATGCCTTGTTGAGTCTTCAGAGAATTTGTCTGTCTTTTGAAAAATATTATTATATTGCTTATTCTCTGAATAAAATAATTTTAGAACACGAGGTGTGGCGACAATCGCAATGGTAGCTTAGTGTAGGTGTTCGCCACTTCGACAGTAATTCCAGTCGTCCAGAAGGCAGCCCACCACGGCGTTGGTGTCTCAAGCGGCTTGACCGAGACAAGCTCGAAGCTGCCGCCATCGTCGCGGCCTGGCCAGAAAAAGCCGAAGAGGTTCCGCTCGATCCGGAAGTGGAAGCGAACTGGTTCCGGGCTACGATGGCGCAAATATGCGACGTCTCGATGCCTAGAACCAGTCGTCCCAAGCGCAGGGCGGTGTACTGGTGGTCGGCAGAAATTGCACACCTTCGTGCGATCTGCTTGCGGAGTCGGCGCCAGTACACAAGAGCCCGAAGAAGAAGGCGAGCTCCACTTGAGGAGATAGCCAGACTCTACGGGGCATACCGAGCGGCTACAAAGGCGTTACAAATTGCTATATCTAACGCCAGGTCTCGGTCCTGGAAAGAGCTCCTAGAGGGACTCAACGAAGATCCCTGGGGGCGACCGTACAGGATGGTGCTGGGAAAACTCCGGCCCTGGTCGTTGCCCTTGACGGAAACTCTCGATCCGGACCTGCTGGGAAGAGTGATCGGCACGCTTTTCCCAGAGGACCGGTCAAGTCCCTCAGGTCACCTGCCGTCGTCATTGGAGTGGCATGATGAGATGGAGGTGACCGTGGAGGAGCTGGACCGAGCCGTTAGCCGCTTGAGAGCCCGAAACACCGCACCGGGGCCTGACGGAATTCCTGGTCGGGCTCTGGTGCTGAGTCTGGCTGCCTTGGGGGACAGGCTAAGACAGCTGTTTACCGGCTGTCTGCGGAGTGCCAAGTTCCCCACAGCATGGAAAGAAGCAAGGTTGGTCCTCTTGAAGAAGGAAGGCAGGGCCGCCGATTCTCCCTCTGCGTACCGTCCCATATGCCTGTTGGACGAGATTGGCAAATTGTTCGAAAGGATAGTTGCCACTCGGCTCAACGGACATCTGTCGCGCGTCGGTCCCGATCTGGCTGATAGCCAATTTGATTCCGACGGAGCGTTCCACTGTAGATGCCATTATGCGCGTCCGCCCTGTCGGAACAAGCAGTATCCGAGGGTGGTGTGGCGTTGGCAATAAGTCTTGATATTGTCAACGCCTTTAACTCTCTACCCTGGGATACAATAAGGAGGGCACTAGCATACCACCAGGTGCCTGCCTACCTGCAAGGCGTAATTGGGGACTACTTGCGCGACAGGTACATTCTGTACATGGGGCAAGATGGTAGGAATATCCGGAGGGAGATCAAACGTGGGGTTCCACAGGGCTCAGTGCTGGGTCCGCTACTGTGGAACCTCGCGTACGATGCGGTTCTGCGTGTCGACCTTCCTGCTGGCGTAAATATCGTGTGCTATGCCGACGATACACTGGTGGTCGCCAGCGGGGTCACCTTCGAGGGGACCAAGGAGCTCGCTGAGCTTGGGACGGAAGTCGTCGTCGCCAAAATCCACGAGTTGGGTCTAGAAATAGCGCCTCATAAGAGCGAGGCCTTATGGTTTCACAAATTACCTCGGAGCAGGGAACCACCCGACTCGTGCGTCTACGTGGGTGGGTCTGTAGTCAGAGTGGGGCGGTACATGAAGTACCTAGGGCTCCACCTGGACAGTCGCTGGGGCTTCGAAGAGCACTTTGAGCGCCTAGTCCCCCGGATTGAGAGGGTGGCGGGTGCTATGCACAGACTGCTGCCCAATCTAGGGGGACCGAGGGAGGAAATACGCCGCCTCTATGCGGGAGTAGTACGGTCCGTAGCCTTATACGGGGCACCTGTGTGGGCGAAAAGGCTAGCCATCCGGCGCTGTAGATCTAAAATCTACAGTGTCCAGCGGAGGGTGGCTATACGGATCGTGCGAGGATACCGTACGATATCGTTTGAGGCGGCAACAGTCCTGGCTCGTTTTCCACCCCTAGATATACTGGCGGATATGGATGCGAGGGTGTACAACCGAATCCGCATCCTCCGTCAGAGAGGTGGCAGTGAGCCAGATGAGGCGCTCGAGTCTGTAAAACGGCAGGAGCGCCAAAACGCCTTGGCGATATGGCGCACTCGACTCAACGAGGAGCGCTATGCCCGCAAACGCGTTATTGGCGCAATCCTGCCGGTCTTCGAAGTCTGGATGCAGCGACGAGTAGGAAGACTCACCTACAGACTTACACAGATAATTACCGGGCACGGGTGCTTCGGTGATTATCTGTGTAAGATCGGACGCGAAGCGACGGCGAACTGCTTCCACTGCGGTGGACAGGACCAGGACTCTGCGTCCCATACGCTGGCGATATGTCCAGCTTGGGAACGGGAGCGAATGATCCTGGCAAACCGGGTCGGTCGGGACCTCTCCCTGCCAGCAGTCGTGTCGGCGATGTTGAGTGGGGACTCGGCGTGGAGGGCCGTAGCCACCTTCTGTGAGTCCGTAATGGTCCAGAAGGAGGCTGCTGAGCGGGATCGGAGGAGGACAGATCCCACTCGGAGACGACGCCATCAAGGCGTTCGTCACGGCCCTCCCTTTGAAGATGGTGTTCCCCTACCAGAAACGGGGCCTCTGGGGTTGCAGGCGTTTGGAGCGGGGGCCTCGAAGGCCTAGTAACAACCCCCGAGGAGGACGATGGCTCGGAAGTGGTCCCATGACATCGTGATAGCACTGCGAGGGTGCTGGGGGTAGTAAGTTCTACCCCTTGGACGTGCTTTCAATAAAGCAAAGCGAGAGAGGGGCCCCGGTTGCGTTCCGAACGGAGATCCCGGGACCCTTCATACACGCTGATGGAGACCACCGTGGGGTTTTAGCCGGTAGGAGTCCGGCATAACCTTGAGGTTGCCCCCGCAGCCAGAGGAATCCATGAGGATTTACCCATGAAAAAAAAAAAAAAAAAAGTGTCCTTATAGCCAAAAATAAGGTTCAAGGGCTTTTCAATATTTATGTCAGGCCCTGGGCTCTGGAAACCTTAGGGTCTTCATTTTATTCATTAATTCATCATAGCATATGTTCTTGATGCTTTCATTCTTCATTTTCATCAGCCCATAAGTCTATTACGTTTTTTTTAATAATTTGTTTCAATTACTTATAATTACTGCTTAACTGTATTTTACACAAATGCATTTTGAAAGCAAGGGTGGTGAAGGAATTCAGTATCTTAAAACCAAAACTACGATAGGACATAACTTTTAAAATTAAATTAAAAAAAAGTTTGTCATGGCAACAAAAGTCTGAAAACTTTCAGAACATTAATCAAAAACTATTTTCTTCTTATAAAGCTCTAAAATACATGTCCCTAAAACTGCATTTTCTCAAACTTAGACTTTTTCTCATATTTAGACTTCTCCCCAAAAATCTTTACGCAGTATCAGATAAATATAAAATCAGGTGATTCCATCAAGATAAATTGCTTATGGGAAAACATGAAAAAAGTCAGAAGTAATGCTTGCTAGACTTTTTTTTTGGTTGAGTCACCACATAACTTCCTTGAAAACATGTAAAGAAAGAAAAGTATGAAGTAATATTTATTATTATGGAAGTTAATTTTTTTTAAATTATTATGACTGTTTCCGAAATAATTTTGTTTAAAATCCGAGGAATAACAAAAATGTACATATATATGATACAATTTTTTTATTATTATGTTAAGATTCAGCATTAATCAATGTATAATAATTACTCACAATGATGAAAATGAAAGAGATTTTTTTTGCAGGCCAGCATTATTTATTATAACTTAAAGCTTATTTATAACTTAAAGCCAATATCTATTAGTGACTAGCAATCCGCCTTCGGCTTCGCACGGGTGATGCTTTGTGGCATTTCTTGGGGCAGGCCTATGTTTAGCAAAAGACTTGTGATGGTCTGTAATGATGACAATGATGAGTGGTGTGCAAATAAACACATAAACTCGGTATAGAGATATTTTTGATAACATTGACATTAAAGTACTGGCCATTTTGAAATGTTTTTAATACCAAATTGTTCGTCATTTATTCCAGACTGATTCCAAATTTAAATAAAAAAAACATGCTTTGGCTGTAAAATTTGAGTTGTACTATACCTAGAGGGAGCGAATTTTGTACTTCGTACTTCGTTCGTACTGATTTTTTTTGGTTGAAAGCCGCTATTTAAACATCTTTTGGATTGGACTAGGTTTGATTGTGATAATTTTACATTTTCTTGCAATGCAACGTCGACATTTAACTGGAGAAGAAATGTTAAGAGCAGTGGGAATGCTGCAGGTTGGTGATTTTCAACGTGACGTAGCTGCGGCAATATACACAAGTTCAGTTTCCTCATAGTTTAGTGTTAATAAAAATTGTGTTACCTACACTTTTAACTTTAGTCCAAGTCAAAGGGTAAATATTCAATCTGCTGTTGAATTTATTGTAAAGAGATGTAGATTGGAATGCATATTGTTTTTGCTTAATTTTTTTTTTAATTTATGGTGTATGGAAAATTTTGGTGCTCCTACTTTTTAGTGTATGATGATGTATAAAAGGTAAATGTCGATGAGAAACTTTACTTTGATAAAGCACTTTTTGAATTTCAAATGCTACGCCTTCGCTTCAACAAGTCCATACTGCTGGGAGACCATGTGAGAAGAAGCGGCAAGAATTTCAAAAGTAGACTATTTTTCTCCCAACCGTTACAATTTATCCTTATAATATAAAATATACATAAGTAAAAAAAAGACTAAGGAAGACATTATGTTCATTCTTATCTTTTAAATAGTAATTTAATTTTTAATATCCTTTGTTCATAAGGGGCAAATCAACACATATCTGCCCAAAAATGAGCCGCTACTTTTATGGTGTCTGTACCTTGAAACGGCAAGTATAAATTTATTGCCCATTTTAAAATTATTGGCATCACTCATTTTGTCAAAAGTATTAAAATAGTTCGGCAAATTGTACAGAAGACTGAAGAGTACAATCTGCCACTTTGTCTTGCGTATGTAGGCTATGAGAAAGCCTTTGATTCCGTCGAAATTTGGGCGGTGCTGCAGTCCCTTCAGCGGTGCCAAGTTGACTGGCGGTATATCGAAGTGCTGAAGTGTTTGTACAGTAGGGCTACGATGGCTATCCGAGTACAGAACCAAAGTACGAAAGCTATCCAACTGCAGAGAGGTGTAAGACAGGGTGATGTTATATCCCCGAAACTCTTCACCGCTGCATTGGAAGACATTTTCAAACTACTGGACTGGAAAGGATACAGTATTAACGGTATTAACCACCTTCTATTTGCCGACGCTATAGTCCTTATGGCAGAATCGCTGGAGGACCTAAGCACTATGCTCAATGACGGATAGGTCTTAAGATGAACATGGACAAAACGAAAATCATGTTTGATGTCAATGTCACACCTATGCCGGTAGTTGTTGGGGGCACTAAGCTTAAACTTTAAATTTTTGTTAATTTTATTTAGTCTAAGTTAGTATGTATTTTTGACCAATAACAAAAATGTAATTATTGAATAGTTTTATTTTTATTTTGCATTCTTTACTTTTTCATAATATACATATCGACACGACAGTGGTGCGTAACTAGCCTATCGTAAGGTCCGTAAGTGCGACAGAGAACGAGCAGGCGGTGTCCTGTTTCCTCATTTTATTGCACCGCGGTCCGAGAGTGTTTAGGTAAAAAAAAGTAAAGCTACACTTTAGTATAGTAACATGTAATTATATACTAAAAATATAATTTATTATTAGTCTGTCATTTAAAAATTCATCTAAAGAAAAAAAAAATTGGGATCAAGAACTTCAAAACAGATTTATTAATTCTTAACATAAAGTTTTTGAATTTTATGTAATCTGGTAGATTATTATTGACATAGTAACTGCATTCTTTTGATAAAAATTTGAGCAAGTGCATGCCTCATTGGGCAATTAGTGTTCCGTGTGCAATTGTAGGCATACATTATTAAATTGTTTGTAATAATTGTTAGTGTTTGTTCCATGTTGGTCTGGGACTTATAGGTCTCATGTTTTTATGGAACTTGCCAAACAAAAAAATGTGGTTACTGTGTTACTTGACATCATGTCGTAAAAGGCGATTAAAGGGCTAGACACGTATTACTTCCTTCACAATTTTCCACTCCAAACCCATATTGTTTGGCTAAAGTTGGTCCAAGTAGTTTACTGCTCTTGGGACTCCGTCTACCCTCCCGGAGATTACAGACGTGACGCTATGATGTGTTGAATTTTTCAATTATGATAAGTTTAGCTCATTCTGCACCCGTTTCTCAATCATACATACTCATGCATATAAAGTTTAACAACAGTTTGTGTGACTGATAAATGTTTAATTAAAGGCAGGCAACACACTTGCAGCACCTTTCGTGTTTCAGTTTATGGGTGGCTGTACTCCGTATCAGGTGAACTGCATGTTCGCCCCTTCATCTAAAAAAATTTTCTGTGAAAAATAAAATAATGATGAAAAAATAAGAAGTTCTGTATTAAGAGGCATAATTTCGTATCTATTTGTTACAGGTCCGAACTTGGGACAAAATCCAAGCTATTATGAAGTCTGAAGAAGGCTTAGGCATCGAGTACGACGAAAACGTAATCTGCGACGTCTGTCGATCGCCAGATTCAGAGGATGGAAATGAGATGGTATTCTGCGACTCATGTAACATTTGTGTTCACCAGGCGTGTTATGGCATTACTGTCATTCCAGATGGTACGTATGGTCATGGTGAGTCTTCAACAGGCCCCTAACCCGTTTCAAGTCTCATGTCATTGGTGTTGACTGATTATATAGTAATTGTTGAATTTTATTTTCCAGGTCAATGGCTGTGTAGGCCTTGTGGAGCTGGTGTGAGGCCAACTTGCGCCTTATGCCCCAACCATGGTGGAGCCATGAAGTGTACGCCGAATGGTCATAAGTGGGCACATGTTAGCTGCGTGCTCTGGATCCCAGAAGTATCTATTGGTTGTGCTGAAAAAATGGAACCTATAACAAAAATATCCTCTATACCACCGTCACGCTGGTCGTTAGTGTGTGTTTTGTGTCGGGAACGAAAAGGAGCGTGCATACAGTGTTCTGTAAAGACTTGTAAGATTGCTTATCATGTTACGTGCGCATTTAAACATGGACTTGAAATGCGTGCAATCATAGAAGACGAAAATGCTGATGATGGTGTTAAATTACGATCTTACTGTCAGAAGCATAGTGTAAATTCAAAGAAAGACAAGTGTCCGGGATCGGGCTCCGAGGAGGAAGAAATCAAAAGGAAACGTCGAAAAGATATGACATCAGAGGAAAAAACGCAAGCTCGGGCTGCACGGTTGCAGGAGATTGAACGAGAGTTTGATCGTCATGTTAGTATTAAAGATATAAGTTCCCATCTTCTAGATGTCGATCAAGATGCTATCAATTACATCTACAATTACTGGAAATTAAAGAGACGTGCAGGGCATAACCGTCCTTTGCTGCCACCTAAATCAGATGACAATGAGCTTTTGACTCATCGACAAGAACAAGCTGATCTTGATAAAATGAAAATGTTTGTGCAATTGAGACAAGATTTGGAACGAGTGCGTAACTTATGTTACATGGTGAGCAGAAGGGAAAAGCTATCCCGCTCATTCTTTCGTATGCGAGAACAAACATTTCATAAACAAGTGGCTGTTTTGTCAGCTGATCCCGCAATCTCAGGGCCAGATTTGTCAGCCATTATTGAAGCTAATCATGGACCATCCATTTACGACAGACTTTATTCACATCCAAATGCGCCTGATCATAAAAATGATTTTGAAGATCTGCTTGCGCGAATTGCGCCTCAGGATTCAAGTGACGAAAAGAAAAAGGATCGAAATGGCATTGTTAAAAGATCCAAAGCGGCAAATCCATATAAGAAACATTATGTAAATGGTTCCAGAAGAAGTGGTGGTATGTATAGTGGGCTATCAAGTGAAGATAGCTCAGCCGAAATTAGCCGGTCAACTAAATATAGGGGAAGAGCTATCGGCTCTAGTACAGATGAGGATTTTAAGAAGTCGATTTCCTCACCAAAGAAAAAGATTTCACCTAAAGTAAAGGGTAAGAAGTCACCAAAGAAACCAGAAAGGAAAAAGAAGAAATTACCACAATCTAAAGCCGTTGTTGAGAGTAGTAGTGAAGATGAGACATTTAAATCAAGAATAAAGAAAGATAGGTCACAAAGTAAAACATTGCAACAGATGGAAAAAGAAATGGCTGCAGGGAAAAGTGGTCATTCTGGTACAGACAGTGATGAATTAATGCCTATAAGGTCAACAAGAAACAGTAAATTTACTGTTGATATTTATTCAGACAGTAGTGAAGAAGTAACTACTGTTCAAACTGATCTCAAATCCGAGAAGATAGAGAAAGTGAAACCAGAAAAAAATAAATCTGAAAGAAACAGACCAGAAGCTTCACCAAATGGAAATGATTCACAGCAGCCCTTACCCAGAACTAAAGCAGCTATGAAGGAGTTTATACCCACCCACCCTGAGAAAAAATCTATACCTGTGGAAGAAAAACCAACTCCCAAAAAGAGGGGCCGAAAACCTTCTAATAAAGAGAAGAAAACACCTGTTAAAAGTAATGATTCTGATGATGAAGCTAAAAATAAAGAAAATATTAAGTTTTCGAAACAAAAGGACAACCCATCAGATTTAATTGTACCACAGAGGCAAGCTGCTAAAAAAGCTTCAGAAAATATGCGTTCTACTGCTATTGTTAAAAAAGAGGAAACAAGTGCAGAAAAACAAATTAGTGGAGATGATTCCAAATCTAAACCAAAACTCAAGTCAAAAGGAAAAGAAGTTAAAGATATTCCTGCTAAAGTTGGGAGAAAGAAATCATCAAAAGATACTGAAAAGGAACCAATTGCTTATGTCCCTCAAAGACAAGCAGCTAAAAAAGCTGCTGCTCACATCAAAAGTGGATTGGGCAGTAAGTTGCCCGTCATTGAAACAACAGACACAGATAAAAAGAAAGAAAATGATAAATCTGAAACTCCGAAAATATCTCCGAAGAAAGATGATGCAAAAAGCTCCAAAACATCTCAAAAAGACAGTTCAAGCTGTTCCTCAAATTCCAGCAGCAGTAGCTATACCTCTTCTTCTAGCTCAGATGAAGAGCCAGAGAAACCTGGTCTTAAACCTACGGCTAAAGCCCGTGAAATTAAACCAATTTCTAGACAACCCTCCATGTTTTCGCCTCCAGGCTCTAGACCAACAGTGGACTTGCCCTTTCTTGACAAGGTGTCAAGACCTTTGTCTTCAACTAGTGCCTCGAGTGATTCTGACAGCATTAACGAATCAAGATCCGGTTCTGGAAGCCCCTCTCCGAAAAGGCCACGTAGGCCTAGAAGGGGAAAAAGCATTTCAAATGATGCGTCCCCACGCAAGGCCCCTGACAAGAAGCTTAAAACTTCCGAACGGGGGTCCGAGTGTAGGGTACCATCACCGACTGTTGAAGGAGAGGAATCAAGCAGATCCAACGACACGCGTGCTGCCACACGTTCTCGGACCAGAAGCATTACTGCAAGCGGAAATATGTCTAATAAGTTTGATGCCCGACAGAGAAAATCATCTAAAGACGACATCGGCCATGCCTCTACATCAAATAAAACTCCCAAAGAGACCAGCCAGTCCTGTGAATTTCCAACTACGGAGCGGCAAGAGGACGCGGAGATAAAGCAAGAAATTAAAGATGAAACTTGTACTTCTATTGAAATAGTTAAAAATGATATTAAAGCAACATCCACTAACATTATTCGACGTAGTATATCAGTTGAAGATAAAGAAAAAGTAATGCCACTTCCTAATGAAACTTTGGCTACTACAAAAACAAGCCCTAGGAAAAGTGTTGATACTAAACAGAAAAATATTGTCAGCAGGCGGATGAGTGTAAAAGATTTTCCTCCTAAAGATTCTATGCATGCATTTAATGATTCTAGAGAGACATTCACAAAAGAGAAGCTAACCAGCAGAAGTGATTCAGAAAATATGGCTGTTGTTGATCATGCCTCTCTATCTCCTATTAAAAAAGTGAACATTGAGCCACCACCGGCAATTGATATAATAGAAAAGAAAATGCCATCTGTAATATCTGATGATTTTGAAAGCAATAATAAACATTGGTTACCAAAAGCTCCAAGTCCTAATGTACATCCTCCCCCAGTTGAGAAACCTGGTGGTCATGAAAAATATATGACTGAAGATAAATCATTAGACTCTGACTGTGCTGATAAGAGCAGTATCAAAATGATAGCCAAAATCCAAGCAAATCTTAATGAAAACACTATGATTAAATCTCCTAAGACTCCAATGGACGCAAGGACTATTACTATGGATCCTATAGAAGAAAATCCAATGCCGCAAAATATGAGAAAACGTTCAGCTCTAGACACAGAAAAGAAGTTTATTACTCAAGATGCTAGCCATGTTCAAGGAGTTGAAATATCTAAGAGTGCAAAAATACCATCAGCTGCAAACCCCTTTCCTAATAGATCAATGTTTTCGCCACAATCAAAACAGAATGAACTTTTTCCATTTGACATACTTGTTGAGGATGATGGATTTAACCATGAGGATATGATGAAACCTTTTACTACTTATCCTGAATTCCTTTTTAAGGAAGATTCGAAAGAACAAGGTGTTCAGGAAACTCTTAACCTTGTTGATAGACTTAGAATGCAATTAAGCTCTAAGAAAGCACCATCTGAGAATTCAGCACAAAATGAGACAGTTACTATAAACGACGATAAAAACACAGACGGGGAAAGAGATGTTGAAAATAAGAACATTCCAAACGCCGGTAAAGATCATGACATTTTATTGCTAAAGAAATCTACTCCTGCAGAAATACAAGATCTGAGATCTCCTCCTAATAAAATTATTGATGTTAATCATAAACTATGTCCCGTTGAGCTTGCTTTAACAACGCCAGAGGTTGCAGTAGATGAAAAAGTTGAGAAACCTGAACATGTAAATATCAAAGAAAAATGGTCAGAATTGCCTGTACCAGTGACCCAAAATGAGCTTCAACCGACCATTGAAAGGAAGTATGAACATACAGTGCCATACAATGAAGATATTAAAGAATCAATTCCAATTCAGTCCGATGTTCAATCTGTATCGGAAGTAGGAGATACTATCTCTTTGTCAAAACAGAGTGATGATTCTCAATCTTTGTCTGTTATTGACCACTCTGTACATAGCAATGATCAGGAATTGACGCAAGATAATCAAAACTACGACAACAATAATTCTTTGATACATTCTGATTGTGCTACTATATCATCGCCATATGTAAGCCATGATTCAAAATGGAGGGAGAGCAAAATAACTACTAGACGGTCATCTGATTCGAGTTCCAATTCTGAAGGATCTGCTTGTTCTCGGAAAACCGACATAAAGTCTCATTTAAATAGCTGTGATTCGCATCCAGGAACTATGATGTCAGATATAGACCAATACGCGCCTCTACCAGCATATTCTTGTCCAGTAGAACCTTCAATGCCTCTCAACCAGTATAGCAACTATCCTCCGGATGCTTCACCATTTTTAAATTCGATGGGTTCACTTCCATTATTCGCAGCTGGCGCATGTGCTTCTTCCCAGTTGCCACTTCCATCACCAGGACCTGGTTTATATGGCCAAGGAATGTCTTACTCTACTACACCTTTAATGCAACCATTGCCAAAACCTCATTTTCCTTTGTGTGCAGCATTTACTACATCATCACAAAATATAGCATTAACAACTGCAATGATTGCTCCTCCAACACCTAAACCAATTGATTCACCTAGAGACGACATTGATGTTACAGGTAGTGACAAATTCTCCATTCATGTATCTAGTCCAAGTATTAGTGTTGATTCTTATAATGAAGCAAGTAATACAAGACCGGCAACGAAGATGTCGAATGATAGCAACGAAACAATGTCAAGCTTACATCCTCAGGAATCTAAATCACCACCAAAAGCTGTGAAAACTACACCTAAGTTTTCATCAAAATCTCCTGGTATAAGTCCTGGTATATCTCCTAAACAATGCGATGTCGCGAAAGGAACTAAGCGTCCAAGTAATAGGAGTAATAGAAGTCAAAGAGGCCGTGGTAGATCAAAGAGCCGTGGTCAAGGTATACATGGTTTCCCGCCTGTAGATTTTATGGGCAATTCAATTCAAAGTAAACTGGTTGGAACAGTGTACGATTTTGACGAAGAATTGGCAAATGATGGTGTCGATTTGAAAGCCCTTAGGGAAAGACGAAAGTCTATTGACATAAGAGATGATAGAAAATCAGAACATTCCTACAAAGATACATCTCAATCACCACGGGTTCTTAGCCCGCAGCAGATTAAGAAGCAAATACCAGAAGTGAAAGAAACTAAAGCACCATCACCTGAACCTCAGGGATCTCCTGAATCTCCCTCAAGTAAAAGCAATTCTGAACGAACACCCGGCTTTGCACAAGTCCAACCTGTTTTACCTGGGCCCGTTGACATGCGGACGTATCAACCTTTCGATGCACCAGTGCCTCCAGCTGGTGATGGATTCCATTGTCATTTATTGGCATTCGCTAGTGGTACAGCTGATCAGCCATTAGGAGAAATCGATGAAGAAGTTGAAAAACAATTACATAGTGCCCTCAGAGGAAGTAAACAAAGACCTGGTATACCTTTAACTGGTCCTACCCCGGAAATTAATGAACCAGCGAAAGAAACGCCACAATTACCAAAGGTTTCATTAAGTGATTCTAGAAATCAGCTAAAAGTAAAAATAAAGGGACCGTTTTTGGATGCCAACTATTCTGCTAGTTCCGTACAACCTGTGGCTCCACAGCCACCGGCACCTGTGCATGACTCTAATACCAGTATTCTTAGTAACAGTACTAGTGCCTCAGCCTCGTCTATGATGAGCGGATCTACAAATTTACGGCGCATGCGCAAAAAAGAATTATTGCGGCAGTATTGGACACAGGATATGAATATGGATGACCCCACTAATACATCAACAACTGGAGTTCCACCACCTCCAGCTGCACCTCAGCCCTTGCCTCGTGCGGTTATAACTATACCAAAAGCAGTTGCATCTATGACTAGTATTCCAACTAGAGAGGACTACAAAATTACTGATACGCCAGTAGAAAAGAAAAAACGAAAAGTTTCTGGTGTAAATAGAGAATTAAGACACTTAGAAGTGACAATGAACGATGATATTGAGCCTTCAGAAGATTTGAAAGTGTCAAGTTACAATAGTAACACAAATCAAACGCATAAGAGGCGCGGTCGCGTCTCTACAAAACCGAGCAGATCCAGTGTGACATCTCCAGTTGCTCCAAAATTAAAAATAAAAATTGGAGCAAATGTTGTACAGCAAGTGAACGATGAACCTTCTGGTTTCCAGTTTCGACCTCCGAAAAAGCGCCTAACTAGTATCCCTAAGCCCAGTTTGGAAGACTTGCGGCGTGAAAGTATGAAGTATCGGCGTATGGTCATGGCAGATTTCGAAGAAAACGAAAAGACGAAGAAGTTCAAGCCTAATAAAAGTGAAAAACGTAAGAAAAAGAAAGACAAAAAGTTAGAAAAAGAGAAACTACAAGTGATAAACAGTGAAAGTGATAGTGCTACTAAGTTAATTATAAAAATAAAACGCAAAAAGGAGGAGCAGGGAAGAGCGGGGTCTCAAGGAGGAAGCGGAGCGGCGGGACCGAGTGCAACGGTGGCAGCGGCGGGCGCGGGATCAGAGGCGCCGGTAGACCCTTTCGAGTACGATCCCACTGCGCCCGATCCTTTGGCTATCGACCCCCCTTTCAGTTCTGATGCCTCATCCGCAATGCGTAAGATACGGACAGCTAAAGTGACACCTATTCGGTTAAAATTGGCAAGGAGTTCTCAGGGTTCGGGATATGTGATGAAAGAGGCCTGCGAGCAGGGCTCCAGCGCCGCACAATCCCCGTCCGCTGAGGCGGCTGCTGCCAGCTCCTCAGCCCTACCAGTTACTGTTAATAAACACTGTGAAGTGAGGTGATATAAGTCTCATACTCGCAAATAGATTTTAGACTTTGTATGTTAGAGCGAGGATAAATCTTTTGTATAGTGAAACTAAACTATTGGTTATTCTGTATATTATAAACATAGAATTATCTTATTTGATCATGTAGTTATTACATTATTTATTTATTTGTATAAATGGAAAGCTCAATGATTAACTTAAAGTTACTCTAAGATGTAAAATAATTATTGTGCATTGAGTAATGCACAAGTAAATCTTATTATAGAATATGACACACACACACATATATATATATATATATATATATATATATATATATATATATATATATATATATATGTGTGTGTGTGTGTGATTTGTAGTTTTTGTAAATGTTACTGTTATTTTGTGCTTCATATTATGGAATCTCATTATATTCGTCATAAATATTGTCAATGTAAGCTAGTTCATTTTTAAAATCTGCACTATCACAACATACATCACTTTTGTTGAAGTGGCATCACGGCAACAATATTACATTATTTGTTGTTACATTATTAAACTTGAACAGTTTTATTACGCCTTATTTCAATGAACACCTTGAATAACTTTGGCTGGGGTGTTGTTGACTTATCACTTTGACTATTTTTCTGTTTATCTGGTTAAGAATTTTTTAACGGTTCATTATTGTCTGGGTAAAGAAGCTGGACTACCACACAGTACCTGTTTCAAACATTGTTTTGTCGCTTCTTGATGTACACTATTCCTTTTTATTATATGACATTTGCTATGATTTAGATTTATATTATTTCTTGATTATGATGGTAGTTTTTATTGAGTGATAATGTGATGAATATAATGAAAAGAAAATAAATAATAAAATAAATGGAAGCAATGAAATCAATTTCATAGTTATAATATTTCAACATTTAACTTTATTAAATGTTCTTTAATTAATTTTGTATGGTTTTTATTTTTGTACTAACTTAAATATTTTTTTATTTAAAAATTCAAAGTGCTCAGTCAATTTACTGTCAGCCATTGTTTTACTTGGAAAGTTAGTGTCTTACACATAACATATTATTCATATAAATTCTTGGCTTGGTTTGGTACACCAAAGATACAAAAATAGTAAGTTATCAAATTAGGGCATTATTTTAAATTTTTATCTTGATTGCATAAGAATGAAATGAAACAAATTTACAGATTTCATCGCGTTTATTATAACTTTATTTAAATCCCATTGTTACATAATATGTTAAGTCACCAACAAAATAAATAAACATTTGGCGAATTAAATATTTTGATTATTTACTTTTAATTTTATGTGGTGACTTCCACATGAGACTAAGTTGGCCGTAAATGTACAAGATGTATCTTTTAAACACATTAACATCAAACCGTGCCTTTTAAAAGTTATATTTAGTTTTTGTTTTTCACCAATGCAATAATATCAAATAGTCAATATTAGAGGCATATGGACATAAATTCTCACACCTTTTAATTAGCGGGGTAGGCAGGGGCATATGGACACTTATTTTTATAACAAATTCTTATTTTTGATCCGTAGATACCACACAGTAACTAATAAAAGGTATGGTGCAGATGTGTGACACTTCAGACTAAAAATTAAATTCTCCATTGGCATATCATCTTGACGAGACGTATGATTTTAATTATAGGTGTAACTTGTCATTGTATATTACTGTGTAATGGACTGAATCAAATGTTTATTTGATGAAAACAATAATATGTTCTATACATGTTTTGTGCAATATTTGGCAATACTCATCGCATAGTCAAGGTTGAATGGACCTAGATGGGGTATGTTAGATTTAAGTGTATGTTTGTTATGCATAAGTATCATCTCACAAATTATTATTTGTCTATTGTATATACGATTTGATTAATCTAGAACACTTACAGTTGTAAGGAGCGCATTTTAAATTTGATGTAAATAATTGTACATATTGTCTCCGAAACTCAGTACGGGCCTTCGACAAGCAATAATACACATAAATGAAATTCATTAAAATTCAATTCATTTTCGAAATATTGAGCCACTTGCACATAATTATTAATAATGCATTGATCAGCAATTATGATAAGGAATATCTTAATAAATGGATAGGATCTGTGTACATGGACGTAAACAGAATTATAAAAGTCTCGGCCCACTTTAATGGCTTACACTATGACCGTAACCGTTTCGCCATTTGCAACAAATATTCTTTGCATAAATTTAACCCTTTAACCGCCAACATCTTAATAATACGGGCTTAAAGAATAATACATCACGAGCCTTCCACGTAATATCGCGTAATGCTCATGGCACTAAAACTGTGGAGTAGTAGTAGTATTGACATTGTTTACTAAGTGTTAGTTTAGGCAGTGCACGATACATCTAAACATCTGCGTGTTAAGTAAAGTTACAGCCTATATACGTCATACTGCTGGGCACAGGTCTATTCTCATTTCTGAGAGGGTTTAATGGCAAGGAAATGTCCGCCGCGCTGCCCAATGCGTGTTGGCGAACTTCACATGTCTTCGAAATATTTTTTTTTATATCTCAGACATGCAGGTTTCCTCACGATGTTTCGTTCACCGCCGGGCACGTGGTAAATCAGCACTTAAAATTGCAATTAACAATTTCATTGGTGCCGCGGGGTTCGAACACGGGTTGCTCGCGTACTGTGAAATTTACAGCGAGCGCTTAGCCCCTGAGCCACACCTGAACTACATCTGCGTGTGTTGAATGTGAATTGAAGTTAATTGTTAAATATTTAGGAGTGGACTCAAAACAATTGTAGAACGAAACCTGGAATTTGTAAAAAAATATGTAAAAAAATTACAGCCGTTATAGTGTGGTCCTTCAGTTCACAGTTTATCAGCCAGATCTCGGAAAGTGTCTTAAAAATTAAATTAATGTGATCGCAGATAATTAGTAAAGAATTGGTAAAGCTTATAATTATTGCTAAATTTAAAGTCACAAAGTGTTATTTACCGATCAACACCGTAACATGCCTTGACCGGACCGACGTTGCCCCGTAGAATACACGCGGCATTGCCGAATCACTCTAGGCAGGCGATCAAATGCGTTATCACCGCGTATGCTCACAGTTGCCCAAAATAATAACAAAAATTGCTAATTCGCTTACAGATAATTTTCTAATATCCCCCATATAGGTATTTTAAATTAAATAATTTTTACAACGACAACACAGCTCCTATTGACGCCTCCTTCTGAACAAAATGAACTACACCCGATAGAATGGGTATAGTAAGTCGCACACATTGAACGGGAATGATACGGTCCTTGAACGCGTTTATACGGGCATGGTAGTTTGTTGATACGTTCTAGTGGGCGTGGCTAGTGACTGGTGACTGCCGTGTTTGTCGTGCCTGATACCTTCAGAGAATTAGCCACTGTAGTGGGCTGAGACCTTTCACATAAAATACCAACAAAAATGGTGACGTTTATCGGACAGTTAAATAGGGTAGTATCAGGTAGTACTAACTCATGTCTATTAAAATACTTTTTAAACATGTCAAAAATTAATTTTAATATAGATATTGTAAAAGAAAAAATTAAAATGACGTTATAGTTTTTTGTAATGAAATAATGATATTATTTTTTTAAATAATAAAAATTTTACTTAAAACTGTAAGCAGTAAATATACTTAAATGCAAATTATGATTATGTAGTAATTGATAATTGATGGAGTGATGTTTGTGATGAACTACCCGATTGACACTTCGATGAACAAACCAACGAACGAAAGATCAACTTTCTTATTCAGTGCAAGACCAATGCGCTTGTGTGTAGAGACTTAAAAAACACTTAAAAAACTCGAGTGTGTCCATTTTAGATTTTTATTAATTATTTACGAAGGGTCTCTTTCGGATAACATATGTTTATTTGTTTTTTCGCGGGGCAGTATTTCCATTTTTAAATTATTTTCATGATCCCCTAAATTGTGGACACAAAAAATGAAACAGGAACATATTTATTATGTGCTTAAAATAGCTTTATCGTTTTATGTCAAGTGGAAACTCCTTGAGTTGTTTAGTTGTCCTTTTTATTTCCTTACAATTTTTAACTATTATGTCGTTATTAAGCGTACTTTAAATTGCGCTGGTCTCGTCGAATTGTGGCCTAAATTTCTCTAAGAGGAGGTCTAGTATAAGTGCTTTTTGGAAATCTAATTGCAATATAAATTCGTGCGTATGTTATATGAATTGTACTTTGGTATTTTTATTGTCTTCTAAAAGTATAAAGTGTTCGTAGTATTAAATGTAATGTATTTATTGTTGGCATGCGAGTCGCATTTAAGTATATATTAAGAACGTTATAAACGAGGTCACTTATTCAACAGTCTTGCAATTGAAGTCCCGTAGTTTCTTAATAGCTGTAAAATCTGAATCCGTTTTACATGTAGCAAATTCAAATAAAATAGTTCAATCAAGTAATATGTTTCCGGACATATTGTAGATAAGATAAACATAATGCAATCATAAATAATTAATAATTATTATATCTTAAATCGGTTATATTGGCACGGAACTCTAGTTCAATTACGGTTATAATTATGCAATAGTGTACTTTTTTCCTAAATACCAATTGCACGTTAAACTATAACAGTTGTACATAAATATGTAATCGGTAAGCGGGGCGAGATTAAAAAAAGTATTTAGTGGAGGCAAGGATATTTCCTTTCAATTAATTAAACCTTAATTGGTGCACTTGAGATTTTAAACTTTCGAAGGTATTGCAAAAATCCTAACTTGAACACTCCGTAAGACTGCTCCAGTTGCAGGCTTGCCCATAGTAGGTCACCCAGTTTAAACACTGTAGGCCACTCAATGATCATTGAGAGCAATGATTTTCGTTACCATAATATAATATAAAATAGCATTGTATATAAATTGACCTTACTAAGAGTGATGTCGTAAGTTATATTCTTATGTCCATTTAAAATAAATTATTTTGTAAAATGAAACAATTTATTTTGATATTAATGTTAAACTTCTCGCTATCGTGTTTAAGTAATATCAATTGAGATACTATATTAAAGCAATTATATTCATGTAAGTTAGTCGAATGCGCCCTATAGTTTAACGCATTTTATTCATATATTTGGCATTTATTTTCAAACATTTAAATCTGCGTATTGTAAAATGTTACGTTGTTCGGATTTCGAGTGACGTTCTCACAGTTGTAAATATATTAACGGTTCATTATTGTCTAGGTTAAGTACGGATACGTACACAATTACAGATAAGTAAGCGTACAGTTTGAATTTTAAGACGTTCAATACTAGTTTTTCGGTATACAATATTTGAATTGAATGTTCATGTTTAAATATTAACAATAAACCCCGGATTAGAGCTTAATAAAAATGTAGTAGTGTTTTGAAACTTATTATAAAATAAAAAAAAAATATTATAATTATAGCAAAACTCTTCAATAGTCATAGAAAATTCATAATAATTACCGTCGTTGTCAATGAGTCGATGTATTTTGTAAATATTTCCTTCATGCCTCGAATTTCACTCGGAGTCTGACGTAACGAAGTCTCATTTGTGTCGTTAACTATCACTAAACCTGTCTTATAATATAGGTTGTCAACTAAGATGTATTTTACTTTTGGATATATCGTAGTCTGATCGTAGAATTGGGCAGATTGTAATCTGCAAGGTCATTTCATGATACTCCGCCATTTCATGATTTGGCCGATAATTTATCACTACGACTTCTGTTAACTTTGTCGAAAACACGAAAGTACCTGTCAAGTATTCTAGTAAGTACCAGGTCGGCATCTCGCAAAATGGCGGCGTGTCACGAAATGCCCCGACGAATCACTATCTGCCCAATTCTACGATTTGACTACGACAGATAAATGGGTCTTTTTGTATGAGCAATATTATTATTATTAAAGTAAGGATAGTAACGATTAACTTCAACATATTTTAAAATAAAATTTCTTGTGCAAAGATTTTGTGAATATAATTAAAGTACCTACACCACATTAATTGAAAGCATTTGTAACGAACAAATCGGCTTAGAATAATCTTAAAAATCGTATGTAGTACAGCGCACAGCACTTAATCATTGTACAGTAATTGACCATAATATATGTTTTAATTTGGCCATATCTATTTTTATTATATATTATTAGTAAAAATTTTCATAAGATTTTAGTTACGTCTTTATTTATTAAATTCAAAAATAGCTTCTGTGTTATTCATAGTTGCTAATGCTAATATTATCTAATAAAACTTTATTTAGCCGAACAAAACTGAACAAGAAACAATCACTGGCTGTTTATTTTGTTTATCAAATGCAAACAATATTCTTGTGTAGAATGAAATAATAATATTCGCGGAAATTAAAAAAAAAACTGTATGTATTGACAAGAAGCAATAAATTGGGTGTCAATATTTGTATAAGTAGTGCTGTAATGTCTGTGTTGCAAAATCACTTCGCGTATTGTCTTCCGGCAAAATTTGTGTGCTGTTTTTCTTGTACCTACTAGATCTTGTGAATTAGTAAGGGTTTGCTTGTTCGTAATTTAAATGCTTTCATATTTACGCACAAACAACGCAATGATTAATATAACATCACATTTCAATAAACATGTCGATCATTACCTTGCTACTGTGATTTGTTTTAATTTATATATAAAATTTAAGAATTTTTAAATAATTATTTTGTATTCGAAATTCTGACAGCTTAAAATAAAAAATATCTTTTTTGTTTTAAAAAGAATTTCTGGTACGCCTAGTAATATTTTTATAATATTGATGTATGTACTTTATATTTATATTTTGAGTAACCAAGTGTAAAGATTTTGGTACTATATTAGAGTCGTGTTATTTAGATTTCGTGCTTTGAGCGCATGATTTTATATTGAGTATTTTAATTTAATGAGTGTTGATTATTGTAAGCGTTGTATGGAATTGTAATTTACTTTATGTACAAGTCATGTTGATAAAAATGGATGTTGTTGATATGTTTACGTGTTACATGTATACACCCCTAATCTAGAGCAATAAGAATACGGCGCGGGAACGCTGTGTGCGACCTGCGTTTTTCACTCCCCTACCCACACTTTCATTATATAAGCGTTCCATACTTGACGCTCCCAATAGTCATTCAAAATACCCCACTTCTTCCTTTTGTACTAGCGTTAAGAGTAGTTTCAGGTTTCTATAACTGATCGTTCATGTAGTTCTGTGTCTATTTGTGTTATATAAATGGGAGTACATCGTAAATTACGCTAAATCTGCATGTTATAATAGATGTAACTTTACGTGCCACAGTCGCAGAAAGTTATCAATGTTAGATGTAAAGCCATGGCTGAGCGACTAGTACCAGTCATTAGGTTATATATAATTCAATATTTACATATTATATTATTATTTATATTGTAGACGTAAAACGTAGAATTAAGAGATTAACATCTTATACCATTACCCGTATAAGTATTATGATCAACAATATTTCCATTGTTTTTAAATAGATTGTTAGATCCTACTTTATACTAAGAGTAAGTTGTACAAACTATGTACAGTCAGTAAGTTAAGTGGATGACGCTAGTTATGGCAGGCGAGTGTGGAGAGGGTAGGTGGTGTAACGCGGGTGTTGTAAATAGTGTCAAGTGGTCATGTAAAATAACAAGTGTTTTCAATGTGCACATAGTCGCCTCATTCATTAATAAATTTTTTAGATCAATTAATCTTTTTTTAATTATTACCTTGCGAATATCATAAACGAGGCTTATTATTTCGAGATTTTTTTTTTAATTTTCGTAAAAATCAATACAATTTCGTGTTTAATTATTTGTTGTAATAATTAAGACTCAAATAACGTGTGTCTGTACTAAGTGGGTAAAACAAGTTTTTCTTTAAGACGTCTGCCTCTCATAAGTAAAACAAACCAAAAAAGTCTGATCCTGTAGAGTAGAAAAATTTGCGGATGGCAAGTGAAATCGTCGAGAATCGAAATTACGGTGCCGACCATGGTAACGGCGGGGCAGGGGGTGCTAAGAATCTCCGGTGGAGGTTCGGTTGCCACCTAAGACGACTCGACCTGGCAACATATAACGCACGCACCCTGAGGACTGACTAGAAGATCCTGGAGCTGGAAGAAGAGATAGACAAGTTGCGCTGGAATATTATAGGATTATCCGAGGTCCGAAGAGAGGGGGAGGACACGGTAATCCTCGAATCCGGGAACTTGTTCTATCACCGGAAAGGCGACTATCTGTCCCAAGGAGGTGTCGGATTTATCGTCCACAAGTCTCTTGTTAACAACGTTGTAAAGATTGGGAGTGTGTCGATGAGGGTTGCGTACCTTATACTCAGAATCACCAAACGGTATTCGCTGAAGGTCATACAGGTTTACGCACAAACCTCGGCACATCCCGATGAGGAGGTGGAGGAAATGTATGAGGATATATCTGGAGCCATGCATTCCTCCAAAACCCACTATACGGTGTTAATGGGAGACTTCAACGCAAAACTAGGCACAAGAGAGAACGGTGAGCTGAAGGTAGGGAAATTTGGAATACGGCAACGGAACCCAAGGGGCCAGCAGCTGGCCGACTTCAGAAAGGACTCTGGAGAAAGAGGGACTCTTTATGATGAGCTCTTTCTTCCAGAAGCGGCTCCACTGGAAGTGGACCTGGTCGAGCCCCGACGGTTCGACGAAAAATGAGATTGACTTCATTATGACGACTAGAGGACAACTCGCGTCTCCGTGATCGCGAGGGTGAAAACTGGAAGCGATCACCGAATGGTTAGAGGCACACTGAACCTAAACGTTAAGTTGAAAGGTCTCGTCAAATGAAGTCAACGCTCCGTCCCCCTCGTGCTCTAACCCAAAGTCCCGAAACCCTTCAGCTCGAGTTACAAGTTCAGTGCCTAGAAGAATGCAATGCAGTGGACGATATGAATGACAAGCTCGTGGAAACTGTAAGTGCGGTCGGAGCTAAGTTTTGCAAGACCCGCCGCAGAAGAACACAAAAACTCTTCGATCACACTCTTAATCCCATTGCTGTTAGACGGGAAATGAAGCTGCAGGCTTCAGCAGATTTGACAGCATACAGTCAACTGAACAGACAAATCTCCAAATGCATGCGGCGAGACTTACGCAACTTTAATACTGCTCGTATTGAAGAAGCGATCGAGCGGAACCATGGCTCCAAAGTCTTTACCAGAGATCTGTCTGCCACAAAGAGCCAACTGTCGAAGCTGAAGACCAATTGTGGTAGCATCGTTTACGGGACACCTGAGATTTTGAGTGAGATTTAGAGGCAGCTGTACACATCATCGTTGGAGCCATAGGCAGGTGTGAGTAACGATCCAAGAGCAAGTCTTATCCGACACTATTCCGATGATATTCCGGACGTCAGTCTGAGCGAGATTAGAATGGCTCTCCAGCACCTTAAAAACGGCAAGTCCTCGGGCGAGGATGGAATTACAGCGGAGCTTCTGAAAGCGGATGGGAAACCGGTACTTGAAGTCCTTCGGAAGCTCTTTAATTCCGTCCTCCATGGTGGCACTACACCGGAGGCGTGGAACAGAATTGCGGTGGTCTTGTTCTTCAAGAAAGGCGACAACGCTCTCTTGAAGAACTACAGGCCGATTTCCCTTCTGAGCCGCGTCTACGTGCTGTTTTCGAGAGTCATTACGAATCGTCTCGCACGCAGACTCGACGACTTCCAGCCTCCCGAACAAGCCGGTTTCCGAAAGGGTTTTAGCACCATAGACAACATACCTTCGGCAAATTGTACAGCAGACCGAGGAGTACAATTTGCCACTATGTCTTGCGTATGTGGACTATGAGAATGCCTTTGATTCCGTCGAAATTTGGGCGATGCTGCAGTCCCTTCAGCGGTGCCAAGTTTACTGTCGGTATATCGAAGTTCTGAAGTGTGTACAGTAGGGCTACGATGGCTATCTGAGTACAAAACCAGAGTACGTAACCTATCCAACTGCAGAGAGGTGTAAGACAGGGTGACGTTATATCAGCGAAACTCTTCACCGCTGCATTGGAAGTCGTTTTTAAGCTACTGGACTAGAAAGGATACGGTATTAACATCAATGGCGAGTACATCACTCACCTTCGATTTGCCGACGATAGTCCTAAATAAGGACTTAATAAGGACTAAACACTATGCTTAATGACCTCAATAGTGCCTACCAACGGATAGGTCTTAAGATGAACATGGGCAAAACAAAGATCATGTACAACGTCCATGTCACACCTATGCCGGTAGTTGTTGGGAGCACTAAGCTCGAAGTGGTTGAGGAGTATGTTTACCTGGGACAAATAGTCCAACTAGGTAAGTCCGAAAGGTCAATCGACGGATTCTACTCGACTGGGCAGCGTTCGAGAAAATAAGACACATCTTCTCGTCAGGTATACCTCAAAACTTGAATACGAGATTGTACAACCAGTGCGTGTTGCCAGTGATGACTTATGGAACTGAGACGTGGTCCTTCACTGCTGGCCGAATGAGGAAGCTCGAGGTCGCTCAGCGAGCTATGGAGTGGGCTATGCTCGGGGTTTCTCTGCGTGATAAACTTCGAAATGAGGATATCCGTTGTAGAATCAGAGTGACCGACATAGCCCAATGGATTAGTACGCTGAGGTGGCAATGGGCCGGCCATATAGCTCGAAGAACCGACAGCCGATGAGGAAGAAAGATTCTCAAGTGGCAGCCTCGTACCGGTGGGCGAAGTTTAGGGCGACCCCCCACTAGATGGAGTGACGACCTGGTAAGGCATGCAGGAAGTCGATGGATGCAGGTAGCTCAGGACCGTGCTTTGTGGCATTCCTTGGGAGAGGCCTATGTTCAGCAGTGGACTTGTGAAGGGCTGTAATGATGATGAAGTGAAATCGTATTGTTTGTAAGGGTGATAGAGACAATCTCTAGTTTACGCATCTCTACAATGTAAAATTTTGTGAAGTGGAGACTAAAATTTTCACATTGTGAAGTTTAAATTCAAACTCGAGATTGTCTCTGAATACCGGCCTTAGACATTTTTAAATAAACCGCGCTGCCAGTGCTGAAGCGGATCATTCCGGAAATCAAGCAATACCAGGCAAGGTACACTTTATGCCACTGATGATCTTAACTATATATGAAAAGTACAATTGAATTACCAGTTTTCATGCAGATCGGAGCATCAAGGTCGTAGTAAGCGGTGCATGTTCCGATAACAAGCCTATTAATGCTGGTGTTCCACTAGGCTGCGTGTTATCACCAACGCTGTTTCTTCTGCATATCAATGATATGTTGCAAACCGGTAACATTGTGATGCTTTATACACTGGTTGTGCCAATATTTCTCGCGAAAACGTCGCCGAGTACCGGAACAAACTTGTGTCTGAAGTCGAGTCTTTGTTGAACAAAGTCTCGGATTGGGGGCGACTAAATCTAGTACAGTTAAATCCCCAGAAGACACAAGCTTGCGCGTTTACCGCTAAAAAGAACCCCTTTGTCGTATCTCCTCAGTTTCAAGGCACTCCCCTTGTTGCCTCAGCCAATATCGGAATCTTCGGTGTCGACATATCGAGTGATGTGCAGTATCATGGTCACTTGGAAGAGAAGGCCAAATTGGCCTCTAAAAAGCTTGGCGTGCTCAGCAGAGCGGGACAGTATTTCATGCCGGCACACCGCTTGCAACTTTACAAGGCGCAGGTTCGGCCCCACATGGAATACTGTTCCCATCTCTGGACAGGGTCTCCCCAGTGCCAGCTCCTTCCACTCGACCGGATCCAGCGCAGAGCAGCTCGAATCTTCGACGACCGAGTTCTTTCCGATCGGCTTGACTCACTGGCACTACGAAGAGATGTTGCATCTCTTTGCGTATTTTATCGCATTTACCACGGGGAGTGCTCTGAGGAATGGTACGGACTAATTCCAGCCGCTCAATTTCACCATTGCATATCGCGACAAAACTCGCGATACCATCCATACTATATGGATGATTGGCGGTTCACCAGTCCACCACTGTGCGATTTAGAAGAAGTTTTCTTCCTCGCACAACTTCCTTGTGGAATCGACTACCACCAGAGATTTTTCCGGACCGATACGACTTAGGGACCTTCAAGAAAAGAGCCTTATCTTTTTTAAAAGGCCGGCAACGCATCTGCAATTCCCCTGGTGTTGCAGTTGTTTATGGGCTGCGGTAGTCACTTATCATCAGGTGAGCCGCATGTTCGTTTGCCCACTGTGCTATAAAAAAAAGTCACGCAGAAGACATTTTTCTAACTTAGACGTCTTAAGAATAGTAATAAAAAAATTAATTTCAGTTAACATTATACGTTCAAGCTCCTTCAGAGAGAAATGTGTTTGTAATTCCTGATGATTTGCTTAATAAAATTCGACGTATTATTTTGTGATTATTTTTATTTTAAGATAGAAGAATATATAGGTAATAAGGAAATTTATTCTTATGTGCTAGTCATTAATTAATAGGAAAATATCAAAAGTAATTTTAAATGTCAAGAAAGTTCAAATGATGTAATGTATGTTGGTACAGTAATTCTAGTCATTTATGATCTGTTTATTTTTGCTGCAACAAAAAAAAATTGACACCCCTTCGCATATCAAAAGATGCAGATTTGTCTTGCCTGCGTTACCTGCGTAGACAACCGCTCCTTTCATGTCTTCATCGAAAGATCTTATTATATTTAAAGGCTTCTGCGGACATCTGATTTTACGAAGAGCATTGTTTCATTCTATTAGCCCCTGATTACTGATTGTGCCAAAAGCCATATTTTCATCTACTTTGTAGCCAAACTAAGGTTTATTATGCTCCCAATACCTTTTTTGTACTTGGATTAAAAAACGTGAAAATTGTTTCGGTTGTTAGCGTTCCGTCCTAAAACCACATTGTGCCTCAGAATATACAAGTTCAGCATGGTTTTTGAGTCTAATCAGTATGGCCCTCGCAAAAAGCTTGTCTACGATGCTTTACCGCGGTCGCCCTTGCCTTTTATTATAAGGTGACTATGTTTGAATCGTGTATATCCTAAGGAACATGGGTATGTTCCTTAGGATATACACGATTGCTGGGTAGCAATTGCCCAGGAAATTGAGAAAAATTAGGTACAAGTACATGAGCTGTGTGAAGCTCATGTACGGTAGTGTTCATCATGCTCATTCTAGACTCAGTTAGGGTAATTGATTCATCGCATTAAGATCAATATTAACTGAGTAGGCAGAGCTCGGTATAGTGCTCTACCCAACGGTTCATTCTTCGATCGTAATTAAGTATCACTGAATCGTCGTGTTCCTTAAAGGAGCAATTTTCATTAACACGGGACCGAGAGCCTTTTTGGTTCCCGCGAATGCACCATGGTGGTTTCTCGTAACTGCACAAAATTATATTTTAGCATAACTTGGCCCAATAAGCATTGGCACAGTGTCGTGTTATGCGCTGTAAATCAGATTTAGCAGTGTAATGTTCCCTTCTGGTCAATTCAGGTGGCAATTAAAGGCTTATATTTTTTACTGTGAAACATTTCGTTGACTTTGTATTTTGATGTTAACGATACCGGAGGCAGTTGTCTTTGTGATGATAGCCTTTATCGCTTGCGAATTTATCGGTGCACGGTTTGGTTTGGTTTTTCTGCACTAAAAACGAGAAGAATGGTGAAGAGGAAGGACCTTCTACTGGCAGAGTAAAGCTGTCGATTATCGTCGACAACATGGCGTAGACTTGGCAATTAGTTGCGATATTCTTAATGCAATTGAAACTCCTCGAGGCGTTCCTGAGCGTACTCGTATAATGTCCTTACGTTTCTCCATTTCCTGCGGTTACATTATTCTAATTTTGGGCCGGTTATACCTGCAACATGATGACCTGTGTAAGATATGATGATTTCTTATATTTACGCGAACACTACACATTGAATAAAACTATTTTAACGGATTTTATCGCGTTTAATTTACTATTTTAATTCCCGACGTTCAGTTTTTTGAAAATTAATATTCAAAAAACTGAAGGTAGCCGGGCTAACTATGACACTGGGACGTCAAACACCTCGGTACCCCCGTGACCATGGGTGCTGTAAAGCACCCGAAACGTCGGGAATTAAAATAGTAAAGTAAACGCGATAAAATCCGTAAAAATAGTTTTATTCAAAGATATGATGAGTTTGTAATCCTCAAGTTCGGCAGCTGGATTGGTGAACGCAGTAACAGGCGCCTTTTATCTTAGAAGCAACTATCAGCCACTTGCTCGGCGTCGAACGTACAACCGTACTGGACTATTGCACGTACCTCCTCCAAAACTTTGTTACCCCTGAGGACTAAAATGGATTGCCTTGATAACAGTAAAAAGTCTCACCGGTTCTCAATACTCAACATACGAAACACAGCAGCATTAAGCTTATTATATATTGGTATTCAGTGAGGGCGTGATCGTTCTTCGGTTGAACCGACCTATTTGTAATGCATCCATAATATAGTAGCAGTGTAGCTCTATCGTGTGAAAATAATTAATTACAAAAAAATAAAAATACTGGAATTTTGCATAAAACATAATTTTTCTATAGTATTCCTAATTATTGCCGCCCAAGTATTTCTTAATCTTATAAACAAAAGCCTTCTTAAGCCGAGTATGCTTCAAGGCTTAATTAAATTGTCCTTCGGGATGCTTAATGGTTATGTCATAATAATTTAGCTGTACAATTTTATACTGGCATGATCATTTTTTTTACCAACCTAAGCCTAGTCTAGAGATGTCTTATTTACGCCGTCACACACGTAGCTTTATTAAATATTAATATATAATATAACAAGACAAATTACGATTTAATCTTTATAATATTTCGCAGCTATAATATTTTGACGTAATACGATTCTAAACTCCGTCTATCCATCCATTATAGCCTATAAAAGTCCACTGCTATAAACATAGGCCTTCCGCATAGATTGCCTCATGGGGAGATACTGCCATAGTTGCCACGCTTGGCAGGCGGGTTAGCAACCGCAGTTCTTTATAATTTTGAGTTGTTATCAGGAAGATGCTGTTGCCCATCTGTTTCAGTTTCTCTCTCTCGCCTCTTACGACATCCACGGGACGATATGGTGTAGTGATCTTTTGTCATATTGTTTTCAAATATTACTGCGATACAGAGTAGTTCATTTTCCTTGAATAACGTCCAAATAGTATATAAATACTACGTTTTAGTAACGTCTTTGATGAATGTAGATTTTCCCACGATTTATTCTACCACCTGAGCGGCGCCATTTACTAATGAGATGAGGAACCTAAAATATTTTAAAGATTTCATGTCGGGGGAAGTTCGGAAAATGTTAAAGTTTCTTTCTGAAGTATTGGTTATATTTTATTATATTAATTCGACTGACTATAAATGGATAAACCAAACTACGGGTATTTCTAAAAGAAGAAAAATTAAAAAAGATATTAAAAAATGTGCAAAAATTAAAGCGAAAAGCACTAAGGCATTGTTTTTTTCAATATTATATGTTCTAAAAACCGATTTTTTTTTAAAATTTAAAACGCAACTTCTCAATTAAGATAACTTTGTACAACACCAGTGGCGGATCCAGGATTTTAGTTTGGGAGGGGCTTGATCCAGCTGAGGTATCAACAAACACTAAAACACTAAAAAAATCACACAACCTCGGATAACTTTTTACGATTTCTTTAATGATTTGAGCAGGTTGTAGGCTGCTAGATCTATCTTGGTGAATATACATGACAGCCAAAACCACCAAAACGTTCAGCCTGTTTTCCGTCATTGTCGTACGAAGGCATGATTTTATTATCTAGATCGAAGAGAAGCTGGATGGAGCTTCACATTACAAGTGGATTAAGCAACAATTCGTAATAGAACTTTTGAATTTGGGAAAATCGATTTCCAGCGCAAGCAGTGGATGTACTAACTGGCCTTCGCTCCGGCTCTGTAAGAACAGCAAAGAAAAACCACAAGTTGTACTCGAAGCAGAGAATCATACAATAACCAAATCCACAACAACTAAACAATATCTTCGAAACTACTTTACAAGGATTGACAATACAGATAATTGATCGATTTTAGATATATAACGCTGTATAAAAATTAAAATTCACAACAAACAAGCTTGTTAAAAAAAGTGTAAACCGAACAAACCCGATGATTGATATTATATCGTATCAAAATCATTTATTTACATAATATTCAAATGTATACAATATTTATTATCTTATTAAAAAACTAAAACTAAAAAGTTAAATTATCATACAGTCCTACTCCCAACGTTATAGTGCCAAAAACGCTGGCTGAATTTCCTCGCTGAATGGCTATACTTAGCCTTTAAGCGAGAAAAGAACCAGCCCTCTTATCACCAGCAGCGACGACCACTCGCAGATACAGTTCCTTTAGGAACTTCACCGCTCGTGGTTCCTACGGACCGATAGTCTCTACAGCAAATGGCACAAATATCTAGTCATCTCTTAGAGACTTATATTTGCGCCACTTACTTAGTTCAGCTGCTTCTGATGCCGCCCTGGCTCTAAACAAGGTACCCCTGAGATGAGAGGCTGCCAAATTAGCAAGTAGCATCCCACACTAAAGCTTTCCCTCTGTCCCAAGAGACCAAAGTCATACCGTCGGGTCTCTTGCCAACGTCTCTAAATATTTTACAAGGCTCTAAAACCGAGCAAACATTTATAGAGTTATAGAGATGAGAGTACGTACTATTATACGGGTTCCCTCGGTAGGGTTTTTAAAAAAAAGACTTTTAAATGAGCTGCACAAATAAACGTTTAATTACGAAATATGAACTAGAATTATGAACTAGAATTACGAACTGGCAGACACGAAAGCAAGAGATGGTAACGATTCGGCGTTTGAGATAGGACTGGCGCTCCCGAGGAGCGCTGGGCAGTAGTGTCCCTTAATGCTGACACGGCGGTTTTGATGAGACACTTACCTAATCACTTTAAGATGATTATTAAGCATTTTACTTAACATTGACAATCTATAACAGCCCCCCGATTTAGTGTAAACTACACCTTTTTTCTTAAGTGAAGTTTACCTATTTTAAAAGTAAATGAATTATATTCTAGCCAATTCTAAGAGAGGGTCCCGTATTGATATTTGAAGTGCTAATTTCATCTAATTCGTGGTTATCATTTTCAGGAGTATTATTTTCTTTAGATTTCCTTAGTCTTTTGTGTATGCCAGTTTTATACAACTTATAGGTAATAAACAATACGATAAAGATTACAGTTACAATCATAATGATACAGAACAATATGTGGTTTTTCAATAATATTATTAAGGCTTTTCAGAATTTCAGGATTATCATAAGCTAACGAATCTAAATTTACATTCTTAAGGTTAACAACAGGTAAGTTTGATACAATATTATTATATGCTATTACATTACAACAAGAGTCGTTTAAAATATTAAAATTAGAGACAATAGTTTTCATTTGGATTTCACGGTTTTCATGAGGTATTAAACGAGTATCTTTACAATAGGCGATACATTCAGCAGGTAAGTATAGTAAACCATTTCCATTAATTTCTAATTCGTTAGATTGAGATTTATTACATTCAATGCTTATTTTAGTTTTTTCAGATATTACAAATAACCATCTATTATGGCGTAGTGGCTGCCAGATGCTGACGTGGCCGTGAATGAATTTAGTTTTACAAATCGGCGGTATCGAGGTAAGTACCTTTGTAATAATTTCCGTTTCACAGGAAGGTGTAGAGGAGGAGTACAATATTGATGTTTCACAAAGGTAATGATTATTATTAATTATTCTACAGTAATCTAGCTTATCTAATTTACAATACATTGACTTATCTTTACTTATACCTATGTACTTAGAAGATGGTATGATGGTCGAATACGACCTTGGATTATTTTTATCATGAGGAACCAGAGAAGGTAAGTTATGATATATATTTAATTGTAAAGGATTAATTAGAGGAATTTTTACTATAAACACTACTTTTTCTTTATTGAAGTAACTGGATATTTCAGATATATTCAAAATAGTATGAATGTTATCAAGATTTAAAGGAACCGGAAGTTGTTTGGATTCAGGTAAGAATCTGTAATTATCTACCAGTTCGGTGTAGAGTTCTTTAGGTGTTAAGATAGTGGGATATAGGATGTTAGACTTACTAAACATGATAGAGTTAATTATGTCTTCAACCTTGAAAGATAAGGCTAGTAGGCTATTTTCTATCATAGACGTTAATTCTAGCATGCGAGACCTAATACCTAATTCTCTTGAGACGTATGTCAGATTTAGAATATCTTGAGATATCGCGTCAATTGCATTTTCAGGTGTTTTCATTTTCTTTGATTGTGGATAGAGTTTCATTAACCGATTTAAGTAAAGAGGTGGTGACCAATATATTTTCCTTCATTAAAAGGCTAGATTCTTTTGGTCTGTTTCTACCTCATTAATGGCATTGTCATATCGAATGGCATCGTCTTCATCCATAGTGCCAAATAGTTTTTAGATAGAGTGCCTACGAAACCTAGAAGTGCAGATCTTCTCGACTGGCGAGATGTAAGGTGAAAAATAGCTTCGTTATCGTGAGCTATATCATTGAAACGCGTATTTAATGGTTCAAAAAGATTTGTACATTCTAAATAATCGAAAATTTTATCATTATCACATACTTGTTTAGATTTATCAAGAAATTGACGGAGATTTATAATATGTGGGTTAATAAAGGAAATATCATATGGGATAACTATACTAAGGTGACTATCAACTAAACTTAAGGAACCTATAGGGTCGAAGTAGATGCCAGAACTAGAAGGAAGTGACTTGATAAAGTCCTGGTGTGCGTTGTTCAATGTGCTGAAATAGAATGAACGAGGTTAGATAAATATATTACTGATTGATACTTTCTATAAGTAGTATTACTGCGATACAAGATCTCTGACTTCCGCTGGTTTCATTTCATCGAAGTGGTGCGTCACGTGACGTCTATTAATTAAGAGTGTGGCTGTATTATTATTATTTACCTTTATAATTTTATATGGCCCTTCCAAACAGGTGATAAGGCCTTTTGAGTCTCAGATGATTTTTAAGGTAGACGTAGTCACCATCCTTGTATCGTGGTGGTGATCTGGTGTGAGAATCATAATAGGATTTAGAAGATTCTTTGGATTTTAGTATGTTTTCTAGAGCTTGTTCTCTAGTATATTTGAGTTTATGTTGTAACATTCTTATGTAGTCCGAGTATGTTGCGCTAGGTTCGTTTTCGTATATAGAGTTGGGAATAAAAGGTTTGTGACCGAAGACTAGTTCGTAAGGAGTGAATTTCGTAGTAGAATGCGTTGTTGTGTTATATGTTAGCATAGCTGTATATACATAGGTAGGCCAGTTATCTTGGTTTTGATTAACAAATGATTTTAAATATTCCTTGAGAGTTGAATGACTTCGTTCAAGGGCTCCTTGTGTCTGAGGATTATAAGGCGATGACCAAAGTTGTTTAATCTTGTGAAACCGACACGTTGTTTTGAATAAGTCGGATGTGAAGTTGGTACCTTGATCGGTAAGAATAGACTTAGGAATTCCAAAGAGAGAAATAAAGTGGATAAGACAGTCACAAGATTCTTCGGCAGTTGTACTGCGTATAGGATAAGCAGTTGAATATTTCGTTAGGTCATCTTGTAAGGTTAGAATATATTTGAGTTTGGCGGTGCCGGATTCAGGTAAGGGTCCTACTATATCTAGTGCTACCCTTTGAAATGGTGATGTGGATGTAGTTGTGATTTCCATAGGGGCTTTGTTTAATTTTCTTAGTGCTTTATTTTCTTGACAAAGTTTACATTTCTTGACATAGTCGTCTATGTCGCTTCTCATGCCTTTCCAATAAAATTGTTCTCGAATTCTGTTATACATCCGTACACATCCCAAATGTCCAGATGCAGGGATATCGTGGTTTTCACGCAATATTTTAGGTCTTTCACTTAAGGTAGGATATATTATTTTATTTAGGTAAATATGAATTTGAATTTTGTATTATTAAAATATGAGTAAGAATATTGTAAATTTTAGTATATGAATGATGATCAAATGGATTTCTGTCGGAAATGGCAATCTCAGTTGTTTGTTCTGATTTCAAGATTTCGTCTCTTACTTGTTTGAGAGTATCGAAAATAGCAGGATAGGATGATTCATCAAAATGATGAACTTTAGTGAAGATGAGGTAAACCGTCTTATTTTCGTAATTAGTTTTAGAAATCGGTGTAATTCTTTTTCAGAGCTATAGATTTCATCAACGTTTTCGGAGAAGGGGATTATATCAGAAATATAGGGATTGGATTCGTCTAAGTCTATAGATGTAGGAATTAATATGATTTTGCAATTTGTTTTCAAAAGGTTTTCGTTATGTTCCTTTAGGATTGTATTGTTGCTTCCTTTATTCGGATTTGTTTTCAGAAATTGCGAGTAGTTGTCGTTGTTTAGATTTGGTTGCGTTTCTGGCGAAGGGATCTGGAGTGAGTCAAAGTCAAGGTTGAGGTCTGCGCTGTCAGGACTGAGGTCAAGATAAGGTAAGTTGGGTTCTAGGTCAAGCAGTTCTGGAGATAATGTCAGTTGTGCAGGATTCGGTGGATTAGTAGGTATAGTATTAGAATTAGTGTTAAGATCCTGGTTGAGCAGGTCTTCGTTTTCAAAGGAGAATGGAATAGGAGAAGGTAAGTCTAACAGAGGGTCTTGTAAGAGATTTTCAAGTTCAGGTCGATGTTTTGTTGGGGAGAGTCAGGAATTGTAGAAGGTTCATCTTGAATAGGGTTAACTGGAAATCGAGACAGAGCATCTGCATTCGTATTTATTTTTCCTTTCTTATGTATGATTTCATAGTCGATTCTTCTAATTTGAGTCGCCAGCGAATTAGTCTGGATCCAGGGTCTTTACAGTTGAAAAGCCATTGTAAGGGCTTGTGGTCTGTAACTATTGTGAATCGATTCCCATAAAGGTAGGGACGAAAGGCTTTAGTTCCAAAGACGATAGCTAAGCATTCTTTCTCAGTAACACTGTAGTTACATTCAGCTTTATTAAGGGTTCGTGACGCATATGCAATTGGACGGTCTTTTCCTATAGGACCTTGTGATAGAATAGCAGAAACAGCGAAGTTTGAGGCGTCACAAGTGAGGATGAAGGGTTTGGTAAAATCAGGGTAAGCAAGGACAGGTGACGTTACTAGTTTTTCTGTAACGTTTCGAAAGCAAGTTGCTGTTCGTTTTTCCAATTAAAAGGTGTATCCTTTTTCAGGAGAGAAGTTAGTGGTTTCGCTAGTTTGGAAAAGTCTGGAATAAAGCGTCTATAGTAAGTAGGAGATGAGTCCGAGAAAAGATTTATTGTCTTTGGGACATTTTGGTACGGGAAATTCCGTGATGGCTACGATCTTTTTTGGATCTGCTTGTACACCGTCTTTGTTAATGACGTGACCAAGATAAGCGACCTCTTTGCACAGAAATTCACACTTATCTGGTTGGAGTTTAAGGTTATAATCTCTGAGTCTATTGAACACACAGGATAAATTTTGGATATGACTTGGAAGGTTAGGTGAGTACACGACGATATCGTCTAAGTATACGAAGAAGCGTGAGCCTTGTAGTCCACATAGGCATGTATTCATGAGTTTCTGAAAAGTTGACGGGGCATTTTTTAGCCCAAACGGCATTCTCGTGAATTGGAAATGCCCTTGAGGTACGGAGAAAGCAGTTTTAGGGGCGTCTTGCTCAGATACTGGAATTTGATGGAAGCCTGAGGCTAAATCTAAAGTTGTGAAATATTGACTTTTCCCCAATTGATCTAGAATTTCTGTAATTTGTGGGATAGGATAAGTTTCTCCGATGGTAATGTCGTTGAGTTTTCTGTAATCTATAACGACTCTCCATTTTCGCTTTCCTGAAGCATCTAATTTTTTAGGCACGACCCAAATGGGTGATGACCAGGGTGAATTTGAAGGTATCACTATTTTTTGTTCCAACATCTTATTTAATTGATTTTCTACTTCCTTTTTGTGGCACTCAGGGAATGTATAGGATTTGGTTTGAATAGGAATGTCTGTGGTCGTTCTTATTTTATGTTCAGTGGCTTTAGTATAGGTAAGTTGTTCGTCTGGAAGGTGGAAGATGTCGGAGAAGTCTTTACAAATTTGTAGTAAGGCATTGGATTCCTCTTCATTGAGGTGAGATATTCTAAGTTGTTCGAGGACCTTTTTAGTTCGCGTAGTAGCGTTAGGTTGAGGCTTTGGTTCATCGTAATTAGGATAATTTTGACTATTTAAAGGTTCTATCGCTAGGTTAAGGTTAGATTGAAGGACGACGGATTTTCGGAAATGTTTACAACTGTAATGTTGACACGATTATTATCTTTTACTTTAACAATGCAATTTGCGATTAGTAACGAGGCAGAGATGTGTTGGTCTAGTATAACACCTTCTTTTATATTAGGATTATTTACAGTGCACTCAATAACGGTTTCCAAACGAGGCGGGATATTGTATAAAGGTTCAGTGAATTTTAATTTAATACAGTTCTCGTCTGTTTGCAGCACTCCTTGGTGATAGTCTATTTGACAACCTAGGTTCTTTAACAGATCGGTACCTATAATACCGTCATAACTGAGGCTAATATTTTTTACAACGTGGAGTTTGTGACTGTAAGGTTTGTTAGATTTTGAAATATTTGTAGTTTAAAACTCCCTAATGTTGAGGTTGTTTCACTTCCAGGGTCGATTCCTTAAGGAGTATTATTTCATCACTTAATTCCGGGATAGTGGTCATGGAATCTAATTTTAGGAGGCTTACGCAAGAACCAGTGTCAACTAGGAAGGACAGAGGTCTGTCGGCTACTGAAGTTTGGATAATGACATAAGGTAAGTACTTTTTCAGTATTCTTATTAATTTTATATAATTTCATATTATTTTTATTTTTCAGGTTTTGTAAGGAGCTGGAGAAGAATCGTCTGGATTTGGAACTGGGATGGAAGCAGTGGATTTAGAAGATTTAGTATAAGATTTTTGCGATAGAGTGGATTTGGTAGATTTAGTAATTAGATCTGTGGATTTAGTAGATTTGGTATGTGATGCAGAGGATTCAGTGGGTTTTTTAATTGATTTAGGAGATTCAGTGGAAACAGTGGATTTAGTAATTGATTTAGGAGATTCAGTGAAACAGTGGATTTAGTAATTGATTTAGGAGATTCAGTGGAAACAGTGGATTTAGTAATTGATTTAGGAGATTCAGTGGAAACAGTGGATTTAGTAATTGATTTAGGAGATTCAGTGGAAACAGTGGATTTAGTAATTGATTTAGGAGATTCGGTGAAACAGTGGGTTTGGTAAGTTTAGTAGTAATAGAGGCATCGTCTTTGAAATAGTAGGAATAATTTCCCGTGCGACGCATATCGGAAATTTTACTCGTTTAAATCGTTGCGATCAACTTCGTCGACGCCCTCTTCGTTATCTAGGTTTACGTTAAGGACCCTGCGCGTTGGGTTTGAATTAGGATTTTGGGCAAGGTTTGGTTGGCGACCGTAGGAGTTGGAAGCAGAGGGCTGATTTCTGCTATTGTTATATTGTCTTTTGCGACAATTTTCAATACTGTGTCCTATATTTTTACAATAACGACAGATCATGTCGTTGGTATTGATTGGTTTGGAATAGTCAGGACGATAATTGCGCGAAATTGGTTGAGATTCGCGGCGAGAGTTTGTATTTTTTGGTTTATCATTGTAAAGTTCACGTTCGGGTTTGACCTTCTTTGTATGCTGGAAATAATTTTTCTTCTTCTACCGCGAAACTTACAGCAGAGTTCAGTGAGTCAGGGTTACGACATCTGACTACTTGTGAGATGCGAGGATTGAGTCCTGTTATAAAAGTGTGAGAGAGAGATCCTGTATGGCAGCGACACGTCCTGCTAGTTCTGTTTTCTTTTGGTTGGTATAGAAATATTTATTTCCGTTAGTAATTTCGCTAGGCACGTTTCAATTTTAGTGCAAACTGATTAACTGTCTCGGTCGGGTTCTGTTTACAGTCTTGGAGCTCCGTGAGTAGGTGAGCATAATGTTTCCTCTCACCAAATTGTTGTTTAATGAAATCAATGAACTGTTCGAAAGAATCGAAGTCTTTAATACTACACGTGCTCTCGGCTTTGTCAACTAATTGACTTAGTATAAATTTGAACAGAATGGGTTTTGCGATTTTGTAGCAATTTCGAAAGCGCTTTGACAGTTAGTAATGAACGGATTTAATTTTTCTCGCGATCCGTCGAAGGGTTTGATGAACTTAAAAAGAATACTGAGTTCGATTTTTTCATCGATTTCTAATTTGGGGCCTTTAGAGCCGCTAGCGCCATCTTCAGATTTAGAAGTCATGGTTTAGTAACACAGAAAACAAAACAACAAAACAAAAAAACAACAAAACAAAAAAAACAAAAAAAAAAAAAGAATAAGAGTGATATACAAAAGGTCAGGTCCTCCTTATGCTAGCTTACTTATACACTATAGACGTTTGTAGGTGAGTCGCCGCAGCGTGTAGTCAAAACAAAGTCGAGCGCGAGTCTTATCAGCTCTAAGTTGGACGCGCAATGAGATAGTTTGGTATTCGCACAAGGGAATAGTAGGTTGTTTTTAATCACTCACAGGAACGTAGCTGCTATGATGATGATCAGCATCGTTTCCACAGATCACTGTGGACTGCGGACCGTGGAACAGTGGTTGCTGGAGACCTCCGTTTCAACGGAGGATGGAGAGATGATAATTAATGATTTTGTACAAACACTTTAGCACTTTGGCACTTTAGCACTTTGGCACTTCACTTTAGGAACGCTATTATGACGTAGTAAGTTCTTCGGAGCGTAGTTGGGTAGGGGATTTTCGTATCCCACCGCTGCCACCAAATATTATACGGGTTTCCTCGGTAGGGTTTTTAAAAAAAAGACTTTTAAATGAGCTGCACAAATAAACGTTTAATTACGAAATATGAACTAGAATTATGAACTAGAATTACGAACTGGCAGACACGAAAGCAAGAGATGGTAACGATTCGGCGTTTGAGATAGGACTGGCGCTCCCGAGGAGCGCTGGGCAGTAGTGTCCCTTAATGCTGACACGGCGGTTTTGATGAGACACTTACCTAATCACTTTAAGATGATTATTAAGCATTTTACTTAACATTGACAATCTATAACAGTACGTAGACGGATAACATCGTTCAAAGAACCGTGACCTTAGAACTTAACCCTTCCTCTGGATTCGCTACTGTACAACACTGAAACAAATATTATCACCTCAGTCCTAACTAGCAACCTGTCGTGAGCGGATTAATTATTAGGCCTCATTTATAAAGTGTTCAATAAAGTGCCCACCTCTAATTTTTTTAAACTAGGAGATTTTTTTCTATTTATATCGTAATATAAATAAAAATCTGCAGGTGTTTTCTTATTCTTTGTATGCGATTCGATGCAGTTAGTTCCTGTTGTTATTCCTGGCAAGACGCATATCAAATTCTAATTAAATTCCTCCGAAGAACTGCCAATTAAATTTGATAGTAATAATATGTTTGATTGATCCATATAATATAACAGTATTTAGAACTCGGAACATTCTTTATAATACCTGTAGCAAAAACGTGCACTTGGCAGCTCGACCGATGGAGCCATGAGGGCAATAATATATTATAAGAAATTATTCTGGAGGTTAACTGTTAAAAATAATAAGTGTGAGAGCGGATGTTCAACTTGTTCTCTTGCTTTCGCAATTAATCATTATCAGGAATAATACAGCGTACTGCACAATATGTATGTATAGAGTACACAAATACAGTCCTACCATAATGTAACATGTCCCCGTCGCAACCACACAGTAGTGTAACGTGAGGGACGTAATTACCTGATAAAACCAAAGTATGCAATACAACAGCAACACTACCCATCTCAATGTAACACAGGGCAGCCTCTCAGCAACATAATCTTCCTTGCCTATAAGTACTAGCAGAATTATTACAACGAACAGAACCACGATACTGTCATTCTACGAGTCTTAGTACTCGTTATGGAGGGTAGAGGTAAGGAGGACTATCTCTCTGCATGAAAAAGTGTCCGTCGAAATGCGTTAAATTAGGGTGGCGCTACAATAACAGGTAGGTAATTAAGCAGGGTGAAAAATTAATTTGGACTATTTAATAAGTTTTATAACAGTTCACACTAAAAAAATTCTAAACGTATTTGAAGTTCACAAAAATAAAATCACTCTCCACGTTTTCTCACAGCAGTTATTTTAAGGCTATATTTGAAAATAATATTTTTTTATATATTTTTGAAAAGAATCTTTATTGTTCATAGAACTATTATCGGTCCAGGGATTCTGGCAGAGAGAGAGGGCCTTTTCGGCTCCTATTTCAGCTGCTATCTGCCTCCTGTACCACTTCTGTGCTGCCCCACTAAGCTTAGCCTAAGGTAAGGTCTAGTGAACTTTTTCCTGTCCCTTCGCTGGTTCGTTTCCGATGGTAGTTCGGCTCGTTCCAGGTTGAGGCGTTGTGTTCCAGAGTGTTGGTGAGGCTATAACAGCCTCTTCCAAACCTGCAGAAAGTCGATCTTTTCCATCCATTTTGTTCCTAGGGAATTAGCTAGGGAAATAAACGTTCACCCCCGACAGAGCCCCGCATGCCGAGGGAAGGGCTAAAATTCTACCCCCGAATAGTCCTGGTTTCGGGTAGGCACCGTTTGCGACTGGACTCCCCCCCAGCAACGCATCCATCGGCACGGTACGCCTGATACCTTGGATTGGGTTTAGATAGGAAAAAGGGGGTGGAACACGAAGAAGAGGATCGTCTGAGTGTTTCTGTTCTATCTGTTTCCTGTTGAACCAGACCAAATGGCCAGGCCACATGAAGAAAGAACTCCTCAGATTTGCCCTGGTTATAATCACGACCTGTGCTCTCCCCAGAGCCATTCGCCAGACTGCTCGCCGGACAGGAGAGCAGAATAGGTGTTAAAAGTATAGTTGGCCCTAATTTCGTTACTTCTTGATATTCATGGATTCCTAGTAGTCGTGAGCGTAGTATTTCACTTCGTAACGTTCTTAGCTAATTAAATTAAATAGTGATACACAGATAATTATTTTTAATACTAAACCTAAGTTTTCTTCTAAATCTTACTGTACAAAACAATATTATTTTTGCTAATTTAAATTATTCAAATTATTTATTGTTGTGGAATTGTCACGGAGTTTATATATGTAGATGATGGACTCTTTTTCTCTTACTTGTTTTTTACCTTGTCCTTTCTTCATCTGTTTAAACTATGCAACATTTGAAATATAGTCTCTGAACTACCACTGCCTCATAAAATTGTATTTTGTACTATAAAACAATCTATTGGATATTCTCAATTATAGCAGATATAATGTTAGCTAGAAAGAAACCAAGTGACAAACATAAATAATAAATATATTTTGTTAAAAATGTATTTGGGTTATTGATAATGTGAATAAGCACACGAATTAATTCAATGTTTTTGGAACTATTTTTATGTTGAACCAAGACGGTTGCTTGCTATCTGCTATTTTAGAAAAATCATTAAAATTAATATTTGTCAGTATAGAACCAACAAATATTAATTAATTTTAACGATTTTTCTGAAGGTTTCAAAGGTTTCTTTACGTTTTGGTTCATCCACACGGCGCGCACAGTGTCTTCGTATTTGTGAATGAGAGTCAGTCGTGGAGTACTTGCACATCATATCAGAGGCGGCGGGCAGCGCGCGCAGCACAGGAAGGGCACAAACACTTTCAACCGTCTCTGTCATGTTATGCATCAGACACCGCGCCCATTTTATGCGACCTTGGGACAAGAATAAACGGTGCATGCTATTTGAGGATGTGGATTTATTTCTTAACTAATTAAAAATAAAGTTTGGTTTGAAAAACATTTCAGCGTTAACTACAAAATACTGCATTTCTCTCTAGTTTTAATAAATCACCACACGGATGCTGTGCTGTGGCCCACTACCTTTTTATTTTTTAACTTTATAATCACCACTGACACTGACAGGTGTTACGATTTTGTGATGAAGTGATGAAACATATAATTAAGTCAAAAAATAATGGTAACAAATACCTAATATATAGTCGTAAGGTAATAATATTTTTTTTTATTAACGGTTTAATCCCAGACACAGCCTTTCGAGTCATTTGAAGCCATTTTCCGTATCTTTACTCATGTGGTGGCGTCCGCTCCGAGCATGTAGAGAAGACTAATGCTCCTCCATGCCGTTTGATTCATTCTCTTTCTTCCTATCCCTCAGTTTTATTTTTTTGTATCAAAGTATTATATTTTTAGTAATAAATTTATTAGTAATAGTTTATAGTAATAAATATCCCAAAAATAATTGCTTCCATAAATTTTATATAATGTTCAACAATTTTAATAAGAAATTGTTGAACATAATATAAAATTAAAATTTATAAATAAAAAAAATAGAAATTTATAAATAATATAAAATTATACATCTCCCCGGCGGGGAATCGAACCCCGGTCTCCCGCGTGACAGGCGGGGATACTGACCACTATACTACCGAGGATTATATTAACGTTATTGAAAAACTTTATATTGTACTAACCTGCAACCGGTGAATAATTTCTCGGTAAAGGTGGATCATCTTTCTGGCGTTTAAACATTTTCAATATTTTATCCACTTCCTTTTCACAATACTGCAACACTGTTTCATACTTTTGACTCAATTTTGTGGTTAATTTTTTTTGACTAATCTAACAAAACAACGAAAGTTGCTTTACAAAATAGAAAAATAATATATGTTTAGTCTGTCTATCTCACTACCGTGAAACCTGGCAACTTTGCCATTTTTGGAAGGACTTAAAAGTTTAACACCAATTTTCCAACAAAAATGTACTGTCAGACTGGTCGTCAATGTTAAATGTGACATTATATTCTTCATAGATTTGGTATTTATTAATGATTTAAACAAATACTCACATTAAATAGACAAAATACTCAAAAATAGAAAATGGCAAATTTAAACTCACTTTGCCATCAGGGTTTATAATGAAAATAATAGGATTTGACTTCAAGGTTGAAGATAAGTTTACCTCATAATACTTATAATACATAACACCCAGTTATCATTTGCTTCTTTAATTGTGTTGCAAATAGCAAAGTTTACGCTTGTGGCAAAGTTGCCCTCTCATTTTTCAATTTTTCATACAAACTTGAAAATATGTCTCAGGGTTGTCAAAAATCCTTGATTACATACTTAACTTAATATTTTTATTTAAATCTTGTCACAATAATTTCTTAAGAAAAAATCTAAAATCTGTTTGATATAACAAAAATACTCTCGTCTAAAATTAAAAATAAAATTGGTGCAATAATAAGCTTTAATCAATTATAGTATAGAAAAAAAAAGCTAGGTACAATCCTTTTTAACAAGTGTTTGTTTTTTTTATTAGTCATCATCACCATTTTATTACGGGTCGTAATAAAATGATGTCAGGTCATAATTATTGTAATCAATTTAAATATTGTTTTCCCACAATAGAAAAACATTAATAATCATTAAAAATGACAATTAATGTTTTGCTTAATATCCATACACTAAGTTGAAATTATGAAAAATACTGAGTAGTAATAATATTATTAATACCCGACAATGCAGTAAAAATAATAGAGATTACTCTATTTTTTTCCTTTAGTTTTAATAAAGATGAATTGATTGACGACTCATTTGGTAAAATCGGTCTAATGGGCTGCTACGGTGAAACATCGATACAAACATAGAATGTCAAGTGCAGAACACTTTGTTTAAAAAATCGGTTAAAAATATAGGTTGAAAGTAACAACCCTTGGTTGTAACAAAACATGGCAAAGTAACCGTCACATCATGGCATCACTAGTATGGTAACTTTGCCAAGTTAGTTTTATAGACAAATATTAAGACCAACATTTTAAAAACAATATATTACATTTGATAACCATTAATATTACGTTACTACAAAGATATAGATACCTACTTTCAGTATTTCAAACAAAAAAAACTAAAGTTTTGGAGCACTCAACAAAGAGGTTATTTCGCCGGCACAATTCCGTGTTAAAATAAAATGCCAAAATTAACTCTCATGTTGCCATATCGAAAGCAATGCTGTCTGTCAATTAGTTATTGTATTTTCATCCAAAACATGGCTTATCTCGAAAAACGTTACGTTTTCCGTGTTAATCGTTATTTTGTACCAGTACACCCCTGATGGCAAAGTTACCATCCATTGGTAAAGTTGCCAAACCTGACTGTAGTTAATTAATTAATTTATGATGATTACGAAATAGTACTGACAAACTCTCACGCAAGACGACTCTGACGGGGATAGTGCACACAAACTCAATTGTGTGCACTATCCCCGTCACCACCAATTAGAGTACACCCCCCCAGCACCAACACCCCCAGCACATCCACTACCAAAACCACCACACTAGGAAAGACATACGACTCTCGATAATACGACACGTGTTTCGCTTCTACAAAAGGCATCCTCAAGTTAAGTAGACTTTGCAGTGGGCTGGCCGCTAAGCGAGCGGCGAGTTTTTTTTTTGCAGCCGGCTGCGTGGTTATGTGGGACTCACTGCGACTAACCTAACCTAAGTGCCTACCCACTAAACACCACCTGGGAACGGTTTTAGCCATAGTGGCCTTTCTACCGAAATTTGATGCGACCCCCTTAAGGGATAAGGGGGCGCAGGCGGCGAGTGGCCGATGAGAGACGCGCCTAACTAAGGCTTATTGAACATTAGAAGAAGGCTTGGCCTGAGACGCCAAGAGGCAAGCAAGAGGCTCGTCTGTTAAATGCAGGTACTTTTAATTTGGCCCATCTTCAATATGTCGTCAATTTGGTCGATAACTTCCGTTTAGAGCGTCCCGTGCCGACTCCGTCACTTACTCTTTCAGCATAAATATGCATTGTCACACACAAACCACCGAAGCATTCCTCTCTTAATCCTGGTCACAACATCTTGCAAACCACACTTGTTCTTATCACACAATTTCTCACCCTATCATTTAGAGTCACCCCTAACATATTTCTTAATGACCGCATTTCTACAACATTAATTTTACTCTCAAGCTTCTTCTGTCAAACTCAAACCCCACAACCATACATAAAGGTACGAACTAACACAGCATTTTTAACTGCCATACGACTTCCCGCAATAGAGCGAAGAGTCCCATTTATGCTGTGTCCTGTATTCACTCTTTGTTCTACCGTCACTGTTACAGACTATAGATTTCCCCATGGTTTCCCCGTGGATATTTGCTATAGTTGCCATGCTTGGCAAGCGGGTTCGCAACCGCAGTTTTTTTATTTTTAGTCGTTATTAGGAAGACTCTGCTGCCCATCTCCTGATTTGTTTCCCTCTTTCGCCTCTTACGACACCCCAAGGAATGATATGGGGTTGTGGATACTCTTATATCGCCACTACACTGTAACTCTTTATTCTAGCTGGTTGTTATATCTACCATCTCTTGATTTTATTGATTTTGTTCGTATACTTTTTATTTAAAAGAAGGGGCAAACGGGCATGCGCCTCACCTGATGGTAAGTGACTACTACCACCGATAAAGATATGCATAACAAAAGGAATTGCCGATGTGTTTCCGGCCTTATTTACTATTTTTATTACAAACAAAAAGGCTTGCAATTGTTCATGGGCGGCGGTAGCGGTAGTCACTTACCATCAGGTGAGCCGTATTCTCGTTTGCCCCCTCTCCTGTAAAAATATATATAATACTATTTTACACCTTATACTAGTTACTCGTCTTACCTTTTCAAACCTTGTTAAAAAATTGATTCCCACACACTAGCAAAATTAGCTTCAATAGTATTCCCAATAGATTCCTGCAATGCGCTCATTTTCCCTTCAAAAGCTTGGTAGTCTTTGTCGAAATTGTTGTTTCTGTAGTCTAGGTAATCGTACTGACAAGTTGTCACTGCCTTCTTCGCCTCATTGAACGTATGTATGGCTTCCTCCAGGTCTTTCAAAACATTAATGAAATTACGAGTATATCATAAGTAATTAAACTGAGATTACTGAAGAATATAACTTGATGTGAACTTTTTATGCCGAGGCGTGGATGTCGTAAGAGGCAACCTACAATTATGTAAAAAAAAAAGACTTACCATCGTTAGCCTATCAATGCGCCTGCTAAGCGTGAGAATTACAGCCAATCGTTCCAACAATGGGAGAGACCTGTAATTAGCATTGTACTATAGATGACGAAGAACAAAAACAAGACTGGTGGAGTAACATAAGAGGGGTTTAATGAAAAAATGTAAAATGTGGCGAACATTTTCACATTTTCTCACCGGCGTCAGAAAACTGGATAAAAGTTTAGAGTACTCAATTGCTACCCTAAGGTTAATAGTAATGCCAAAATATTTCGATAAATCTGGCAGATGTATGTTATTAACCATATTTAAAAAAATCAGGCCTGAAATACTCTGATTATAGACGTAGAACATAGTATAACCCCCACTCGAACGGGTTCCCGCCTTGTCGTGGGGGGGCTTAGTAGCCGTGGCTTGGTCACCCGCGGTGAACAAAGAGGAACCCTTTGGCTGGCCCGTGGTGTAGGGCCGGGCCGAAGTGGTCACTCCGAGTGGGCTTGGCGAGCCAACTTCGGATGTGTGTCGGTGGGCTGCGGCGAGAGGGTTGTCCTCTCCCCCTACCGCTGCAGCCGAGGAGGAGTCGCGGAGGAAGAGGAGTGTTGGTATGGGACCTTGCGGCATTAGTCATTGAATTGGCTCTTTCAAACTGTGCAGTCTTAATCGCTAAATTAAGTATTTAGGATGAGATGGGGTGACAAATTGGTACTTGAATTTTGGCGCAGCAAAAATGGAAAAAATATTAAAATAAAATTATAATTTGCGAAAAATAGTTTTATAATCTAATATTAGCAAGTGATAATATGGTGTTAATTCTGTTTGAAAAAAAGGAAAATTAATAAATTTTATAGCTCGCGTGCGAATCACGATTAAAATAATTATAGTACCTAGTACTTTTATAATGACAGCGAGTGACGCTAGTGGAATCTGAGGTGGATGCTATTTGAGTTTGAGGCAAACAAAACACTTGTGATGAGTGTTTTAAATACTAAAACCGACTACGCGATTATTATCAATAAACACGATATCGAATACGTTGATTTGAAAATTATCGAACGTTAGTGTTTATCTAAATGCATTAAAACTCAGGCGATAGTGTGTGTGGTTCGCGGATTGATACTCTTTTCGTTAAACGTAAAATTTAGTTTTTAAAAATTTCATCTTCGATTAGGACATGTGATATGACTGCAGTGCTAATGTGCATTATAGTTTATAGTATCGGCACATTTTAGCGACAGCCGTGAGAAAATGTTACCATGGCATCAAAAAGAAAAACTAGTTATTATGCACAAAGCTATGGGACCACAAGGAAACAGGTGAAAGTATTGGTATGGATGTTAATTTTAACAAGAACGTTAAATATTATTCTGCATTATCTATTATAAACATATCCCCGTAGGAAGTGTTATGAAAAATCGAAGTGTGTGGCTGCCTCTACATAACATGTAATATGGCGTCTCCAACCTTCAAACGATCGCGTACGTCAGGGTACAGAGACAGCATGTTTGCTAGATCGTAAAATTGGATGTAAAATGTGTACAATATGGGTATCTTATGTTTCTTCTTTGTATATCAGATCGCCTTGTATAATTGAACACAAAAATAATAATTCAAATATAAGAAAAATTGCAAGAATTAAAAAAAATTCTTTAATATTGCATTTCTTCCGTAAATTCACTAATGTTAAAAGTTATTCAAATAACGATAAAGAAATGTTCAATCCCTCGATATCTAACGTTTCTTTATCGTCGATGACAAGCTGTCAACAAAATTTACTCTCATCTTAAACATAAAAAAAAATTAATAAATGGGTCACACCGTTCGTTCGCGTAAATCGGACAGTACCGCGAAAAAAAAAATTATTTTTGGATATTTTACCGAACCGGTAAAGGCATTAGAATAAACCTTATTCTATTATATCTCAGGGCGCCTGAGTGGTAAAAATAAGTTGTGGTTTATATCAGCATTGCACTAGGTTGATTAATAAGTTTTCGGAATAGGACACTTATCAATGAGTTATAGAAATGAGTTCTATTTTTTTCTAATCTTAAATTCGTTAGTAGCAAAGGCCAGAAAAAACTAAATTAAAAACCACACCCAATTTTTTTTCAAACTTCGCATTTCGATCTTCGTGCGGTTATTAAATATTTCTACCTGATTTTTTTTTTTACAAAAGTGTTTTTGGAGAACTGCAGTCTACTTTGGCAGACAATGCTCCATCTTATTCTACAGTGGCATACTGGCGACACTGGCTCCGGGCGGCCAACAAAAGCCGTTACGCAAGAAAACGTTAAAAATTAGAAGAAATTGTAAGGTACTCGTAGATCGACGTGTAACCTTTCCGACCAATTGGTTATTTAGCTGAGATTCTAAAACTTTCGTTTGGGAAAATTCAGTTTAATTTAACTCATACCTTAAAATTCAATTAGGTTGCCGCGCGCTGTGTTCCTCGAATGTTAACAGACGCCCAAAAGAAAGGAAGAGTTGAGATTTCAAAGCTAAACTGAGCAATAATTAAAGAAGATCCAGATTCTTTTTGCGCTCGTTTCGTAACCGTATTTGAAACACGGGTACACCATTTTGACTCGGAGACGAAAAACCAAAGCAAGGTGTGGAAAAGACCGTCTTCTCCGCCAGCCAAGAGATTCAAGGTGTCGGCGTCCGCTGGAAAAATAATGGCCTCTGTCTTTTAGGATGCGTAAGGTATAGTAATGATCGACTATTTAAGTAAAGGAGAGACAAAAACCGGAGATTATTATGCATCATTAATCAAAAAGCTACGCGACGAACTGAAGAATGAACGTCGAGAAAAACTGCGTGCTGGCGTACTTTTTCATCATGATATTGCCCCTGCCCATCGATCTGATGTTGCAGGCGCTGCCATACGAACTGCTGGATTTCAGTTGATGCAGCACCGTATTCTCTGGACCTCCGATTGATTTTCACCTTATTACTTACCTGAAAAAGTACTTGCGTGAGGTGATGTGTGGGCCTTTTTCGAGTCCCAGGAGCAAGCCTTTTTATCCAAGCGAATTAACCAACTTGCAAAACGCTATTCAAGGTGTATTAGCTTAAAAGGCGATTAAGTTGAATAATAAATACAATTTACATATTATATTTATCCTAGAGTTTCATTGCATTTCCAAAAAAAATACACTTCAAGCCATCATTTAAATGATACAAGAGCAGCAAGCCGTCGGCGTTAAAGATCCCGCCAAAAACCATTTCATAGGTAAAGTACGCAGTTACGTAGGCTGTGCCTATACAGAATAGACCTCTAAGTAATCCTGTAGTCAACGCTTCATGAATACTGCGTTATTGCGTGGAGGGCATTTGTAGAGGCAGACAGAATTTTCAAACTTGTTGTTTCTCATACTCAAAGTTTAAGTTACAGCCTGTGTATGCGTGTTGGCGGACTTATAGCTGAATTTGTTGGTGTACATACCTAGAATGTTTATAGTTTTTTATTATTAATAATTAATTATAGAATTATGTTATAGTCTTCTTTTTATTTTTATACTAGCTGTTCACCGCGACTTCGTCCGCATGGAATTTATTACGATTGGATTTCATGGGTCTTAACTATTTGCGCAGAATCCTAATTCTTTTTCCAAAATATAAATAGGTTAACTTACTCCTTATAACATCAGCTATCTGCTAGTGAAAGTCCCGTCAAAATCGGTCCCGCTATTTCGGGGATTACCCGGAACAAACAGACAGACAAAAAATTTAAAAATTGTTTTTTTGTTATCAGTACCGTATATATACTTTCATATGCATTTAGTAAAAGTCCAAGGCTGAAAATAAGTCTTTTGAGACCATGGCCACGCCGACAGGCGGATTAGCGATGGCATTACCATATGTTTTACGTTTGCACTAAGTGAGATAGTTATACTGCATCAGTCGGAAGTCATAAGATCTTTCTGTCATTTCTTGTACTCGCCTCTTATGAGACCCATTGGGTGTTATGTGGTGATGGATTTTCTAACGCCACCACCTAACTGATTACGATACATATAATATTTTAAAGCACATACATATTTTTTTAGTGCAGACATACCTTTGGCCTATACTTAGGTATACTTACACCAATGTATTTACATGTAATTTAAATTCTATCACATTTTTGATTTAAGTCGAATTAAATTTAAACAATATGCCTATATATAACTACAATTAAAAAAAAACTAAAACTAGCCTACTTACATTAATATATATAAGCTTAGTATAGTTTTACATAAGTTTATTACGTAATTTGTACGACAGTCACAAACATTGTCTTAATATTATATAGCCTAATACAAAAAAGCAGAAGGTTTACATTTCGACTGTACATTTTTTAAAATGTATTATATTACACGATATATTATATTAATCGATATCTTGATCAATTGGGCCTACTTATGCAATAAGGAACCAACCCAAAAACCTACCAAATTTGAACTAAGTATGTAGGATGCTTCAAAAATGCACCTTCTATCATGTCTGTAAAGATCAAAGTGATATGACAATTATTTCTCGAGTTATCACTACCTACTTAAGGAACCAACTCTAAAAACTGCAGTTTATTATTAAGCAAAAGCGGTTCCATAGTTACGTAGTAAATATTCGAATTCACAATTCTTTGTTTTTGTTAAAAGATCCACGTGGCATGGTTCCGGCACCGCAGGTGGCGGCCATAGGCGGGGCGGATGTTCCTGCGCGCAGGGAACAGAGGCTCACCATCCTCCACGAGCTGAGGCCGGAGACTCTGCGTCAGCAGGCCAGGTGAGTTTATCCGCACCATCTTGTAAGGGCGCCCCACGATCTCTATTGAGAGTCTCCAGCACCCTCACGGGCCCGATCCCGCAGGACAGCCTCCCGGAGGCGGTCTTCGCCGCTCTGTATCCTCGTACAGCTCCGCCTCACGCGCATTCGGTGAACGGCGGAGCCTGCGATGCCTGGCGTACAGGTGCCGCGCGGCGACACACGCCTCGCGCAGAGACGTCAGCTCACGCGACCAATACACCTGACGCCGGGCACTTCCTGGCCGGACGCGGGCATTGCCACGTCACATATCTCGGAGCCCCTGGAACCACCCTGCCTCATCATTGACGTCGGCAGGCCTGTCCGGTGATGACACCCACCTGCACGATCGAGGCTTCCAGGAGGAGCTCCGGTCCAGCTGCTTCAGCGCCCAACGCGGACCACTAATGTGGGACTGGCGCGCCTCGAGGGCTGGGTGAGACGTCAAACCGGATGTACCGGTGGTCGGAGTAGGTCTCCACCCCTCCATGACCCGCCAGTCAATGGCACGCGGCGACAGAGCGGGGCTAGCGAACGAAATGTCCACCACCGACTCGCCCCGCATCCGCACACACGTGGGACAGAACCCCGATTTAGGACGACCAGGCCTGTCTCCAGAGCCCAGTCTTCCACCATCCTACCCGCACATCTGTACGACGAGAACCCCAAGCCAAGTTCTTGGCATTGAAGTCCTGAGGACAAGTACGGGGAGGTAGCTTCTGACGACGACTGCTCTCAGCTCTGGTGAGAGTTGTGAAACTCGAGAGAGATCGGTTCGGGGAGAAGTACCCCACAATGACGAATCCCGAACTGTGCCGCTACGCACCCTGACCCCTCCTGACACCTTCAAGGGTCGGGGTACCGGCAGCTGAAGAAATGATGGCCACTGAGCCGTTAAGGTCCGCCACCCAGTCCTCCCTGGCCAGACAAAATACGGCTCAGCGACCACAGCGATGTTAATCGACCACTGCGCCATGCTCTGGAGCAACAGATCCTGAGCGCAGGCGAGTGGTTGATATTCGCCTGGAGGAAGCTTAATGGGGCCATAGGCATTCCATTTCAGCTTCCTCCACGGGCGCCTTCTGCGGGCGTCGGTGTCGCGGCGGCGGCGGCAACGACAGCGACAGCGGCGGCGGCGGCAGTCGCGACCGCGGCGGTGGCCACAGAGGCGGTGGCGGAGAGGCCTCCTGACGCGGCCTGGCCTTGGCGGGTGGCACGCGCCCGTTTGCCCGGTGATCGGCTGTTCGCCGGTCGCCGCATGCATCACAGCGGCGTGACGCAGCAGGTCGCCGATATGTGTCCGGCTGACAGCAGCGGAAGCAAAGGCCACTGCGGTCAACCTCCGAGGCGCATTTCATGGATACGTGGTGCCCCACGAGACAGCGGTAGCACCTCAGAGGTCTGGGCTCCAGCAGCTTAACCTGCGCTGAGACCCAGCCCACCAGAAGCCTTCGGCCCTCCACTGGGTTTTGGCTGCCGTAACAGGGCAGCACACCGTGGCGCATGCATACCCTGTTGGTCCGCGTATGGCGCCTGACCTGATCTGGCCGGTAAAACCCCGGACCTGGCGACGCGGCCACCAACCTCCTCCGATATCGAGTCGTCCAGACCCATGATGCGCAGGTCTGCGCATCTGACGGCCCGACACCGCCTCGTCCGGTTCAGGGACGCCTGCTTCCAGCCAGAGCGTCCGCGGTCGCGCCACTGATCTCTGGGATCAGCATACGGGCCCCGTCTGGGTGACTTTGAGCTGGAGGCCCGGTGATCCTGAGCTCCCGAGATCGCCCTTTTCGCCTTCGCGAGCAGATCGCGGTAGGTAACGCCCTTCTTTTCCGCGTCCGGCTGTAGTGTAATCACTACAGCTGCGGTCTTCGGGGCGCGGAGCCTAGCCGCGATCTGCGCCCTGAACGCGCTGCGTCCTCTCTTTGGCCTTTTGGCTGCCTTCTTCCCTTTTTTGTCCCCACCACCTGCCAACCGGCTTCAGCCGCGGGAGGTGGTAAGCTGAGGGCGTGGCGGCGGCGGTAGCTGGCCGCTTGCCGCTGGCGCTGGCATATCTGCCGCAGGCACTGGGGCTGGCGCAGCCACCACCTGTGCTGCCGCTTTGCCCTTTTGCCTTCGCCTTGCTCTCCTTCCCGTTGCCGGCTTAGCTGAGCCGGTTCAGCCGGTACCGGCTTTGCCGGAGCCGGCTTTCAGGGGAGGAGGGCACCAGCCCGCCCGAAGGCTGGCTGGACGGCCCCGGCTTGATGCGGCAGCTGTGGCCGCCGCGTACGAGACCGTTGCCGGCCTCGCCGTCTTATTTGCCCCTAGGGGGCTGCAGGACGATGCCCCAGCACGGGAAACCGGTGTTGAAGGCAGCCAGCTCCTGCCGGACCAGGTTCAGAACCTGGTTCTCCATCGGCACAGGCTGGCTTGGGCGCTGCGTCTGGGCGCCGCGAGAGGCAGGCTCACGATAGCTGGCAGGTCTGCGCGGAGCTTCTCATTCTCTGAGAGTCTCCATGGACGTCAGGCGGCCACGTCCGCCCGCAGCCCGCTACCTCGTTTGCCTTAGGCTCGGCCCCAAAGTTGGCTCAGCAGCCATGATGGCGGAGGCCGCGGGAATGGTTTTAACTTGAGGGAGGCTCTTTGCTTGTGGGCCACGACCTTGATCGCGGCCTCCACCTCCTTTACGAATCTGGCCTTACGCCCACCTCGGAGCCGCCAGTCGCATCCGTCTCTTCGCCTGATACCCGAGCCGTATCGCCCGGTGGCGCCCTCCTGCATGCTTTGCCGCTTGTTCGGCCCTCTGATTGTCAGAGGGCCCCTCTGCCTCTAGCCCGCCCCGCCTGTTGGGGATTTTCCGCCGAAGCCTCTTCACCGGCTGACGACCCCGTCGCCATCCCGCCTGGACCGCTTGCGGAAGAACTTACTGGACCCGCGGTCCCAGGCTCCACGTGCAACGGAGCTCTGAGCCCCACGCTGCTCGATGCGGCGTCGGACTCTGTCCCGTATCATTCTCCTCTCCTCTATGTTGCCGTTGTCGGCGGTTTAGCTGTTTTGTTTTTTTCCATATTTGTACCCACGAGTATGGGAGTAATTCAAGGTCCACCTTACAGTGACCCTTACCAAGGCAGAAGAGGATTATTACCAGGGTCTGCAGGTACCTGGCGAGGAGCGCACTATCGACTGATTTGTTCGTAGAACCCGTCAGCCATCCATCCGCGGTGCGTCGCCGCTGAGATCTGGGGTAACTTTATAGAGGTTTTCCTCGCGGTCTGGGCGGTTGTAAGACCTCGGTCCCAATCAAAGCCGCGAGACATGATCCACGACACTTCGATACTGGGATTACGAGACCGGCGGTGACAGCAAAGGATGAATCCTTCACTGTCTGCCCGGCAGGTGGTGTACACTGAGCTCCGCTCCTCACCTCTGCTATGCTCTGCTGATCAGAGGGTCACGCAGTGAACGCCGTTGGTCCGGGACGGACCCACCCATGTCAGAATATTGCGGCAGTAACCTTCCCAAGGAGTAAGAATTCTTCATTTTCGAGGAAGATTACTGCCGCGCCTAGGGATGCACTGGCTAGTAGCTGCTCTTCCTCCAGACGTATCTAGAGGACCCGCACTACCAGGCACACGTGGAGGACTTGACTTCGCAACCCATCCTTCGATATCTAACGTTTCTTTATCGTCGATGACAAGCTGTCAACAAAATTTACTCTAATCTTAAACATAAAAAAAAATTAATAAATGGGTCACACCGTTCGTTCGCGTAAATCGGACAGTACCGCGAAAAAAAAAATTATTTTTGGATATTTTACCGAACCGGTAAAGGCATTAGAATAAACCTTATTCTATTATATCTCAGGGCGCCTGAGTGGTAAAAATAAGTTGTGGTTTATATCAGCATTGCACTAGGTTGATTAATAAGTTTTCGGAATAGGACACTTATCAATGAGTTATAGAAATGAGTTTTATTTTTTTCTAATCTTAAATTCGTTAGTAGCCAAGGCCAGAAAAAACTAAATTAAAAACCACACCCAATTTTTTTTCAAACTTCGCATTTCGATCTTCGTGCGGTTATTAAATATTTCTACCTGAATTTTTTTTCTACAAAAGTGTTTTTGGAGAACTGCAGTCTACTTTGGCAGACAATGCTCCATCTTATTCTACAGTGGCATACTGGCGACACTCATTCGGGGCCAACAAAAGCCGTTACGCAAGAAAACGTTAAAAATTAGAAGAAATTGTAAGGTACTCGTAGATCGACGTGTAACCTTTCCGACCAATTGGTTATTTAGCTGAGATTCTAAAACTTTCGTTTGGGAAAATTCAGTTTAATTTAACTCATACCTTAAAATTCAATTAGGTTGCCGCGCGCTGTGTTCCTCGAATGTTAACAGACGCCCAAAAGAAAGGAAGAGTTGACATTTCAAAGCTAAACTGAGCAATAATTAAAGAAGATCCAGATTCTTTTTGCGCTCGTTTCGTAACCGTATTTGAAACACGGGTACACCATTTTGACTCGGAGACGAAAAACCAAAGCAAGGTGTGGAAAAGACCGTCTTCTCCGCCAGCCAAGAGATTCAAGGTGTCGGCGTCCGCTGGAAAAATAATGGCCTTGTCTTTAGGATGCGTAAGGTAGTAATGATCGACTATTTAAGTAAAGGAGAGACAAAAACCGGAGATTATTATGCATCGTTAATCAAAAAGCTACTCGAAGAACTGAAGAATGAACGTCGAGAAAAACTGCGTGCTGGCGTGCTTGGCGTGATGAAAACATCATGATATTGCCCCTGCCCATCGATCTGATGTTGCAGGCGCTGCCATACGAACTGCTGGATTTCAGTTGATGCAGCACCGTATTCTCTGGACCTCCGATTGATTTTCACCTTATTACTTACCTGAAAAAGTACTTGCGTGAGGTGATGTGTGGGCCTTTTTCGAGTCCCAGGAGCAAGCCTTTTTATCCAAGCGAATTAACCAACTTGCAAAACGCTATTCAAGGTGTATTAGCTTAAAAGGCGATTAAGTTGAATAATAAATACAATTTACATATTATATTTATCCTAGAGTTTCATTGCATTTCCAAAAAAAAAATACACTTCAAGCCATCATTTAAATGATACAAGAGCAGCAAGCCGTCGGCGTTAAAGATCCCGCCAAAACCATTTCATAGGTAAACGCAGTTATGAGGCTGTGCCTATACAAAATAGACCTCTAAGTAATCCTGTAGTCAACGCTTCATGAATACTGCGTTATTGCGTGGAGGGCATTTGTAGAGGCAGACAGAATTTTCAAACTTGTTTCTCATACTCAAAGTTTAAGTTACAGCCTGTATGCGTGTTGGCGGACTTATAGCTGAATTTGTTGGTGTACATACCTAGAATGTTTATAGTTTTTATTATTAATAATTAATTATAGAGTTATGTTATAGTCTTTTTATTTTTATACTAGCTGTTCACCGCGACTTCGTCCGCATGGAATTTATTACGATTGGATTTCATGGGTCTTAACTATTTGCGCAGAATCCTAATTCTTTTTCCAAAATATAAATAGGTTAACTTACTCCTTATAACATCAGCTATCTGCTAGTGAAAATCCCGTCAAAATCGGTCCAGCTATTTCGGGGTTAGCCGGAACAAACAGACAGACAAAAAATTTAAAAATTGTTTTTTTGTTATCAGTACCGTATATATACTTTCATATGCATTTAGTAATAGTCCAAGGCTGAAAATAAGTCTTTTGAGACCATGGCCACGCCGACAGGCGGATTAGCGATGGCATTACCATATGTTTTACGTTTGCACTAAGTGAGATAGTTATACTGCATCAGTCGGAAGTCATAAGATCTTTCTGTCATTTCTTGTAGTCACCTCTTATGAGACCCATTGGGTGTTATGTGGTGATGGATTTTCTAACGCCACCACCTAACTGATTACGATACATATAATATTTTAAAGCACATACATATTTTTTTAGTGCAGACATACCTTTGGCCTATACTTAGGTATACTTACACCAATGTATTTACATGTAATTTAAATTCTATCACATTTTTGATTTAAGTCGAATTAAATTTAAACAATATGCCTATATATAACTATAATTTTAAAAAAAAACTAAAACTAGCCTACTTACATTAATATATATAAGCTTAGTATAGTTTAACATAAGTTTATTACGTAATTTGTACGACAGTCACAAACATTGTCTTAATATTATATAGCCTAATACAAAAAAGCAGAAGGTTTACATTTCGACTGTACATTTTTTTAAATGTATTATATTACACGATATAACCGATATCTTGATCAATTGGGCCTACTTATGCAATAAGGAACCAACCCAAAAACCTACCAAATTTGAACTAAGTATGTAGGATGCTTCAAAAATGCACCTTCTATCATGTCTGTAAAGATCAAAGTGATATGACAATTATTTCTCGAGTTATCACTACCTACTTAAGGAACCAACTCTAAAAACTGCAGTTTATTATTAAGCAAAAGCGGTTCCATGGTTACGTAGTAAAAATTCGAATTCACAATTCTTTGTTTTTGTTAAAAGATCCACGTGGCATGGTTGTAGTTTGCAAAATAAACTTAGAGTATTTTAAAGGGACCAAATCGCGTGGTTCTGGTTTGCAAAATAAACTTTGATTATTTTAAAGGAATCATGTCGCATGGTTTTAGTTTGCAAAATAAACTAAACGTATACAGCTAATTTTTTGTGCAGAACCATGGCACATGGCTCTGTTTTAATTAATTGCGTCTGCAACTAAGTAGAAACTAATGTAACGTGGTTCTTTTTGTTGAAATAGAAATGTCAAGTAATTGAATTTAAAAACGTTTGATTATGTGGGATTTATAAAAAAATATTACGGATTTTTACTGTATTTGAAATAATTTAATTTTTTAAACTTACCTGCTGTTCAGTACAAACTAAACATATAAAATAATTTAATAATTTATTACTAAATTAATATTTTGTAGGGTAACATTAAAGTGTAACTTTTTGTATTGATTTTCTCTGGCAACTTTTTCCTTCTTCTGTCAACCTAGCCAGCATATGGTTGCTCTGTCCACTAGATTAAAAGAAAAAACCAGAAATAAACAGTTTTCAAATGTTATTGCTCGTTTTTCTTATACACCTGCCTCTAACTCACCTATTAATATTAGAGCTATTGTCACTATGCCTGATAACTTAAAAGGTGAAGGAGCTACTTAAACTATTCTAAAAGAACCCGTATTAGCTGCGACATCAATGGTAATAAATCATGATATACTAACTGAGACAACGACCGAAAAAGTATAGAACCCCCTCCATATTCCTCACTTACTCTACGCCCACTTGTCACTAACAATATCAATGAAGGTGTGTGTAATAATTCAGAGGCACATTTTTCTGGCTAAGGGCTTTTCAAAACCAATCCAAAAGAATACGTACTACCTGCATCATCAACCCTTATATATAATGATTTACTTACTGAGACTGAGGCAGAAAAGAGTATCGAACCTCCACCATATTCTCCACTGACGCCACGCCCGTTTGTTACTAATAGTACAAAGGATATCATACTGAACGAAACGTTTCTAAATAATGTAAAAAAAAACGCTAAATTAACTTCTCAATTATTGCTTGGTCAAGAAAACTCTCTTCATGATGATTTCACCAAAACATCGGTTTCGCCTATCCCTCCTATGTCACCAGAGATAGCAAAATGTATGGCTTTTTAAGAGACTCCATGGCAATAGACAGCGTTGAAAAAACTACGGCACCTGATGAGAATATTTCTCCATTATATAGCAACGGTTCTGTGAAGGATCCTGATTATTTTGCTGATGATGACCTATCTAGTTCACGTGACGATTCCTCAAGGTTCAGTATCCTTAATCACAGGGATTACATATGCTGAAATGAACCAAAAACCCAAAGAAAATAATAATAAGGCGAAACATGTAGATCGAGAAACGTTTTCTGATAGCTGTAATACTGACGCAAATAGCAATAGAATTTCACATAGATCTGTCAATGTTAATTCAGTTGTTGATGAAAACATAGTTGCAACAGGATCCGAAACAGACACAGATATAGAGACTAATGCTATGGCTGAAAATAGCGAAAAAGGAACAGGTAAACCAAAAAAAGGAAGAAAAAGAGGTTATGGTGGACATTCAAGGGAAGAAAGGAAAAAAACGAAAATACTGTAACTTGTCCGTAAATTCGAAAAAAGAGTTAGTTAAACCTAAAAATTTTGTTCATTTCAAAATAAGTAGCTGCAAAAAATATGTTATGAAAATTTGCCAGTTGAAAAACGTCTGATTGCGTTTAATAAATTTTATTCTTTAGGGTCTTACAGTGCTCAAAATATGTCCTTGGTAGCATTGGTTCGTGAAAAACCTGTCAAACGTCATTATGTTTCAACAAATAAAAAAACAAATGTTAACAGAAAGAAGACATATTTTAGAGAGTACACACTAGAAGGTGTATCCGTTTGGACATGTTAGTCAAGACTTTACAAACTTCGACGAAGAGAATAAATACATCTCTTCAAAAAATGCGTTCTACAAATGAAATAACTGACAGAAGAGGTAGTAATGCTGGACACAATAAATCCTCTCCTGAAAGTGTACAATTTGTGATTGATTTGATAAAAAGTTGCCAACTTACATTTCTCATTATGGACGTGAGAAATGCCAAGGTGTTAAATACTTAAGAACAAATATGACATTATCCAAAATATACGATCTTTACTGCGAAGAAGCAGAAAAGTCAGGTGTTAAGATACTTTATCATTCGAAAGTAAACCGTATTTTTTTCACAAAATCTAATTTGCGTACTGCTCCCTTGAAAAAAGATACCTGTAATAAGTGCGACCTTTTTGAAAATAAAAAGCTTTTTGCGAAGGCACAATTTTTTTAAAATCTTTTAGGAAAAGGCACACCATGAAAAAGCAGCTCTTCTACAAGAACAACTTAAAAGTGACATGAATCTTGCCTCGGAAGACCCTATGGTACAGACACTTACCTTTGACCTCCAAAAGTCCCTGCCGTTGCCTCGCATACCTACAAACTTAATTTTAGGCACCCATACTGGCAGTAAAAATTAATGTCATTGCAATGTGTGGGTAGAAGGCGAGGCTGGGCGCGGAACACAATAAGTAGGCTTCTGTCTTATATAGCATATTTTACAAAGGATGGGAAACACCGTGAAGCGCTTAATCTTATGGTGCGACTCTTGTGGCGGGCAAAACCGCAACATAAAACTAGTTTTAATGTTAAAGGCTGCATTAAATGAACATCCATCTATAGAAGAAATCAAAATTCGATTTCTGGAATCAGGACATAGCTTTCTACTAAATGATTCTGACTTTGCGAAAATTTGATGGTTTTTGAAAAGTCAAAACAGGGTTCACACACCCAATGATTATATTAAAATAATGAAAAATTGCAAAAGAAACAATCCCTTAAAAGTACACAGAATGAAAACTTCAGATTTTTTATCTACCTCAATATTAGAAAAAAACACAACAAATAGAAAAAAGACCGTCGACGTAAAAAAGGTTTCATGGCTTTCAACTAAAGAAATAATGCTATGGAAAAATTTAATGAATTACATGTACATTAGAAGCAGCTTCGCTGAAGATTTTAATAAAATCAACATAAAAAAGAGTGTTCGAGGCAGGACAAGTTCTGAGATATCTAAGGAGGTCATGGAGCCTCTTTGGCCGAATAGAAAACCCATTTCTGACGCAAAGTTAAAGGACCTTAAAAGTATTTTGCATCTCATACCTCAAGACGCCCACGAATTTTATGTTAATTTTGTCGGAGATGACAAAATTGAGGACCTAGAAGGCTTTTCAGGCCATATATATTTCGAGCTAGAAGAAGAAGTTGAAGAAGTTCCTTAAAATCACTAAATGCTGAAAGGAACCAACCCACATAAGTGCATTTTTGCAGAAAGGAACCAGGTATATTTTTAAATAAAATAAAGACACTTTTTTTCAGAAGTTACGAAACTTTTTAAATAAACACATATAAGACGGCTTCATTCATCACACAGCAAAGTTCAGAGTTATTATGATAAATAGTTCGTTTTTTTTACACGATTTTATTTAAAACCTTATTTTCTCAAAACTATCATTGTGTGGGTTGGTTCCTTATTGCATATAGGTCCAATTGTGAACCGATTTTTATGATTTGTTTTTATTAAGTAGTTTATTTCAGGGGTGGTTCTATACAAATTTGGAGGAAAAAATAAACTCCCCATTCCTATAAGGGTGGAGAAATAGGGGATAAAGTTTTTAATGTAACTATTTAGACAACATTGAGATTGTGATATTCGTTAGTCCATTCAGAGGAGTTGAAAAGGCAGCTTTAACTTTTTATTACGAGGGTGGATTGAAAAGTACTCGGCCTAACCAAGAAAATAAACACATACTAAATCAGTAATATTTTTATTTTTCTACATAATCACCATCAAGTTCAATACACTTTGCCACCTCCCTTCCAAGCATTTAGACCGTTGAAAAATGATTCTTCCTTAGAGTCAAAATATGCGTCTACAGCTGCTTTGACCTCGTCGTTTGTCGAAAATCTTTGACCTCCCAAGTGCTTTTTTAGGTTAGGGAACAGAAAGAAGTCTGATGGTGCCAGATCAGGTGAATACGGCGGATGCGGTAACAGTTCAAAGCCACAGTTCAGCCATTGACTGTACTGACGTGTGAACACGGGCGTTATCTTGATGAAACAGGACTTTTCTTCTGAGCATTCCTCGACGTTTTCTTTTATTTCCTCTCGTAAACGACGTAGTAAAGTGCAGTAGTAATCAGAGCTTATAGTCTGACCCTTTCAAGATAATCAATCATAATCACACCTTTCGAGTCCCAGAATACTGAAGCCATCACCTTATTTGCCGACAAAATCGACTTAGCTTTTTTAGGGGTGGAACCAGGTCTTCTCCACTGTTTTGATTGTTGTTTTGTTTCGGTGTACAGTAATGAACCCATGTTTCGTCCATAAATAAATAAAAATCACCCAGATGGAAGCCCTCGGCAGGGGAGACCAAACGGCCGAGGGTTAGTTGGAAAGGGAAAGAAACCGGCAAACGATGCGGGCGGTATCGAGAAGCACCGCCTTCTGCATTTGAGCTTGGAGCGGTCCATCACGGAGTCCCAGTCGCCTCAGATGACCCGAGATGCTGACTGGGATTAACCCGTTCACAGAGACTACAGGTATAATTTCGGTCGGCAGTCGCCACCCCACATGTCGGTCACCTCGTGAGTCAGGTCCAGATATTTTGTTCGCTTGTCTGTTTCGGCTTTCACGAGGTTCTCGTCATACGGAATGGTAATGTTGACCAAAAATACCTTGACTGTGCCCGGTCCATCAGCACAATATAAAGCTTATTCGCAAGAATAGTCCTGTCTGTGATGATGGCCCGGTCCCAGTAGAGCCTGGCGTGGTCATTTTCGAGCACGGATTCCGGCAAGTACTTGTAACACGGCAATTTCCGGTCCACGAGACCGTATTTCAGAGCGAGCTCCTGGTGTAGAATTCTGGCTACTAAGTTGTGCCTTTTTTTTTTTTTTTTTTTGCGGATGGAAAATCATCTAATGACGCCTTTCGCTGTGGGTGGAGCGGAAGGAGTGTCAGACTTTACTGACTAAAACCATCCGTGTTCCTTCAGTGCCCTTACGTTCCGGAGCCGCGGTATCTCTTTCGAACAGCCCGCAGCCCCGGCAGGCGTCGGCCCTTGCGGGCCCCTTCACGCTGCTGACAGCTCTTTGAGGCGCGCGTGGAACAAAACGCGCCGTCGACACGGCCTGTCGTCGTTAGACGGACGGACGGCGAGCTACCCATTGCTCGCCGTCCACAGGTCCGCGCCTACGGTGGTCAGGGGCCACGACGTAGCCCCCGACGCCCGGGGCGTCTCCCGCGGCGGCCGGGAAGGAAAGCTGTTGCTCTTTCCTTCTCCCGCTCCGCCACCTCCTTCGCTAGCATCACTGCTTCGCAGAAGGTGGTGACGGCATCCCATTCCGTCTCGCTCGGACCATGGCTTCGACCAGGGCCGGACGCGAGGTCGCCGCCGCCTATCGCCGCTACGAGTACACGGCGGTGCTCCGCCCAAGCAGGGCACACCTCCACGGTGTGCTCCACCGTGTCCTCCGGTCGATCCTCGCAGTGGGAGCACCTGGCGTTTCCTCCGCCCGATTCGGTGCAGGAACCTCCCGAACACACCGTGTCCGGTGAGGACCTGCGTCAGGCGGAAGGTGAGGACACCGTGGCGTCTCTCAAGCCACTCCTCAAAGAGGGTCTTATCGCCGCTATAGTGGCGTGCGCAGCACGGGGTTGCGACAGTCGCTCTCTCCATGTCGCCATGAGATCATGCCGGAAGTCTGTCCGCTGCGCGACAACTTGCCGCGGCAGCGGGTTTCCCCGGCGTAGTGCCTCCGCGCGCCATTCGTGCAGGCGCGCGAGGACTATCGCCTCCAGATCCCATGGCGGCAATCCAGCAAGGAGGCTCGCCGCCTCGAGGAGATCGTTACTAAGTTGTGCCTGTGCAAGTACTAAGAGTTAGAAAACGCCGAATAACCGGAGATGACATGCCTAAGTGATTCACCGAGATGGCGACAAGCTCGACAGATCAGAGACTAAATCTAGTCCAGTTTAATCCTCAGAAGACACACAGATTGCGCGTTTACCGCTAAAAAGAACCCCTTTGTCGTATCACCTAAGTTTCCAGGCACTCCCCTTGTTGCCTCAGCCAGTATCGGAATCCTCGGCGTCGACATATCGAGTGACGTGCAGTTTCATAGTCACTTGGAAGAGAAGGCCAAATTGGCTTCTAAAAAGCTTGGCGTGCTCAGCAGAGCAAGACAGTACTTCATGCCGGCACACCGCCTGCAATATTACAAGGCGCAGGGTCGGCCTCACATGGAATACTGTTCCCATCTCTGGGCTGAGGCTCCCCAGTGCCAGCTCCTTCCACTTGACCGCATCCAGCGCAGAAGGCTCGGATCGTCAACGACTGAGTCCTTTCCGATCGGCTCGATTCACTGGCGCTGCGAAGATATGTTCCATCCTTTGCATTTTCTTTCGCATCTACCACGGGGAGTGCTCTGAGGAATTGTTCGGATTAATCCCAGCCGCCAAATTTCACCAACGCACATCGCGGCAAAATTCCTGATACCATCCACACCATCTGGATGCTTGGCGGTCCACCACTGTACGTTTCACTAGGAGTTTTCTTCCGCGTACGACCTCTCTGTGGAATAGCTTACAACCGGCGATTTTTCCGGACCGATACGACTTAGGGACCTTCAAGAAAAGAGCTTACTCCTTTCTAAAAGGCCGGCAACGCATCTGCAATTCCCCTGGTGTTGCAGTTGTTCATGGGCGGCGGTAGTCACTTACCATCAGGTGAGCCGTATGCTCGTTTGCCCCCTCTCCTATAAAAAAAAAAAAAGATGTCAACGGTGCCATCCCTTAGGATGTATTTCCGATAGAGACATTATTATATTATTATTATTCATTATTTTTTATCTCCCGTTTTGAGGGGTAAAGAAAGATATATTCAGCGGGTTTAACACCAAGCTAGAATGATATATCTTATGTTTATGTAAGCTATAAATAAATAAAAATATAAAAATATGTATGTTTATGGTGTTTTCTTACCTATCATAGGACATAAATTTACGCACAATCCTACAGGTATTTAAAATAACAGCTTTCTGCAATCCTATATATATATTGAAGAGTGTAACTGAAGTAATTTTAGACTATTGTGTAAGGATTTTGGTACAACTCCAGTAGCCGAAATGACAATAGGAACCACTTTTACAACTTTGGCGTGCCATTGGCTTTTTATTTCCATTGCCAAATCGAAGTAGTAGTAGTTTCTGTCTCAATAACCTGGTCCTGAATTACAAGCATAAATCCTTCTGTTTCAGGAAATAATTCACCACGTTTTAGCCAGGCGTTGGATGCTTCTTTGTCTATGTTTGCATCCATCAAGTCTAAACGGTGGCGCCCGTGAAGAGATTTTTGTTGCCATATCTGCAACTTCTCCTGGTTTGTCTTCTCGGTCAACTCTACATTACTTTCTGAAAGGTTAAGAGGAGTGAGTTTTTTGTCAGTTTTTACCATCGCCATATGTAATGAAGATTCTTGCGATTTTGAATGAAAAAATGCTCTCAGTGAAATTATTTGCTTGTTGTGTAAGTTCTGAATGTCTATGAGTCCTCTTCCTCCTTCTCTTTTGGGCAATGTCTGTCGCTGTATATATGAACGTGGATGGTGTTTTCTATATTTAGTCATAGTGGTGTTAATTAGGCGTTGTAATTTTCTAAGGACAATCTGTGACCATTTAATTATTCCAAAGGAATAGTTTAATACAGGTACCGCAAAGGTGTTAATGGATTTAATTGTGTTTCCTCAATTTTAAGCCTCGTGCTGTCTCTATCACTTCAAGTCAAAGTGACTGTGACACCACGAGACTTAACGACATCTAAAAAATTGAGTAGCGTTTGAGTATTTGGCCATAAGCCTATTTTACTTTTTCTTTACATTGCAGACAGGTCATGTGATATTATCAGTCACGTTTCTTATCAGTACACTTTCAGTCACGATATCACATTGTATTTATTGTTGACTAGCTATCCGCCCCGGCTTCGCACGGGTGACGGGATCTCGACAACAGCGCCACCTACCGGGTCCAATTGTGAGTCTAAACCATTCAGGGACCCACTCAAACACACACAAAAAATTTCATCAAAATCAGTCGAGTCATTTTCGAGTATTAGCAAGATTAACGGACAGCAATTGATTTTTATTTAAAGAGACTAGAAGACCAACCATTGACTTACATTTTTATGTCCCAATTTATGCACTAGCTACGGTTGTTTGAAGTAGCCAAACGCGCACGGAAACTGAAAACCGAGTGTTGTTATTTGTATATATTTCCAAGAAGTCATTGTTAAATCTCAAGTTCTATACGTCCGTAAGGAGAATGGAAACATTTTTGTATTTTAAATTTATAAGCGCGGGATGTGGCGCGAATGTTCTATGTGACAGCATTTTCGCTACATAATAAAAACATCACATGTTAACTAAATCTACATTAACACGACAGTTTAAAATGAGATTGAATAAAATATTAAATACACATTCAAATTCACGAAACACAATTAAAGCCATGAATACCTTTGCGGTACCTGTATTAAACTATTCCTTTGGAATAATTAAATGGTCACAGATTGACCTTAGAAAATTACAACGCCTAATTAACACCACTATGACTAAATATAGAAAACACCATCCACGTTCACGTATACGGCGACAGACATTGCCCAAAAGAGAAGGAGGAAGAGGACTCATAGACATTCATAACTTACACAACAAGCAAATAATTTCACTGAGAGCATTTTTTCATTCAAAATCGCAAGAATCTTCATTACATATGGCGATGGTAAAAACTGACAAAAAACTCACTCCTCTTAACCTTTCAGAAAGTAATGTAGAGTTGACCGAGAAGACAAACCAGGAGAAGTTGCAGATATGGCAACAAAATCTCTTCACGGGCGCCACCGTTTAGACTTGATGGATGCAAACATAGACGAAGAAGCATCCAACGTCTGGTAAAACGTGGTGAATTATTTCCTGAAACAGAAGGATTTATGCTTGTAATTCAGGACCAGGTTATTGAGACAGAAACCACTACTACTTCGATTTGGCAATGGAAATAAAAAGCCAATGGCACGCCAAAGTTGTAAAAGTGGTTCCTATTGTCATTTCGGCTACTGGAGTTGTACCAAAATCCTACACAATAGTCTAAAATTACTTCAGTTACACTCTTCAATATATATATAGGATTGCAGAAAGCTGTTATTTTAAATACCTGTAGGATTGTGCGTAAATTTATGTCCTATGATAGGTAAGAAAACACCATAAACATACATATTTTTATATTGTTATTTATTTATAGCTTACATAATCATAAGATATATCATTCTAGCTTGGTGTTAAGCCCGCTGAATATATCTTTCTTTACCCCTCAAAAAGTAAAATAGGCTTACGGCCAAATACTCAAACGCTACTCAATTTTTAAGATGTCCTTAAGTCTCGTGGTGTCACAGTCACTTTGACTTGAAGTGATAAAGACAGCACGAGGCTTAAAATTGAGTAGCGTTTGAGTATTTGGGCATTACAATCTTTAAACGTCCCACTGTAGGGCGCAATCTTCCTATTTCTGAAAACGTCTTAGGATTTGAAAAGAGTCCGTCGCGCTAGATCAATGCGTGTAAGATGTTTAGGTCTTTGCATAATGATTTCCTATATTTACGTTGAGTGAAACTACTTTTACGGATTTTATCGCGTTTAATTCTACTTATTTTTGATTCCCGACGTTTTCGGTGCTTTGCAGCACCCATGGTCACGGGGGACTGAAGTGATTGACGTCCCGATGTCAGAGTTAACTCGGAGTACCTTCTACCTTGCTTTTTTAATTTTTACTTTTGGTCCGATCTACGCAGAATGAACTTACTGTATCCTGAAGTCTTGCAGTGGTATGCTTGGGTTTAGTTTTAATTTTATTAATTACAGGATTCCAAGCAGGTGATAGTACACAGCCTCCTTCTTTATTGAAATTAGGATGATATTTAATTTCAATAGCCTCACGTATCATCCTTGGTTTGAATAGATGTTCTTTCGCAAGGATTTGTGGTCTATCAAATCTGATGTAATGGCGGGGGCCGTCCAGGATATGATAACAAACTGCGTGACTGCTGTGACGTGAAACACCAACGCTCCGGGAAGTCTGCAGTAGGTCTAGATTAATTTAGGTCTGACAGTTTTTAGAGGATTATGCTATCTGTCTGAAAGGCGGTAATAAATTTTTTTCAGAGCGCCAACATCGTATTACAATTAGTGATACGATGTGGACGAGAATAAGAATTACTGTAGTAAATAAAATAAAAAACATATAAAGATCGTCCCAGATTTTAAACAATTTTTTCATTTCAATTATATTACTGTGTGGTAGGGCTGGCTTTCTGTCTAGAAGTATAGAATAAATAAGAGTACTAACGTAACCTACTAGCAGTTTGGTACTCGAGTATTATAAACAGAATATAATATGAGAACGAAAGAACGTTTCTACAATACCTACGTGGGGTGATTTTTCGAAACCTATTTTTATTTGTATTCTATTCTCAATAAATCAACTTTAACTCTTGCTCAATGAATCAAATCAACCATTATGTGATTCAAAAGTTGTTTTATATATTCAATCGAATTTGTATGGAGAACGATAACCTAGTACGGTTTTCTATAGACACTAGTTGAAAAGAGCTTGTTCTGACTTGTTATTAGTTAACCTCTCGCCATCAATAGGCCATAAAGTGTAAAGGAAAACTAGGAATGAAATATGTGGCCCAGGATCGTGCCTTTGTGGCATTCCTGGAAGAGACCTATGTTCAGCAGAGTGGGCTGTAACTCTCAAACGGCACTTCGGCTTTGTCCAACTCCTCCACAGTCACTCTCATCGTTTCTCGCCATTATCGCAATAACAGGTAGTAAACTGAGGGACATGAGAGTGTTCTGATTGCCCTTTTCAGCAGCACCGGATCTGTAGTTTCCGTCTCTGGGGGCGTGAAGGGCCGGAGTACCGAAACACGTTTGGTATGGACATTTCCATAGATACTCGTTAGGTCCCTCAAGAAATTCGTTCCAGGATCGGACCGAGACCTGGCACTTATGAATGAACAATCTAATTGTAACGCTTTTGAAAAAATTCAGAAAAAATGTAAATTTAGTCATCTATGTCGTTTTCCAGTCGACCCTCTCCAATTCGTAATAGCGTACTTGCGTAGGCAAATCATTCTAGACCATTTTAAAGTTGTAGACGCATGTTGCACTTCAGATGTAGTTTATCCGACCTGAACTACATTGGAGACGTCTTGAGACATGCGTTCATTTCATTGCCGGTGTGCCTCGCTGGCACTGGCAGTGTCTTTGCGAGCAAAACGACAACAGCGCCCATCAGCCAGAGTCCTGCAGGCTACTGTTTAAGGCATCTACCGCGGGCATTGAAATGTCTACGCATATCTGTCTCGAGGGAGTATGGAGGGGCTATGTCAGATTTACTACCGACTAAAACCGCATGGCATTCCACGCATGGCGCCAGTCACTTCATGAAACTTTAGGCATTATAATTAAGATATAGTAAACACTCAAATATGGAATTTAATTTATATTTGACTACATTTGGAAACCACATTTTTTCCGCTATAAAAAGTATTTATATGTTATTTCTAGACCTGGATTATATCTTTACGAAATTTCATCAAAATGCGTTTAGCCATTTTTATGTGAAGGGGTAATTATACTCATAGAACTAGGCTAAGAGCTAAACAACTATCCCACAGGAACCGTGCATTTTTAGGGATAAAAAGTATCCTGTGTGTCGTTCTAAGACCGTCTTACCTTTTTGTTAATCTACACCTTCATACTTAATTTTATAATTACGCTTCAGATCACACTTTAATTTTTCCAGGATGAAAAGTAGCCTATATCACTCTCCAGTCCATAAACTATCTCTATGCAAAAATCATGTCAATTATGTAAGATTGTGCAACATGCCGTGCTTCGACTATATTAAAAGACTTAGCATTGACTTTACCTACAAAGGCCAACAGTGAGGTCCGAGATAATGGGCGAAAATGGTTTGCATTGAAAATATTGATGAAAGATTTGATTTAGTCATTTAGGCTTTATGTACGTAGCGAGGAAAAAGTGCAGTCTATTTACGCTCCACTGCTGGCCACAGTTTTTTTCTAATTTCTGAAAGGGTTATGAGGCAATGAGTTCGCCGCGCTGCTCCAGTGCATTGGTGGACTTCACAACATGTCCTCCACATATTTTATTGCTCAGACATGCAGGTTGCCTCATGACGTTTTCCTCCACTGTTGAGAGTTAAAATTAACAACACGCATTAACATGCTTTAGACGAGATTCAGTCACAAAAAGATACAAAAAGCAGACGAGTACGTCTAGACGATTGTACAGAGTGTGTCCAGACGATTGTACAGAGTGTTTCCAGACGATTGTACAGAGTGTACGATACAAACGCGCTGTGGTCGCATGCTTCTAGCGATATAAAAACATTTGCGCTTTGATAGACTCCTTAAGGAAGACAGTATTTAAATTGTATAATGTAGTGATTATAATATACTCTTTAATACGATACTCGGTCGAGACCATTATCTTGCTTACTCTGGCTTTATTACGGTTTTTGAATAATAAAAACCTAAAAGAACTTACTCTATTACATAACGTGATTCTTTCTACGCGCAAGTATCTATATGTATGTATGTATATAATATTTATGTGTATATGTGATATGTATGTATATAAATATGTAAATCATTAATTTTGTCTGTACTTCTAGTGTTTCGTCACAATCAAATAATATTATAATATAGGTTGTCTTAAAATTTTACGAGAATGCTTTAAGAGTAAAACCAGGGGCGGAGCCAAGATGAATGATGCGAGGCCACTGGCAACGAGAAAATATTTTCAATTAATTGTATTTTGATTTCCATTACAATCTGTCATAAGTCCACTGCTGAAAATAATCCTCTCACAACGGCCTGTATGTTTTACCTGGTCGTTCGGCCTCCATTTAATAAAAATTTCACTCCCTTACCAGAGGGCTGCCACTCGGGAACTTTTCTTCTCCATAGGTTGTCGCTTCTTAGAGCTATGGCCAGCCCATTGCGCATTTTTTACCGATATATTGAACGATGTCGGTAACTTTGGTTTCGCTGCGGATATATTCAATACGGATTCTGTTACGCAGAGTAACTCGGAGCACAGCCCTCTCCATAGCTTGCAATTCGACTCTAAGCTTTCTTATGCGTCCAAAAGTAAAAGATCATGAGATAATTTCTGTGTTCCTCATAAAAAAGACACCGAAAACACTCTGAGGCGATCTAAATTGTTTACATTATAGCGCCCATAATAAAATCATAAAAATTTAAATAAAGACAAAGTAAATAACTTACAAAATATGTATCCTTTCGCATGGTTTCCCATGGATGAAGCTATCAACGACTATATATATATATTTATTTATTTATTTATTTAAACTTTAATGCACAAAAGAAAAATCGTACATATGGCGGACTTAATGCCTTAAGGCATTCACATATGGGAGGTAGTGCAGCAAAAGTAAACTAATAATGAGAAAAAAAGGTAACGAAGTGCGAATAAACCAGAATATATATATATATATATATATATATATATATATATATATATATTTAAGTAGATTTATGTGTGTACGTCTGTATTAATATATATATATATATATATATATATATATATATACATTATATTATATACATATATATACATATATATCTGTGCCATGATAAATAAGGAAAATATGTGACGATAGAATCATTCTTTAGGAAAAAGCGTTGATTCACACTTGCAATGCTTTACTAAAATGTTCACGAACTTTGTTTGTAAAAAGAAACTTGTTGGAAGCTTTTTTAATGTCAAGAGGTATTTCGTTCCAGAGTCTTGTAGCCGTAAGAGCGAAAGAGTGGGACATTTAACCAGTACGGTGTAAAGGCGTTAGCAAATTTACATTATCCGAAGAACGGAGAAAACAATTATGAGTATCTCCTAGGTACTGAAATCTAGATTTCAAGTACTCAGGAGCACAAGGATCGTTCAGGATAGTGAAAAGAGTGCAGAGTATTCTAACATATCTGCGCTGACGGATAGGTAGCCAGTTAAGCTGATTACGAAAAGATGATACATGGTCATATTTACGAAGAACATAAATGCATCTGATGCAGTTATTGAGGGGACGATCCAATGTGTTAAGATGCTGTTGAGATAAGTCTGTGCAACACACATCTACATAGTCTATTATCCTCAGAATAAGAGATTGAACAAGCAAAACTTTTGTAGCGGTAGGAAGAAACATTTTCAGGCGATAAAGAGATCGCAATGTTGCAGTAACTTTGCGGCTTACTTCCTGGATCTGCTTGTTCCATGAAAGACAACTATCAACGTACAGACCGAGATTCTTGACATGTGGAGAGTATGGGATAGCATTGTTGTTGTACGAAATAAACGGCAAAGTAGAGATATCTAATTTGGATAAGTATCTAGAGCTACCTAAAATGATCGCTTGACTCTTAGAAGGATTCACGTTAATTATATTAGGTTATAGGTTATATTAAATCTATAAATACTATATTTTCTTATATAAAAAACTATACAAAAAACAAATACTGTCCGTTAGTCTCGCTAAAACTCGAAAACGGCTCAAACGATTTTTATAAAATATTTTATGCGTGTTTGAGTCTAATCTAAACCATCCAGGAAACCGGATGGTTTAGTACGCCAGTATATTCTCAGTCTATGGTTTAGATACACAATTGGACCCGGTAAGTGGCACTGTTGTCAAGATCCAGAAATCACCTGTGCGCTGCCGGGCGGATCACTAGTTCTTCAATAATAATTATGAGCACAGTTTCCCATCAACCCCCGTATAGGTGGGACATGAACACATCTTTTTCTGACGACTGTTAGAAACCTAACCGTTGGCAGACACGATATAGGTTAAACTGAGCATAAAATACTTAGAAGTCATGAAGTCTGCGTACACGACAGTTCGTAATGACTCTCGTACTTAATTTCTCTGAGAAATCAGCTGTAGTTCGTCATAAGGGCGTCTTCGTCTTTTTGAAAAACTAAATATTTTGTTCCACTTTTGCTTCTGTTTCACGCTTGTAGCGTAGTCCCAAGTGGAAGAGCAAAATTAAATAGCTGCTGAAGGACATTAGTATAGATTCTCCACTAACTTGCAAAAGCTCTGTAGTAATTCTATCGTCACCAGGTACCGTTACAGATGCCGCTTTTTAGATGCTGGGGAGCCATTCTAATCTCATTCTGATTGACATCCGGGATTTCATCAAGATAATGTCGAATGAGATTTGCATTTAATTTCACTCAAAGTATCTTGTCGCCAGCAATGTCGCTGACGCTGTTGGTCTTCAACTTAGATAATTAACAACAACTTCTAATTTATTTATAATTTTTTAGTACATCTAATTTATTTTTAAACTATATTTTTTTAAATTATAGTTTTTAAAAACTTATGTAATGAGCTCACCCTTAATAAGCGAAACTGTTTCATTTTAATAATTTTTTGTCTGTCACAACAGCCGCATGCTCGTTTGCCCCCTCTTCTATATAAAAAAATCCACATGCAATTCCGCTTCGCCAACTATACGAACTTTTTAGATGAATATAATACGTATATTCTGCAGCATAGCACCAGAAACAACTGCGATGAATTCTTAATTGTGCAAAACGAGGTGACCACTTCATAGTCATTATAACAGCCCTTCACAAGTCCACTGCTGAACATAGGCCTCCCCCAAGGATTGCCACAAAGCACGGTCCTGAGCCACCTGCCTCCATCGACTTCCTGCATGTCTTACCAGGTCGTCACTCCATCTAGTGGGGGGTCACCCTACACTTCGCCTACGAGGTTGCCACTCGAGAACCTTTTTCCCCATCGGTTGTCGGTTCTTCGAGCTATATGGCCGGCCCATTGCCACTTCAGCTTACTAATCCGTTGGGCTATGTCGGTCACTCTGGTTCTACTGCGGATATCCTCATTTCTAAGTTTATCACGCAAAGAAACCCCGAGCACAGCTCTCCATAGCTCGCTGAGCGACCTTGAGCTTCCTCATACGGCCAGCAGTGAAGGACCACGTCTCAGTTCCATAGGTCATCACTGGCAACACGCACTGGTTGTACAGTCTCGTTTTCAAGTTTTGAGGTATCCTGACGAGAAGATGTGTCGTAATTTCCCGAACACTGCCGAGCCGAGTTGAATCCGTCGGTTGACCTCTCGGTTGAAGTTGGACTTACCTAGTCGGACTATTTGTCCCAGGTAAACATACTCGTTAACACCTTCGAGCTTAGTGCTCCAACAACTACCGGCATAGGTGTGACATGGAAGTTATAAATGATCTTTGTTTTGTCCATGTTCATCTTAAGACCTATCCGTTGGGAGGCACTATTGAGGTCATTGAGCATAGTGCTTAGGTCCTCCAGCGATTCTGCCATAAGGACTATATCGTCGGCAAATCGAAGGTGAGTGATGTACTCGCCATTGATATTAATACCGTATCCTTTCCAGTCCAGTAGCTTGAAAACGTCTTCCAATGCAGCGGTGAAGAGCGTCGGGGATATAACGTCACCCTGTCTTACACCTCTCTGCAGTTGGATAGGTTTCGTACTCTAGTTTTGTACTCGGATAGCCATCGTAGCTCTACTGTACAAACACTTCAGCACATCGATATACCGACAGTCAACTTGGCACCGCTGAAGGGACTGCAGCATCGCCCAAATTTCGACGGAATCAAAGGCTTTCTCATAGTCCACATACGCAAGACATAGTGGCAAATTGTACTCCTCGGTCTTCTGTACAATTTGCCGAAGGGTATTTATGTGGTCTATGGTGGTAAAGTTTTTTCGGAAACCGGCTTGTTCGGGAGGCTGGAAGTCGTCGAGGAAAACAGCACGTAGAAGCGGCTCAGAAGGGAAATCGGTCTGTAGTTCTTCAAGAGAGCATTGTCGCCTTTCTTGAAGAACAAGACTACCGTACTTCTACAAGACCACCTCATTTCATAGTAGCCCGCGGTAATCTAACATCAGCAACCGTTGAAACTTGAGACAGCGTGAAGCAAATGGTATCGGGAAATTCCGCGCTAGATAGGTAGAAGACACTTCAATGCTGTAAAATGTTGTTATACCAAATTTTAAAGTAAAGTACAAATTTAGGACATATTGCTGGATACGTGTTCTTGGAGAGAGCCTAGTTATGAGTATATTATAATTGTTTTGACTTCCTTCATATTTTTCTGGAATGAAAATTCTTTGAAATTTCGGGGCGCGAGGCCGTACGCGGTCGCCTACATCGCCCACGCCTTCAGTACTATTAAAGTAAAGTACACTTTAATATGGTTTGCAACATTATTGATGCGGTCTATTTAGATCAGTAGACTTAATCGACCGAATGAATTATGAGTGATTTATTTATTTTTGAGACTGGTCGATCTTAAGTGATAGGAAAATTATCGTGAAATAACCATAGAAAATGGCAATGTTCGAAAGATTTGATAAATGTAAATAGTAAATTGGGTCTACTCGGTTCTGCATTTATCAAATCCATCACCAAATTTCGTTTAGTTGTTGATGTAACAAGCCGCTATAGAAATGGCAGGACGTTCTCATCCAGAGATTCGGGAAGTCTACTAAAGATGGCGGTACAATCTTCAATGCCAGATGTAAAATGCCAAGACCGGCGAATAAATGCATCCGGAAAGCGTAAAGTATGTGCTTTTGGGTAGTAATTGATGAATCTGGCTCTGGGTAGTAAAGGCATGGCGTTTACTCATGTTCGGCGGTGGACTATTAAGGGTAGATAGCCATTTGGTATACGTATAACATACGAAAAATAAATTCTCTTATAATCTGACAAATTTAGGTAATGATAAAATTGACGGACAACTAAATAATCAAATTATATTTTTTCTCCGGGGCACAAGTATTTGTATGGCCTACAAATAATTGTTCCGGGTCTGGATGTTTGTCCTTGTGCAATTTATGTTTCTAAACTGCCTCCACGGTACAGGAGAAAATCCTAACATTAAAAAAATTAAGTAACATTAAAAAAGAAGAAACATAAAAGAAGATACATACATATATAACTATTTCAGTACCAAAAAGTAAAGATTCGAATGATAATTCACGAAGACTAGTGATTATAACACCTATTTGAGACATGACCTATATTAGATATTTTTGCAAATTTTTACGTCTGTCTAAGAAATCAAAAACTATTTTAGGACAGGTCAAACAGATGATCTTAGATTTTTTTATAGAAGAGGTGGGCAAACGAACATGCGGCTCAACTGATAGTAAGTCACTACCACTGCCCAAGAACACAACTGCAACACCAAGGGAATTGCAGGTCCGGCCTAACTTTTATAAAAGAGTAGATGAGGGAAGGTCCTTAAGTCATGTCGTTGCGGAAAAACCGCTGGTGGTAGTCGATTCCACAAAGAAGTTGTGCGAGGAAGTTAGATTATCTACTCGAGTTGGTCGATTAATCCTAAAACATTGTATTTTTTTCAAGTCATTCGTCATTGTCAAGAGCTTCGTTTTTAGCGACGATGTATGTAGTGACGCGTTTGTTGAGGGAAAATCATTGAATTAATGAGTAGCAATGGGAAAAACATTTGCAAAGAACTTAACGTTAAATACAATTAGTGATAAATCATTATTATTAATACAGTCCGCCGCAAGTCCAAATGTCACAGTCAAAATATGTAGGCTTCTCACAACCACAAAAATCCGTCCTTAGCCACCTGTATCTCTTGACTTCCTAAACGTCTCACCAGGTCGACACTCCATTAGGTCCCCACCTCCTTTTACCGGCGCGAGGTTGCAACTCGAGAACATTTATTGATCAGTATGACAAATGTTATTTCTTTATTTTGTATACAATATTCGTTAAATTTTTTTTTAAATTTATTAATCACAAAAAATATACAAAGAATAGGCTTACATAGCTATTCGCCAAACTTTTACGTTTGATGGCGAGACACGCTCGATTTTCAACATAATATCTTCTAAGTATACTACTAATTTATTTATAATATTGATTACACACATTTATTAAGTATTTTTACACTATAATTATAACCAACACAGGCACTAATTAAAACCATGATATACTTCTGTTATAAATAAACTGCTACTCCATTGATAATTCATCAAGAAACAACTGTTTAAGTTTTGATTTCAACACATTTTACTGAGTTGCGGACTCCTCTCAAAAGTTCAAATTTATTAAATATCTTAGGTATTAGAAATTTTGATAATCTTTCCCTAATAATTATTCATTCTCGGTTTAACAAGCATTTTACATTTTACACTTTTGTAACATATTTATTATTAACATATCTTTTATAATCGTTACTATAGTAGTAACGTATGCCTATTAAGTATTCGATTTTTTTGTCTACAGGCAGTATTTTACAAATTGAAATAAGTTATTATAGTCCTGTCCACAATTATCTTTAACTTTTTGGTCACTAGGTACTTAATCAGCCTTATTTGTAAATTTGACATATTATTTCTTTGATTTCAGCAGTGCTCTACACAAATAGTAGGGGAGCCTAAGCGGGGATTTTGGAATTTACTCTAGCGCGGCGAAATTTCACAAGAGGGGAAAACTTGCACCCTGTTGAGTACTCCCACCATACCTGAGCCCTTTATAGAGTCGAGCGTCTAAGGCAGCCGATCAGATTAGTAAAAAAAGTCGATCGTTAGAAAAACTCGAGCGCGTCAGATTAAGGCAAGGTAAGTTAATTACATGCAGAAAAGTGTACATTTCAATAATCTGACAATTTGAGCGTGACATAAGAAAATGGGAGAGTCACAAAGTTGCAAAAAAAACGTTACCTGGACATTCTCGAGCGCGGTTAATTTTTTATTTTTAGAAAATTAGTCACGGATCACGGAAATAACATAATCTGACGATTTGCACAAGCCGAAGTAGCTAAAATCATCAATAAAGTGTAGTGCATGCAGCCGCTGAGAACTATGTATTTCCCACTTCGGGCCACTCTGCCTTTCTCACTCTTTCTCTATTCTCACTCTCTCGCACCGTTCCCATAGTACGTTCCGTCGCCATGATGCCATAACAGCTGATCACAACAAAGCGTGCATATACAACGTTCCGTACCTAAAATAATTTTTAGGGTTCCGTACCCAATGAGTAACCAACGGGACCCTATTACTAAGCCTCCGCTGTCCGTCCGTCCGTCTGTCTGTCAGCGGGCTGTATCTCATGATCCGTAATAGGTAGACAGTTGAAATTTTCACAGAATGTGTATTTCTGTTGCCGCTATAACAACAAATTAAAATTACAGGGGGCTCCCCTACTAGATGCGTGTTTTACGATGGTACGGAACTCTTCATGCGTGAGTCCCACTCGCACTTGGCCGGTTATTTATTATATTTTAAAAACGTTTTATGTCTTGTGAGGAAACACAAAAGATTTTAAGTAATTTCAGTAAGTTATACGTACCTACCGTGGTTTTAAAACGATTTTTATAACAAGACTTCTACTTTGTAAAATACAGCATAGAATGAACATTTTAGATCACTTATTTGTTTAGCAAAAACCTAAAGCTTTCATTATAAGGAAATAGCTTCGAAAATTCTGCATTGGATTTTTATATTTCGACTTTTGTTTTAAATTTATTACGTAAGTTTCATCATGGCTAAATTACAAAAATAAAAATTTGCTTTAATCATATAATAGTAAGGTGTATATATTATGACAAATGTGACACACATTTTCTTTCACACAATGTTCGCTAATTTATAAGCAAATAACGAGGTAATTGTATAGGATAGCAAGAGGCGTGACGGAGAACGACTAAGGGCGCTGCCGGGCAGGTACTTCACGATGGCGTCATATTATCTTTAAAAAAAAACTAATAAAATATAAATGTAAAGATACAGGATTTTTAGTACATTACAATCTTTAAATATTACGGGCTGTTTAATCAGACTTACCTTTAAGTTGAGAATTTCCGAATATAATTACCAGTTCTTTTAGAACTTCACAGTAAATACCCGCATTAAGTTTAGTAGCAAGCGGAACCCATTAATTTTTTTTCGGTTTATAATTTGCAATATAAGATTTTTGATTTTTTAAATTATTCATTTTATATTAGACTTTTTAGTATCCCGACACACTCTTATGAACTAAATTTCATATGATAGCACGAGGTCCGACACAAACATGGCCCATTTTTACGCTATCAAAAACTTTTTAAACCAATTTATTATTCCTAATTAAATTTAACCATACAACTTATATATATATATATATATATATATATATATATATTTGTAATTCCCTTTTAATTTCCTTTATTTTGCTATCCTACTGGATAGGTTTGATATTTTTTTTAATTAACGTGTTACTATTTTGCGCCAAAAATCCACCATTTGGTTTATTTTTTTCAAACAGCTATCTAAGAACACTTAGGTTTTTAAGACGAATAAAACGATACCTTAATTGTCGAAATCCATCCAGCCGTTAGGAAGATACGAGGTAATAAAGAAATTTACAAACATACATACAAGATACGCGCGAAAAAATAACCCTTGACATTGAGTTATATATGTACTACGTACTAGAGAAGCTATTCCAAACAAAAAATGTGCGCTACTCTATGTCTTCGCGCATGCGCGGGAGAAAGTAGAGTCGCGCATGCGCAGTTGATATAAGAGCGCATTGCGACTGCGCGGTCAGTTTTTGTCATCATAGATTATACGTAGGAAGAATGATCAGTATGTAATAATTGTTTATTCAGTATGCAATATTTATTTTGCATATGTGCTAATTTAATCTAATATTACATAATATTATGTCAGAATTACATTTTAATGATATTTTATTTAATGTTTTAAAAGGTAAATATGTAAAATATAAAAATATACATTTATTATCAAAGATCATTATTATTACTAGGCAATACGCAGCTGGTGAAAAAGTCAATGAATTTACGTAACGTAACGTACGAAAGTAATACTTTTCTAGCATTCTCTAACGTATTTATACGCAGCTGGTGAATAATAGTGTAAAATCAATGCATAAAATTTACGTAAAGGTGCATGCAGTGTATCTATACATCTATACAAATAAATAAAATTGAAAAGTCTGTTTGTAATGCCAAAATAACAGCTTTTTACTATATGCATATGAAAGTATACGGTACTTATAACAAAAACACAATTTTTAAGATTTTTGTCTGTCTGTCTTTCTGTCTGTCTGTCTTTCTGTCTGTCTGTCTTTCTGTCTGTCTGTCTGTCTGTTTGTTCCATCTAATCTCCGAAACGGGTGGACCGATTTTAACGGGACTTTCATTGGCAGATAGCTGATGTTATAAGGAATAACTTAGGTTACTTTTATTTTAGAAAAAGAATTAGGATTCCGCGTAAAAAAATTAAAACCCATGAAATCCAATCGTAATAAATTACACGCGGGCGAAGTCGCGGGGAACAGCTAGTAATAAATAATGCGTGCTCTGATTATTCTTTTTCATTAAAGATTTATGTAACTCCACAAACTCTGCTTTAGCCATTAAATCAATCTCAGCATTTAAGTTGAGACCGAATTTATGTTTTAAATTTTGTACAATTGATTTGTAAGAAGCACATTTTTTCTTTAGATAAATATTTTGTCTTTGTATTTTCTTAAATTTCGCAGTAAGTTTCTTTCTAGCTGCAGACTCCTTGCTACTAAATACAAACATAATATTACAACGTGCTCATATTTTATTATTTTTTATAATGACGTAGAATTATTGATTCCGTTACTAAGGTAATGCCGTAGAACTATATTTAAAACCTTAGGCTTCGTATACATCACTCGAATTAGGCTTAGGACACATCACTTGCGTAACTTATTTTTAAGTACAATTTTTCTCGGACTATGAAAAATTTAATTTGAACTGCTTACTGATTCAGACAACGGTTCTGATACCTACTTCCTGTTCACCACATTTTGTTGGCTGAAAAAAAGATACTAGTTATTTGGGAATCCTGTAAAAATTCTAGCGTTACAGTATTAAAAAAACCGCCATATTATACTAGTATGACTCGCGCGCCGAGGGTTCCGCCTCTCTTAAGTCCCGTAAATATACTGAACATTACAAAAATTCATTCGTCGTCTAATCACAAAATAATATAAAAATCCCAGCAATGTTATATAATAATATAATTACGTTATCGCATGGTACTGCAGATTTCTTTAAGTACACTCTTCCTGTTTTTGTGGTTTATTTGTCGTTTTCTTTTAAATGCACGGAACATAATATACTTGAATAATCTGACGGTAACCACGTTTTTTCGCTGCAATTTGTCTGAACTTTGATCCATGATTCTTTTGTTTCATGACACGGCCGAGGAAACCTTTAAATCCAAATAACAATAAAAATATTAATTTTAATGCATTAACATTTCCTACCGTGATTATATATTAATATTTTACTCTTCATTATTACTTAACATTATACGTCGATAGTGTCAAGTCTGCGCATAAAAATGTTTTATTCTTTGACATTCACGTATACGTTGCAGTTGATAAAATATATTTAAATTAAGCGTGTTTTAAAAATAATAATATGTTGAACTTACTGGTGAAAAGTCACTCCTTGACTTTTACTTATGTTTCTCGAGTTGTTTGAACATTAGCTCAATGCATACGAAGGCATATTCATTTAAAAAAAAATATTCACTCAAACGTCTCACGTTGCAGCTACCGGTGAGTTTGAGCGCGCGCGCTCTAACGCATGTTACAAACAATCAAGTTGAGGCGTCTCCTCTAGTACGTAGTACATTATAACTCAATGCCCTTGACAGTCGGGTAAAACCCTTCCTTGGCAGTCGGGTAAAAAGAACATGTGTGCAGTTTCACACGCGGTAGAAGTTAAACCTTCAGAAAAGGAGACAGATATTAGGTAACATTGTATACTGTATTCTATCTCATTCTTTCGCAGGCTAAATTCTATAGATGTATAATATTATGTTTGTCTCTTTCTAGTGTCGCTTTTCGTTTCGTTTAATCGTCTTTCAAATCACAAAGATTCGAAAGAAGTTTTCACTTCAAAAACGATTTATGAAATAAATAACGTTAAATGTTTTTTTATTGTTTATTATAAATGGAGATCGGAATAATCTTTTATTCGACAATAGTAAAATTAGGTATACTTTGTAATATTTTTTTTCTTTATCAGCCCGTAACTGTTCACTGCCGGACATTGATATCTTTTTCAGTAGGCGTCGCAGTAGCGCACATATTAAAATCATTAAAAAAATTAAATAAAGACAAAGTATATAACTATAAGTATGTAACTTGCTAAATAAGTACCCTTTCGCATGGTTTCCAATGGGTGAAGATATCAACGGTCTTTGTTATATTAAATTTGCAAACACCATATTTTTCTCCAACATTTGTTTCGGACATATTCTTCAACTAGCTGTTACCCGCGGGATAGTCACTGGGAAATGAACTATCCATTACTTTTTGAATTGAAAGAAAACTGAGATTTATAGATTTGTCAGAGATGCAGCCATTAAAAGAAACTGAGCAAAATTGATTCGTCAGCCTATTTAAATGTTTTGAAACGCAGCGTATAGGAAAGCATGAAAATAGCCTGTTTATTCCAAATGGAAATGGGATATTTTTTTAATTAAAGGAAACTGAGCATAATTATCCGTCAGGGATGCAGACTTTTGAAAAGAAACTGAGCTAAATTGATTCGTCAGAGATGCAGTTTTCTGAATTGAAAGGAAACTGAGCCAAATAAAAGATCCGTCAGAGATGCAGCCTTTTGAGTTGAAAGGAAACTGAGCTTAATAGGTCCGTCAGAGGTGCAGCATTTGGAATTGAAAAGAAACTGAGCTAAATAGGAAATTTTGAATTGAAAAGGAAGATCTGTGGGAATTTGATTAATTGATTGTGGGAATTTTGTAAAAAAAACTAACTGAACACTATTTTAAGACGCTACTGTATACAATGTTATATGTTTTTCCATTCAGGGAAAGAATGTGGAGATTCTGGGCATTTGACACACGCGAACATGCTACATACAGCTGACCATGAGAGAAGCACGGTTTTTCTAAGTTGACCCCCGCTACCTGTAACGTTTGCCCTTGCGCTTTATTAATTGTCATTGCAAAGTGAGCTTAATAGGGAACTGCAACCTTTTGAATTGAAAAGGAAGATCTGTGGGAATTATAGGGATCCGTGGTATAATAACATTTTCACCTTTTCCTACGCCTGTCAAAATTGTAGCACCGATTATGTTCCGTCCAAGATGTGTCACTCGCAGCCTTGTCCCGTTACATAACCGAGGAGCATCTAAATTTCGCATTAGCATGACTGGGACGCCTAATTTTAATTGACATAAGCTTCAGTGAGGGCACACCTGACAACTCTAGAGAATTTAGAAACTCTACGGGATATGAAGTGCTCTGTTCTGTGTCCATAACTGTGTCTACTGACAAATACTCTGTTATTTCTCCTGCTACTTCGCTTAATATATCTGAATTTATTTTGTTAACGCTCTCATTTTTTGGTGCAAGAATCGCCCTTTCACATAACCATTTGTCTTCATGCATGTTGTTCGTTAAATCTGAATAAACGCTCGCAATTAATTCGAAATGACTCTGTACTAAATTACAAAAATCTCTCGTCAATTTAACGCAGCCCTCAGCATCCGTTTCCAACCGCCCATCGCCAATTTTTAATAGTGTGTCAGCATAGTTTCCAGCATTGATATCATTATACAAATGCACTCTCATATTCGTAGTTAAACTGAATTTTGTCACCTTGTTCCATAAAATAGACGACTTGAGGCATGCTTTAATTTCATCTGCAGGTGTGCCCTTTTGAATGACAGGTAAAGTTTGGCGAAAGTCACCAGCCAGTAAAACCACCTTTCCTCCCATTACATCGGTATTGCTGCGCAAATCCTGGAGCGTTCGATTTAGTGCTTCTACAGCTATTTTATGCGACATTGTACTTTCGTCCCACACTAAAAGTTTGCATTGTCGTAACATTATACCTCGTGCACTATTTTTGCTAATGTTGCAGATCGGCGATTCTTCCTGGGCTAGATTTAGAGGGAGTTTTAAAACAGAATGTGTAGTGCGGCCCCCGCTTAGCAGCGTGGCGGCTATACCGGAGGAAGCTACGGCCACAGCAATGTTTTTATCTTTCCGTACTTGCGCTAATAATAAATTTAACAAAAATGTCTTCCCAGTTCCTCCAGGGGCATCTAAAAAGAAAAGTGCACCATTTCCAGATACAATTTGTCCTAATACTTTGTCAAAACTCGTTTTGTTCGGGAAGCAAGCGGGGTACAAATTCGGCTACTTGCTGCTGCAAAGCTGGTATATCGTAGTTTGTTTCACGTATAATTTCATCACTTAGTTCATTTTCGGTTGTTCGCTGAGGGCTTATCATTCCAAAGTCGCTTAATTTTTTGCCTACCATTGCCATTACTTTATCTTCAATTTTTCCAAATGCTTCATTATAAATGTGTTAATTGTATGTCATGTTCGCGTGTGTCTGCTGTAACCTCGCAAAATATCTTCCGCCATGTACTTTTATATTTGTCCCACAATTTATGTGCATTAGATAGCCCGCAAGATGATATGAGAATTGCATAAAGATCCCTAATTTTGGCTGGTGACTGGCACTGCACAGCTTCCTCCATGGTTTCATCCCAGTGATTATCGTTTTCTAAAAGATGCAGAGCTTCACATGCTTCTCTATAAGTTGCGCATTCCTGACCGTTGACAGTTTTAAGGCCTTTATATCCTGTAGGACCCCGAACATGGTGCAGCAGCAATCGTAAACAGAAACATTCAAAATTAGTTACATGGACGGTATACACACGACCAAGGGCATCTGATGACTTTACACCGGGCCAATTTGCAACAGGCGCGCCTTGAATACGGCGTTTCCACTCCTTCCTAGATGTGTTCCAAGTATAATAGCGGGGGACTTCAGAATATAACAACGTTTTTGCAAAGGGGTCGGTTTGATAAAGTTGAAAGAAGGCTGTTAGTGTAGTTTTTGGCGGTGATGCAATTCTTTCTTGGAAATTTCTTTCGGTGAAATATACACGCTCTCCATTTTCTAAGTGCACAAGCAAAGTGAGTAACTGTTGGGTGCCTTTCGTGTAAAGGGAAGCCAAGGAGACGCCACGCTGCCTCGTTACTGCTGACATAACGCCCTGCTTGAAAGGTCTGTACTTCATTAACGGGATTTGCCTCACCTTCACTCTTGAGATTAAATATTGCTTGGTCGCTTCCTTTATTTATGTACTTACAGATATACTTGATTGCGCGGACAGAGCTACATGCTTCTACATTAATGTGGGCATTAAACATTTTACATAGAATGGGCGAATACGGGACAATCCAGCTGTTATCTAAGGTTTCGAACGCTCCAGAGCGAGATTTGATTGTAACTTTCCTGCCACCATCTTCGGGAGCTCTGCGTCTGTATAAAGGGTAGCCATTGTCATTGTGCACTGTTTCTTTTAATAGCTGTTTAGGGAATTTCTTTGTACATTTTCCTTCTTTCATACATGGCGATATTGAATTTCGTGCTCCACATGGACCGTGAACCATATTTCGGACGATGGTATCATACAATTCTTTATCTCGCTCAGGATCCGAAATCTCGGCGCTTATTATGTCGTCTATTTGGCTGGGCCGCAACTTCTCTTTACGCCATATTAGAATGTGGGCACGCGGTAATCCTCTTTTTTGCCATTCAATTGAATACATGAAGCACTGCAAATTTTCCCTTTGTTAATTACATACATTAATTTTTGTACTTTTAATCTAAATACTCTAGCAACTAAATCGTGTCTGTCAGTACTTTTTTGGCCCGGCATTAGCTCCTCGGTTATTTCTTTCCATGTGGGATTGCAAGTAAAAGTAACAAAAAGATCAGGTCTTCCGTAAGTTCGTACATAGGCGAATGCGTCTTGTGTGTACTCATGTAGGTAGCGGGGACTGTTAACGAATGATGAGGGCAGAATTACCATTTTACCTAAATCTCTGGGGTTTACATTGGCGTCGCTAGAAACTGCATCTTGTAAATGTATATAATTCTCAACGCGCAGCTTTTTTTTGATTTAAAGATATATAACGGAGACGTTCATTTTCTACCTTCACATACATGTCAACACAACAAATTGATGAAATAATTGTCTACACCGGGCTAAGAGGTTAAAATCATTTTCTCGCAATATCATATGATACGCATAAAATCCATACATGATACTTTTTGTTCGAGTAGGCCTTTGTGACCGGGTTAATGAGTGGAATTTGAAAATGATAACCCTCTTGTCCTTTGCAATAAATCAATGGGTATTGCAGAGCGTCATAAAATTTGTGTGTATCGGCTACCCGTTGCAACGTATCATCACGTGCTCGCAAGACAATGTCTCGTGAAGAAAATTGATCACCACTAATTACGGCTGCTATTTCGTTTATCAAAGGTGCATTGTAGCGCCTTTCATGCTCTCCTCGAGAGGTCCGATCTGCGTGAATGACGACTTTATAATCCTCTTCAGGTAGGTTTTCTAAAGCAGTTTTAAATGTTTTGACTAAAATGTTACGTTCATGCAAGAATCTTTGAATTTTGAACACTGTGTCTCTCTCAACTCCCTGGATAAATTGGCAGCGACGGTCTACCTCAATTTCTTCGTCACCCATAAAAAATACTTGTAAAAGATTTATGCTGTTCGTTTTCAGCTGGAAAAAGTGAACCTATTCTATGATAAATTTGCCTTGCACCGTAAATGTAGGCAAAATCCCGGCATTATTATTTCGGTCAACTCCGAAGGACGTCATTTGAAAGCATGAGTTATATTTCCGAATCCTGTTTAAAAGCGCCGTGACTCATTAGCATCATATAAAAAGAGAGTTTTCAAAGGTTCTTCTGGTTCCCCAAGTAACGGAAGAGACACTTTGCCATTGGAACAGCACATGCCTGCGGTCTCATCTTTCCATTTTAAAGCGCTGCAAAATCGACACGCCTTGTCCATCAGTCCGATAACAACTAACCTGTGATTTTTATAATCAATCAACGGATCATAATTGAATGCTGCGTCATTAAAAACCGACCAATTGTTTCTTTGAAAATTTTGTCGACGTTCAGCTTGGAGCTGTGCATTTGCATCTCTTCGCGCCTGTGTCTGTTCTGGTGTTTCAGATGCCCTTATAGTAGATTGACGTTCAGCTTGCTCAATGAGTCTGTGTTGGGTTTCATCAGGTGTTTCCGCGGCTCTTAAGGCGGCCTGACGTTCCGCTTGTTCGAATAGCCTTTGCTGACTTTGAGCAGGTGTTTCAGTAGCTCTTAAAATAGATTGACGCTCTGCTTGTTCAAGACGCCTTTGCTGACTTTGATCAGGTATTTCAGTAGCTCTTAAAGTAGCTTGACGCTCTGCCTGTTCAAGACGCCTTTGCTGACTTTGAGCAGGTGTTTCAGTAGCTCTTAAAGTAGCTTGACGCTTTGCCTGTTCAAGACGCCTTCGCTGACTTTGAGAAGGTGTTTCAGAAGCTCTTAAAGTAGCTTGATGCTCTGCCTGTTCAAGACGCCTTTCCTGACTTTGAGAAGGTGTTTCGGAAGCTCTTAAAGCAGCCTGACGCTCTGTCTGTTCAAGACGCCTTTGCTGACGTTGAGAAGGTGTCTCAGATGCTCTAAAAGCAGCCTGACGCTCTGCTTGTTCTTGCCTTCTCAGTTCAGCATCTTCTAAAGATTCTAGCGATCGAGCTAATCTTTTCGCTTGTCTTTGAGAAGATACTCTTGAAAGGCTGGACTTACGTTTGCGAGGCATTATGAAGTAAGAAAAAACCTATTTATAAAAAAACGTTAAAATACCTAAAAGGAATTAAATTTCCTTTTAAATATTTTTTTAAAAGCAAATCCAAAATATCTAAAAGGAATAACTATTCCTTTAAAATATTTTTTAAAATCAAAACAACAAAACTAATTCAAGATCAACACGAATCCGAAAACGACAGCCAAAAAAAATCGAATCAACTTAAACCAAATCACAAAACAAATCGCAGAAAACCGAAATCGAAAGCAGTAGTCAATATAAATATAACTAACGAAAAAAGAAGTAAGTGTATAGGTACCGTATACACTATCTATACTATTAATATTCCTTTGAAATATTGTTAAACAACCTAAAACAACGAAAACCAATTCACGATTCTAAATAAACAAAATTCAAAATCAAAGCCAGAGTCTAAATATGTATAAAGGAATACCAACCAAATCAACAAAACCGATCCAAGAAAATACACAAATCCGAAAATGAAAGCCAATATAAATCCATTCAACCTTAACCAAATCACAAAGCAAATAACAAACAACCGAAATCGAAAGCAGGTAGTCGAATAAGCTACGAAATAGAAACAATTTAAGCGTATAGGTACCGTATGCACTATAAGTTGACGCGCGGCTCAACGGAGGGAGTTAAGTACATGTCATAAAAAATTCGTTACCGCGATTTAAAAACCTAGTAACGACATCTCATCATATGTATACGTTAGTTAATAAGAACTATCAAAAAATTTTTCTTATAATTTTGCACAATTTTTCTTATTGTAATACCGATTCATTCCTAACCACATATAAGAACTGTATTCATTTCCGTTCAATAAATATTACTAAGGCTTATTAATAAGGCTTACTAAGAACTGTTTCTACCATTGTTAAGTAATAGTTAAGGGTGAAAGCGTGACAGGTGGTGATAGTATTTCTTATCCATACTTATAATCACGCCTGTAACCCTTGCGGGGTAGGCAGAGCATCAACGGATTACTTAATATCGTCTGCGAGGTTATTGCCTATTCTGTGAATTACGATGCACTAAAACGTTTGAAGAAAATCAGCTGGTGAATTTTATGTTTTTTATCGCTCTCTTCCCGGTCCTGCGTGGAAAAATACAGATCCATACATTTTTTATCTTAATTTTGGTAAAAACACATAATAATCCAGATATTCTGACCTTCTGTGTTCGTCCATCGTACCGTCGTCCGTCTTGTAGAATCACGGTGGCGCCACCTAGCTGAATTTAATTTTGCAACATATTCGATTTTCCACGGAATGATATGTTTTCCGCTGAAAAAGTAGCCTATGTCACTCTACAGCCACCGAAATATCCCCATACAAATAATCATGCCATGCCGACGCTCTGTTGCGACGTGAAAGAAGGACAAACTTGTGCAACATATTCGATTTTCCCACGGGAATGAGATGTTTTTCCGCGGAAAAAAGTAGCCTATGTCACTCTACAGCCACCGAACTATCCCCATACAAAAAATCATGCCATGCCGACGCTCTGTTGCGACGTGAAAGAAGGACAAACAAACAAACAAACAAACAAACAAACACACTTTCGCATTTATAATATTAGTATGGATAATTGTGAGCGTAGTTTCTCAATAACTCTCGAAAAGGTGTGAGATGAACGTATCTTTTTCATGTCATGACAATGCAAGAATATGATAAAAAACGTGGTATAAAATTAAAAATAATTTAAGTTTGTCTTTCACGAGATCCACAAGCGTGAAGCAGATGGAATAGAAAATTCCACGCTAAATAGGTAGTAGACACTTCATTGCCAGCAAATGTTACTTTACCATAAATTTAGGACGTGTTGTTGGATGCGTGTTAATTACAGAGGGCATAGATAAGAGTACCTTATAGATGTCTTGACTTTTTACGGTTCTTAACTTAATATTTTTCTGGAATGAAAATTATTTGAACTTTCGGGGTACGAGGCCGTAGGCGGTCGGCCACACCTTGCATAGCAGTCAAGCACTGGCTTATAAATAAAGTTTTATTTTAAGCACGTGTAAATTTATGCATTTACGAGTATGCGAGGCGCAATAGGTTGGTTGGACTTTAATTCTATTATTCTTAAAGTATTGCATCAAACCGCACACTCAAACGACGCCTTCTCTTAGCTCATTGAAATCTTTTTTCTATATTATAGCGTACGCGAGGGCAATGTGGTCGTCCGGTTAATATGGTCACTTTCTTATAACTCAAAAACTACAGCCTTGTTTGCATAGATAGCTCTGTGATGCGATAATATGATCATTAACTGTTTTTTGAGTTGATGTTTCGTAGTGTTTCTTATTATTGCCAAAGCTTGTTAGCTATTTTTTAATGTATTAGTTATAATATACGACTATGTGTTTTTGTCTCTGTCCTCCTCCTAGCTTTGGTTTCATAGGGCGGCAAAGCTTAAAGTGACCATATTACTCTCACGTACCTATTTTATTTAATAATGAGTTATAAATTATTAAATAAAATAGGTACATATTTAACATACACATAAATACTCATGCCTGTCACCAAGAAGGGTAGGCAGAGACTTCGGACTTTCATTTGGCACGATCCTGACTCACCTTTCTCGCCTCTTTTACATCCATATACTTAAGCATACAGGCTTGTCGGTTAAGTGTACTCTTAATTTAGCCGATCTTTAATACTTATATCGCCAATTTGGTCGACAAACTTGCGTCTACTATAGCTTTACGTTTGCATTTACGTAGGCAGAGAGGATTGATTGTCAAAAGACCAATCCTGTCCTGACATACCACTTTCGCTTGTTTTTTTTAGTTAGTAGTTATTAGGTTAGTAGGTATTGTAGGTCTGCAGTTTCATTCATGGTACTCTTGGTTTACGCGGGCGACCCGCAGGATAGTCTAAGAAAATAATTATCCTCCAATAATCCTGAAGCAATTATAGTCCTATATGGTCCCGTTTTCATTTATTATGGCGGTCAAACTGCGAACTCACTTAATATGCTCACAGTATCAAGAAGGCCCTTTCTAAGTAAGTTCACGTATTGTGACGTGCAACTACGGAACCCTGCCTCTCCATTGTGCATGGCCCGACACGCACTTGACCGGTTTTTATCTTTTATCTTACAATTGCCATGCCATTCAGATGCAGCACACCATATTTATGTGTGTTTGAGTGAGTCCCTAGATAGTTAAGATTCACATTTGGACCCGGTAGGTGGCGCTGTTGTCGAGATCCAGAAAAATCACCCGTGTGAAGCCGGGGCGAATCGCTAGTATCTTTATATTTATTTCAAATGTAATTTGAGTATATAATTGGGTGTATCTGTTTGGAAATTAGTAACTATCCCAATTTTTAAATCCAAAATAAAAAACAAAAGAGAATGCCACAAGGCATTAAGTCTTTCCATTTTTACAATAACTGTTAATTTAAAATACTAAAATAATATTATATTTCACACGTTTATCGGGCTATGGTGAACATGATCTCACAATATGATTAATTTAAAATAATTTGTGAATGATTTAATTATAATCTAATATCCATGTTCCCTACAGCTGCTGCTTGGTTAGTATATTATGTTTTTATTATCTTTAAGTATTATTTTTGTCACATATTTTTTTCTAAGCTATTGTAACTGTGTCACCTATAAGGGTGCACACATCAGTCTCTAGATTAAGACCACTTTCAATAAAATGTAATAATATGTGCACTGCTGGTGTCCTATGAATAAATAAATAAATAAATAAATATGATTACTAATCATACTGCGCGGGTAAGTAAAGTTTGTTGCTTTGTGCGTGAAAACACGGAGAAAACGAATATCCCCTAAACCCTTAAAATGTTTATCGAAATCGTTAGATGCGTTTTACAAACAAAATAACATTTTGTTACACGTATATTTATAAATTGAAAATTCAATATGAAAAATGTTCACTGCACTTATATAATATTATGTGACCTCAATTCTAAGGCGGGTATGAATTTAGCCTTCGAATTTCTTGGAATACGTTTTTGCTTTTCACAGATATTACCCTGATTTAGACTGGGAATTCAATAGTTTTATTGTATGTATCACCCACATTTCTTAGAAATCTCTTACTATCATTTTCATTTTATAAGACATATATATAAACATTTTATAAAGAACATATTTCTTGCACGTGAATATAAAAAAATTAAATAATTATGTCAGGCTTCTTTTATTCGATGAAATATAAGTAATGCTATTATTATATAATTAATATTATATAACGTGATAAACGAGCTAACTGTATACCTGACGGTGACTGACTACTGTAGCCCAGAGACACCTGCGATCAAATTCAAAGAAAGAAGTTTACAGAAGCCTTGTCAGTCCTTAGGCTTAAGATGGAATTCTTAGAGCCTCTAATACTGGCATTCTTGCTTTTCAAACCAGAACACAACTGCTGATTTCATCTATTCGGCTAAGAGAATGATCGAAGTACCACCGTGTAATGTAAATGAACCTTACAACCAAGTATAAAGTAACAGTCTACTCGCGTCTCAATATTGGGCACAGACTCTCTTCTAAGAGGCCTTGTCACCCCTGGGCCTATGATGGAATGCCTTAGAGCCTTTCAAACCAGATCACAACTGTTGATTTCATCTGTTTGGGTAAGAGTATAGTCGAAATATCACCGTGTTACGTAAATGAACCCTACAACTTAGTATAAGGTAATAGTTTACTCGCGTCCCCACAAATGGCACAGGCTCGCTTCTAAGAAGGCTATGGAATAGGAAAGAGTCAGCCACACTGCAGTTGATTTAAAACATCGACGTTTACCTTTTGATAAGGCTGTATAACGGGCATGCGGCGGGACTTACGCAACTTTAATACTGCTCGTATTGAAGAAGCGATCGAGCGGAACCAGGGCCAAAGTCTTTGCTAGAGATCTGTCTGCCAGAAAGAGCCAACTGTCGAAGCTGAAGACCGAGTGTGGCAGCGTCGTTTCGGGGACACCTGAGATTTTGAGTGAGATTGAGAGGTTCTATGGGCAGCTGTACATCATCGTTGGAGACACACGCAAGTGTGAATAACGATCCAAGAGCATGTCTTATCCGACACTATTCCGATGATATTCCGGACGTCAGTCTGAGCGAGTTTAGAATGGCTCAGGCGAAGATGCAATTACAGCGGAGCTTCTGAAAGCGGGTGGAAAACCGGTACTTGTAGTCCTTCAGAAGCTCTTTAATTCCGTCCTCCATGGTGGCACTACACCGGAGGCGTGGAGCAGAAGTGCGGTGGTCTTGTTCTTTAAGAAAGACGACAACGCTCTCGTGAAGAATTACAAACCGATTTCCCTTCTGAGCCGCGTCTACGTGCTGTTTTGGAGAGTCATTACGAATCGTCTCGCATGCAGACTCGATGACTTCCAGCCTCCCGAACAAGCCGGTTTCCGAAAAGGCTTTAGCACCATAGACCACATACATACCCTTCGGCAAATTCTACAGAAGTCCGAGGAGTACAATTTGCTACTATGTTTGGCGTATGTGGACTATGAGAAAGCCTTTGATTCCGACGAAATTTGGGCGGTGCTGCAGTCCCTTCAGCGGTGCCAAGTTGACTGTCGGTATATCGAAGTGCTGAAGTGTTTCTACAGTAGGGCTACGATGGCTATCCGAGTACAGAACCAGAGTACGAAACCTATCCAACTGCAGAGAGGTGTAAGACAGGGTGACGTTATACCCCCGAAACTCTTCACCGCTGCATTGGAAGACGTTTTCAAGCTACTGGACTGGAAAGGATACGGTATTGACATCAACGGCGAGTACATCACTCACCTTCGATTTGCCGACGATATATTCCTTATGGCAGAATCGCTGAAGGATCTAAGGACTATGCTCAATGACCTCAATAGTGCCTCTCAACGGATAGGTCTTAAGATGAACATGGACAAAACAAAGATCATGTATAACGTCCATGTCACACCTATGCCGGTAGTTGTTGGGAGCACTAAGCTCGAAGTTGTTGACGAGTATGTTTACCTGGGACTAGGTAAGTCCAACTTCGACCGAGAGGTCAATCGACGGATTCAACTTGGCTGGGCAGCGTTCGGGAAATTACGGCAAATCTTCTCGTCAGGTATACTTCAAAACTTGAAACTAGACTGTACAACCAGTGCGTGTTGCCAGTGATGACCTTTGGAACTGAGACGTGGTCCTTCACTGCTGTCCGTGTGAGGAAGCTCAAGGTCGCTCAGAAACTATGGAGAGGGCTTTGCTCGGGGTTTCTCTGCGTGATAAACTTAGAAATGAGGATATCCGCAGTAGAACCGGAGTGACCGATATAGCCCAACGGATTAGTAAGCTGAAGTGGCAATGGGCCGGCCATATAGCTCGAAGAACCGACACCGATGGGGAAAAAAGGTTCTCGAGTGTCCGCCTTGTACCAGCGTACGAAGTGTAGGTCGTCCCCCCACTAGATGGAGTGACGACCTGGTAAGACATGCAGGAAGTCGATGACGTCGACCGTGCTTTGTGGCATTCCTTGGGGGAGGCCTATGTTCAGCAGTGGACTTGTGATGGGCTGTAATGATGATGATGATGTATAACGGGCATTCCACTATACCTCCGTAGTACTCTAGTGGCTCCCCTGAGGTATGCTATCTATTAAAATCTATCTATTAAAACAAGAATCGTCAAAATCGATTTACAAATGATGAAGATATCGCGTAACATAACATACAAAAAAATACAGTCGAATTGTAGCCTCTTCCTTTTTTGAAATCTAATAAGGCAATGCCCGCGTCGCGTTGGGTGTATAATATCGCCACATAATAGATAGTACAGTTGCGAACGCTTGCTTATAGCTTGCAGTGCAAGTTTAATATACTTAATAATAAGAACCACAGATAAATGCAAAAGTGCATAAAATTGTTTTTGACTAGTCAATAAATAAACACTTTAATGAAGCAATTAAAAATAAATTTATGACTTACTACTTCGACAGGTTTATATACCACATAAGCATCCATTCCATCCATTCAGTGTTATGCATGTTGACAGATTTCATAATATCATGTCCTCAAAATATTTCTTATATTTCAGAGAACTTTACATACTCAATTTTTTTCTCTACAGATCACGTGGTAATAAAGATATTAACTGATAGATAAGCTTTCATTCACTTTAAGTCTCAGACGAAATCGAACGACAGTTCTAATTTAGAAACACGACAATCAATGAAATTTATATTTGGGAGTATGTCCAATACCTATCTAGAATGCACCTATCAAGTAATTTATGTATGTATCACTTTATTCATCGATACAAGAAATCATAATTAATCTAAATTGAACAAATAACTTTGCCGTAGTGGTTAATGAGGTAGGTTTGTGGGAGCGTAAGAGACTTCACGTCAAACCTGGGTGTCGTAAGGGGCGACAGAGGGAAATTAAACAGATGAGCAGAAGCATTTTTCTACCAGAATAGCAACTATGAGGCAATAAATGCAAAAGGTCTTGGACTTTTGTTAGGCTGTAATGATGATTATGATGTAACGAACAAGTTACATAGGAACAATTTTATTTAACTTCTTGTTGTCTTATTTTTGATTCGCAAAGAGAGAGAGAAGATTTTATATCCCCACACTATAATCCTCACACTTGGTAGGCGGATAAGCGGTTGCAGTATTAAAAGTCTTACGTTTAACGAGGCTCCCCTTTTTATAATCCATTCAAGATAAAGATGTAATAAAATGCTTAATGTTTTTTTTCTATTTTCACAAATACTACATACATTAAGCTCATTTACAACAATCATAATTTCACGATTTCTATCGTTGTCAGGAAATCATTATCACGGAGGCTGCGCAAAACGCTCGTTCTCGCCTACCACTCTACAATCAAGGAATAGACTTACAGTGACACCTTTTGAGTGCTTTATATTTGATCTCCTTATTTACTTAGAAGTTGGGCGAGGAGAATAGTGTAGAAAGATACTTCGATTCGCTTCGTGCAACCTCGCTTCGCCTCGGGCGACTTCCGATCGCTGTCGGTTTTTTGCGCCCGAGTCAAAGGACTTCGCGAAGTGCCCCGAAGTTACACGAAGCGTCTCACTACACTACTCGGCGTACGCCAGTTATACATATATTAATTTTTTACATATAAATATTAAATATGTAGCCTTCTACACAATTATTTATTGTATATGGTTAACGCATTGACGTCGTACTGTTCACACAATTAGGTACCTATAGCATCTTGCATAGCATCTCTTGAACGTTATTCACGTTAAGGGTGCGGGCACATGAGTAAAGAAACCGTACAGAGGCAAAGCTTCATTCAACCCCGCGTGCTTGTAGTTGTGACTGGCCGCTTGTCGCGTACGCGGCGAGACTGGAAAAACCGGTTCGCTGGCATAGCCAGTGGACAACAATCTCAGGGTCAGTGCGACGCACGTTGTTTGTTTTGTTAGTTGAAAGTTTGAATATTTTAATGTAAAAACGTGGTATTATTAATAATGGTTGTTTATTGTACTGTGCGTATGAATAATACTATAAAAAATAAAAATATATCATACTTTAAATATCCCAAGGAGTAGTAGGTAAGTAAATATTTGATTATTTTAATTAAATTTACTTTTAAGTAAATATTTAATTATTTTAGTTTTTTTTAAATTTATAATTATAGTTTTTAATATTGTATATAATAGAATATTGTATATTATGTTATGTAAATTTGATTATTACTTTTTCAAATTTACCAATTTATTACATTACATAATTTTTCAAATACCTTTATTTTATTGTATGATCCTATTTTTAATAAGAAAAGGGTACTACACGGTGTGTTTTTACCTTTTTATTGTTATTACAAGCTTTTACTAAACATTTGTAAGTATGTGGGTGGGTTGGTAACCGTTGGTATGTAGTAGGTATGTGGGTTAAGTTCACATATTGCAAGTAAGATTTGAACCACTTCCCGATGTCTGATTGAGTTGAAATTTTGTATACCGTAATTTCAGTGACAATGCAATAATATGATAGATATTGTTTTGTTTAATTTGTCTTCACCTATTGTGACAACCCTACCAAAATAGGTAACAATTTTGACAGCTCCTTAGAAGCTTTGCCTCTGTACGGTTTCTTTACTCATGTGGTGCGGGCGACTCAAGACGACTGAGCTCTTCGCGAAGTAGCACGAGTGTGTAGTCACGTTCTTTGGACTGCGATCGACATCGACAAGTACTTCGTCAAAGTTACTTCGCGAGTAGTGTAGAGGAGGCATAACATTTTGCTGCTAGAAATGGGCCTCTTCCACAGTAAGCACGATTTACCATAATCTGCACGCTTGGTAGGCGGATCAGCGATCGCGCTACCCAAAGACTTGGACTATGTATACTACTAGACCACCAATTCAGAACAAAATTGCATCACAGGTGTGGATAGCGCAGGCGCACCCCTCCGGCGACCGCGCGTGCTCTGGCTGGACGGGTATGCGTAGGTGGCATGTCACCCATTTATATTTTCATTTGCAACAGTTACTGTTTTTAGGCAAATACGAAATAAAGTTACCTATGAAACTTTATTTCGTATTTGCCTAAAAACAGTAACTGTCGTAGAGAAAAGACTAGTTATTTGTTTTGTAAACCGCGAACGTTGTTTTCGACAATCTAACACTGATTTTGATTTTGTGTCTAAGAAAACGCTGTCACTATCTATTTATGTGCGCCCTTTGCCAACGTGACTTGAAGCCTTTTCAGGTAATATATGACGACTATTGGATGGAATAGGAACTTAGGAAGGACGTTATAAGTAGCGGCACGAAAATCTAGCGGTGACCGTTATTACGCATAAGTCGCGCTGATTGGCTTATTGCGCATAAGTCACCTGACGTTTCGTTCAGCGCTAGGCTTACGTGCCGCGACTTGTATTTAGGGAAAAAAAGCGTTAAAGAATACTCCTTCACACAAAAGCATAATTACAATACACCGAAACCAATAATTTGAGTTATTTACTCAACGTCAGAGTGTGGTGTAAATTGATTAGATCATTGAATCGTGAGGTTTAAACCATTCTTTATAAATTTTATTTATTTATTACTTCTAAGGACCATTTTTATAACATTTATTTGAAGTATTTAGATAAAAAATAAGGTTTAAAATCCTAACCTAAAGTTTAACTATTTCTTATTAAATACAGTTGTGTCAGGAAAATTTTTGGTAATCAAAAAAGTAAAAATTTGGAAACTATTAAGTTGTAAATTAAGTTAAAGACCATATAGTAAATCGATTACTAAGAAGCAAAAAGTAACAGCAATATACTATAAAGCAAAACCTTCAAGTTTTGTCAAAAGTTTTATAAAAACAATATTATGATAAACTCGTATATGTATTGGTTTATGGTCCAATAGTCGGGTTCTTAAATAATATGCCTAAATATATTGTTAACAAAACTTGGAGGATAATAATTCTAAACTTTAATGAAAATTACGCTTATGGAATGGTTATTGATCTCGAACCTAACATAATATGTGGAACCTTAATCAAAGATAGAATTGGTTTTCGATTTTGAAAACTTGGTGTAGGTGCGATACTGTGTGGATTATTTTGTGGCGGCGCTGTCGTCGCGCAACATGCGAAACGCACCGAAACCTAAATCACGTTATCAAAGTTCCGAAGTAGTGCGCTATATATAGAACAGCTCTGTACTACCACACACATGGAGTATTGGCCGCTCTCCGGGCTGAACACCTTGCCCGGCGGGAGATCTCCCCTTTTCCTTCCACGCCAGTTTCAACTTCCTATTAGGTGTTTCTCAGTTCTGCAAGTCTTAACGCGAGCTTTTAGTCATGGGCGTTTTTGGATTTGAACGCAAACCGATATTTATCCGATTTCAGATTTCAAAATCGATTTCAAAATCCGTTTTTAAAAATCCGATTTCAGTAGCGCTTAGCCACGCAAATTCGTTTGCGTATTTAGATTTCGTTTTATAAGTTAACAAAACGGCAAACGCGAATGTAATACAGAAACAGATTTGCGCGATTATCCTTTATGTTTTAATCTAGGCTTTGGACTAGCAGAAAAGTTTTGTTTGAAATTAAAACTTTTCCGGCGTATTTTAAAATCGGCATATTTACAATGTTTTCTAATATTTTTTTTTTATTTCCAAAATCGGTACCTACTTGTCTTTTGGGCCAAATAAATTTAAGCGTGAGATCGTTTTAAATGAGCTTCTAAATTACCCGTTGTAGATTTATATGATATATGTTGACTACAATATTTACACACTGCAACACCAGAAGCATTTTCTTTTTTGTCAAAATCAGTCCATACTTCACTGGGTTTTCGCGATATTTTGAAAATCAATACAGTTCTCGTCTAATTAATTAAAAAGTCTAAAGAAAAAAACTTGATAGTCAAAATCAAAAATATTTAAATGTAATATTCATACACAATTCAGTTAATTAACTTATTTTATACTCTAAACTCTATTAAATAAACAGACAATAAAGATCAGTAAATATCCTGTAATTCACTGATACGACTGACCGGCACGCGCGCACTTGTCACCAAGGTCAAATTTGCATCTAAACGAAAACAACATGAAAACAAAAGATTATTTCTAGTAAACACTAAACCAAAAACCAAAATAAATCATCAGACAATCTCGCAAATATAGTCTTTAACAACTTAATAATAAGAACGAAATTGATCGTAAATTTCAAAGGTTCTAGTAAGCAAACACCTAAACACGGAACCAAAAATTCATTAACGCATAATCTCGTAAAGCAAATATAGACTTTAAGTACTTAGCATTATGGATAATATTGATCGCATATTTCAATAGATTTCCATAACCGACAAACCGAAGTCCGAATCGCAAAATTCACGCCATCCTTTTCATTCCGCTATGTCGTGTTTAGTCAGAAAGAGAGAAACTGAGAAAACGGATTTCAGTTTCATCAGTTTGCGTTTGGATTTGGATATTGTCGATTTCGATTTTATTGTCGATTTGGATTCGTTTCTTGGTACAGATCGTAAGATCGTAGCTTAGTAAGGTCGATTTTTGAAATCGGATTTTCTAGTATGAGAAATCGATACGATTCGATTTGTGTTTGAAATCAGATTTTAGATTCGTTTTGATATATCTGACGCATGCCTACGAGCTTTTTTACAAAAATGATTTTTAGTTGAAATTGGTTTCAAAACAAATTGGCAACTTATTAAAAATTAACAAACCATAGGCTAACTTTCGAAGATCCTTGTCCTAATTAGCTACTTAAACTATCGACAAAGTAATACTTAACTATTAAACCTTTTAATAGCTGGTCCGTACTTTTTCAAACAAAAACTACTGTTGCGGCGCTTATATGAAACTTGCACAATAGAAATTATAAGTTTTCTTCGAAAGTCCAATTAGGTACTTTAATAATGTTTATTACGTATTCGCTACTCCCACCTACTAATTTAAATGACATTCTACCTACTTATTTAAATTCAACTTCCATTAATTTCCACTTGGACCTATAATTACATTATTAATCCTGTAGCTTTATGGATCATATAGGTTTGTAGTCAGTATGTTTAGTCATTGATTTTGAGTTATTTAATCTTATCTTAGTAGGGATAATAACTGTATAAGACGCTAATTACTATCTTCGTATCGGGATTTATTTTCAATACCAGACACTACGTCAAATATTTCAGCCGGGGTAGTTAGTGATCTCTTGAATCAGTTACACAGGCGTTCTCTTTCTCTTAATAGGAAAATGTGGTGACGTAGCATATGTACATACCGCTGGACTGCTGAACATACACCTCCCATAGATTCCCTTATAGGGGGATATCTTCCATAGTTGTCCCGCTTAGCGGGCGGGTTGGTAATCGCACTTTTTTTATTTTTTACACAGTTGTTATCAGGAAGATGCTGCTGCACATCTCCTCGTTCAGTTTCCCCCTATCGTCTCTTATCTTATGACATCCGCGGAATGATATGGGGTAGGGGATATTCTTACATCACCAATACACCGTTGATGATTGATGGCTGGTTGTTATTCTTTATAATATTACAATATTAAAAATACATTAAAGTATAATATATGCTTTCGTTTTTTGACTAATTTAAAAGTAGTTATAGTTATTCTAATTATAATCGGAATTTACCCAAAAAGACGCGTAGACCTAGGTCAAGTAAAAGCAGGCAGGTAAACACTTGTCGGGTTTTACGGAATGATATAGTATTGATAATATTATAATATATAAGGTTTCGAAAGGTATAGAAAATATAACCGGGAAATTCCCACATATCAATAACTTGGTAATGTTCTGCTATCGCCGAGTCAAACAAAATAGTCTTAAATTCAACTACCCAGTACATATCTATCAATATATCCATATAGAACATAATATTACCTTTTTACTTGGGGAAATGCCTACGCATACTATCTCGCGGGGCCAAGGACGGGTTATGTCGGACTCACACCGACTAATACTCCATAGTGTCCCACCTTCGCCGCATATTGGCAGGGCCCGGGAACGCTTTCGTACACATCCGCGGTCGCACTAGCGCCGGATTCCTCCTCCCCTTTTCCTTCTCAGGTAAAGCGCACCAGGAACACAAGGCACGCCTTCCTCCGCGGTCTCTAACTCCACCTGCGCAACAGACGCCGCCGAGACCGATACGCAGAGGCCATGGGGCCAGTAAAAAGCGAGCACTCGGAAGCACCAGCTTCCCGACCCCAGCGGCAGATCTAATCTGTGGCTCCGTCGCCAACCAACTTTCGGCAACGGAGAGTGGTACCGCTCTACCTCGCAATACCGACACTCCTCTTCCTACGCGACTCCACCTCGGACGGACGACAAGGGGGAGAGGACACCCCTCCCGCCACAGTCCGCCAACGCGCAGCCGGAGTGTGCTATGCAAGCCCACTCGGAGCGGCGAGTCCGGGCCGGCCCTAAAGCTCGGGCCAGCCAAGTGGGTTTCTCTTATTTCACAATGGGTGATCAAGCCACGGCTACTAAGCCCTCCCTTAGCCATGACAAGGCGGTACCTATACAATATTTCATGTATTAAAGTTCATGTTTATGTCTTGACCGGTATTTGCTACGGTATATTGACGATGTTGATAATTTATTAATTTCCGTGATAGCCTGGACTATATATATACATAAATTCAAGCTTTCTTAATATACCTATATATAGACGCCAATGATATAGATTGCCTAGACACAAATGTCGTAAATTAAAGGAAGTTCATGTAGACTAATTTTAACTTTTGTAAAAATAAGTAAATAAAAGTATTAAAAAGCAATTAAAGAAATCCCGAAAGTAATCAATTTGTATATAATATACTGTAGTATATATTATTATATGGGGAGGCCTATGTTCAACAGCGGACTTTTAATAGAATGAAACGGTATACTCCTATTTTTTTCGGATTTTCTTATTGCTCTTTTTAGAGATACAATGAGATGAGGTGTAACAATTTTGAAGATAAATCTACACATATAAATAAAATTGTTGGGTTATTTGCATAAATACTTTAATTATTATATTTAAATTTAGCTTAAAACATTTATTTTTACTTTAATTCATGATCGATAATTCATTTAATTAGTTCACATTTTTGAACACAAAAGATTTTGGGTGTCATTCAATAGGGTCAAAAAAGCAACCTGTATGTATATATAAATAATGGTATTATTCATACAAAGGTCTACAATTTAGTACACTTTCTGTATAATATTGACAAACCGTAAAAAGTTTACTGGGAAATAAAAATAAAATAACATAATTTATGGATATTAAAATTCAGGCAATGGTCGCTGAAGTATAGAAAATTGAGAATAACATAGCTTTAGTGCACATTTGTTTACATAGGTGTCTTTTCTCAATTTCCAGTCTAACATTGACCGCAATTTTCGAAGTGACCGCAGCAAAATTTCATGGTCTCCTTTGATTACCGTTCTAGGACGAGTACAGTAATTGAATAAGTATTGTACACAAGTCGTCGCTATTACATTCAATATCTATGTTTTAATTTTTTTTATTGTAATAGGAAAAGTGAAAGATATTAAAGTCACATTAAATTTTAACAAATAGGGAAGAAAGGTTCACGAGTGACAGCCTCGTACCGGCAGGCGAAGCGTAGGGCGTCCCCGCCTAGATGGAGTGACGATCCGGTAAGACATGCAGGAAGTCAATGGATGCAGGTGGCTCGGGACCGTGCTTTGTGGCGTTCCTTGGGGGAGGCCTATGTTCAGCAGTGGACTTGTGAAAGGCTATAATGATGAATGATGATGAAATTTTAACAAAAAAAATTGGTTGCCTGTAAAGTCGGTATACGGGCGAAAGTTTTACGTGACAACGACTTTGAGTGGTAAAATAATTTTATTATGTCTGTCTCTCTCGCTCTTAGGCGGGCTAACCATGCCCGAGTGGAAGGGACGCGTGCCTCTCACTCGCTCTCATTGTGAGCGCATAACGTGACATAACGGAGCGTAACGCAGTTTCTTGAAGTGTCACCCGGCAAACCAATTTATAAGACGTTGTCACGTCAAAAAAAAAAAAATTAAATTCAAATCTCTTTATACCGGCAGATGTAAGCTCAAGAAAAAATTCTAACGATTACAAAAATAACGTCTAGATGCTTAAGAGTGGAGGTAGCTAAGTTGAAATTCTACAGTCGTTATTGCTAATAGAAAACTAAAAAGGAATGAAATCAACGATAATAATTCACGTGACTGCCACGAGACTTAACACTATAGTGCACGCGCGCTCTACTATGGTAGATCGAACATGCATTTTTGTGTGCCCCTCTCTCGTTTCTTGACCTTTCCCCCCGCGCCCCTAGATAAGCCTCGAAAACAAAATTACGCAACGGGTTAGTGCTTAGTGTGGCGCCAAGCAACAGCGTGGGCGCATTCTTCCACAATTTCCCGCCAAAATCTCCATTCTACTATAGTAGTACGTGCTAGTATCGGCGTAACCAAAAGTAATGAAGGTAAATACTTCTTTATTTTAAAATATTTACGAATAATGATAAAAATATTGTTCCTTATTGTAATAATTTTGAAAGTGTTGAATACGAGTTATTATTATCTGTATATTTTGTTTAAATTTAATTATTTTTATTTTGTTTTTAGTGATTTCTTGACAATATATGGATCCACGCATGGAAAGTCAAGTCTTGAGGTGGCTAGAAGAAGAGAATGATGACGATGAGGTTCTACCGAGTGACTCTGATGATGGAGAGAACAGGAGTACGGCTCCTGCGCCAATACCTATGGAACAAGATGGATCTGACTTTGCTCGCGAAGAGGTGGTGGAAATTTTCAAGACCGTTTCCAAAGAGATAGAGATGCTAAAAAATTTTTTTAAATCAGAGCTCTGATTGGATTGTTGCTGGCGATAGGGATGTCACATTCTGGTCGTCGCAATCTCAATGACTTTTGGGATAATTCAAAAGGAACTGGCTTGCAACTTGTTTATTGCACAATGTCAATAAATCGATTTAGATTTTTTTTTGCGTTCTCTCCGATTTGATAACGTGAATGATCGAGAAGAACGACGGACTGTTGACAAATTAACCCCTGTTCGAGAAATCACAGAGATAATGGTGAATAACTGCAAAACAAATTATACGCCTAGTGATTATTAACATGAGGTATCACGTTGGATGAACAACTAGTTGGATTTAGGGGACGTTGTGGATTTATCGTTTATGTTCCCAATTAACCAGATAAATGTGGTATAAAATTATACATGGTTGTTGACACAAAGTTTCCTTACGTATACAATTTTGAAGTTTATGCCGGAGCACAGCCAGAAGGACCATTTCAACAGTCCAATAAAGTAAACGATGTAGTTCTTCGTCTCCTCGATCCACTTTCTGGCTTGGGATGCAATGTGACAATGGATAATTATTTCACAAGTCTTCCTACAAGCTTAGAGCTACTGAAGAAAAAAATCACTGTTGTAGGCACTCTGAAAGCAAACAGGCCTTAAATACCAAAGGGATTCCATAAATCTAAAAACAGACCTCCTAAGAGCAGTATTTTTGGGTTTCAACCAAATTGCACACTAGTATCTTACGTGCCCAAACAAAATAAATCAGTTGCTTTGCTCTCAACTATGCACTACGACAATGCCATAGATCCAGAAACAAGGGATGATCGAAAGCCGGAAATAATTACATGTTATAATCGCATTAAATGTGGAGTCGATATTTTGGACAAAATGTGCAAACAGTACAGCGTTTTGCGAAATTCACGACGGTGGCCGCTTACCCTTTTTTTCAATTATTTGAATATAGCTGGTATAAATGCTTTGATTATCCATCAACTAAACAATGGTCAGCAAAATATTGTGCGGTGTGATTTCCTGCTTGATCTCTCATTTGAACTTGCTAAACCCCTTATGGCAACACGATTGACATGGGAAAACCTTCCTCGGGAACTAAAAAGTAAGACAAAATGGCTTTTGCGCTACACTGATGAGATGCAACGTAATTAATCCAACAGGTTGGGAAGAGTTGAGAAAATGTTGCATGTGTTCTCGAGCCCGTAATTGCTCCACAAAAAATGGTGTAAACGTTGTGCCAGGTGGATCTGCCCTGATCACCAGGCTGTCCTATGCCTCGAATGTGAGGAGGAAGTTAATTAAAAGTCTGAATATTTTTTTATAAAAGCTGATCTCAAACTTGCCAAAAAAAATTTTTTATTCGTACTAGTGCTAATAATGTTCCTAAAATAGTTTGTAAGTGTTGAGAATCTCAATTTTTTTTAGAATTCTATTTTTTAATAAACAAATTCTTAAACTTATCAGGTTTTATTTACTTCAATACATTTTTAGTAAGAAAATAATACAGTTAACTTTTTCTACCATAGTAGAGCGACGAACAAAAATTTTTTTAAATCTGGAGATAACCGTGGTTAACTATGACATTGGGACGTCAAATATCTCAGTCCCCCCCGTGACCATGGGTGTTGTAAAGTACTCGAAACGTCGGGAATATAAAATAAGTTAATATACGCGATAAAATCCGTAAAACTAGTTTTATTTAAATATTATGCTAGTATTTTTGGATATCCTGACCATAAAACATAATGTTTACTGTTAATTAAACATTGTGAAGGAATTGTTTCGAGCAGAATTTTTGAAATAATTGAAGGGACTCTAACATTTTTTTATTATTCGTTAAAATACGGGCTCAATGTATATAAGCTAATATGAAAACATAAAACAAGTGGCAGCGCTTTCATGATTTATAAAATAGAGTGCCATTGATAATCTTTATGCGTGTATGTTACGAGTAAATTGACCGGGAGAGTGCTTTTAAAATACTTAATTTTACTCAGTTTTATGGCAAATTTATACGTTTATTACGATTATAGTTTTTATGTTTACTCGAAGTATCTTGCTTGCATGCTTTCTTAAAATATTTTCACTGATTCAGCGCCTATCCTGATTTTCTTCCATGCGAAAAACTTACTCTTCCCCGAAATGGAATGACCTGTCAATGTTTGTGGGCTTCCATTACATTAAGCATTACTTGTTCAAAATACTGATGAATCCTCCGTAGAACTTGTGTGGACTTTCGTTCCTTGATATTTGGTTCCTCAAGTTTGGAGAGGATCGTTCGTCGGGCTGTTCGTCGTGCGGCTTCAAAGTTAAATTTTGTTGTGTAATGTAGATTATTGAAGAATACATATTTTTAAGCATTTTTTTAATTTGCTACTGTTTCTTCAAAAAAAATCCTGTAAAATATTAGCGAAAATTCGAATAAGCCTTTTTTTTAGGTTCCGTACCTCAAAAGGAAAAAATTGGACCTTCCGTACGTCTGACCGTCTGTCAAAACGCTCAAGATTATTTGAATAAAACGAATATTTTTCCCAGTAAAATTAATAGAACATAATAAGCAATGCAAGATAACACGAAAAAGATGAAGTATGCCTACCAACAGCGACTGTGACATTGACACAGGGCATCCTCTTCGCAAAATAACCTTTTTAGCTTGTCCTAAAAGAATTACCCTAAAATGCAAAATCATAACACGGATTAAAATAATTCTTTGAAGGAGTGATTGAAGATTGCCGGCGCTGTACTTTCCATTAATCGAAAGAGTGAGACTTAATAATACCCTTTTTGCTTAGTTATTTTTCTATCCTCATTCATAACAATGTAATATAAACAGTTTAAGAAAGAACTAAGACCTAAATTGACTTACAAAACAAATACTCTGTTATTTCTCCTGCTACTTCGCTTAATATATCTAAATTTATTTTGTTAACGCTCTCATTTTTTGGTGCAAGAATCGCCCTTTCACATAACCATTTGTCTTCATGCATGTTGTTCGTTAAATCTGAATAAACGCTCGCAATTAATTCGGAATGACTCTGTAATAAATTACAAAATCTCTCGTCAATTTAACGCAGCCCTCAGCATCCGTTTCCAACCGCCCATCGCCAATTTTTAATAGTGTGTCAGCATAGTTTCCAGCATTGATATCATTATACAAATGCACTCTCATATTCGTAGTTAAACTGAATTTTGTCACCTTGTTCCATAAAATAGACGACTTGATGCATGCTTTAATTTCATCTGCAGGTGTGCCTTTGAATGACAGGTAAAGTTTGGCGAAAGTCACCAGCCAGTAAAACCACCTTTCTCCCATTACATCGGTATTGCTGCGCAAATCCTGGAGCGTTCGATTTAGTGCTTCTACAGCTTTTTTATGCGACATTGTACTTTCGTCCCACACTAAAAGTTTGCATTGTCGTAGCATTATTCCTCGTGCACTATTTTTGCTAAAGTTGCAGATCGGCGATTCTTCATGGGCTAGATTTAGAGGGAGTTTTAAAACAGAATGTGCAGTGTGGCCCCCGCTTAGCAGCGTGGCGGCTATACCGGAGGAAGCTACGGCCACAGCAATGTTTTTATCTTTCCGTACTTGCGCTAATAATAAATTTAACAAAAATGTCTTCCCAGTTCCTCCAGGGGCATCTAAAAAGAAAAGTGCACCATTTCCAGATTCAATTTGTCCTAATACTTTGTCAAAAACTCGTTTTTGTTCGGGAAGTAAGCGGGGTACAAATTCGGCTACTTGCTGCTGCAAAGCTGGTATATCGTAGTTTGTTTCACGTATAATTTCATAACTTAGTTCATTTTCGGTTGTTCGCTGAGGGCTTTTCATTCCAAAGTCGCTTAATTTTTTGCCTACCATTGCCATTACTTTATCTTCAATTTTTCCAAATGCTTCATTATAAATGTGTTCATTGTATGTCATGTTCGCGTGTGTCTGCTGTAACCTTCGCAAAATATCTTCCGCCATGTACTCTTTATATTTGTACCACAATTTATGTGCATTAGATAGCCCGCAAGATGATATGAGAGTTGCATAAAGATCCCTAATTTTGGCTGGTGACTGGCACTGCACAGCTTCCTCCATGGTTTCATCCCAGTGATTATCGTTTTCTAAAAGATGCAGAGCTTCACATGCTTCTCTATAAGTTGCGCATTCCTGACCGTTGACAGTTTTAAGGTCTTTATATCCTGTAGGACCCCGAACATGGTGCAGCAGCAATCGTAAACAGAAACATTCAAAATTAGTTACATGGACGGTATACACATGACCAAGGGCATCTGATGACTTTACACAGGCCAATTTGCAACAGGCGCACCTTGAATACGGCGTTTCCTCCTTCCTAGATGTGTTCCAAGTATAATAGCGGGAGACTTCAGAATATAACAACGTTTTTGCAAAGGGGTCGGTTTGACAAAGTTGAAAGAAGGCTGTTAGTGTAGTTTTTGGCGGTGATGCAATTCTTTCTTGGAAATTTCTTTCGGTGAAATATTTATATATTTTGAATATATATTTCGGTGAGTAACTGTTGGGTGCCTTTCGTGTAAAGGGAAGCCAAGGAGACGCCACGCTGCCTCGTTACTGCTGACATAACGCCCTGCTTGAAAGGTCTGTACTTCATTAACGGGATTTGCCTCACCTTCACTCCTGAGATTAAATATTGCTTGGTCGCTTCCTTTATTTATGTACTTACAGATATACTTGATTGCGCGGACAGAGCTACATGCTTCTACATTAATGTGGGCATTAAACATTTTACATAGAATGGGCGAATACGGGACAATCCAGCTGTTATCTAAGGTTTCGAACGCTCCAGAGCGAGATTTGATTGTAACTTTCCTGCCACCATCTTCGGGAGCTCTGCGTCCGTATAAAGAGTAGCCACTGTCATTGTGCACTGTTTCTTTTAATAGCTGTTTAGGGAATTTCTTTGTACATTTTCCTTCTTTCATACATGGCGATATTGAATTTCGTGCTCCACATGGACCGTGAATCTTATTTCGGACGATGGTATCATACAATTCTTTATCTTGCTCAGGATCCGAAATCTCGGCGCTTATTATGTCGTCTATTTGGCTGGGCCGCAACTTCTCTTTAAGCCATATTAGAATGTGGGCATGCGGTAATCCTCTTTTTTGCCATTCAATTGAATACATGAAGCACTGCACCTGAAATTCCGAAAATTTTCCCTTTGTTAATTACATACATTAATTTTTGTACTTTTAATCTAAATACTCTAGCAACTAAATCGTGTCTGTCAGTACTTTTTTGGCCCGGCATTAGCTCCTCGGTTATTTCTTTCCATGTGGGATTGCAAGTAAAAGTAACAAAAAGATCAGGTCTTCCGTAAGTTCGTACATAGGCGAATGCGTCTTGTGTGTACTCATGTAGGTAGCGGGGACTGTTAACGAATGATGAGGGCAGAATTACCATTTTACCTAAATCTCTGGGGTTTACATTGGCGTCGCTAGAAACTGCATCTTGTAAAAAGTTGTATATAATTCTCAACGCGCAGCTTTTTTTGATTTAAAGATATATAACGGAGACGTTCACTTTCTACCTTCACATACATGTCTACCAAAAATTGATGAAATAATTGTCTACACTGGGCTAAGAGTTTAAAATCATTTTCTCGCAACATCATATGATACGCATAAAAATCCATACATGATACTTTTTTGTTCGGAGTAGGCTCCTTTGTGACCGGGTTAATGAGTGGAATTTGAAAATGATAACCCTCTTGTCCTTTGCAATAAATCAATGGGTATTGCAGAGCGTCATAAAACTTGTGTGTATCGGCTACCCGTTGCAACGTATCATCACGTGCTCGCAAGACAATGTCTCGTGAAGAAAATTGATCACCACTAATTACGGCTGCTATTTCGTTTATCAAAGGTGCATTGTAGCGCCTTTCATGCTCTCCTCGAGGGGTCCGATCTGCGTGAATGACAACTTTATAATCCTCTTCAAGTAGGTTTTCTAAAGCAGTTTTAAATGTTTTGACTAAAATGTTACGTTCATGCAAGAATCTTTGAATTTTGAACACTGTGTCTCTCTCAACTCCCTGGATAAATTGGCAGCGACGGTCTACCTCAATTTCTTCGTCACCCATAAAATACACTTGTAAAAATTTATGCTGTTCGTTTTCAGCTGGAAAAAGTGAACCTATTCTGTGATAAATTTGCCCTTGCACCGTAAATGTAGGCGAAAATCCCGGCATTATTATTTCCCGGTCAACTCCGAAGGACGTCATTTGAAAGCATGAGTTATGTTTCCGGATCCTGTTTAAAAGGCGCCGTGACTCATTAGCATCATATAAAAAGAGAGTTTTCAAAGGTTCTTCTGGTTCCCGAAGTAACGGAAGAGACACTTTGCCATTGGTGCACAGCACATGCCTGCCGTCTCATCTTTCCATTTTAAAGCGCTGCAAAATCGACACGCCTTGTTCATCAGTCCGATAACAACTAACCTGTGATTTTTATAATCAATCAACGGATCATAATTGAATGCTGCGTCATTAAAAACCGACCAATTGTTTCTTTGAAAATTTTGTCGACGTTCAGCTTGGAGCTGTGCATCTCTTCGCGCCTGTGTCTGTTCTGGTGTTTCAGATGCCCTTATAGTAGATTGACGTTCAGCTTGCTCAATGAGTCTGTGTTGGGTTTCATCAGGTGTTTCCGCGGCTCTTAAGGCGGCCTGACGTTCCGCTTGTTCGAATAGCCTTTACTGACTTTGAGCAGGTGTTTCAGTAGCTCTTAAAGTAGATTGACGCTCCGCCTGTTCAAGACGCCTTTGCTGACTTTGATCAGGTGTTTCAGTAGCTCTTAAAGTAGCTTGACGCTCTGCCTGTTCAAGACGCCTTTGCTGACTTTGAGCAGGTGTTTTGGAAGCTCTTAAAGTAGCTTGACGCTCTGCCTGTTCAAGACGCCTCGCTGACTTTGAGAAGGTGTTTCAGAAGCCTTAAAGCAGCCTGACGCTCTGTCTGTTCAAGACGCCTTTGGTGACGTTGAGAAGGTGTCTCAGATGCTCTAAAAGCAGCCTGACGCTCTGCTTGTTCTTGCCTTCTCAATTCAGCATCTTCTAAAGATTCTAGCGATCGAGCTAATCTTTTCGCTTGTCTTTAAGAAGATACTCTTGAAAGGCTGGACTTACGTTTGCGAGGCATTATGAAGTAAGAAAAACCTATTTATAAAAAACGTTAAAATACCTAAAAGGAATTAAATTTCCTTTTAAATATTTTTTCAAAGAATCCAAAATATCTAAAAGGAATAAATATTCCTTTTAAAATTTTTTTAAAATCAAAACAACAAAACCAATTCAAGACACAACACGAATCCGAAAACGATAGCCAAAAAAATCGAATCAACTTAAACCAAATCACAAAACAAATCGCAGAAAACCGAAATCGAAAGCAGTAGTCAATATAAATATAACCAACGAAAAAAGAAGTAAGTGTATAGGTACCGTATACACTATCTATACTATTAATATTCCTTTGAAATATTGTTAAACAACCTAAAACAACGAAAACCAATTCACGATTCTAAATAAACAAAATCCAAAATCAAAGCCAGAGTCTAAATATGTATAAAGGAATACTAACCAAATCAACAAAACTGATCCAAGAAAATACACAAATCCGAAAATGAAAGCCAAAATAAATCCATTCAACCTTAACCAAATCACAAAGCAAATAACGAACAACCGAAATCGAAAGCAGGTAGTCGAATAAGCTACGAAATAGAAACAATTTAAGCGTATAGGTACCGTATGCACTATAAGTTCACGCGCGGCTCAACGGAGGAAGTTAAGTACATGTCAGGAAACATTTCGTTACCGCGTTTTAAAAACCTAGTAACGACATCTAGCGGAATCAATTTAAACTATGTATACGTTAGTTAATAAGAACTCTCAAAAAATATTTTTCTTATAATTTTGCACAATCTTTCTTATTGTAATACCGATTCATTCATAACCACATATAAGAACTGTATTCATTTCCGTTCAATAAATATTACTAAGGCTTATTAATAAGGCTTACTAAGAACTGTTTCTACCATTGTTAAGTAATAGTTAAGGGTGAAAGCGTGACAGGTGGTGATAGTATTTCTGATCCATACTTATAATCACGCCTGTAACCCTTGCGGGGTAGGCAGAGCATCAACGGATTACTTAATATCGTCTGCGAGGTTATTGCCTATTCTGTGAATTACGATGCACCAAAACGTTTGAAGAAAATCAGCTGGTGAATTTTATGTTTTTATCGCTCTTCCCGGTCCTGCGTGGAAAAATACAGATCCATACATTTTTATCTTAATTTTGGTAAAAGACATAATAATCCAGATATTCTGACCTTCTGTGTTCGTCCATCGTACCGTCGTCCGTCTTGTAGAATCACGGTGGCGCCACCTAGCTGAATTTAATTTTGCAACATATTCGATTTTCCCACGGAATGATATGTTTTCCGCTGAAAAAGTAGCTATGTCACTCTACAGCCACCGAAATATCCCCATACAAATAATCATGCCATGCCGACGCTCTGTTGCGACGTGAAAGAAGGACAAACTTGTGCAACATATTCGATTTTCCACGGAATGAGATGTTTTTCCGCGAAAAAAGTAGCCTATGTCACTCTACAGCCACCGAACTATCCCCATACAAAAAATCATGCCATGCCGACGCTCTGTTGCGACGTGAAAGAAGGACAAACAAACAAACAAACAAACACACTTTCGCATTTATAATATTAGTATGGAAGAACCACGGCTATTGAAGTGTAGTTGTAGCTATTTAATTATTTTTGTAACATCTTTATTAATACATTTTATTTCCTTATTTGTTGTTATGTGCAATTAACTTATTTTTTATTCGCCTATCCATTTCAATTTATGTACTAAACATTTTTATAATTACACATAAATAATTTCCTTGTAGGTTAAACAAAATTAACTGCATTGTGATAGACATTATAATATATATTTTTTTATAAATTTAAGCAACACGCATTTATATGACTATTATAATCGGTATTTGTCATCGGTTCTTAATATGTCTGCGAAAATTCAGATTATTCAGACATCTTTATGTGGATGTAAACAGAGTTATAAAATTCCATTATATTCATGCATTCATAATATTAATAATGCTCTCCAGACCGAATTCTGGGCATGGCGTCCAGTCCCAATGGAAACTAGCCACTTGCGCAGGACAGGATTATAGGGCCAGAGTGTATACGCAAGCATAGGTGCATTCTCTATTCCCTCACACACATAATTCGATGAGACGGTCAACTAACGGTTTTAGGTGCTTTCTGAGGCACGGGCGTTAAGCTCCGCCAACTTCTTGATTCCGGCTGCTACTGAACATTTCTTGACAGAACTCAATTTATTGCACTTTTAAATGGGGAAAAGGTAGGCCTAGATGATTTTAATTTTTTTCATCGTAATACTCTTGACGCGAAGATTCAGTGGGATTATATCTAAATTTTAGCCACTACACCTAAACTAGCAAGATGATTAAACATGCTGTAAACAGGAGTAAAAACCAAGCTAGTTAAACCATTACACAACTCCATAGAGTAAGTACATGCGTTACTGTTACTGACATTGACGGCGTAACCCCATTTCGTATTGCGGTTGTCGTAAGAGGCTTCTATACTACGGGATATTTTACAAAAATCTTTTGGTTTCTGTTAGATGAAAGTACCTCGTTTACGACAGACGTAAAATACTTAGATCAGCAAAGGGGAGCAGAGTCAAAGGTGCAAAAAATATGATACTGTGATCGTCAATCCACCTACCACGCATCCTCAACCGCAATCCTCTTCCTACAACGGGAGAGCCCTATGTCCAGCAGTAGACTTACACGGACTAATGGAGAGGAAGATGAAGAATTGTAAAAATTTCTTAATTATTGTTAAGGGTTGGTTACTTTGGAAAAACATCCTCTGGTGTTCTCCCTAGAGCTTAATAATTTACCGGCCTTAAGAAATCCTTTTATATTTTTCATTTTAAAAATTAAATCCAAAGAAAGGAAATAAAGTTTGTAAGCATACTGACTTGTACAGTGTTAATTAACGACGCCGATCGATTAGCATCTCTGTCCTTTTATCTTTTCTAATAACGTCGGAAGCCGCTGTGGCTATGTGATTTATGGTACGAGAAAGGCGGCTGTTGCACGTGCTAACAACATTTGGCAAGCTCGCGGCCTGCAGCTACCCTGAGACAGATGAAGCTTTAAAAGCCAAAAGGTTAACAGCACTAACATCTACTCAACTCAACTCTCTCAACTAAACTCAATATATTGATCCATTATAGAAGGCTTTTTAACAAAATTTCCCTTACAAATTTTTTTATTTAATTTTTTTCTTAAATTTTATGGATTTGCTAAAAGAATAAAGTTTGTAGTATTAGCTAAGCTAAATTTAGGTACATTTAGCATATCACCGCAACCTGTTCTATGTAGAAGACAGAGAAAAGGTTTAATTCATAACACGGTGGACCGGAGGGGAGTAGTCATACCTTTTTCCCGATACAGAACATCATTTTTGCGAGGGGAAATCTACGCCCACAAAAACAATCGTCTGTCACTTCGAAGTTCAAAAATAAAAACAATAAACTAACAATTTCACACACACATGGATACATTATAACAATATCGCTCGGTGACAGCGACAACTCGGATACAAACTCGGATCAGTCGCTTGACGATGCGCATATTGTATGAACGCGAGCGGCCTGTATTGTGAAACCATACGATCGTTAGTATTGTAAATTTTAAGGTTAAAAAGCAGTGAATAGAAATAATGTGATTAAAAATTACTTATTTTTGAAAGGTAACGCCAGATCTCTTTTTGCAGCTACTAACTGAACAATTCGGCAATTTTGTAGGACTTCGATTCACCCTAGAAAAAAGAAGTACACGGATAAAGGATACTGAAGCCAAGTCACTGATTTTCGGGATTTCTGTCTATCTGGATGTGTTTTCACGATTTAGTCAAAACCTATCGGCGAATATTCTCGACATTTCGTGATTAGTGCTGAGGGTAATTAATGATTCTGTGCAGCATATAGGTTGTATAGCATGTAGGCAGCATATAGGTTTATCCGGCTACTGTAGGGCAATAAAGAGCTTGGGATTGTTCTGCTGCGATTATTGCGATTTTCTATAATACCAAACACACTTCAATATTATACAATATTATATTATATAAATTGAAAATGGAGTAGAAACTTGGCAAAACTTAGGCTGTGTAAGAAACAGTCTGAGTTGAAATCATTGTTTGTAGTTTTAAATGTAAAGCCAACTAAGAATTACATCGTTTCTGATAAGATTGCATAGAAATCTACAGAAAACATATTCGTGCAGCATATAATAATATCAAAAATTTAAAATTAAAAATTTTCATACAACCGACTTCAATATATATTATTAAGGATAACTCAAAAACTATTATTCGGACCTTGATCAAATTATGTATATGGGACCACATGAGACCACATGAGTGACCAGCTTTCAAATAAAAAAATCATCGAAGTCGGTTCACGTAGAACAAAGTTATGAGGTAACACACATTAAAAAAAGAACATACAGTAGCATTGAGTACCTCCTCCTTTTTGAAGTCGGTAGAAAATTATTACCAGACGTAAAATATCTACTGGTGACCATAAGGATGTTTTGCTGTAAACACTATAGTGTTATATGTCTTATAATACCAGGCAGATTAATTGCAGTATAATAATGTGAGGGACAACAGAACTTGGATACTATGTGCACAAAGTGTAATTGTGATAGAAGCCCTTTTGTTGAATGTGTTGGTTGTCTATCGGCATGGTAATAAGCTTATATATTTTTGTGTTGTTTTTGTTTGTACGTTTGTTTAATTAAGAATCTAACACATTACTACACTAACACTTTTGTCATATATCTCTTTTTTTTCTCTTTTGATATTTGTATCTTTTGTTATTTTGTATTTCTGTGTTAAATCCAAAATCTATTTGTTAAATTACCTAATCATTAATTTAAGACATTGCTGACTTCAAACGGAATGGCAACTAAACGAAAAACAACTGCAGTACGTTTTATTAAAAGCCAACAAATCATCAAAGGAAAAGAATTCTTAAACTGATGTGTATGTCACTGTGTGTGATAATGACTGCACGAATATTTCATCAAAGATATATTACTTAATTTCAAACGAAAGCAAAGAGAAGTGGAAATGTTCTTTGTGCATTAAGAATAAGGGGATTAAACGGAAATGTAATTTATGTGACACATCGTCAACTGAAGTATGTAAAATCTCGATAGAAAAACACACCTTTAAAACATAATTATATTGGAAAATCAATTCAAGTAAACATAACGGTTACAAATCAATTTGAGAAAAGAAATCCATCTTTAAGAAATATATCATATTCAGATTCGATCATTATGGTAATATATATTTAATTTCGGAAACATCTTATTGCCCTACTATAAAATTCACAACTTATTGATCTTAAAATGAAATTGATCAATTGCAAACTCCGCAACTTGCCAGTGCACATAATGATTTTACGGAGTAAAACCTAGAAAACACAAATTAATGAAGAACTCTCGAACATATCTCATCATCATCATTACAGCCCTTCACAAGTCCACTGCTGAACATAGACCTCCCCCAAAGAATTTTGTGGCATTCTTTGGGGGAGGCCTATGTTCATGGTCCATGCTCATGGTTGTTCATGGTTCATGCACGGTCCTGAGCCACCTGCATCCATCGACTTTCTGCATGTCTTATCAGATCGTCAGTCCATGTAGTGGGGGGACGCCCTACACTTCGCCTACCGGTACGAGGCTATCACTCGATAACCTTGCTTCCCCATCGGTTGTCGGTTCTTCGAGCTATATGGCCAATGGGCCGGCCATATCAGCTTACTTCAGCTTACTAATCCGTTGGGCTATGTCGTTTACTGCGGATATCCTCATTTCCAAGTTTATCACACAGAGAAACCCCGAGAATAGCCCTCTCTCTCCATAGCTCTCTGAGCGACTTTGAGCTTCCTCATACGGCCAGCAGTGAAGAACCACGTCTCAGATCCATAAGTCATCACTGGCAACATGCACTGAATCTACAATCTCGTTTTCAAGTTTTGAGGTATACTTGACGAGAAGATGTGACGTAATCTCCCGAACGCTGCCCAGCCGAGTTGAATCCGTCGATTGACCTCGATCGAAGTTGGACTTACTAGTCGGACTGTTTGTCCCAGGTAAACATACTCGTCAAAAATTTCGAGATTAGTGCTCCCAACAACTACCGGCATAGCTGTGACAAGGACATTACACATGATCTTGAATTAATGAATGTGGTAATAGTTGAATCGAATATATAAAAGAGTATAGTCTTGATAACTTGATAAAAATAATACCAAATCAATAGAAATTACTATAAAAATAAATGAAATGGTAGAAATTTTTAATAACCTATTCCTTACACGTAGTTATCAAAATTCGAAAGTAGAATCTTATAAAACTCTAAGTAATTAATTTAATTGCAACAGTATTTTCTTATCCCGATGAACATAATTCTAATAAAAATAAAAAAAATCTTTTGGCTAGGATTATATGTATATCGATATATTTAATTAAACAATCCCTAAAGTATATTTCAGAACCCATTGTGTATAATATTATAAATCTAATGAGAGAAACAGGTACATTTCCAAATGACTTAAATATTGCTCTTATACCCATAGCCCTACCAAGCTTTTAAAAATCTTAGAAAAAGTTATTTATAATAAACTTATGAATTTTGATAATGTTGATAAAATTTTAAATCCTAATCAATATGGATTTCAAAAAGGCAGAAATACGTCATTAGCCATATTTAAAGCAATGAAACATATTTGAGATGATATAAACAAAAAAAAAACATGTTTTGCCCTTTTCTTAGAAGCATTTGATTGTGTTAATCATGAAATTTTACTGAAACAATTGCAAAATATTGGCATTCATGGAATTGCTCTAAAACGATTTAAATCAACCTTCAAGATCGATATCAAGCAACTATTCTGGATATCTGTGTGATAGTGATAATACAACTATTGAAACAGTTAAGTCTAAGCTTAAAAAAAGTCAATCTTGGTTTAGCTCAAGGAATCGGTCCTTCTTTCTTTTTATTACATATTAACGAAATATTTAATATCACAAAACATTCAACAGTAATGTTTGCCGATGATGCTACAGTCTTTTACACTGGAAAGCTTAAAAATATAAATACAGAATTTAAAAGTGAAATTAATAAGTCAATAAAAGACGTAGTGACTTGGCTAAATTCTGTTAACCTAAATGTAACAAAAAATAAATTCTTCAATTTGGAAATTATAAGACCAATCCAATGCACTTAAAAATATCATTTGATTGCTCAGTGATAGAGGAAGTAGATAATACAAGCTCCCTTGGAGTTAAAATTGACTCTCATCTCAAATGGAAATCACACATAGAAAAGATTAACAATAAAATATCTAGTTATTGCTATTTTCTTTCAATACTTTTTTGGCCAATCTTCGAATCTGTTGCTAGAAATGCGTAATAGGGTTCTTTCTATCCATTGTTATTGTATGGTATAATATTTTGAGGTAACGCAATTAACATAAATGAAACTTTTATACTACAGAAACGATGTTTGCGTGTCATATACCGTAAAACAAATAGAGAAAGCCTGAGGAATTTACCCAATAGTATTAAAAAAATGAAAGGCCCAAATTCAAATATAAACTAAAAACTGGAACTTGTTGGAACAGACGTTTTATACGCTAAACGAATTTTATGATTTTTAAGAATTAATACAGTGTTCTTCATTCATGTAAGCATTTTTTAAATATTTTATCTTATATATGTTAATTGCACGCCTGGTGAGGCAGCTGTTGATAACTTTTATATTATGTGATCTGTAACTATACACAGTAATGCAATAAATAAATTATTATTATTATAGCCTATTTTATTAACCGAGTTCGAAAAACGAAAATGTTATATTTTCGACGGGTATATTTTTTATGTACGTTCACCGATTCCTCGGAAACGACTGGACTGATTTAAATGACTCTTTTTAATTAAATAGACCATACTTCAGTGGTGGTCCCGTATAAATTTAAAGAAAAATTTCCCCTTAAGGATTGTAGAGAATTAGAAGATGAAGACTTTAAAGTAACTATTGAGACGACATTCTAGTTGTTACCTTAAACTTCTACTCAAAGTGGTAAAATAATTAAACTTAAAAAAGTACAAACCGATTTCAAAACTAAAAGAAAAATCCCCATAATAGCTTCAGAAGTGGGAGCTTTAAATGTTTGATACACTAGGCCTTAGAACCCAATTTAGAAGCTATTTTGTGGAAACTATTTATTTTCTTCTAGTATTGAAGTCAGTTGAAGTTTTTGTATTAAAACTTTTATAAACTTGGTTTGTCTGTTATCGTAATTAACGAAAGTCGTGCCCTGATCTATACATATAAATAAAATTTAATTGAAGTGTCTGCCTGTAATAATAAAATAACTAGCTTCTATTAAGCTCAGGGGGTTATTTGCATGTTATTAAGAACATAAACAATTATTTTGAAAAGTTTTTTGTCTGTCCGAGCTAGTCTTCAGAATGGCTGAACCGATTGTAATGAAACTTCACGAAAGTAGAGAGCTAATCCTAAAATCCTAAAATAATGATTATTTTAAATCTAAATAAAAGATCCTCAAAAAGTCTCACTAAAAGATCCTACCCCCATGCAAAGCTGGGACGGGTTAACTTTAGTACTAAAATCAACGCACATGTCCATACCTTTTCTTGCTATTTTTACTTTGGGATGAGTAAGGTACACATTTCGGTTGAGTTAAGAAAACCAATCAAAAATTTAACCGTATAAGAATATTGTTTAGGATGAATAAGGAAAATTATACCCTGAGACAGACGGGACGTAAAAAAACATAGAATTCTACTATTCTCATTGGGGATTTATGTGTAGATCTCAAAATTATATCACCAGTTGGTCAATTTCCAATAAATAATAAAAGAAAGCAGCGTATTTAACCCACGAAGTGAAAACACGGTGCAGCAGTATTTGAGGAGTGCAATTTGAAATCGTCACAATATTTCAAAACCGATTGAAATTTCTCAGCAATAAGACTTAAAACAATAATGGGCACCATTATTTTTTTAAATCATAATGCTGAGAAATTTCCAATAGCAGATCTAGGGCACGAATAAAATTGGGCTTTCTTAAATATTTGTCTGCAATATGTTTAACCTAAACTGACTATTGTAATTTTAAAGTAAGAGAATAACATTTATTTCGCTGCCAACTTGTCGCGTAGTGTATATTTTCTTTGCTGTTACCATATAATAAAGCAAAACGGCCCGCCGTCCTACCGGACTCTGTTATTAAAGTATTGTCATTCGTGTTTCAAATATAGAACGCAATTGTTACTTACTTGCTTGCGAGCGTTTCTCAGTGACAAAGTTATTGTTTCTCTTTACGAACGTATTAAATATATTGTGGTTGTTGACAGGTAAGCAATTATTATTGTTTAGTGCTTCTGCTTACAGTATACATAAGCAAGCTATACTTCTGGTATTTTAAGTAAAAAAAAAAAACATTTAATTTCTCATTTTACTTTAGCTTAGGAAAGCCGAGTCATTGTGAATTTTATAAAAAGCAATAATACTAGTAAAATAAAAAAGGAGAATATTTTCTTAAATAAATAAAATCCTCGACCCCATATCCAACCCATATCGTTCCGTGAATGTCGTAAAAGGCGACAGAGAGCAGCAGCGTCTTTCTAATAACAATTAGAAAATAAAATAAACTGTGCTAGCCAACCCAAAAAATCTCCCTTTTGAGGCAATCTATGGGGAAATCTTCGTTCAGCAGTGAAGTTTGACAGGCAACTAATAATTGAATTAATTAAATGGAATTTCCTACTAACAGTTATTTTGCGTTGATGCTGTAATATTACTACATGATTCATAATACAATAGTATCTAACGTTATTTCACAAGCATATTAACTTTGTACATATAGGTCCTGCGTTTGAAATTCAATAGTAAAATCAAACTTACTAAAGTTTAAATTTCATTCATTATACAACTTATGTTGCATGTTCCGCTTTGGATTTTAATGAAAATAAAATAATTATTATTTTGTAAAAAAAATCGAAATATTGAATATTGAATATCTTAGATATGCAGGTTTACTTGATGTTTTTCCTTACCGCCGAGCACGTCTTAAATCAGCACTTAAAATTGCTATAAACAATTTCAATGGTGCCGGCGGGAATGGAGCCCAGGTTGCTCGATTTTTGTACGTGAAAGTTATTTATTTGTGAAAATTCCGTGTTTTCAGGCTTCTAAAGAAACAAGACAGGATATCGGTTTGTCGTGCATTCTTTCATTAGTGATATTTTTCATCTAGCATATGTCGAGAACAAATAAAGATTATACTGACTTTAAGCTAATTTAATTTGACGCAAAATTTTATAATGAATACCTACAAAGTATCAATTTTGAATTCAGTTGTTTTCAATTTTAATATCTGTTTAGAAAAAAAAATATTTTTAAATATTTTCACCTAGCATAGGCTCTCCATAGCTCGCTGAGCGACTTTAATCTTCCTCATACGGCCAGCAGTGAAGGACCACGTCTCAATTCCATGTCATAACTGGCAACACGCACTGGTTGTACACTCTCTTTTCAACACAGTACACTCATGTTTTCAATACTGAAAATAAAATCATTTCAAAAAATAACAGTGGTTTTTAAGGATTTGATTTGTGAAAAGGGATCAGTAAAGTTTTAGTTTCTTTCTTCATAAAGAACATGAAAACAGACGAAGATGGCGTTGGCGGGAATGAGAAGTATTTAGAAAAAGAAACCAACATGTTGGAAGAGAAATCAAATGCATTTGACGTCCAAACTTGTCAAGACCGTTTAGCAGCGTGTAGTTTCCTCTTTGATGATCGGGAAGAAATTGACAAGAGCTGGGATGCGGCGTATCAGGTACCGTATCCGCATCGTCGTATCATGATTCAGTAGCGAAATTCATCCAAACTACTGATCACGATACGTTTACGGTTACCGTTTATCCGATACGAGGTGCGTCAGATACAAGGTATGTGCGGAACGTTACGTATCAGATACGGTACAGGCGTGTTACTTGATATCCTATAATTTGGCGTAAAAATAGTGATGGTCAAAATATAGACGCGGCCTGAGATAACCTTTATTATTAAGTAAACTTGTAACTAAACATGTAATGAAATAAATAATGTGTGTAATATGTGTCTGAATAGTTCATCCAATCATAATAGTATGACGTCATGTTATATAGCTCCTTTATAAAAAATGGACGCCTGTGAAAAGATTACTCGATCTGCTCTTGTGGATAATAAATGTAGCTTGTAGCGTTCTATTGAAAAATCTAAAGGGTTTTGTTCATATTATTTTGTGGTTGTAAGTATTTGTGTGTTTGTAAGTTTGTAAGAGAATGTATTAAAAATATGAATGAATTCAAAAATATATTATTGATGTGTACATTTTTTATTGTACTTAAGGATTTTACCGTATTCCGTTTCACTATTATTGCATTTACTTTGGATACGTTTCTAGACTGAAATATTGCTGGGAAAATTACATAATATTATTTGTATTTGTATTTTAGGATTTTTACCGAACATAACAAACAGAGAGCTATCAGTGAATATCTATTTACAAAAAAGTTTGCTTTTGGGATTTTCGATACAAATAAACTCCTACATTTTGAGTTTTATTAAGTACTCGTAAATACTTGTGGATTACTTCCTAGTAAGAGCGTGGCAACCATTCTCCGCGAGTTTGTTCAGGAAAATCATTTACCAATATTTAATCATTATGATGACGGGTATGTCAAACTCCCGTGCGGATAGTCGTGCTGTTCCTTTTGATGTACTCATCTATTGATCGTCAATATTATCTTTGTGAAAGACTGTACTAGTCCATTGCTGGACTAAGGTCTCTCACTAGTTGAGCGATTTCGCTGTAAGCCCAACCCTTCGCGAACAGACCGGTTCTAGATCGAAATACCTGAACAGAAAGCCGCTTCCCCACATATTTTAATTTTTCTGTCAATTCCTTTAGCCGCATTATGATACTGGAGGTGTGCGCTTTAAACACGTACCGTATGATTTTATAAGGCACAATAAAGCGTTGTTGTGAAAGCAAAGCTTGTAAAAATCAAAGAACGTTAAAACACAACATACGTAAAGAATAATTAATATTCGTAACTATTATTATATGACTTATTAAATAGTGACCCTATTTTAATTTCCGACGTCTTGAGAGCTTTACAGTACCCAAGGTTACGGCCTGATTGAGGTGTCGAAAAGTTCTAATTTTATAGTTCAGCCTTCAACTTTAAAATATTAATTATTTGTCCGATTGCAGAAAGAACTTACAGTATCTTGAAGTATTGCAAAAGTATGCTTGGGTTTAATTGTATACAGACTTAATTTTATTCATTATAAATGGCCAACCGGATGGTAGAACCCAGCTATTTTCGTATCTATCTCATGAATAATGATATCTAAATGATAGAAATCGATGTTCTTATCGGTGTTCTTTTGCAGTGTTTGTGGTTTATCAACTCTGATGTAATGGCGGGGACTATCATAGACATATTCCCAGGCTGCACTACAGAATCGACTGTGACATCAGGACATTAAATAGCTCAAACCCCATGTGATTATAAGCGCATTCTAAACATAAGAAATTGAAAATATATATATTAGATTAGATTACGATGGACTGTTTTCCGTAATTCCACGTCTAAGCGCGTATTTTGCGTCTGGGCAGGAATTATGTGATTATTCGAGCCATGAAATCTTCCCTAATAAGTTTAACAGTCCTTTGTTGCAAGCAACTTTGGGGAGTGATCCCGGCGTGTCGAGATGTTTAGCCCTATATGTAGCGATCTCCGGACATGTCAGCAACACGTGGGCCGCCATTTCTTCCTCTCCCATACATGCCCTGCAGAGGGGCTATCTGTAATACCTATGGTAAATAAATGTCTGTTAAAAGAGCCATGTTCTCAAATAGCACATGTTGCTATCGTGATCTGTGGCTTGTTCAATCTCATTAAAACCTTGGTTAAACGACTATTTATTTCTGGCGGGGCCTCCTTAGCTTGTCTATAGTCTACTAGATTTTTCCAAAGCTGAGCGTGTTGATTAGTGAAGTTTCTACGTACCAGTGAACGAACGTTACCAAAAGGGATCGGTATGATTGGCTGCGGCCCTATCCGTCGTTGCCCCTGGATCCACTGTGTCTCTTTATACATTGCAGAGTCGCATTGTTGTGTTTACATAACTCGTTTAGGCGTTGATGGCTTTCATATTAGGCCCGAGTTCACCACATTGCAACTCAGTATCCAGCGGTGTATATATGTGGATGTTGAGGTCTTCTGAGAAAGTTCCAGATCCTGTACCTTCATTTGTTTTGGAAAAATCCGTGAAAATTAAGCTCTTTTGGTTTAATTCCTTTCGGCTGGTTAGTTTCGTTTAATTGTATAGGGATCTTATCATGCTTGGCTTGTAAGATAGGAATTTTGGTGTAAATTCTATCAATTATACCTGTATGAAAGACTCTACTCTTACTCCATAGATTTAGGGTCTTGAGACTAATGGCAGCTAAAGTCGCTTCTTGTTGTGCAGAGCGCCGTGTGTGATCAAGGGCCGAATCACGATTTTGTATAGCCACAGTATAATTTTTGGCGTAAGACCCCATCGTTCGCCCATCATATTCTGTATTGCCAGAAAGTTAAACTAGCCTTGTTGATTTTGTTTATATATATTTATCGTCGATATCTTTAATCGCGATATATCGATAAACGATATTTATTTTAGAGTATCGAATTCGTATTAATTTCGATATATTTTAAAATTTATTTAATAATGTAATAGACAACGTAATTTATCAGACAAAACAATTAAGCAACAAAGGCATTGATGTGCTGTTGTATTTTTTTGTCGTCTAAACGTCCAGTAATAAAATTTTGGCCCTCATCCTACTACATCATGCAAACCATGACGATATATCGTTATACATCACGCGATAATTATTGATACTGTTCCATATTGTTTAAATATATCGATACGATAAATATCGATATATTTTTTCCCCTACTCATCCCTAGATGCTAGTAAAGAAACTAAGAATGTCTAAGTAAATAAATCATTTATTTAAGGTCTGAGTACACAGTCACAGATAAATATTATAGTTACTGCGTAAACACAGTACGGTATAAAACGTAGTGATTATATTATACTCTTTGTTATAGCATGTATATATTTATATTAGGTATAGGTATAGTTTTATTTTTTGTTTTGTACCTTTTTTAATTTATTATTGATTTTTCGGTTTATCATTACATCACAGCTTACCATACTATACACAGGCATATAATATAAAAAAGTTGAATCATAATAGAATGAAAAACTAAACCAAAATATAGACGTCTCCATACATTCATGGGGTCAGGTGTTAACAAGATTAAAGTAGGACCATTTGAAAGCGTATATATAAACAATTCATGGCTGAAAATCTGGTAAGATTTGTCAATCTAGGAGCTGAGTTATTGTAGAATAAGTAAAAGTGAGATTATGTATTACATACACTGTAACAGGTGATTTTTCACTGTTATTAAACTGTAACAGGCTATTTTTCACTATAATTACTTAAAGATATAAAAGCAGGATCAGTATAAAATCACAAAAGAAAAGTTGTGGTTAATAAGGAAACGAAATGGGGAAACGATTAATGAAAGTTAAAACAACAACAACTAAGTGAAGTGAATATTAGGAATATCGATCTGAGATCGATTACTTGAACTGTTGTTGTTACTGTTACTTGTTGGAATGTTGATATTTTGTAATTTTTATTATTAGTTTGTAGATATGTTCTCAATTTTTATCTCCTAAACACAGAAAAATAATCGAAAATAGATATTAAAACGCTCAATTTAATCAAGAATCGATTATATTGCGCTCGTTTCGAATCGAAAATCTTTCTTTTCTTTTGTGAATAGTTTGAAGTTTGAACTGTCAAGTTTCAAATTCAAAATGAGAAGTCCTTTATTGAAAGATAACGTTTAGAAACAAGAATTTCACAAGATTTATATTGCCATAAAATGTTTATTTTTCTTTTTTCTATAAGCGAATAGTATATTTTATTTCCAAGTGAATTCGAAGTAAATAATATAATTTTAATGAAACCTTGCAAGCTTTTTAATTTTATTTTTTGGATCCGAATAAATATAATATCGATTGTATTAATACAATCGATTTTCTAACTTATTTATTATTTTATTGTTTTTTCGAATTCTAGATTGTAAAAAGGGCTACTTTTTTGTATTTTACTTTAGAGAAATATAGCCAATTTTTAAAGTATAAACCAACTAGTTAACTTCAGGCCCAAAAATCCCATTCTCCTTTGTAAAAATATAAATGTTAAGGTCAACACAAAAATCGGTGGTAGATTGGTAATAATTTACATAAATATAGGCGTGTTTTAAAAATTTACGTGCCTGCTGGAATTTTTTGTATCTTATGCCACATCTTTCGATTTGATATTTATTCGATTTGAAATTTATTTGATTTGATATATATTTTTGTACACATTATAAACCAAGTGGCACTAAGGCTCTCAGCCTCTTTATTTCATGTTATTATAACTTATTTATGAAATACAATTTTTACTGTTTTCGATTTTTTTCTAATTTTATATCCAGAACATAATGAAGCATCCATTAATATTTTGGGCCTTAGCATAAGCTTAGCTTACTCTTAGCCCGATACAACTATAAATTCATAATCAAAGATTATGCTCATTCATCATATACTCAGCTAAGTTTTTCGTAAGTAAAGTCTGAGCAACGTCAAAGTACGGTCTATAGATCTCAGCCTAAGTGACAAGTGGTAAGTGAAGAAGTAAGTAAGTAAATCATACGTTACAAAAGCCTCTCTTCACAACTGTTACCTTGAAGATACATATTATAGTTGGACGGAAAAATAGACTCCGAAAAAATAAACTAACCATTCGAACGCGTGGAATATCGACAACAAAGGGATGGAAACGGCTGGTACCTCTCCACAACGGTCAGTTATCTGCATACCCGTAGATACTGGGCAAAAAACATTAATATGCAATAGTAAAAGAGTTGTGGTAAGAGCAAACCGCTAAGGAACTCTGGCGTTAGTCGTCATAGTCAAACTTTCAACATTTCCTCTTCCGTCAACCATTTATCTTTCACCTAATCAAACAAGGGGATAAGATTTAACCTTCTTTTAACTTAAAAAAATTTTGCTTTACACTAGGATTTTCTCCTGTATCTTGGAGGCGTTTTCGATACATAAATCGCACATCGACAACCATACAAACCCGACATAATCACTGCACGAATATTGTTTGTATGACCTATTTGTAAGTCATACAAACAATATCCGCGCAGGATTATATAACCTAACCTTATATAAAAGATAAAACCCAACGATTAGTATATGTACATATGCTAGTAACTTCGAGGACAGGCGCAACCGAGCCGTCAAACCTATTCTAACTAAAGTATGATTACAGGCTAATTCGTAATGTAAATACTTGATGAGAATAATGTGTCCTTAACCAATTTCGATAGATTATACTTTTATATAATATATTCACTAGTGTACCTAAGGACTGACAGAAGCAGTCACAACTTTAACCATACTTTAAGTGACTAAAAGATGCCATGGGTTTGATAAAATGCCACCAAATCTAATAAAGACATGTGCCGATGAACTTGCCACACTACTTACCCTTCTTATTATCCAATTTTAACAAAAACATTGGTTATGGAGGAGTGTTTTTAGTGATAAAGTAGGAATAAATATTGTTTCTCTCTCTCTCTCTATGATCTCGTTATTATTTAAGTTAAATTTAAATATTCATTAAATAATAATAATAATAATTTTATTAATAATACTATAATTTAAATGTAATAATAATATTAATAATTGCCAATATTTGCAGTGCCATTGCAGCGTTCTTGTTTTGAACTATTTTTTATAATTAAGACCAAATGTATACAGCAAAAATAGCAAATAAATGAATAGAGTTGATTTGAATTGAATTGAGAAATCCGTGTATAAATGTATATAATTATGTAAGTTTCTCAGAAACGACTCTAAGAATTTAGGATATTTTACTGCAAGTCTATCTAAATAGGTATGTATTATCCATCCCTGAACAAAACACAACACCACCAAGCACCAAGCAAACTTTAGTCACGCAGCTTCTAACGCTTAAAATGTGATATTAATCTAAGTGGATTAAAAATAAAAAGACCTATACTTTTTAAGTTAATACTAGAAACGTTATTTAACACTACTTTAATATACTCGTACTGTTAACCACTCTAATTAAGGTAAAATGTTTGTGCGAGTGGTTCACGATAATAGTCAAATGAAGGATTAAAAACTACGACTTTTAGTTTCGAAGTCCGTACTTATTAGTCTACTGTTGTTTATTTCATATAAAAGAAGCTTTGAAATGAAAGACTTATAAATATATAATGCTATAGTTTAAAAGTTTTTCCGTGTTAATAATTACAGGGTTGCCGTTTGGGAAAAACGTTAAAATGATGGGGACTTCTCAATAATAGGGAAATATTAATTGAGCAGGGTTTATTATGATGCCACAAGCGTACGCAGTAAAAGGAGCCCACTCTACCTGTTCCCGATGTAACGCTTATGTGGTAAGATTAAACTCAGTCTAGGATGAAGCTTAAAGACGAGGACAAACAGAGCACAACCAGACCCGAAAACGAACAATAATATATTTTGCACACTTACTATCAGGTGGACTATGTGCTACTTTGTAACCCTTATTCTATAAAAAACCTTACTTATTGCAATAGAAATTTTGTGCACCCGACAAATCACTTAATGTTCACTGGTTAGAAAGCGGGCCGTCAATCTTCTGTCATTATAGCTATTGCTAGCTACAAGTACAATTTCCGTCAATTTACATTTATAAAATCCTCGTTCTATTCTGTGCTATAATGGCACGTCAAATTTTCAACTGATATAGTGGATATATTGAAAAGGTTAATGTATTTGTAAAGGTTTATTAGATTATAGAAAGATGCATTTTAGTTTCAAATGGAATAATTAATTGAATATCAATAATTTAAATACTATCGGTCAGCGTGATAATGGCGATGGAGAACATTTTTACTGACGAGACTTAAATATTTTATGAATATTATGTTAAGTAATTAAATGTTTTCTTTCAAATTCTTATTTATATTATCATGGTTGCCTCATTGGTCTAGCTGTCGTAACCGTAGTGATTATGAGGTCACGGGTTCGACTCCCGTGTCAGGCCGAAATCAGTTATTGGAGTTTTCTGTCAAGAAATTCTCAGTAGCAGCCCGGAGTCAGGAGCTTAGCGGTGTTTCACCCCCGTGCTTCGGATAGCACGATAGCAGTTGGTCCTGGCGATCTCTGTCCGGTCGTGTCGTATTACCGTCCCATCGGACGGATTTACTATTAGAATGAGGGAATAGAGAATGCTCATTTGTTTGCGCAAACACTCGCGCGCTGTAATCCTGTCCTGCGCAGATGGCATGTCTACGTTGAGACTGGTCGCCGTGATTGAAATTCAGTCTGGAGGGCATTATGTTATGATAATTATTCACAAGTCTTGCGAATAAAAACCTCTTATGCTGAGAGTACTACAGATAGATGTATGCGTACTTTACATCATTCCTTCTCTCTCTCGAGATCTCTTCTCCAGAGGTAGCCAGTATTACCGGTATTAACCGGCCCTTTCACACTTCAACTTAGTTATCGGTTGGACAATATCGGTTATTTTGGTTCTACTGTGGTTTTTAATCAAGTTTTATCAATCCCATACATAGTCTGCTCAGTATTACATTGCGCATTTTTGAAATTATTTCTATAGTCAAAGCTGAATAAACTTAGTCGGATATTTTCCAAATTATTAGAGAGAAAAACATAACTTGTTGATGTATTTTACATTCGAAAGTTAGTTAAAATACAAATAGTAGTTTTTATGTAATCATCATCATCATCATCATCATTACAGCCCTTCACAAGTCCACTGCTGAACAAAGGCCTCCCCCAAGGAATGCCACAAAGCAAGGTCCTGAGCCATCTGCATCCATCGACTTCCTGCATGTCTTACCAGGTCGTCACTCCATCTAGTGGGGGGACGCCCTACACTTCGCCTACCGGTACGAGGCTGCCACTCGAGAACCTTTTTTCCCCACCGGTTGTCGGTTCTTGGAGCTATATGGCCGGCCCATTGTCACTTCAGTTTACCATCGTTTCCGGGACACTTGAGATTTTGAGTGAGATTGAGAGGTTCTATGGGCAGCTGTACAGATCATCGTTGGAGCCACACGCAAATGTTAGTAACGATCGAAGAGCAAGTCTTATTCGACATTATTCCGACGACATCCCGGACGTCAGTCTGATCGAGATTAAAATTGAAAATTGAAGACTTCGAGCCTCTAAAACAAGCCGGTTTCCGAAAGGGCTTTAGTACCATAGACCACATAATTACCTTTCGGCAAATTGTACAGAAGACCGAAGAGTACAATCTTCCACTTTGCCTTGCGTATGTGGACTATGAGAAATCCTTTGATTCTCTTTGAAATTTGAGCGGGCTACAATCACTTCAGTGGTGCCAAGTTGACTGTCGGTATATCGAAGTGCTGAAGTGTTTGTACAGTAGGGCTACGATGGCTATCCGAGTACAGAACCAGACTACGAAACCTATCCAACTGCAGAGAGGTGTAAGTTTTTATGTGAGTGTTCAAATAAATATTTTTAATTTCGACTTACCTGTGAGTATTTTAATGAAAACTGGAAACCCGGCCCGGCAACGCCAGGGTAGGATATGTTTATCGCGAAAATATAGCCTAGATCACTCCTGGCATTGCATCTGTTCGTAAAGTTTCATTACAATCGGTTCAAACAGACAGACGGCCAAATTTTTTTTATTCATTCATTCAGCTTTAATAGGTAGTTATTTCAATATTACAGGCAGACACTTAAATTTTACTGAGAATTTCATATGTAATTCAACGTTTTCGTTCGTTTTTGACTATTTTTACATATATATCTGGCTTATTATTTGCCTGTAAATAGACGAATACTCCATAAACAAACAAAAATAAGATCCAAAAATGTATATAGTTTGTACACAAATACATTAAAGTTACCCTACAGTTAACACATTGAGACAGAAACGCTGAGTTTAGTATTCTCCGTAGCTAGCTAACTAATAAGTAGGAACTTCCTCATATTGTCTAAGAGTTTGGTGTTAGCATGAGTAAAACTAATACCTCATCTTATTCCCTGGGTGACATGAGCCATCTTAGAGTAAAGCTTAGAAACCCTTACTGATTAAATGCCATCGTATTTTGTGAATATGCCCTCAATCGGTCAAGTCGTTTAGAAGTTACACGATCACTATCAGACGCACCTAAGAGTATAAAAAGAGTATAAATACTGAATATACAGGGTTATTTTGCAATAACCGGCCAAATTTGCAGAGAAGGTTTAGAATAAGTAATATAGGCAAATGGTGAAGAAAAATTATTTAAAAAAAATATCAAATATTCTGTCCATTTTATCTTTTAAATTCAAAATGCGTCGTAATGCATTATTTTAACTGATTGCCATTCATAAATATCTAATGCCTACTGTTTTACTACGCACGCACACATTCGTAAGGGTCGATCGGTCGGCAAAAACGTTGTAATTGAATCGCACACAGACGAGCGCGCGTACACGTAGTTGTTGCCCATAAATCACATTCAATTTGGGATAGTTTCAAATAAAAGTAGAAGCCTTATTTACTCGTATTTTCAAAAACTGCAATAACGATATATCATTATTTATATATTTGAACTTAAGTTTAAAATTTGGGTACTCTTTGAAAAATAACCCTGTATATAATATTTTATATGTGGTAGATTCGAATGGGTCAGATCGACCAGGGTGGAACCACGCTCTCACAGAATACCAGCGTAAAATAGCACCTTAATGCTGCTGTGTTTCGTATGGTGAGTGTAAAGATCCGGAGACCCTTTGTACTGGATACAAGGCACAATTTTAGTCCTCAGAGGTGGCAACGCATCTGCATTTTGATTCTCAATCGAGGATGGCCCATAGAATGTAGATGTCTATGGGCCACACCATCCACTTACAATTAGGTGGACTGTGTGCTCTTTTTCATACTTATTCTATAAAAAAAGACCTGTTACGAGGATTCGGTTAGGTAGAGGTCTCTTATCTACGGATTTTTTAAATCAAATGCTATAAACATCTTATTATATCCAATAACTATTCATACGTTAATTACAGTAAGAAATCTAGTACTTAAAACATCAAAATAAAACTACGTGAACCGGTCTGTTTTTCATACGGATTTTTCTATTCATAAATGCAGTATTTTTATTTAAAATAAGTTAACTGGATCTGAACAACCCTTTCGTATTCACTGATCCGGAAAACCCTTGAACTTTCACAATTCTACATGATCTGAATATTAAGTGTAAAAATACTTAATAAAAGAAATATTCCTTTGTGTTAAATATTTTTTAAACAAATATTATTACAGTTAGTGACAAAAGTAAATAATTATACTATTATTTTATGCTACTATTTTATATTATTATATTTTATATATTACTATTTTATATATTGGTCCTACCCCGGTCGAACCGACCCAATCGTGCTACAACCATTACATAACTGCAACGTGGTTCTAAGACGTAAAAAAGGCTGTATGTGTTTTTATAAAACTGAACTACAAACGAACTTAGTTTAACTGTGACTGCTGCAGTCCATTGCAACCTGAAGCCAACTTCAAACAAAGATAGCTACAGATGCGTTTCACTTTTGAGGACTAAGGTGGGATGGCTCACAGCCTGTAATTATACTGGATCCCTATACCCTTCGCCAGCAAATTGGTGGGAGTGTACGTACTTCCAGACAGGAAAAGAGTCCTACCAGCTAATGTATAAGTAAGTAACATCTCCCTTTTGCGGTTATTTAAGAGGAGGCCTTATTGCGTAGTAAAATTTGTAATCAATTTGACCACAATAAGTATACATTTAGACAATCATAAGTTCACTATCACAGGTCTCCCCCAAATATTTTCACCAAGTACAGTCCTGGCCTATCTGCAAAATCTATGAACTTCCCACATTCATCAGGGCATTACTCGGTGGTGAGGAGAAACTAAACGGTAGTAAGGTTTATGTAATTGATAAGCAACAAATTGACTCAGTATTTTTAGATAGCTGTTGAACGTAGTCATTTCCAATAACGTGCTATTAAACAGGGTTGAACAATCAAACCTTTGTGGGATTTGAACCCGCGGCTCAGCGACACTGCCACATGCTTGGTCACTGCGCTACGTCAGATACACGTTGTTACACCCCACAAAAATTTCGCGATTCCTACCGAAACGTATCGTCTGATTATTATTTTTGGAGTTTACTCCTTAAGAATCGATTTTCATATATACGTATAACCTCGGGGTATGAAAATTTATGAGGTGTAAAATATACGTTACGTCATGCGTTACGTTATGTATTCATGTTTACATGACTACGTAATGTTGTGCGCAACTTATCTTGCGCAGACCCCAGCACAGAGTACTCTCGGCTGTACTACTTTATATAAACAAATAATCGTTCGTAAGTTGTAAACTCCAGTGGTTCGTCGGAGCTGACACACACACTTTTTTTTGGTTTAAACAAGAAATGGTTGAACTGTTATCTATCAGAAGTTACGAGATCTATTAGGCAGTTTTCCAGATCACCGCATGCGACGTGATAAGATATGTGGTGATGAGCTATATTAAGGTTGTAGCACGAATGGTCTAACAGAATTTCAACGTAAAACAGCTGCTGTTTGTGTGTATGGTAGGTGTAGAGAACCGGAGACCCTTTTTACTGGAAATGAGGCATTCCATCTATGTCCTCATGGGCGACAACGCAACTGCATTTTGATTCTTAATCAAGGATAGATGTAGATGTTTATGGACCACAGTGCACATATACCATCAGGTGCACTGTGTGCTCGAGTGTGTGTGTCGCTCTTATTCTATATAAAAAATCTCACGTTGATCCACTTATTAGGGCTTATTTGATGTATATATATTAAGCATACCAATGTTCTCTAATAGATATAGTACCTATATGTTCCAATTTCTATACAATAAAATTTTCATATAGCTCAAATTTGAATACTATAAAATTATTATCTCCCATTTATTTTGTAATGTACAGCCATTGCATAACACGATATGTTATTTCAATCCATTACATTATTGAAATCTTTTTATTATCCAAAATGTTAATTAAAATTGATTTAAAAATACTATATGAATACTGAATTTCACTCTGTTAACTGAGAAATTAATTAATTGAAAGACAATTGAAGATCTGTTATGCGGTGTCAGTAGATTTGAAAAACATTTCTCCTGCTTTCCCCATAAAATGTTTTCTTTTATTTTGAACTCACTAACGAACTTACCGTCCTGATGACAAGTTTTTACTGCAGCCTATGGACACCAGCAACCATATATAAACATAAAAATAAACACACACGCCTGGCACCCAGAGGTGTAGGCAGAGACTACAGACTTCCATTTGGCACGCTCCTGACACTTCTCTCGTCACCTTTACATCCATATACCTACACATACGAGGGTGACACTGAAAATTCTTAGAAAATCAAAAACTGAACAAACTAGCAAGTTATTAGTTTTATTATATCTTTTCAAAATAGTGTCCATTCATATCAATACATCGCTGCATCCGATGGAACCACTGAGAGCACTTTGCCCACTCGTCCTTAGGGGTCTCTTCGACGGCATTTTCAAACGCAGCCACTGCTTCCTCGGCGTCCATAAAACGTTTTCCTCGAAGTTTTTCTTTTATTTTCGGAAATAAATAAAAATCGCAAGGTCGGGGCTATAGGGCGGGTGACCCAGTAATTCCACGTCTCACGTCACCAAGTAGTCGACTGTTTGCTTGGCGGTGTGCGACGAGGCGTTGTCGTGGTGAAGGAGGATCCTACTGCGAGGTCGATTCTCCCGAACTTTTTCCAAGACTAGTGACAAACAATTGTCAGTGTACCACTCTGCAGTAACTGTTTTTCGATCCTCTAAAACATATAAAATTTTTGTGTAATGACCTGTCCTTCCGAAGAACGAGGCCACCATCTTTTTTCCCACACTTCGACCTCTCTTCACTTTAGTTGGCAACTCCTCGGAAGGAAACACCCAGACAGCAGACTGTCTGTTAGTTTCAGAATCATAACAATAAATCCAGCTTTCGTCACCCGTAAGTATGTCCAACACAGCATTTGAGTCACCTCCGTTAAATCATTGAACCATTTCACGACACCAATCAACACGACGGAGTTTTTGGGCCTCTGTCAAATTATGAGATATCCACCGGGCATAAAGCTTCCTGACTGCTAAATGTTCATGGAGGAATTTGTGCACTTGATTCATATCGATGTCTAAGCTTGTGCGAATCTGCCGATAAGTCACTCTTTTGTCAGTCTCTATCATACGCCGCACAACACTGATGTTATCTTCAGTCGTCGCCGTAGAAGGCCGTCCCTCACGCAGATCATCGGTGAGATTAGTGCGACCACGTTTACACTCATTAAACCAGTTGTAAATAGTGGCACGAGATGGGGCTTCATCGTGAAAGGCCAATCGAAGTCTATCATAACTTTCTTGTTGACTTAAATGACATCGAAAGTCATACTGACGTGACACAGACAATTTTCAATTTGCCGCCAAATCGTCAGCAAATGACAAATTAATAAAATACATACCTACACAATAATATTAGCAAAGAGTTCCAGTTTCAAAATTTGAACTTATTTTTTTATTATATCGTTTACAAGTGGCCAGTTCTAAAAACTTTCAGTGTCGCCCTCGTACATGCTCGTCGATTAAGGATAAGGGTATACTTAATCAGGCTCTTCTTCAATATATCGCCATTTTGGTCGATAAACCTTCATCTAGGGCGTCCTTCCAACTCTGCCGGTCACTTCAACAACATAGATTTGCTTTGTCATTCTTTCTTAGTTCATTCTTTCTACATGCCCAAACCACCGAAGCATTTCTTTCTTAATCCTGGTCACAACATCATCTAGCAAAACAGAAACCAACTTCAAATAAAGAACAGAATACTAAACAGAACAGAATAAGAAAATTTATTTTGCAATACACAATACATACAGAATATTGCTAATAAGTGAAGGCTTAAAGAATAATATACGATTAATTTATTGGGTACACAGAAAAGAGGTATTGTGTCTTGTGCCAGGATAATATAGGGTTTCATTTTACTGTAGTCTTCGCACTAGGCAAGCCTGTAACGTGAAGACCAGGTTACGTTAAATTCACTGAATTCTATCACAGTTCACACTTTTGTCGCAATAAACTAAAATAAACTTCAAATAAAGATGGCTACATATGCGTTGTCACTTCCGAAAACTAAGATGGAATGCCCGCAACCTGTAATTAATAATTATACTGGCTCTCTATGTCCTTCAGACCGGACCAAAGTAGCTCACACACTGCTGGAATAGTTAAGAGAATTGTACCTATCTAGACGAACTTCTAAGCAGTTCTTTTCTGATTCCATCTAGTGTTCCTACCATCTAGAATAGTTACATTTTTAACCCTAGCTTAATTATACTATTGATAGGTAAGAGTTGTGTGATTCCTCAATCCATATGCATTTCAGCGATGTCTTATTATTAGCTTTATATACTATATTTACTAGATACTTACTTCAGTAGATGCAAGTAATTTGGCAACACGTTGGTTGTGTCTTGTGTTTGTGACACTGCATTTGACTACTTGCGCTTTTGAAGTGCAAACTTTTTTACAATCGTTGTGATTTGAAACTCGATGAACAACAATATACATCTATACGATTTAGCTTATGAGAGAATGAGATAGAATACCGTATACAGTGTTTCCTATTATCTCGGTCCTACACAAAAACATTTTTATTAATAAAAAATAAATAGTTTCACTTCTACCGCGTGTGAAATGCACACATGTTTTTTTTCAACCGAATGTTATGAGTGGCTTTGTATGATTTCGGCTTGTATTTTGCATCATCCCTATCATCAATAAACATCACGATAATGCATTTTTAATAAGTAAGTCATCATTATCGAGTTATTTTAATACACAGCATGATTTATATATTAATTACGAGCCAGTAACACTAATCATTTATATATGAATGAACTAATTGTGCATATCGAGTTGATAACGTACTAATGAAGCTTAAATAATAGTGTAATCAAGATACTCACGATTTGTGTAAGTAATTATAAAAACATTTTATATATGTCACTATAAATAGCTTTGGATGGTAGTAACTACTCAAATACCGTTTTCATTTAGTAATAACTCTTTTTCTAAACTATATTATGTTGTCCCGTTCTATTTAATACTGCAAAAAGCTGTCCAATCTAGGTATTCAAATCTATTGATTCTTTCCATATGATTTTACACAACTATGTTGGCGACTGGGTGATTTTTGTTTAATTTGGTTAAATTTTATCTCGCAAGACATCGTGCATTTTCACACAGTTGCTTTAAATTTTACTAAGCGTAAATTATGAAATCACATTATTTTTATTATAAGATATTTTTAAGATGAATACGATAAGAATTATTATTACGGTTTCAATATTAAGTTAAGGAACATCAAGCTATTATATTCTTTGGCCTTTAAATTATAAAAAATATTGTTTTATTATTATTATTGTTTAATTTTACATCGTAATACATAAGTAGGAAAATGCCTTTGTCCAGCAGTGGGATGTACAATATTTGCTTTTATATTTCTAATTAATTTATAAAAATCTTCGTATATTATAATCGCTGGTACGTTGGTTAGTGAAGATACAAATTCTGAATGACTTGACAGATTGAGTTCATATTCACAAAATATATTTGTTTTATCAAAACATAGAAGACATACTCATATATTTATGCACCAATGACTTTTAATCACACTACATTTTAGTTTACTTTAATAGAATAAAATACAATTAACACAATTTTTTGATATTTTACTATACAATCCACATTGCCTCATGATAGGATCATAGTACGCCAGATTTTTCTTGGTACGTTTAAGGGTAAATAGATTATATTTATTTGGTCTAGGCGGCTACATTTTTATGTTAATTTTACTGAGTAGATAAGCGCAGTCTATGGCACCGTTCACAAGTTTGTATGAAAATACCATCTAGATATTGCCTACGAATATAGTGTCGATATTATGTTAGGGCCGATTTTGCGATCATCATATAAAATTTATTCATAGGGTAAAATACAACATAAACATATAAAAAATACAGTTGTGTTGGTATAATAGTTTTAATTGTTTGACTTTTGTATATGTCTTAGCTTATAATTTATCCGATGGATAATTTTATTTGACTATTGAAAAATCAGCCCTTATAGTGTAATAATTGTTTTATGTCTAACCCGTAGGCATAAACAAAATGCCAGATAATTCTTTACTGAATACTTTCTATATGATTTTCATGGACAGTATAGGGAGTATTCCACACGAAACTGCAGTACTCGAATCTGCTGTGTGAAAAAAAACTGAAAAAAGTCCGAAATAAATTTCGAATAAAGTAAACGCGCCACCTACCGGAAAGGGCAGAACAAAGTTCGCCGAGCCAGAATGTTTTGGGATAGGATTTATGAGCATATTATAACTTATTATATCTAAACTGTTTCGTCACTATTTTTGCCTTTAAATGGACATGCAAACATCATTACTGCCCTTGGGAACATTTTCATAGGGATAAAAAATGGAGTAATTGTCTCCCCTATAATAGTCCGTAACGTTTGGGTTCGGCGTTCTTAGATGGATATGTCCTCAGTTGTCAGACCCCAGGGCCTTCTCCGCTACGTAGCAGGTCTACGTACATGTAAAGTTAGTACTTGAGGTTTGGGGTGTACTGTACGGGTGTAAATGTTTTTATAAATAAAATAATTCTGCTTTACTTTATCACTTTGTAAAAGTAGATTTTTTATAGGACAAAGATTCGTCGGAAAGGGCAGAACAACGTCTGCCTGGCCAGCTATTAGAAATATAATATAACTTAAAAATACGAAGATTTAATAAATTTGGCTTTGTACGTCAAAGGCATGCAAAATGACATCACTAATATAGAGAGAGATTTTAACGGAGAAAAAAATGAAATCAAGAAAATCAAATCAATATAAGAGGGGTTCTTTCGTTAGAAAATACCCCTCTTCCATCCACAATTTTGTGTAAGCTTAACTGAAAGGATCTATGACGAGTACTATATAATTTGAATGAAATGAAATGTAGCGGAGTTTTGGATTTTTTTTGCAAATAAAATGCTTTCCAAAGAGATTCTTGTATTGAAAATTTGATTTTCCACGGCTTTGCCGGATATTTCTATGATAGAGGTAAACAACTACATCCCAGTCTTATTAAAACTCAGATTCGAATGTATTGTGTCTCTGAAATTGCTTCCGACCTTTCGTGAAAGTGTTTAATCGGATGCAGGAAGGTACAAACGAGTGATTGGTTTGATTGTTCAATAAAGTGACCGTTGTCGACGAAAACGAAAACCGTCCTTTTTGTATTTTTTTTTTTCATTATATTGATATATTGATCGACCTTGTAGTTGCGGTGTAAGACTATCCGCTACCGCATATATGGTCCCGTGGGTGTCGTAAGAGGCTACGGAGGGAAATAAACCAGGAGATTAGCAGCAGCGTCTTCCTAATCACAACTAAAATAAAAATAAAACCCGCCTCCTAGCATGGCAACTATGGCAAATATCCTCCGTGTGAGGAGGCCCATGCTTAGCAGTGGACTTTTCATAGGCTGTAAAGGTAAAAGATACAATATTGTTTTTTTTTCTTACAGTTATTATGTATAATTATATACATTATAGAGATATATAAATGTTGAGCATGAAATGTTGAACATAAACATTGAGCGGACGGTACTTACGGGATTGTGAATTGCTAGTGCTTACATCTCAGTTACATAACAACATAGAATTCTCATTCCTTTGAATTAATCTTTAATACTTTCCCAGGTTCCCTGTGGATATGGTTTTAGCTCTTTTATATATTTTATTCGTGTCTTCTAAGGTAAGCTTTACATTTTATACATACTAATACACACATGTAAATGTAAATACTTCAAGAACCATTTTAGGTTTATAGTTAGACAAAGGCCTCTACAAGAGTGTACTTCTAGGCGGCATGTCTTAGATTATCTGAACCGAAATCCTCGCACTGGTAATGCTGTCCGTCGACGGTCTGTGAAGTTAAAATTCGTCATTTTTGGATGGATTTTTAGTCATCAGTTGGTCTCTAAAGCCTATTCCGCCAACCAACCTAAATACAATATAACCTGTACAGTAAACCAGTAGCTTAACAAAGAAAGTTGAGGCAGGTGGCAATGTCCTTAGGTGGCAGATTTTACGGGGTGGAATTTCGGGACAGAAAGTCTCAAAAGATCTGAAAAACAGCCTTTTCAGTAAGATAAGTATAAGAAATATAAGAAGGAATATAAGAAGATAAGTAAGAATAAGAATATAATCTGCTCACCCACACTTGACAAGGACAGGTGTCAGGACAAAAAATATTTACATAATATTGATACATTCATTTTCAAATAATACAAGTAAACTAGAGATAACTTTTACTGATTTTAAATTAATTTATAAGGCCGACGGACAGACTTGCCTTTAAATTGTTTCAATACGCAAATAGCTTCAAAGTCGCCTAGTGTGACACGGGCACTTCTACACTCTTCGGCACTTCTACGTAAAGTTAGAATCTGCAAGCTCATGAGGTACCTTGAGGATCACCAGCTGATTAGTAACCACCAGTACGGTTTCCGTCGGGGTCACTCAGCTGGTGATCTTCTGGCTTACCTGACTCATAGACGGGCGCATTTAGTAGGGTCCAAGGGGGAGACCCGAGCCGTTAGTTTGGACATGCGAAGGCCTTTGATCGGGTTTCGCACAAAGCGCTTCTTTTGAAGTTCACTTTCTATGGGCTTACCGAGAAATTGGGCTATTGCACCACCAGTTTTCTTGCAGATCGGAAGATAAAGGTCGTAGTAGACGGTGCATTCTCTGATTACAAGACTATTAATGCTGGTGTTTCACAAGGATGCGCACTGTCACCAACGCTGTTTCTTCTGCATATCAATTATCTGTTGCATATCAGTAACATTCATTGCAATGCGGACGACAGCACTGGTGATGCTTTATACACCGGCCTTTCCTATATTCAATATTCAAATAAACAAAGTTTGAGCGATCTGCCACACTTATTACACAATTTATCTGTACGCTCTACTGTGGAAGAACTAAAAAAAGGAAATAGTCTACTAACACAATACAGAGATAATTCAAAACAAAGGATTCAACAAAAAACGATTCCCGACACAGGTGTGAAAGTGACGTTTCAGCCTATATATTTCCTACAGCTGGGTACAGACTTCCTCCCATTTCTGATAGGGTTTTAAGGAAAATAAGCGTAGAAAAGAAGTCCTGCATGCCACTTCCGTTTCATGAACAAAAGAAGTTCACAAAATAAATAAAATAATAAATAAATTATTTAATCATTTTATTCGTAAATAAAAATCAAGTACATCCTTGTTAAATTTGCTTTAACATTGATGCGAATGATTTTGCTTTTTCCATATTACCTACTTGTATTTCTAATAAACCAGTGAGTTTTATGTAAAAATGTTTTCCAGTTATTTGAAAACAAAACTGGAATTTTTTTAATAAGCCACGGTATAATATGTTGTTGAGTGTAAATACAGAAATCAGAGTTACATAATTTTTCTACTTTAGTTGCTCAATTTCGTGGCAGCTATGTACCGTGTAGTGGCAGCGTAATAAAATCCACTTCTCCATATCACTCCATGGGAAATGAAGCAGGAGTGAGCAGCAACATCTATATGATCTCGAAAATACTTTTTTTGTCAATCCGCCTGCCAAACGTGGCAACTATGGAAAACCTATGGGGGAGACCTATGGTCAGTAGTGGACTTTGATAGTCTGTCATAATGATGATGATAACCATGGTAGCTATGGGCTATGCTGTTGTTCGAGTTTATTTTAAACGAATTATTATATAATAATAGATCGGGGAAAAAGTTTCTTCGTATTTTATATACAAATTCAAGACATTTTTTTTCAAAGTTTACATTTAATTATAATTGCCATTTTGTTCGATAAATTGTTGCAATCTTGTAGGTAGTGACATAATCCCGTTACTGTAGAAATTTTGGGATTTTTTATCAAACAAATGCGACAAGTAGTTTTGACAGTCCTCTCTTGATGTTAACCCAACACTACTCAAAGAATTCTGAAGAGACCGAAACAGGTGAAAATCTGAGGGTGCATGATCTGGACTATATGGTGGATGCATTAATACTTCCCAACCAAGCTCTCTCAATTTTTGCTGAAAGACCACTCCTTTTCTGTTGGTCAATTCCAGCCGTTTTTACTCAATTTCTTGCTTGAGTCTCATTAGTTGTTGGCAGTAGAAATCCGATTCGATGGTTTTGCCCGGCGGTAAAAGCTCATAATAAACGATGCCCTTCCAATCCCACCATACACACGGCATCACCTTATTACGTGTTAATCCGGGTTCCGCTACAGTCTGTGGAGCTTGACTACCCTTTGACCATGATGTTTTTCGCACGTTCTTGTCGTAGGTCATCCACTTTTCATCACCAGTGATCAATCTTTTCAAAAATAGTTCGGTTTCATTGCGTTTCAATAGAGAATCGCAAATGAGTACACGATTCATTAGGTTTCTTTCAGTGAGCTCGTATGGTACCCGAATATCGATCTTTTTTGTATAGTCAGACATTTTCAAATGGGTCAAGACTGTTTTGTGGATAATCCTCAATTCCTCGGCTATGTCGTAAGTACTACTATGCCGATCTTGCTCCACTTTTTCAAAAATGGCATCGACTTTATCCGTGTGTGGGCGACCAGAGCGAGCTGCATCTATGACATCAAACTTCCCGCACTGAAAACGCTTGAACCAACTTTGTGCTACTCTTACTGACACTGTATTAGGTCCATAAATGTCACAAATTTTTTTCATGGCTTGAGTCGCATTTTTTCCATTTTTTGTAATAAAAATTCATCATCATCATCATCATCATTACAGCCCTTCACAAATCCACTGCTGAACATAGGCCTCCCCCAAGGAATGCCACAAAGCACGATCCTGAGCCACCTGCATCCATCGACTTCCTGCATGTCTTACCAGGTCGTCACTCCATCTAGTAGGGGGTCGCACTACACTTCGCCTACCGGTACGAGGATGCCACTCGAGAAACCTTCTTCCCCATCGGTTGTCGGTTCTTCTAGCTTTATGGCCGGCCCATTGCTATTTCAGCTTACTAATCTGTTGGGCTATGTCGATTACTCTGGTTCTACTGCGGATATCCTCATTTCTAAGTTTACATTTTATATGAAACCCCGAAAATAGTCCTCTCCATAGCTCGCTGAGCGACCTTGAGCTTCCTCATATGGCCAGCAGTGAAGGACCACGTCTCAGTTCCATAAGTCAACACTGGCATCACACACTGGTTGTACAGTCTCGTTTTCAAGTTTTGAGGTAAACCATTTCAAGTTTTGTCGTAATTTCCCGAATGCTGCCTAGCCGAGTTGAATCCGTCGATTGATCTCTCGGTCGAAGTTGGACTTACCTAGTCGGACTATTTGTCCCAGGTAAACATACTCGTCAATAACTTCGAGCTTAGTGCTCCCAACAACTACCGGCATAGGTGTGAAATGGACGTTATACATGACCTTTGTTTTGTCCATGTTCACCTTAAGACTTAGGTCTTCTGTACAATTTGCCGAAGGGTGTGTATGTGGTCTATGGTACTAAAGCCCTTTCGAAAACCGGCTTGTTCGGGAGGCTGGAAGTCTTCAAATCTGCGTGCGAGACGATTTTTAATGACTGTCGAAAACAGCACGTAGACGCGGCTCAGAAGGGAAATCGGTCTGTAGTTCTTCAAAAGAGCGTTGTCGCCTTTCTTGAAGAACAAGACCACCGCACTTCTGCTCCACGCCTCCGGAGTATTCCCACCATGGAGGACGGAATCAAACTGGTTCTGAAGGACTTCAAGTACCGGTTTTCCACCCGTTTTCAGAAGCTCCGTTGTAATTCTATTCTCGCCTGGGGCCTTGCCTTTTTAAAGTGCTGGAGAGCCATTCTAATCTCGCTCAGACTGACGTCCGGGATATCATCGGAATAGTGTCGAATAAGACTTACTCTTACTCAAACTTGCGTGTGGCTCCAACGATGATGTGTACAGCTGCCCATAGAACCTCTCAATCTCACTCAAAATCTCAGGTGTCCCGGAAACGATGCTTCCACATTCGGTCTTCAGTTTCGACAGTTGGCTCTTTCTGGCAGACAGATCTCGGCATAGACTTTGGAGTCCTGGTTCCGCTCGACCGTTTCTTCAATACGAGCAGTATTAAAGTTGCGTAAGTCCCGCCGCATGCATTTGGTGATCTGTCTGTTCAGTTGCCTGTATGCTGTCAAATCCACTGAAGACTGCAGACTTCATTTCCCGTCTAATAGCCATGAGATTAAGAGTGTGATCGGAGAGTTTTTATGTTCTTCTGCGGCGGGTCTTGCGAAACTTACCTCCGACCGCATGGACAGTTTCCACGAGCTTGTCATCATATCGTCCACTGCATTGCAATCTTCTAGGCACTGAAAACGGTTTTGTAACTCGAGCTGAAAGGTTTTAAGGACTTTGGATTATACCTTGACTTCATTAGACGACACCTCTCCAACTTAACGTTTAGGTTCAGTGTGCCTCTAACCATTTGGTGATCGCTACCAGTTTTCACCCTCGTGATCACTGAGACATCACTGAACAGTTGCCGTCTAATGAAGTCAATCTCATTTTATGTCGAACCATCGGGGCTCGACCAGGTCCACTTCCTGTGGGGCCGCTTCTGGAAGAAAGAGTTCATCATAAAGAGTCCCTCTTTCTCCATGAAGTCGGCCAGCTGCTGGTCCCTTGGGTTCCGTTGCCCTATTCCAAATTTCCTTACCCTCAGCCCGCCGTTCTCTCTTGTGCCTAGTTTTGCGTTGAAGTCTCCCATTAACATCCTATAGTGGGTTTATTATGTGCTTTTGAGAAAAGAAAAATAAAAAGTAATAAAACTTTTTATTTTTCTTTTCTTGACAGAAAAGCAATTGAAAAATGGCGGGAAAGTGTTCTTTACTTTTTAGTTTTCTTTTTCTTAATGTCCTATAGGTATTGATATTAAAACCAGCCAGATACAAACAGTACAACCAAAGAGATTTTTCTTCAATTTTATACAAACAAAATACGAAGAAACTTTTCCCCGACCTTATGTCGTCGACAGATTGCATGATTTGTCATAATTCAAACCATATCTTCAAATGCGTATGTGCAAATGCTCGCTGGTTTGTGAAATGCCACAGGTAAATGGTAAAGTGTCTCGTCAATTTGTTATAGTCCATGAAACCCAAATGAAAATTTTAACGCCGTTTATAATTTGCTATTGTAGTCTAATCGTAGACAATTCTGCGATTGGTTCTATTCATCTTCTGGTGACAGTAGATTATGGTGCTGCTGGTGTGGCCTTTGTGCTAGTGGACATTTATCTAATAATTGACATAGGCCTTTTCCAAGGCTCGCCACTTATCCCGATCTTCGGCTTCACGCGCTTCTTGGGAGAGCCCCATGCCCAGCAGTGGACTGCCGCAGGCTGCTTCTGCTGTTGATGATGATGATGATAAAATAATGTCCTTCAGATCTCATTTCGGTCACAGTAACCAGCCTCAACGGATAATGCACATCGGGCACTATATACATCAGGATATATAGTGCCCGAGTGTATGCGTAAGCACAGGTGTACTCTCTATTCCTTCACTCTCACATTCCAAGAGACGGTCACCCGATACAACCAGAGAGAGATCAGGCGCAGAACGAACCAACGGCTTTACTTGCTTTCCGAGGCACGGGGTTGCAACACCGCCGGACTCCGGGCTGCTACTGAGAATTTCTTCTCAAAACTCAATAACTGATTTTTTGGCCCGACCTCGGACTCGAAACCCGGGACCTGATGATCAGCAGACGCGTTTACCCACTAGACCAATGAGACAGAATTAATAATATACATTTGTATATACATATGTATAAATGTTATCTATATGTCCCTCGGCATTCTGCAAACCAGCGAGTATTTGCAAATAGACGACGCCGTTTGTATAGTGTAAAGTATTAAAGCATGGATGAATAATACAATTCGCCGACGGCTAATTCATCCGGCTTTTTTCCTTAATTATCTTTTAGTACTGTTGTTTGTGTTTGTATAACGATTTATGGAACAATTGACAGTTAGGTACGCAACTGCTTGATTGTCGATATTTTGAAGCTCTTTCATATATCTATATATACGCGATGACTTTGATAAACACTTATTGTATCCATTTAAAGTTCTTCATTGGCATAAGCCAGCTACAAAATATAGTTGCCCCTTCAGCTTACTGATTTATTAGCCTATGTCGGTTACTATGGTTCTACTGCGAAAATCTTCATTACGAAGCACAAATAATCGAGCATAACCACGCAGAGATAATCGAGCATCACCATCTCCGTAGCTCGTTGATCGACTTTATGCTACCATACATATATACTAGACTTTAAGCTACTATACATAGCGTCTCGGTACCATAGGTAATCACAGACACAGTTGTGCGATTTTATAGTATTTTCTTTAAATAAAATAATGGTGACAAACGAGCACGCAGTTCACCTGATCTATCCTCAATTAAGAATCAAAATTCAGAAGCGTTTGCCACCCATGACTGCCTCGAAAAGAATCCCTCGATTCCAGTAAAAAGGGTTTCCGTTTCTCTACACTCGCCATACGAAACACAGCAGCATTAAGCAGCTATTTTACGCTGGCATTCTGTGCTTTACAGAGTCTACAAATAATTATTTATACGAAATAATACTGAGAGTACCTACAAGTTGAATAGTGAAAACGTTAATTAACAGTAACAGGCTCTAACAATTCATGTCATAAATGTCGTAGAGTCCAGTATGTAATACGGGTTGTACTATTTAGTTCTTGTTTTAATATCTAAGTAAGTTCTAGTTTTAGGATGACAAGAACGAGCATTAATGTTCATGGAACATGGATAAGGGTGACAAACGAGCACACAGTCTACTTGATGGTAAGTGGATGCTGTGGCCCATAGACATCTACATCTATCCTCGATTAAGAGTCAAAATGCAGAAAGTGTGGTCACCCTTAAGGACTAAGATGAAAGGTCTAGTTTCCAGTAATAAGGGTCTCCGGTTCTCTACACTCATCATAAGAAACACAGCAGCATTAAGCTGCTGTGTTTCTTATGATGGTACTATGTGAGAGCGTGGTTCTACCCGGTCGAGCCGACCTATTCGTGCTACAACCATAATATAGCTGCAGCGTGGCTCTACCACTTATAAAAATATGCTTCAGATGTCTGTCTAACTTGCCGTATTCTCTCGTTCCATTTTAATTTTTAGCTTTGCTGGCTGATCTGATAACATCCCGTTGTTTCATTTACAATACACAAAACTTACGAATAAATGAATATTGCAAAAGCTGTGCAGCTTCTTGCTGCATAAAACTACTCGTACATCCATTAGTCGTCTTTTGCATACGATGTTTCCTTAATTCATTTAAATGAAGAGGGTCACGTTTAATTACCATAAATTATTTTCTACTTTCTCACTAAAAATGTCGAAAGTCAATTAAATAGACTTCATTGTGATGTCTCCAGAGTACGATCTAGCATACTGGATGACTTACCAATACTGTATGTAATTTATGTTAACTGACTAAACTTGCACACTAAAAAATAGTTTTAAGATAAGAGATCCGGAGTATCCTAATATCGTAGTATTTATCCCCGAATCGAAAAACAATAATATTGTACTGTGATACAAAACCAATATCTATTCAATGCGGTTAAGTTAGAACATGGGGGTTGTTCTAAGTTTGCGTATATATCCGTGGCATATTGTAAATGGCTTCCTCAAAATTTTCATTCAATTGTCAACAAATGTCGAAGTTAGGGCTGAACCTACATGCATAATCCCTCTTTGATGATATCTAAGGGTGAGATCTATGTTCAGAAGTGCACTTTAGAGGCTATTATGGATGGATACTGGATAGACAGAGAGACAGAGAGAAACCCTCTCAGAAAATGAGAGGAGGCCTGTGTCCAGCTGTGGGACGTAAATAGGCTGTAACTTTAACTAACTTACTTTATACAGAGAGTGTCAGCCTGCTTATTAAACTAGACACCTTGCTCGACGAGAGACATTACTTCAAGATATTATTAATGAAATCACCAACTGAAACATTCATCATTGAGTCATAACGAGATAGTTGAATTTCTGTCACTATAGAATAAAAATTGTCGAGGCTTAAAATTTTTCCGTTGCTTCATGTCATGTTGTATGGCTTCTGATGTTAGTGATTTAACAACATAACTATTAAGTATTATATTGCAACATATTTAAATTATAAGTAAAGTCTTTTATTTTTTTAATTATTTTTATCTCCAGTTAAATTCTACATTATCTCACTACACGAAACACTACGTCAGTCACAGGCATTTTCAAAAATGAGCCAGCTGGCAGCCGTTAAGATTTTTTGAGGGTTGGTGAGCGTAGAATTAATTAGAATTCGCACTGGGCATGCTGCTCTTCTCTGTCATTTGGGTTCAACGGTTTTGGGTAGATATTTAGCCATCATAGGTGAATTTCATTCACCAGCAGGGCTAGCATGGGCAGGAGACAATTTTATCCCCGGGGAAAGGAGAAAATGTTTATCCCGTCGCTTAGTTTTATCCACCCGTCGAGCATGGGCACACCGGTGGATATAATATCTACAGTAGATAAAATGGGAGATTGACTTAGACTTAGATAGATTTTTTGTATGAATATAAACTTTAACCCACGTCCAATGAACTAGGATAAAATAGTCCCTTTCAAATGTTAACAAAGCAAAATTTTTTATCTTTCATTTGGCCCCATGCTACGGACGGGGATATATGTCTACTCGTTATGTCAAACGGGGCTATATTTCTCCCCGTTGCCGTGTTCTGACATAAGGACAAGATAATTTTATCTCTTGTCAGTGGATATAATCGGGGTATAAATTTTTTGTCCCCAGCCCATGCTAGCCGTGCTGAGGTGAATCCGCCTGCTCGACATAGTATGGACAAATCTACTAGGTAATACTTGCCGGTTGACGCATTCTTGGAAAGGCCTATATCCAGTTAGTCGTATATCTTCTATATCTAGTGGTGTAATTACACCATATTACGTATGCTATTAGGTGTTTCTAGCAATTTCCTTTGTTGAATTTTATGATAGCAAAGCGATGAATAATAACACAGATAATAGACATTGTATGAAATATGAAGTAACAAACGGCATGAAAAAATAAGGTGGACCTTTACGATGCCACCAGACACCAGCGTTTATTACAATAATTGACTTTGGAATCACTAAAGGCGTTATTCACTTAGCGACAGTAGTATAGACTGTTGATCAAACCGTCGTAACGACATTTACTTTCGTCTATAATCAATTTGCACATATTTATCCTTGGCAAATGATGACAGTTGCGGTTGCTTTCACTACTACTGGAAATTCGTGTGTTCTGCTGCGTAAATTATTATCGTTATCGTTATAAATAAAAAAGAAAAGCTATTCTAGATTGGTTATATAATTACTGCAATGTGTGAGAAAATTAACTCGTTTTTATCTTCTTTCTAAACGCAGGTCACAAACCTACAATTTTAGAGACACAAATTATTTTACATGCCTTGAGAAAATACTTTTAAGTAAAAAAAATCTAAAGACGAATTCCCAGCCGTCGATTACCGTACTTCAAATTCAGCGCTGACTACAAACTTGAATCCCTATCATACAGTGATATAAACTCTGTCATAAATTTCTTTACATTTATTTTCCTCTTTATTACTTGACTTTTTTTATTTGATTATTTGATTTCCCTGACATTAATTGACAGACTAATTGGTTTGGTTCATCTGAACGTCGCAAACATACAAACTCACAATAAGACATATTGCTTGTGGCAAAGTCCAGTATAACATTCATCGAACCTTCGGCAAGACCTTGATTGTACGGACTGCTCTGCAATCAATTAATTCATCATCGAACCTGTCTGCAGTTCGTGAGATTACGGACCATCTCACAAACTTAATCGTCGTCTCTATCGATCGTCGCTACGTGAATGGCCTCGTTAAGAATTCTGTTAAATTATTAACAATTTCACAGAAACAAGTCATGACCCGACACTACTTCGTTTATGTACTAAAAAATAATAAAACTAAAACAATTTTATGTCAGTTTATTTTGTACTATAAGTTCATGTTTGAATAGTGAAATTAAAACAATTCAGCGCTGCACCGTCGTCGTTTATCGATAGTTATGATCCAAGACACTTTTATTACCGTGTTGAATGAATCAAATTTTTGTAGGACTTTTAGCTTTGACTTTGCGATTTTCGAGATTTTCAACTCAAAATAAAATAAAATAATCGTATTATAGCCACTCTTTACTTATGCAACTAGAATACAACAAGATCTTCAGTATTTTTCCAGAATTTTTCAATATTAATGGTAAGTGCCACCGCGATGCTCATTTCGATAATGTTCTACCTAATTTAATTCCTGCAACTGCAACTGCAAAGGAAACGGAATGGAGCCTTCAACGTTTCCCCACCAAGTCAGCGAGTATTTCTTTGGTGTCATCTACCACTAAATTATGGAAATAACCTCACTTTTGTGTTTTAAGAATTTCTCTATTTTCAAAATATCTCTCCGACCGTTAGTATTGATATAAATTTACTAGCTCCGTAGGATGACAACCTACAACCTGTTTATATGATATTTAAGGAAGCTACTGACCTTTATGACAATCCAAATACATTATACAAGGGGTCGCTCGACAACTGACGCTGGAGTTGAGCTTATTAAACATATTTTTTGTGCATGGGAGAATTCGGAGGATGCTTTGGGTATATTTTGTGACCTTTCCAAGGCCTTCGACTGTGTTCACCATGAGACAGCTACAGTACTATGGTGTCAAGAACACAGCGCTTAAACTTATTATTTCATATTTAAGTAATAGAATGCAGAAAGTTATTATCAATGGTAAAAGTTCTTCCGGGTCACCTGTACTAATGGGTGTCCTCAGGGCTCGATTCTCGGCCCATTCCTATTTCTGGTATATATTAATGACTTACCTTCCCTTGTAGGGGATAATCATGATATAGTATTATTTGCTGATGATACTTCCTTGATTTTTAAACTTAAACGTCAATCATTTAAATGTGACGAAGTGAATAATGCTATATCAAAATTAGTGCATTGGTTTAGCGTTAATAATCTACATTTAAACGGAAATAAAACTAAATGTATTAAATTTACAACAACGAATGTTAAAAATCTGGGTACCAATGTGTTTTAAATGGGGAAGAACTGAGCCCTGTTGAGTCTACTATTGTTCTTGGCATCACTCTCGACGCAAAGCTTCAGTGGGGCCCCATATATCCAAACTAGCAAGCAGACTAAGTTCTGCAGCCTATGCTGTAAAAGATTAGAGGTCTCACTAGTGTCGAGACAGCTAGACTAGTTTATTTCAGTTATTTCCATAGCATAATGTCTTATGGGATTTTGCTATGGGAAATGCGGCTGATTCAGAAACTATTTTTGTTTTACAGAAGAGGCCATTAGAGCTATTTACAACCTAAAACCGAGAGAGTCTCTTAGAGATAAATTTAAAGAAATAAATATATTAACTTTGACCTCTCAGTATATTTACGAAAATTTTATGTATGTTCACAAAACAAAGGTAGTTTTAGTAAAAAAGTGATATACATTCTGTAAACACTAGGAACAAACACAAGCTAGTGATACCAGTTTCTCGACTCCACAGAGTCAGTAATTCATTCTTGGGGCAATGTATACGCTATTACAACAAGGTCCCGGAAAGTGTACAGGCTCTCTATTACCAAGTTTAAATGTTTTGTTAAGCTAAAACTGTATAAAAAGGGTTATTATAGTATAAATGAATATATGATTGATAATAACCCTGGAATGAGGTGGTCGCTACCAAGCAGTTTCTAAAATAAATTTTGTACTTAAATAGTTTGTACAACCATTAATGTAAAACTTACTTTAAAAAAGTCCCGCTGTGTTTCTTGCTGGTTCTTCCCAGGACAGAGGTTTTTTCGAACCAGTGGTAAAGTAAAAATGACTTTCAATAAGAATTACACATGTAATCTATATTGAATAAAAAATTATTCTATTCTATTCTATTCTATTATAAAATTTCTTTTCGGGTCGCTCCCGGTATACTTTAAAACACTTTTGTATCTTTTCTTTATTTTCTCATCTTAAACATTATTCAACTTAACTCGAAAACAATATAATTTATATCAATGAAAATAAAATGTAGTAGTGTTATTCTGTGATCGCTATGTTTAACTCGACAAATATCTAGAGGGAAAATAACCTGTCACATTCCGTACCATGTTTTTTACATGGGTAAATGCCTATGCATCGGGGCGAGGACGTGTTATGTCGGACTCGCACCGACTAAAACACCGTGGTGTTCCTCCTCCGTCGCATATTGGCAGGGCCACGGCAACGCTTTCGCACACATCCGCGGCCCTACCAGTGCCGGCCGCCCCATGGCAGCCCCTCCTTGAGGGAGCACTACTCCTCCCCCATTTGCTTATCAGGTAAGGCGCACCAGGAACACAAGGCGCGTCTTCCTTGAATTAACCATCGATTACTTTGTATGTCGCATTATGTTTGTTTTGTCATAAAAATAAACATATTGCGACATGTGTTTCTTCCAAGATATAAATTGTGAAAAAAATACAAGTTTTTGCGACCTGCACACTAGAAAATGCACCTGCCGCTTGCTCTTAACTCATAAAAGTACCTATACGGGACTCCCATTCCTTTTAAATATTTTAGTTTTTGACTACTTCCTTTGTAATAAAAGTCAGCGCTAGTATTAGCATTAGAAATAAAATTAACGTTTGCGTAGGTACTGAGAAAATATATATATCTTAGTCAAATCAGTAAGGAAACGTTTATGAAAAGTTTATATTTACGGATTTGTTTTTACAATTCACGTTTTGTTTCGTCGTTCGTAGTGCGTACAACAAAGTGGTGGAAATATTTTACTAGCATTTGTCTTTCCATTCGATTACAAAGTTGTCTTTAAGTCACAAGTACCATAAGCCGTAGCCAAGCACTAGCTTATAATAGTTAAAAAGTACTTACATTAAAACAGCATTACCTATTTTTACCGAGTTAAGATTAAAAACCTCTACCTTAATACTTTTTTAAATACATAGAGTTAATGAATATTGCCTACTGTTAAATATGATTGAACATTCCTTTTCAGTTTTTCCTATATTGCATGAATAACTCAGTCATATTTGAGATTGCAGTCAGGAATTTGAACAGTCGCCTAATCATTAAGTTCAATATTAAAAAGTCCACCATTCGGCTTCTTTCGTGAACCACTACTAGCACAAGCATTTTACCACGTTTTTATTAAGTCACTTTCTTGTTTGTGGGTCTCTCTGTCGTTCCGGGTGGAATCTTGCAACTCAAATTTCGAGCACTTCTTGATTAGCTAGATACTCAAGTATGAACATAGCTCAGAATCGAATGACATTGTAGAAATATGAAAAAAAAACGAGGTATATTAATTTTTTTTAGCACAGAATATTTAAAAAATCACTTCTTATATTTACGCGAACACTACACATTGAATAAAACTATTTTTACGGATTTTATTCTTCTTTCAAAGAACATATAGCTGACGTGAGGCACCGACGCTCTGGGAAGTCTGCAGTCTGTGAACATGTTCAAGATCGTCCCCGCCATTACATCAGATTTGATAGACCACAAATCCTCGCAAAAGAACACCGATTCCTACCAAGGATGATACGCGAGGCTATTGAAATTAAAAAACATCCTAATTTCAATAGAGAAGATGGATGGGTGCTGCCATCTGCTTGGGATCCTATAATTAACAAAATTAAATCCAAACCCAAGTATACCATTGCAAGACTTCAAGATACTGTAAGCTCATTCTGCGTAGATCGGACCAAAAATTAATATTCAAAAAACTGAAGGTAGCCGGGCTAACTATGACATTAGGACGTCAAACACCTCAGTCCCCCCGTGACCATGGGTGCTGTAAAGCACCCGAAACGTCGGGAATCAAAATTAGTAAAATTAAACGCGATAAAATCCGTAAAAATAGTTTTATTCAATAAAAAATCACTGTTTTGGCTTATTTTAATCAATCCGCCAGCCCATGTCCACGAGTAATTTTCTAGGAGTTAGGACTTGTTTTCTGCGTAACAATCCGTCTGTGTTAATGCACTATGGCATAAAAATATCCACTACCCCTATATTTTCCCGTGGATTGCGTAAGAGGCGACAGAAAGAAACTGAAAAAACAGGATAGCGACAGCAGCATCTTCCTAATAAATAGCAAAAATATTAATGCGTGGCTACTGCGGTATAATCCCGCTATAAAGCAATCTATGGGAGGCTTATGTTAATCAGTGGACTTTAAATATGCTGTAATGAATGAATAAATAAGTAAATGGTGAAACCCGATTATCTATTTATGCCGCCAGCGTCAGTACACTCTCTGGTAAACTCCACAATCTGTAAGATGGAGATCTTTGCTCGATGATGAAGAAAAACTTATAAAAAATAAGCCGTGGTAGTTCAGGCACTAAGCGCTCACCGTAAATTTCATGGTACGCGTGCAGCCTGTATTCAATCCGTCACCAATGAAATATGATAAGGTGCTTTTTGAATTCCGGTTCGCTTCATATGCTGCAGTGTGCTGCATATTACTACTATTCTTTCAGATATTTATATTAAAATGTATTGTTTCAGAGCAATTATACCAAATTTTTGAAGAATCTCCACACGGAGCAGATCTCTAAGCTCCACGCTAAGAACCAGCATGAATGCGACTTATTAGAAGACCTGCGTACTTATGTCATCAAGCGTTCTGCTATTGAAAAATCGTATTCAGAGGTAAGAATTTTCTTATTAGAAAGATCGGAGTAAAATAATACACCTTTTTAAGCTCTAGCTAGTTGTTGCAGTACCTATAAAGTCATCTCGTTACGTTAATTCGGTCCTAAGCATGTTATAATCATGCTATACCAAAAGCATGTTATAATCATTTAATGTTTATTTTGTACATTGAGAAAGTATGAATTTATTACAGTTTTACAGTCCTATTCAAATGAAACCTAACAATATTTCCAAATTATATTAAACGCTAAATTCTTTGAAATGTAGCTTTGTAATCTAAAATAGATATAATACATAAGTGTAATTTGTGAAACTGAAGGGGTTATTAGAATAGAATAGAATAGAATATCATTTATTTTTAGTATATGGTAATTACAGATGTTGAAATTATAGAATGGTTCACATATTACACTACCGTATCCGGTGCAGAAATATTACAATTAGAATAATGTATACATTTACAATATTACATAGGAATAATTATTATCTATCATGTATTCTTTAGTAGTGTAATAACGCTGTTTTACACAACTCAAGAATAATTTCTGTTTAATAAGAATTTTAAAGTTTTTAATAGATAGGTCCTACACATTTTCTGGGACTTTTGTAAAAGCGTACATAATATATGTTGCGCTAGGAATTACTGACTCTTTGGAGTCGTGTCGAGTATAACTAGCTAACTAGCTTGTGCTTGTTTTTTTTTTATTGGATGAGGATGACAAACGAGCACACCGTCCACCTGATTGTGGTTGCTGTGGCCCATAGACATCTACATCTATCCTCGATGACAAATCAAAATGCAGATGCGTTGTCACCCGTGAGGACTAAGATGGAAAGCCTCGTATCCAGTAAAACGGGTCTCCGGTTCTCTACACTCACCAAACGAAACACATCAGCGTTAAGCTGCTATTTTACGCTGGTATTCTGTGAGAGCGCGGTCCTTCCCCGGTCGAGCCGACGCATTCGTGCTACAACTATACCAGTAATATAGCTGCAGCAAGGCTCTACCACGTGTTTTTAGTATTTACTGAATGTACAACGTTATTTTTAATGTTTTGGTGGATATATAAAATTTTCGTTAATATTAGTATATCTCAGTAGAGACCAAACTTAATACATTTATTTCTTTAAATTAGAGAAATCTAAGAGATTTCTTCGGACCTAGGTTACAAATTGCTTAAGAGCAATTTGTAGCCTAGGTCCGAAGAAAACATAAGTGATTCACTTCTACAAAACAAAGATAGTTTCAATGTCAGTCATATTACCCCATAGCAAGATTCCATACGACATAATGCTATTGAAAAAACTAAAATAAACGAATATAGCTGTTTCAACACATGTAAGGGCTCTAATCTTTTAAAGCATATGTAGCAGAACTAAGTTTGCTAGCTAGTTTAGATAAATGCGAGCCCGATTGAAGCTTTGCGTCAACTGTAATTCCAAGAAAAACAGTGGATTCAACAAGACTCAACTCCTCCCCATTTAAAAGCATACTGTTATTCACCTGTTTAACATTTGGTGGTAACAAAAATAAGTTATTTATAGGGCAATGTACAAGAATATATAATAAAAGCTAAAGCGCCCTGACTAAACAAAAGCCTATTCACTCTTGCCTTAAAAACAATCACATTGAAAAATTATACTTCTAGCGTGATTAGAAAAATCTATTCATATATTAGACGTTTTATTACAAGTTAGTACAAATAAAATTACTTTTTTTAAATTACCTTTTAAACTAGAGAAGATTGTGTTTCCTAGTGGAAATATATATGCACAGGCATAGGCCTCAGAACTTTATTTTATAAAGAAATGAAAATAAAATGTTACTCTAAATATGTACCGTGTATATAAAACATTTTATACCTGTGCCGTAAGAGGCCTCAGAGGGAAACCGAAACACGAAAAGGGCAGCTATCTATCTCATAGCAGATAACAACCGAAAATTATAAAAAAGCGTGGCAACAATGGCAAAAACGTTCTCTGAAGTAATCTACGGAGACGGCCTATTTTCGGTAGGGGAATCTTATGGTAATGTGGGGTAACTGTACGGAGTTTTGATTAAATTACTTTCAGAATGAAACTGTTTTATAATTTGCAACCAATCAGCATTTATTCACTTTAATAATACATTTCTAAACAATAACAAAACATAAAATTTTAACTCTTCTTATATTTGTAATGTGTAACTAAATTTTTTATCAATATGGGAAATGCGGACATTTACCCCAATCAACGGGAAAGTGTCCACACGCTTTCGATTAAGTGTACGCAACGTCGGCTTAGTGTGTGCACGGCGGAATCTCAATCTACTACCAAAGGTCACAAGTAAAAACACCACTTTCATAACTGGTACAATCTTCGTGCCACCAGGACTTGCAAATATTACAAACGAACACACCACCTGTTATTGGTTTGCCCGCTTCCATTCTGGAAATTTCTACATGAAAAATGAACCCCGTGGTTGTCCAAAAACTTTCGTCGATAATGACGAATTAAAGGTGATTGTGGAAGCTGATGATACTCAATCTACGGCTGAATTAGCAGCAGCTTTCGACGTTAGCATCAAAACAATATTGGTTCATTTGCGTCAAATTGGCAAGGTAAAAAAGCTTGACAAATGGGTGCCCCACGAACTCAATGAACGCCAGCGTGAAGTACGTGCCTTACACTGCTCAACAGGCACACAAACGAAGGAATTTTGAACCGCATTATTTATTACCTGCGACTAAAAATGGATTCTGTTTGACAACCGCAAGCGCTTAGCAAGTTGGTTGGATCTTGGTTCAGCACTTAAACAATGCCCTAAACGAAAACTTACCCCCCGAACAGTGATGTTCACTGTTTGGTGGTCTAGCGCCAGTGTGATTCATCACAGCTTCTTACCAAACGGGATGAGCATTACTGCAGATGTGTACTGTGAAGAGCTGAATACAATGATGCAGAAGCTCGCACGTCTCCAACCAGCTTTAGTCAATCGCTTGTCCCCGCAGCTCATGCAAAATGATGATTGATAAAAGACCACTCCTTTTCTGTTGATCAATTCCGGCCGTTTTTTCTCAATTTCTTGCTTGAGTCTCATTCATTGTTGGCAGTAGAGATCCGAATCGATGGTTTTGCCCGGGGGTAAAAGCTCATAATAAACGATGCCCTTCTAATCCCACCATACACACAGCATCACCTTATTGCGTGTTAATCCGGGTTTCTCTACAGTCTGTGGAGCTTGACTACCCTTTGACCATCATCTTTTTCGCACGTTCTTGATCAACTTTTCATCACCAGTGATTACATTAGGTTTCTTTCAGGAAGCTCGTGTGGTACCCAAATATCGAGCTTTTTTGTATAGCTAGACTTTTTTCAAATGGATCAAAACTGATTTCTGGTCAATCCTCAATTCCTCGGCTACGTTGTAACTACTAATATGCCGGTCTTGCTCCACTTTTTCAAAAATGGCATCGATTTTATCCGTATGAGGACGACCAGAGCGAGCTGCATTTTGACATAAAATTCGGACTAAAACAATCACAATTTTTTCGCGGCAAGAGTCGCATTTTACTCTTTTTTGTAATAAAACTTCATAATGTATCGAATTTCTTCGTTAGATTCACTCATTTTGACAGACAAAAAATAATTGAAAAATGGTGGGAAAGTGTTTTTTACTTTTTATTTTTCTTTTTATTAATGTCCTATAGGTAATTATATTAAAACCAGCCAGATACAAACAGTACAACCAAAGAGATTTTTATTCAATTTTATACAAAAAAAAAATACGAAGAAACTTTTTCCGCGACCTATTATATTAATTTAAATAAATACATGATCTTCAACGATTTTAAATAACATCAAAGTTAAAGCATGCATTGTATAAATAGTAAATAATGACACTGGTAGAGTCTGAATGACAAGACATAAATGGCATGTCTGAATGACACCGGTCTCCTGCGAACAAAGCTGCAAATCACTCGCGACATCGTAACTGTCATAGGGAATCTTTTATTATTATACTAGTTGGTACCCGGCACATTGGTGCTGCAAAAGCAATAATAATTGTGGAAATTAAATTTTGAAGAGTTATATTGTTTCATTGGGAATGATAACACATTTATGATCAAATTGAATGATATATAAATTTCAAATAAATTTATCGGTACGATACGCGCGCCACCTACTGTAAGGTAATTGTACTATGCCTATAAAGTTCGTGCAAGTGCAAGCAATATGTTGACAAAGTTTTAGCGCAATCTGATGAACGGTATCGCAGCGCATAAAATACGAAGAAACAAATATCAATTTTTATATATTAGATGTTATTATGTTATGGTTTCCGAACAACAAGCAAATTATTTTGCCTCTCATTATAATGTGAGGTATGATCCAAAACACTTTTACTATTAAATAACAAAATATAAATTGTATCAGTTCAGGGGATAAGAATTGCTCTAATTTCTTGGACTAAAGCAAACCTAATTCGAATGAACCACATCAATGAAATTGTTGATTGCAACTGTAACTGCTGATTTACCACGTGCTCAGCGATGAAAGAAAACAGCGTCCTACGCCACCTACGTGTCTCATATATTAAAAAAAATGTTTCTAAGACAATTAAAGTCTGCCAAAATGCATGGAGGTAGCGCGCCGGACGCTTTCCTGACTTGTTGGATGTATGTAGGATGTAGGTTGGTGCCTACTTTGTCTATGTCAGTACCAAAAAGTATGTTAATTATTTTTTGTTTTCTAGTGGGCCCAAAAACTATTGTCTCCTTTCTGTCACTTCTATTCGATGTTTTTATTCTTCGCATATATTACTAATAAATTCACCTGAGATAATTCCTTGAATTAACAATCTAATATATAAAGTGAAGGTCACTTTGATTGTACGTAATAAAATACAACTTTAAGCTAATAGAAGAATTATTATAATTGCTACGTAGTCTATTTGAGAACAAGTTTTTTTGAAAATAAAATTATTGACTAAATAAATCTCTAAAAACATTCTTTTCTTTTCTCCATTATTACTGTGTGTTTAACCAAGTCAACTGCATAGCGTTTTTTCAAAAATTAAATGTTGGGTCGTTTTTGTGCTTGAAATATGTGTGCTGTCCTTGGACGCTGCTAGTAATCATTTCAGACAACAATAATAGCAAGGGCGCCGCACTTCCACCGGCCGACCCTCCACCGCCACCGCCAGCTGATCTCGACGACTCTATGGACAGTCAACCGGACTTCAGCTTTAACTTAGAGCTAAGTCACAACCAGCATGAACAATACGACTTGCAATTTTCCGAACAAGAACAAAGCAAAGCGTCTGTTGCACCTGCTGTTACTATCATCGGTAAGTGTTCAACTACGGCAACATAGATCTGCCGCAGAAGTTTACATCAAAACTAAATATATTATAGTGTCTCAATCGTAGAAATTTCTGTGGCATCAATCATAAACACACAAGTGGTCACTTTTACCCACTTCTCGAGAAATATGGAACGCCTAAGTAATTTGCCAGCATCAGCTATTAGGGTTTAATTCTGTGATACAGTACATCTATCGTTTTCTACTAATATTTTAATAATCCAGAACCCACCAGCCAGTAGAAACATAAAGCTAACCCGGGCATCTTTGAAACAGGTTAAACATTAGTGTCAAGTTATACATTTCAAGTTCTCTATTTCTTTTTGCCTGCAATAGCATTAATTCCACACATTAACTGACACTACTTTTAGTTTACTAAAACTGCAACTTTCTTTTCTACAGGGTTCTTAACACTTATCTTACTGAATTTTTTTTTAATGTGATTATTTTTAATGTTTGTTAGCCTGAACTAGTACTAATGAAATTTGGCAGGTCGTAATCAACTTCTTAAGAAGTTGATAATGTCCTGGAATAGAACATAAGATATTTTTATAACAATAATAATTAAAGTTTAATAAACGGCCACGGCCATAGAAGCAGGTGGGGTAACAGACAGTTTGAAATACTTTCAAAGTGCTGTCAAAACGAAACCTTCCTTAAAAATTGTGTGGGTATACTTCTATGTAACGTAATATTTTTTTGTGGTCAAACTCCTAATTTAGTTAGTAATTTGTTTACTTGTAACACAGTTTAAAATTTCCACCAACTTTTGAAACCTGCTCAATGTAGCAGATTCAAATCACAATATAATGTAGTAATAATTTATTAATGACGGTGTCTACTGAAACATTTTAATTAATTTATTAAATTTATTTAGAAAATATTTATAATATAGTATAGTTTATCGACGTTTCTAGAATTATTCTATACCAAAACATGAGTAGATACTCTATTCCAAAACGTGGGTTATATTATATTATAGTTATATAGTTATATTATTATATAGTTATATATTAGTGTTATATTATAGTTATATAGTTCGGGTTTAAACTATGGTTTAAGAATAGTCCTTCTATACTTCTAGCAAAAGAGTTCCTTCCGAGAAAGAAATTTGACAATTGCTGTTAAATTCCATACTTTACATTTTAGTTCGCATATTTTCCTCGTGAAACATATTCTAGTTTAAATCTGAGACTAATTTTATACTAATTTTTATAATTAGGCCTTCGTTTTTGTAAAAACAACTACTTTGACTGCGATAATATTTGTACGCAATGCGATCTTCTTTTGAAATAAAAAAAATGATTTTGTGTCGCTGTATAAGCAAAGCGAATTTTGTATTTTATGACCGAGGTTTGCATCAGCCACTATTACCATATTAAGTAGACCACGCTCTTAAACCAGCCTTATTTTCATGTCTTCTACGTCCACATTTGCTTAAACTCGTAGCTAAACAATTAGCGTATTTTTATTCGTCGTGTAACTTGTCATATATCTGAATTTTATATGATATAGGAAAACATTGCCAGATAATCAGAATAATTAGAGATATATGTCGATCCTAAACTCAAGTTTTATAATGTTTTGTGTAAATAGGTATGGGCTTGATTCAAATTTGGACATTGTGAAATTCGAGTTTAAACTCAGTATTGTACCAGCGTTCACTAAAGCTGGTATTGAGAGGCAAAATTGATTTACCGGTATTGCCTTTAAATATAAACATAAAATGATAGAATCTATCTGTTTCTGCCTCTATGTAGCAGTACACTGTTGTGTGTGAGATTGCAGGAGACTCAACACAATTACAGGCTTTTAGGCATTTCATCTTAGTTAGTACTCAGGTTTGACAACACAACAAAACAACGTCTTTTTTATTATTAATAATAAAAACGTTACCTACATCAAAATTTTCGTCTGTATGATACCTGCATCTTGTAGAAGGATATTACATGAAATGTTTGAAGTCTTACTATAACAATATTATACTTACTGGTACAAATAATGTAGTAATGGTTCCTTTTAATAATTTTTCTTCCGTAAACCTTCTTTGTATGATCTTACCATCAGGTGGACTATTAGGTCTTTTATCACTAATATTATAAACATGTTAATTGCAATCTTTTTCTCATAACCGATGATAGTTTTTCATTAAAGCACTTACTATAATCTTGTATCTTGTTTACAGGATTAACTTCGTCGCACTTTATTACGTCGATAGTTTGAAATATCTAAAAAGTGACGACGAGAGTATTTGCTTCTGCCAAAAAGAATATAATCACTACGTTTAGCTTCTGCTTTATTATGTTTCCCATGCGTCAGTTACAATTTTTTCTTAAATTTGTTTCATAGTCTTACTATATATCTATGGTACTTTATGGTATCTTCCAAAATATTGCTTCAAAGTTGCGTGTTTCATGCCGCCCTGCCAGTTAATTTTATGAAAAGAATATCGTAAGCAACTTAGGGAATGGCCCGAAAGATAAAACTTTTAAAACTTAAAGCGTAACGATTAAGGTAAATCTTCCATTGAAAGGCCCATATCCAGCAGTGAAATTTCACGAGATAATAAAACTTAGGAAGAGAATAAAGACATAATATTTAATAATAAATTTAAAAACGTAATAAATTAGTTATGTAACCTTATAAATATAGAATTAAACATATAAACGTTGTGATATTTGTAAATCCTAGAAGAATTTACCAAAATCATGTCGAAAATACGTAAGATTAAATTTGTGAGCTTAAAATACATAGAATACTGACTACCCCGTTCAAACCGAAATACAAGGATGAGGTGGGTGCACCGTTGACTAGCGATAGCAATTAGTATGGTCTAGGTGGTGCCTTCGATTCGTATTAAAACATGCTTAATGCATCAGATAATAATTTATTACTATTATTTTAGTATTGACTAATGTAATTCAATTAGTTGTCTGCTAGGTTATTCCCAAGCTCATATAAGCCAATGTTAATATTTCTCCAGCTTTTTTTGATATAATATGTATTGTAATGAAACTACATCCGATTATTGCATAAATTACATTGATATAAAAAGATGGAGAACGACAGTTTTTATATTTGTAATAGTACCTTGAAATCGGCTACCATCGTCAACAATGACTTTTTATGTCGTAATATCTTAGCTCGCAGTATCGGAACCTCCATCAACCTATCCAGTCACATACATCATCATCAATCATTTTCAATTAGCATGCTTTATATATCTCGTTAATATATCTCGACAAGAGCTGAATGGTATCAGCTCTTGTCGAGATATATTAACAACCCGTCATAAATTCATTGTACATTTTCAAATTATGAGTTTCTTTCTAAATTCAGGTTCGTATAGTATATTCAGATTCTTATAAAAAATTTCTGATTCGTATATATATATATATATATATATATATATATATATCGTTCATTTACTTAGTCTTAAGTACATCGCAAATACCCGATGCTACGTCTAAGATATTAAGATGGTTAACCTGCTCAGTATTTATTGTTTCAGTAAAGGTTTCATTAGTTCCATCAGCAGATGTTTACTTTAAGAACCGATAAATGGATGATATTGTTAATATCTATCATAGACGTTATTTTCATACTTTGTTAATTATGTTGACTTGTATACAGATATCAGAATAATTTAATGTTTTAAGCATTATAAAATAATTTATTGATTTTACCAAGGGTTACCCTCAATAAAATGAGGTATGGGGAATGGTATTACCATTTACAGCGTATTTTTGAGTGGTTAACAATCTAGCTCCTTAACAGGAATATGTGGAACGTGTGGCGCACCGTGTTAGAAGAAAACGAGAAGTTAGCCCGCGCACGTCTGGCAGCCGTCGAAATTTTCCAGCAACAGATTGCCGATGAAGCGAAATTCCTGCGGCAGCACAAATTAAATGTCGCTAAAAAGGTATCGCTTTTAATATTTTATATTCTTTTTTTTATTGAGCCGTCTCAGACCAACGAAGGAAGGCTTCTTGACGCTCACTTATCTTTTTTCTTTAACAGGCTGTAAAAGTCCACTTCTGTCCAATGTTAAAAGTTAAAACATGTCGTTGGTTGCGTATGATTTTTTATGTGCGCGTGAGTGCGAGTTCGTACAATACGTTGATCGTATCGTAAGATCGTTAAATATATATCGACTTTTTATTTATCTAATACAAAATATATATCAAACATTTTTTCGAATTGAAATTGTGAGGTAGGTATTTGATATTATTTATCTGTCGCTGTTTAAAAACACTTAATCCTCTTAAATATTTTTTAAAGTATCTCTTTGAGATATGCTCATGTAACACCTCAAATAGTTCTGATCTTAAACTTTACGCAAACAAATATCGGTAAGTAATTAATATTCTTTTTTAAATTTGATAATATAATGTTTTACCGTAAAATGTAGGAAACTATTTTTATAATCTATCATTATAGTCGTATTTTGCTTTAATATTGTATTGGTAACAAGTAGAGTCATAAAATCTTATAAAGTATTTTACGAGATCTCTACTTGTTGCTCTATAATTGTTGGATAACAAATTGTAATGGACTTAACACTTCAAAATTTAATATTGTCTATTTCTAATTTTTTCATATACACAAAGCAATATCTCGTAAAGAAAAGAGTGAATGCTGTATTAGTAGGGCTTTTAGAGTTATTTCATTAAAAATGCATAGCATCTAACCTTAACTGGAGCTCATTTATCATATCCTTTGGAATGTGTGGCATTGTCGGATCTGTGACAAAGAACTTGAAGGCTGCAATGTTAACAAGGGTTACGGCACGAAACAGAAATTGAGATAATTGCTTATATTTTCTAATTCACGTCATTCGTTGGACTTAGAGTGTTACTTTGTCTGAATTTAAGTAAAACGAATTAAATATTTAATAGTTAAAAGCCACTGTTAGAATTAATGTATTAAAATTAGTTATCACTAGCTGTGCCCGCGGCGTAGCTCGCGTATATAGGTTTTACTTAAAGAATTTGACGATTAAGTAAGAGAAAATTATACCATTTATCTCATTACCGTGGTAGCATAATAAATCGTTATCCTCGAAGTTCTATATCGTTTATGATAGAGCTTCTGTAAACTTCGTTAGAAATAGACTTAGCGGGGCGTACACAAAAAGGTTACGGGGTTCTTTTATAGTAACAGGTTGTATAATGTAAGTTGTCTATTGAACAATATACAACCTGCCTGTGGAAGAGCCTATTTTCCTTCGAGAGTTCGAGACAGACATTATGTTGGTCTTCGCTGCTTTTATTCTAGAAATATTAAAAGGCTTTCCCAATTTTTAATCATATCTTTACAATCGCGTCAGATAAATTATGAAAATTAAATATTGTTCTAATAACAATGGTCCTCAAAAAATTAATGTAATATTTTCTAAGATGGTAATATTAAAAATGCTTTCTTTACTGCGATATAAAGACAAATGTGTGCAGTTCACACGCGGTATAAGTGAAATCTCCAGGAAATTGCGAATAAAATTTCTTTGTAATCTTCATTCTATAGGTAAAGTCATTTTATCGAACAAAAATTTATTGACGCTCAAAATGGTACGTAAAATCGTACGTAAATTGCCTTAACGTGACTAATTTAATATGTATCGGTAAGTTATGAAATTTCAACTCAATTTCTACTCAATTTAACTCATCATTTAACTCAACTTATTGGCTAGTTAACAATAACAATGTACATAGTAAGGTCCTAGCGTTGTGAGAGACTGGTGACTATCTATTATAGGTTATATATTAAAAATCGTAGATTTTATGCATAGATTGGATATGATAATTTTATTCAATATGGTTGATTTTATTTATTTAATTAATTTCTTAGTTTTTAACTGTTTATTTAAACAGTTAAAAGTTAATCTTTAAAGCACCGCACAAAGAGGAGGCCAATATAATAGGAAACACTGTATACTGTATTCTATCTCATTCCCTGGCAGGCTAAATCCTATAGATGTAAACGTTTATCTCTTTTTAGTGTCGGTTTTTAGTTTCATCGAGTTTCAAATCACAACGATTCTAAAGAAGTTTGCACTTCAAAATCTCTGAAGAATAATTTCAAGTCAAAGAACTACATAATTTTTCTTCGTAACTACTTTATTTACTATGCTTCTTGCTTCACGGAATATTACAAATCTGCATTGCAGTAGCGACTTAAAAAGTCTATCAACTCAACTATTCTTCATTTCAGCGAGGGTAATATCAGAGCATTGAGCATATGTCCACCCAATGACATACCTACAATACTAGGGTACAGGTTGGGCACGTGCCCTAAGCACTATTCATAGGAGGGAGTGGGCATATTATACTTTTAATATTATATTTAAAGAAATCTCCTGTATGCAAAAATGTTCTAGTTCCAGTATGGAAAACATTATATTATTCAATAAATAGAATCAGGCGTTACTTTGTGGAAATCCAATAAATGTGCCACCGCAGAGTCCACTTCATCTTAGGATGCCTCGTGTAAAGGCGAAAAACGTGTCGTATTATCGACGGTGCTGTGTCTTTCCTAGTGTAGTGGTGGTGTTGGGAGTAGTGGTGCTGGGATTAGTGGTGACAGGGATAGTGCACGCAATATAGGCAGGGCGGGAGGTGCTCTTCAAAGTAGGTAACACACGTCATTTTATTTTATTACTCGCATATGTTTGGACTTTTTACCTCATTTGAAGAACATTAACGTTATCTGCTATTTCACATTAAAATCATATTTTATGTAAAAAAATCTCCATATTCCAACGAAGCTCTGGCGACGAACAATTGGTATCTCTATCGTGTAACGAATGGGTAAAGGAGTTAGTGTTCTGATAGGGAGTTTAGAATCAAGGGTAACAAACGAGCTTACAGTTTTCCTGGTGGTAAGTGAATGTTGTGCCCCATATACACATCTATTATCGATTAATAATCAAAATGGGATGCGTTTTCATCACTCTGGACTAAGATGGAATGTCCTGTTGTCAGTGAAAGGGGTCTTCGATCTCTACACTCTCTTTACAAACTCTCTCTAAACTCTCCTTTATTATGCTGGTATACTGTGAGAGTATATGTGCTTAGATCATAATATAGTTGCAGAATACGTCATTGGTCTAATGGGCGTTAACGTGGCTAGTGATCATGAGGTCTCGAGTTCAAATCCCGGTTGGTGCCAAAATTCTGTTAGTGACGCCGAATTCATGCTCGACTTGTCAAGAAACGCAATCACGCTTATTGGAACGAAGTTCCTTATCGGACGGTACGAATTTGGCGGATGGGGGCTAAGCGACAAAAAGTGCAAGATTTTTCCGTCACGACCCCTTATGACGTAGTGTAGACGGCCTTGGCGGCTATAAGGAAGCGAGATGGAATAATATCAATCTCCCTCGCACTTTTTCTTATCTTGCCATGAAAGAAATATTATTTTATTTTAAATGACGCTTCATTTTAACAGACTCTAGTAATTCATTTATTTGTATTTTTTAATAAATAATATAAACCGTTTATCAATAATAATTTACTACGAAAGGAACTTCGTTCCAACCGAGTGTTCCACAACACTCACGCATGTTTTTCTTTCTTTTTATAACAGCTCGTAAGAGTTTACAATTTGACGCACACATATGCAGTTAAAACCAGGTTGTTAGTTACAAATTATTTTGGATGCATATGTGTGCATTAGTGACTGTTCTTACAATAAGTAGAGCATGGTTTTGGCACGGTATCGGCGTCACTTGAAGGTTACGCAGCGCTCCGTCTATTTATTTGTTGGTCTGAGCTTGTTACACCATAATAAGCATCACATAGATGCAATTTTTTAGAGTAATCTGAAATTTTATACGTGAAAAGTGGCGTTTAAAAACGTCTCCCTATCATCCAAGGGAAATTAACAACTAACAACTTTAAGTACTTGTACATAAATTATAGTTTGTGTCTGAGGTAAGTATTTGAAGTACGAGCATATCAGACACTAACGGTGTCTAACAAAAAGGTATCTCTTTCCTTCATAGTTTATACACAGCAGAATATAACTATATCTTACTAAAAGATCCCTCGTCCTAGCTTTTAACAGTGGTAGAGCCACGCGGCAGCTTTTTTGTCGCACGGATGGGCCGGCTCGAACCGGGGTACCACGACTTCACAGAATGGCAGCGTGAAGTAGAGGTTTACCTTGCGTTTCGATTGGTAAGTGCAGGTGGCCAGAGGCCCATTCCCCTCCTTAACATGGTAGTGGAATCAAACAAAAAACTACCCCAGGAGGGTACCAGCACCCCTGGTGACGGAGAGTCCCTCGCTCAGCATCCACGGCCAAGCTATCCTACTCTTCCAGCGTATTCTGGGGGTAAACTGCTCGGGACAAGCGGAGCAATAATACCAAGGCGACCCCTGTCACGCTATTCGTAAATTTTTGCAACATCAGGGGACTTCATTCCAACCTTAACGCTGTCCACTACCATCTGGAGACGGCGAAGCCGGCCTTGCTCTTTTTAACCGAGACTCAGGTGTCCTCTCCGGGTTACACTTCATGTCTCTCCTACCCGGGGTACAAATTAGAACACTCCTTTGTGCCTCGGGCTGGAGTTTGCGTATACGTCGGAGAGGACATCTGTTTTCGACGTCGGCAGTCTTGAAGGTACGGACCTGTCCATCCTATGTCTGCGCGTAGACAGCGACGACCATCTTCGCGTCTCCGGGTGCTTCTATAGGTCCCATAGCGGTAATGTCGAAACGGACCGACTCATCGACTACGTCCAAATGGCTACAGATTCCTTGCCACAGCAGATCCCATCCGCAGAGATCGAACGCACATCGCGTCAAAATTCACGATACCATTCTCACCATCTGGATGCTTGGCGGTCCACCACTGTGCGTTTTACTAGGAGTTTTCTTCCTCGTACAACTTCTCTATGGAATTGTTTACCACCAGCGATTTTTCCGGACCGATACGACTTAGGGACCTTCAAGAAAAGAGTTTACTCCTTTCTAAAAGGCCGGCAACGCACCTGTAATTCCCCTGGTGTTGCAGTTGTTCATGGGCGGCGGTAGTCTCTTACCATCAGGTGAGCCGCATGTCGTTTGCCCCCTCTTCTATAAAAAAAGCCTAGTAATATTAATTTTCATGGAATGAGATCGCAAATAAGTTCACTTAAACATGACGCACGGAAACAAAAACTGTATAAAATCAGACATAAAAACCTACAATTATTATTCTTGAACAAATACAGTTTGATGTCGACCCAGCTGCATCCATCGCTTACCTGCTCAATTTGTAACTGTCACTCCCTCTACTGAAGTGCTATCACACAGGGAATCTTTCAGTATGCACATCTTATTTGAATTTTGCTGAAAAACTGTGTATCTAACAACTTAGAAGTTTTTGAATATTTTAAATTTTACGAATATTTAAGGCGAGATCTACGAGTAGAAGTGTTCAAAGTATTTTGTTAGTATTGTTGGTCACTTACATCGTTGCCGTTATTATAATAATACTTAAGAACATTTGTTTAATTTAAACATTTTATATGAAATTCTCGATGAGCTAAATCTTAAGTCAGACAGTGAAGACATTGCATATACACGTGTTCTTAATTACACGAAAACGTTGAGAAGCTGGTTTCAAAGAAGCCATAATTTTAGAAATCACCAGAGTAAACGTAAAAAACAACCTCAAATGCTGTACTTCTTTTTACACTAAGTGACGAAAACCGAATCAGACTGACGACCGAATTACTGAAAACTATGAACTTAGGAATTGTAAAGAAATTTGGAGCCACTTTTCAATGTGTGAATTTTGGACTATTGTTCTAAAATAAAAATTAAAGTAAGGTTACAGCCTATGTACGTCCCACTGCTGGGCACAGACCTCCTCTCTTTTCTGAGAGGGTTTTAGGGCAAGGAAATGTCCGCCGCGCTGCCCCAATGCGTGTTGGCGAACTTCACATGTCTTCGAAATATTTTGTTTTATTTCTCAGACATGCAGGTTTCCTCACGATGTTTTCATTCACCGCCGAGCACGTGGTAAATCAGCACTTAAAATTGCAATTAACAATTTCATTGGTGCCGGCGGGGATCGAACCCGGGTTGCTCGCGTACTGTGTAACTTACAGCGAGCGCTAACCATCTGAGTTACCACGGCTCTTTGTTCTAAAATAAACACAAGAATTAAAAGGCGGCGTTGCAAGGAATTTAAAGATTAATATTTAACGCCATATTTCTGTCGCGCTTTTCCTGACCACCCGAACTAGACATAAGACAACCGAGAGAGGCAACTGCAGCTCGGATTGATTTTACCTACAAACAATGGTAATATTTAAAAACTTAACACGCATTAATCATGAGCTGTGTTGATCATAGTAAGAATACTACGTCATATCCATGAAATTATTGCATTTTTATCAGTTTTTAATAAGTCTGCAAATTTTTAAATAATTCAGACGACGTGGGTGAAAACTAATTTATAAAATCCCATTAATACACCATATACAGCAAGCTCATATAAAGCGTGATAAAATTAACGAAATCATACCGTATTCGTCTATTTCCTCCCAAATTAAATTTAAATAAAACTATTAAAGACTATATATATAACTATTTAAGAAGGATTGTTGCTATGTCTAATATCTCTTTATTTTAGCTTTACTAAGTGGTAGTACTCCTTTTCTACCTAGAAATCCGTCTAGGTATGTTAACAGCCTCCTCAAATAGTCATACAAAAAAAGAATACATTTTTCCTGATGATAGACTCCTTTCTAGTTGTGTTCCGGTCTGAAGGATATAGAGAACCACTACAACTACAGGCTGTGAGGCATTCCGTCTTGGTATTCCGAGGTCACTCTATTTTTATGACCTGTATGTACGTATGTATCTATGTATAAGTATATTTTTTTATTTATTTAAACATTCATGCACAAGGTTGTACATATGGCATTCTCCCAGGCAACCATTAGGCTAAACAGAGATAGACAAACAAGAGGCGGTGCAGCAGTAATAATGTATAAAGTATATGTATGAATGTAATCGCAATTCGTAATTTTGTTTTCACCCACTTCCAGACGTTCCAATAATCTGAAATCAAAATACTATTAGTAGGTACTAGAATCTACATTTTACTAATAATATAAATATGAGAAAGTTTGTTTGTTTGGATGGAATTATTACTTAAGTTTAATTTATGCACAGCGAAGCGGACGGGTGCCGGTAAGTAATTAAAAAGCCTAATTTCATATATTTTGGTACATTTACTCAGAAGTTTAAGTTGAACTGGCAATTGGCTAGCCAATGCTGTTCGTAGAGGATGACAATATCAAACTAACGGCCTTCCCACTAGATACAGTGACAACGATACAACGAAGTAGATGCAGGTGGCTCAGCATTTAACTAGACGTGGTCTGTAATGATCTTGGTGAAATTAAACAATTAAGAACTACACAATAGGCAGCATACTCCAAAATTTGCATATAAATAGAAAATAGAAATATATATTTAAACGGAAAGCTCTCCGTCAAAAAGAACAAAAATATTTTAAGCTTTTTTACATTTTTAAAGTCAATGGGAGCTTTTAGTTAAATTTGAACTCGTTTGAATATCCAATGAACAGAGCAAAACAAATGTACGAGGGCATGTCAAAGGCTAAACGTAAAAGCAAATAGTAGGTACACAGAATTGTACGAGAGAAAATGCATGTCTATGCAAATGTTAACCGTGTCGATAGAGTATCAAGTATTTGCCAACATTTTGTGAGTACCCTCAAAAGTACTGCCAATTTTTATCAGCACTTCATTGTAACACAATCATTCAATTTACAATATTTTTTAAATTTTATTATAAAAAACCGTTGCCCCACTCCCACGCTGAGATTTTCTTCTGTATCGTAAAAGTATTTTTACAGTCATTTACTAAATTGATAGCAGCCGAGATTTTAAATCAGAAGTTCGCTCTGAAATTTGATTTCGTAAATCAAATACTGTATTATAATAAGTACTCACCGGAGGCCATGCTTGAAAATGACCGTTCTACTCATTGCAATTAATATTATTTGTAAAACGCTTTTACGATATAGGAGAAATTCATTCAAGGAGAAAATATTACTACTCATCTATTGATCTGTATAGATTGTCAAAGTTAGAAAAAAACAAAGATGACATGCCCGAACAGCGACAGGCTCGACAAATGTTGACGGTGCAATCCTTTAGGATGTATGGGTCTTGGTCCAATATCATAAAGCGGCCAAACATTTAATGAACGCAACCATATAATACTATCCGTTGTCTACATAACGATATGCCTTAGCCCGATCAATGAACAGAGAACGTTTGACGATATGGCTACTTTATGATGTGGTCAAACATAACTGCTCATATTGAAAACTTATTAAACACCGCTTAGGTTGCTAATAGTTTGTTGTAGTTCGATCGTAAAATTAGGCAGATCGTGACTTGCCTGGGCATTTCATGATACACCACCATTTTATAATTTGTGCGATAATTTATAACTATGACTACTACTAACATTGTAAAAAAGACACAAAAGCAGCAATCTAGTAATATCAGCGACAGGTTAAAGTGCGACTCGGGTGGCCCTTGCCCTTGAGCTAATCCAAAGCTGATATACTTATACATTAGGCCTTTTGAAGTGATATGGCCAAACGTGAATGGACAAATTGGCAAACGTTGACATTTAAAGAATATGCACAGTAATGTTTATATATATCATGAAATGTCATATGTCACCATTTTATAAAATGATCGGGCACTTCATGAAGTGATATTTTGTATTTCCTATAGTTGTTGGCCTTAATATCAGCTACATCATCCTCTTCTGCACCGATAAAACCCTCTTTATTATTTTTGTTATTACTTGTTACTTATACAATAAAAATGCAGTAAATGAAAAGGTACATGAGCACTAAATAAATGCAAAACTGCATTAGCTTGGCTTGTTACTGGGCCGATCTAATAAGTCTCTAAAAGTGGATAATTATTGCACCGTACCGAGCGACCGCAAGTTTCGAAAGTAGTCTGTAAAACCTCAAAGGCCCATGTAAATTCTCCCAGTGACTATCGAGACTTAATCAGATCACGACATCCGCTAATTATAAATGGATTACATTTGTAGCTCCTATACAAGCGACGTTTCCAATCTATGTTCACGTCGTACCCATGTTAGCCTATCGTTTGCAAATCGGGCAAAATTATGCTGTTTTTCGGTACATTTTGTGACAAAACTAAACCAAATCAAACTTAGCTAATAGCTATCACGTATAGAATGTTTCTTCATCTTCAAATATTGGTAACTTTTTTGTTGAAAATAATAGTTTTTTATATTGTAAAAACGATCTTCCCTAGCCATTTTCTACAAAATTAACGATACCAGCTCATGTTTAGGTACATTTTTTGTTCTATTATCAACATATATTAAGATTTCTAAAAATACTATAAGTAGGCAGACATATTCAATAAAAAATAGTGTTGTTTACTTTTTATCAAAATGTCACAAATAGTCGTAAAAAATTAAAAACTGATGCTTATTTTTTCACATATTTTGCTAATATGGATGAATCATAATGGATTGCAATAAGGGTTATTTTATTTTTGGTGCCTGTTTTGATTTGTTGTACAAAAATTTCGATGAAACCACAGTCCGCACTCGGCCGACGTCGTAAGTGGATACTGTATCGCCTGCTTGATTGCAGCAGCTGAAAAAGATCGCTGACTATAATAAATACCCTTATAGAAAAGAGATGGCGCAGAAAGCAGCTTGTATTTTATATATATCATCAGTCCTGTATCCCCTAAGGGGTAGGTAGAGATATTAACACCCACATTTTGCCTGATATATTTAAGTCCCTATGTAACAGGGGGCATGCCTGTTACCATACACTGAGCACACAGTTGTTAGGCAAGCGATATTCAGAAAAATTATTATTATTATTGTTATTTAATTTAAATCTACATTATACAATAATTCAAATTATAACAAAATTTATAAAAAGTCTATTTTTTTGGTTTGCTAGACATTTTTTAAAACTATATTGTCTACTTAAATATATAATCTAACTATCAAAAAGTTACGCACCCCTGCTATTCCTAATAACCTTGCATTGGTTTTGTTTACATTTGGTATCGTTTCTCGTTGGCCGTACTTTAGTGCATCAACGTATACATGCGAATCCATATTTTCAACAATGAAGCACTTATAATCAAAATATAGAAGCAGAATGACAAATGTAAATTTGGACCATTGTATAAGGACTGGTACTTCAAATTATGAGCCAGATTTCATCAAGTTATCGGAAGAAATGCAAGTCCAAGGATCACACTAATAATTAGTGACTAATTGTTGTAATAACTAGTGACTTATGTATTTGACAGTAATAAACATCTTGTTTTATCTTTAATATTTTATTTGTATTAACCATTCATGCACCCTTCAGGAGTAAATTATTTTAAAATGAGCCCTTGGGCTGGATAAGGTTGCTACCCTGATATATACAATAATATGTAGTCCCTGGTATGTTGAATAGAATAGAATCATTTTTATACAATATAGATTACATGTACATAATACTTATTGAAAGTTATTTTTTTACTTTTACCACTGGTTCCCAAAAAAACCTCTGTCTTGGGAAGAAACAGTAGGAAACCCAGCGGGACTTTTTTTTAAAAGCACGATTTACAATAAATATTTTATACAATTGTTACGAAAACATTTAGAAACAGCATGGTAGCGATCACCTCATTCCCAGGGGTTATTATCAGTCATGTACTCTTTAGTAGTACAATAATCCTTACTAGACAATTTTTGCTTAATAAATAATTTAAACCTTCTGATAGATAAGGTCTGCATATTTTCTGGGACTTTGTTGTAAAAGCGTATACATTGCCCCATGAAGAAATTACTAATACTTTGGAGTCGAGTAACTAGTATAAAACTTGTGCTTGTTCCTAGTATTTACAGAATGTACATCACTATTTTTAATAAAACTATTTTTGTTTTTGTGTACATACATTAATTTCTCGTAAATATAATGAGAGGCCAAAGTAAATATATTAATTTCTTTAAATTTTTCTCTAAGGGATTCCTTCGGACCTAGGTTATAAATTGCTCTTATGGCTCTCTTTTGCAAAACAAAGATTGTTTCAATGTCAGTCGCATTACTCCATAGCAAGATTCCATATGAAATTATGCTATGGAAATAACTAAAATAAACTAATCTAGCTGTTTCAACACATGTAAGGCATCTAATCTCTTTTACAGCATATGCTGCAGAACTAAGTTATCTTGCTAGTTTAGATATATGAGGGAATTGAATTTTCCCATTGAAGCTTCGCGTCAACTGTAATTCCGAGAAAAACAGTGGATTCAACAAGGCCCAGCTCCTCCCCATTGGTGTAGTGTGTAGTGAATTTAATACATTTCATTTTATTACGGTTCAAAAGCAAATTATTGACGTTAAACCAGTGATCCGGAAGAACTGCTTCCGTTAACAACTGTTTGCATTCTATTATTTAGATATGAAATAATAAGTTTAAGCGCTATGTTTTTTACACCATAATGATGTAGCTTTCTGATTAATATCTCATGGTGAACACAGTCGAAAGCCATGAAAAGATCACAAAATATACCCAAAGCATCTTCAGAATTTTGCCATGCACAGAAAATATGTTTGATTAGCTCAACATCGGCATCAGTTGTCGAGCAAACTGATTGTTATGGAGTAATTAATTTACTTAAAAAACGCTCAGTAATATTTTTTCAAAAATATTACTGAGCGTTGGCAGTACAGAAATAGGTCTAAAATTAGTGGGGTCTAATGTACTGCCAGATTTAAATAAAGGTATAACTTTACTATGTTTCATTAAATCAGGAAACACAACAGATTCGATACTAGCATAAAATAATACAAAATAATAGCGAGTTGGGGTGCGGTCGCATCTATTATAGACGCAATAACTTTAAAAGAAATCCCCATAGATCTGCTGTTTTCTTAATATCAATAGTTTTGAAATATTTTACAATATCACCTGATAATATTTTATGAAATGCAAATTATTTTTTACAGACATTTACATTTTGTTTGAGTAATGACTCGGCGACAGCAGGGGAGGAATTGAGTGACTTTGTAGTCAAGATGAGAATGTCGGTAAAATATTGTTCAAAAGCCGTTGCAACGTCTTGATCTGATTTTGTTAAATTATTCTTAAAATTTAATTGCAAATTTGAGTTGTGAAGTTTCATCTTGCCAGTTTCACTATTGATTATACTCCAAGTCATTTTAATTTTATTAGAGGCATTCTTAATTTTGTTTCTTAAGTGTAAAGACTTGGCTATGCAACACACTCTTTTAAATATTTTGGAATATTTTTTTTACATATTCTATAAATGAAACACTATGATAATATAATCTTTCATTGTAATGGTCATATAACTTTTGTCTACTCCTACAGATTCCTACTGTCGCCTACTCATTAAACGATCTGCGACTGTTTAAAGAGAGTGTATTAGAAGTAAATGTTTTATTAAATTCAAGACTTATTAGTTTAAATAATGATCTATATAAATAGTTAGTATTGTTTTTATATGGAATAAATGACAGTTTTTTCACTATACTACTTCTAAATCCCTCTAAGCGATGTTCATTTATTGGAACAAGCACAACTTTCTTAACTTTCTGTTTTTTGTGCATGTAAGGTGGCAAGGCCAACTGGTCACAGTAATCAGAATTTAAATTTTGAATAATTAATTTATGTAAGGGCTCAACATCAATAAAAACATTATCTATACAAGTTGCACGAAGCACTGCAATACGTGTTGGCTCAAAGAACAAATTATCAAGGTTGTATGATTTGAGCAATGATCTAAACTTAATACCCATGGAAGAAGTTTCAAGGAGATTGATATTAAAGTCTCCACATACGAAGACAGATTTATGCTGATTATTTTTTCAAACCAATCATACATAGAATCTGGGGGTCTGTAAACACTGACAACAATGAAGTGCTCGAACTCAACACATGCTATTTCTACAGTTCGCTCTATAGAGAGGCTCACAATTTTCTTACGTTATTTACTTATTAATAATTTATTAGCTAATATTAAGGAGTCACCACGTAAATTCTTTTCTCTGTTAAAGCAACTGACCACCTGGTGTTTACTGAAATTAAACATACTCGTATTATAATTATAATATTTTAACCAATGTTCAGTTATACAAAAACTATGTATGTTGTTACTATTTTAAAAGAATTCAATTTCTAATTCTTTACCCAACATGCCTTGCATATTTTGATGCACCAGGTGTATACAATTTTTATAACTGTTTTTATGAGAAATTATACAATTAACTATTTGTGGGCTACATTCGGGACAATTTAAATTGTTATTATGATTACTAGAGATTACCTCTATTGTCTCATTTTGTAATTTAAATTACTTGGAACTGATTCCAAATTCAATGTAAAGTCATTATACTGCTTAATAGAAGCAGATGTCTGGGTAGCCAAATCCTTGGCTAAGTTAAAATATAAATAATAAGATAGCACATTTGCTATCAGTCTTATACTATACCTGGATAGGTAATATCTTACCTATCTATAGTCAAAAACTTCTTAATTAATTTATTTATGTCACTCACATGTAATCTGTCATTATAAATATGTATATATATATATAAATTATAAATGTCAGATTTAAATTATTATTACATGTGAAGATCAGTGAAGATGTTCATTAATAAATTTAAATCATATCTTAGATTATTTTCCTGTGGCCATCCCTGTATGTAAGGCAATGTAAACATGATAACTTTATATACATTTAAGTTATTAAGATATTCAATATATTTAAATAATTGATTTTTGTTCATATTACCTCTTCTTCCAACAAGAATGATTAATATAGTAACATGGAGTTGCTCACATTATTAACATTGAAAAATTCTTTGACAGTGCACTGATTCGCTAGCTCAAGCGCATAAAGAGCTTCAATTGACAGTTGTGGAGGTGGATAAGACCAAGAAGCTATACTTCGATGAAGAACATACCGCGCATGACGTCCGGGACAAAGCCAAGGATATTGAGGAAAAGTAAGTATAAAGTTAGTGTGGCGATTGTGGCAAGTCTACTTTAATGGAAGAGATCCATGTCCAACGGTGGACCGGTGGACGGTCTGATGGTGAAGAAGTATCTTACCTCACTACTACGATAATTTGATAATTTTATTGCGTGTTGCCAGTGATGACTTAAGGATCTGAGACCTGGTCCTTCACTGCTGGCTCAACAGATTAGTAAGCTGAAGTAGCAATAGGCCAGCCATATAGCTCGAATAATGGACAATTGATGGGGAAGAAAGTTTTCACGAGTGACAGCCTCCTGCCGGAAAAGAAGTGTAGGATCGCACGAAATAGTGACGACCTGTTAAGACACGTATGACTCAAAGGATGCAGGTGGCTCAGGACCGTGCTTTGTGGCATTCCTTAGGGGAGGCCTATTTTCAGCAGTGGACGGGATCATTTAGTTAATTGATACCTGAAGAATTCGAAAACTGTGAAAGGATGAAAATAAAATTTATATATTTGAACTTAACTTTAACATTTGGCTACTCTTTGAAAAATGACCCTATATAGAGATTAGTATTAATATTTGTGATTTTTTTTAAAATGTATAGTGAGAGGGATATATGAGAGAATCATTATTTCTTAAAAGTAAAAAATTGAATAGGTAGATTGAGTTGAAATTTAATGCTATGCTATATCTCTATACATAAAAATCAATTCCTTAAAATCAAAATTGGTTCGACCGATTTTGATGAAATTTTTTGTGTGTGTTTGAGTGAGTTTCTAGATGGTTTTGATTCACAGTTAGACCCGTTAGGTGTCGCTGTGGTCGAGATCCAGAAATCACCGTGCAGAGCGGGACGGATCGCTAGTAGTAAATAATTGTAATACTATATTCAAATTTCGGCGGTACCAAATTAACAGTCCATCGAGTTGCTGAAGTGCTTGTAATTGCCTATCCAATGTTTATTCCCCGAAACTATGCAGCGCTGCGTTGGAACGCGTTTTTAAGCTACTAGAGTGGAAAATATACGGTATTCAAATCAGTGGCCAGTACATCACTCACCTTCGATTTGTCAATAATATAGTCATTATGGCAGAATCTCTGGAGGACTTTAGCACTATGCTCAATAACCTCAGTTGTGTTTCACAACGGGTAGGTCTTAAGATTACCATGCATAAGAGAAAAATTATGTCTAACGTTCATGTTACACCTATAACGGTAGTTGTTGAGAACACAACGATTGAAGTTGTTCACAAATATGTATAAGTGGGACAAAATTCGCAATTAAGTTTAACTTCGACGAAGAGGTCAACTGACGAATCCTACCCGGCTGCACTGCTCTCGAAAAATTGTAACAAATTATCTTGTCCCATATTCTTCAGACCCTTAACACATAAATGGGCAAGCTGTGCGTGTCTCCAGTAATACTTATGGAACCGAACTTCGACGACGACGAGTCTCCTTCACTGCTGGCCGTATGAGAAAGTTCAAAGTCACTCAGCATGCGATAGAAAGGGCTATGTTCGGCACCTCTCTACAAGATAAAACCCATAATGAGGATTCCGCAGCAGATAAAGAGTAACTAACATAGCCCAGGGGATCAGTAATTTGAAGTGGCAATGGGCTGGCCATATAGCTCGAAGAACTGCCAACCGATGGGAAACTACACATATCTATAAATAAAATTGAAGTGTCTCTCTATGATATCGAAATAAGTGCCTTTTATTGAGCTGAGTGGGTTATATGCATGCCATTAAGACATAAATAAACATTATAAATTTTTTGTCTGTCTGTTGGTTTATCTGTCTGTTGTCCGTCTGTCTATCTGTCTGTCCAGGTCAATCTTCGGAATGGCAGAACTGATTGAAATGAACAGATAGAGGGCAAAGCCATGAGTGATCTGGGCTATGTTTTACCGAAAAATTGATTTTTTGAGAAATCTAAATTTTATAAAATAAAAGGTCTTCGATCCTACCCAGGCGAAGCCGAGGCGAGTTACTAGTAGTGATAATGAAAGTGGTAGTCACCTAAAAATATCTATATTGATATGTTATAGCAATGTGTCATAAATATGGTTTATGTTTTATAGTATTTGATAAATACAGACAAACGAATAGAACACTATACTTACACTTCTATTTTGATGCAATCATGCCACATTTTCAGCTAAAACATCATATACACAAAAAATAGATCATACAAATTTAAATTAGTATGATTCTAGAAAGAAGTACGTGTTAATTTTTTTATTCACTTCATTATTCAGGTTAAAGAAAAAGAAGGGTTCCTTCTTTCAATCTATTACATCACTACAAAAGAACAGTGCAAAAGTTTCCTCGCGGCGAGATCAACTTGAGGAAAAGTCAACGGGGGCCAGAAATGACTATCTTTTGAGTATCGCCGCGGCTAACGCTCATCAGGTAACGTATATTTAGAAATATATTTAATCATAACATAACAGAGATGGAATAAACAAAATAAAATGCAAGTTTACGACTGCAAATTATTGAATATATATTGAAATATTTTTAGTAGAGAGATTTACAAGAAGAGACGAGATTAAAATATATTGTAATGAAGAAAATAGGTATATTTCATGTTGTAATATTTTCAGAACCGCTATTTCCTGGTAGAGCTTCAGACATGCATGCAAAACATGGAATCATCCGTGTACGAAAAAGTATCGGAATATCTTACTCTTATGGGTCGTACGGAACTCTTGACTTGTTCTGCCACGCAGCACTCTTTTGGCAAAATCAGAGATCAGGCTCAGCAGCTGACCAGAGAATACAACTTACAATGCCTGTACTTATACTACCCAGTTCTAAAACAACACATTCAGGTAAAAAGCAAAACAATCACATTGAAAAATTATACTTCTAGCGTGATTAGAAAAATCTATTCATATATTAGACGTTTTATTACAAGTTAGTACAAATAAAATTACTTTTTTTAAATTACCTTTTAAACTAGAGAAGATTGTGTTTCCTAGTGGAAATATATATGCACAGGCATAGGCCTCAGAACTTTATTTTAAAAAGAAATGAAAATAAAATGTTACTCTAAATATGTACCGTGTATATAAAACATTTTATACCTGTGCCGTAAGAGGCCTCAGAAGGAACCCGAAACACGGAAAGGGCAGCTATCTATCTCATAGCAGATAACAACCGAATATTATAAAAAAGCTTGGCAACAATGGCAAAAATGGTAATCTACGGAGACGGCCTATTTTCGGTAGTGGAATCTTATGGTAATGTGGGGTAACTGTACGCAGTTTTGATTAAATTACTTTCAGAATAAAACTGTTTTATAATTTGCAACCAATCAGCATTTATTCACTTTAATTATACATTTCTAAACAATATCAAAACATAAAATTTTAATTCTTCTTTTATTTGTAATGTGTAATTAAAATTTTTATCAACATGGGAAATGCGGACATTTACCCCAATCAACGGGAAAGTGTCCGCACGCTTTCGGTTAAGTGTACGCAACGTCGGCTAAGTGTGCCCACGGCGGAATCTCAATCTACTACGCAAAGGTCACAAGTAAAAACACCACATTCATAACTGGTACAATCATCGTGCCACCAGGACTTGCAAATATTACAAACAATTCACTCTCCTCGTTTCTTTAATTCAAGATCCTCCTGTAGAAGGAGGATCTTCATACTTTTCTCGACATAGTGGACAGTAGAATTCTTTTTCTTTCTGATTTGTGCATTGTTTTGTGTCTCTTTTCTTATTTTCTATTATCTATTATCTTTCTTATTCTTCTTTTTATTTAACTTGTCTTTGGATTCTGTGAGTTTCCTGAAAGTGCTTTCATCAATACCAACTATTGCGGCTGCTGTCCGTTTAGATCAAGAGAGTAATTGTGTTCTGTGGTTTAGATTTACCTTCTTCCATCAACTTCTTGGCTGCATTAATCTGTTCTTGAGTAGAGACTTTCCGGTCGGGACATTTTCGTATATACTTGCGAGGCATTTTATATCTAGAAGTCAAGACAATATTTAAACAATTAGGTTTACTTTGATGGGGTATGCATGCGTATACTTTCCCCATCACGTTAAAAATAATAAAACTGAGACGAGATCTGTAAATTTAAACGAAATATTTATTAGTTTCTCCAATCAACAAACACCGTATAATCGTAATTAGACCTATAGTATTTCTATACCACACTCACAAGTTTATATAAAAATAATAAGAAAATGATGCAAAAACAAAATGATCGTATAACTTTACCTTAGCCACAAGCGCGTGACGCGGTCACCTTGTTAGCTTGTCAAATGCGAACTAGTGCATCGAGATTTCAACAAAGTTCATTGCGTATACTTACCCGCCGCGGACGGTTACCCCACATTACCTATAGGCTGTAATTGGTGGATAGATGGATAAATGTGAACGCGGTTTTATAGTGGCTCAGATATTGAATTCTGTACTAAAATTGACAACTGTATTTAAATTGAACAACTGAATTTCTGTATGAAAATTTGCAATGACTAAAAGAGAGTTCCCATTTTCAACACCTGTACCACTCGAGTAGATTGCACTCGAATATAAATGTTTTAAAATAAATTTTAGGCTTTCATTTAATTGTAATGGTAAACTGCTATTTTCACTATGTGATTATAATTAACTGTGTGATTACTGATTAGTCTAAGCGGTATTATAATTTTATATATTATTTTGTTTTAATTTTGTTTTATTAATGTTTTGATAACTGATAAGTCTAACAATAATTTTGAAGTGAAAGTTAACTATACACTTAGTTATTTTGTTATAGTATGAGTTTGAGCCATGCGATAGCGATCCAGTGGACACCGTAACCATGGAGCACGAGTCAGTATCGCAAACTCTTGCACAAGAAACTCGTCGTTGGGCTACTCGTGTGGTGCGTGAGACTGCACTAGTAAGAGATGCTACGCGCAAATTGCATCTTTATCAAGCAATGCGGGACGCTGGACAAAAAGTAAGGTTATTTATAGATTTCCTGAGTTATTTCTTTGCAAACTTATTTTTTTAAATATTAACATTGTGTATTTTAGGTCGATCCAAACGATCCAAATGGACCAGAACTTGAAGTGAGAATGGATGAACTTCGATCAAATATTCGTCGTTCTGAAACATCGAAAGCTAAATATGAAGCTCGGCTTGAGTGCTTGAGGAACAGCGGTGCACCAGTAGATGAATGGCTCAAGGAAATTGATTTATTGGCAGTACAAGATACACTGCCACGCAGAAGCAGCCTACTAAGCGTCCGCACCGATGCATCGAGTGCAGCTGTATGTACAGAACTTCTACTAAAAATATTTTTATCCTAATAGTATCGCAAATTCAAATTGTTTCTTACATTCACATAGGATCAACCCAGTTCGGATTCATTTTATGACAGTGACAATACTGAAGGGGAAGCAGCGACTTCAGCAGCTGCTACCGTTGTCACAAGTGGACATCAACGCACTACATCTGATTCGCAAAACGAAGATGAACAAGAAGAAGAAGTGGATGATTGTGAGCTTAATTTTATTAAACGATAGCTCTTAAAAGGAATTGCATTAAAAATCATCTTATAATTTAAAATTGCAGCGGAGTTAGAAGAGGATCGCATGCGTATAGAACAGTTAACGGTTGGTTGGGATGATCCAACGCAAGTCAATTGGGGCGAATCGGAGCCGGAAGCTACTGCCCCGGAGACAACTGAACCACCCGCTGCCCCATTGTACAAATGTACAGCTTTATACTCTTATACGGTACGTAAGACTACCGAAAACTTTTAACCCATAATAAAATGAAAGAGAATAAGCTTAAAACATTTTTTGTAGGCCCAAAATCCCGATGAATTGTCGATTATTGAGAATGAACAATTAGAGGTGGTTGGTGAAGGCGACGGTGACGGCTGGCTACGTGCTAGGAATTATCGTGGAGAGGAAGGATATGTACCACATAACTATCTTGATGTAGAAAGAGAACAGGTATCGCGATTTTAATAATTAGATTTTGAATAATAAGAATTTGAAATGGTCGAAATTAAGATTTTATTTTTAGGTTTCAAGCGCACCAGGTTTGGTTACGCAGATATCATTCTCATCGGTGGATTATACAGTTGAAGGTGAAGACGCGGAGGTTGTACAATCCCCAGACCAGATTTCAGTGATTTCGGCACCAACCACTAAACCTGAAGAGCCCAAAGTCGAAGAATTTCCAAAGACAGAAGCTACTCGACCTGAAAATTTGCCAACACTCGGCTATTGCTTTGCTCTTTACGACTACGATGCAGATGCTTCTGATGAGCTAAATCTTGAAGAGGGACAGGTAGCATTAATATTGATTGGTTTTATAGCAGTCAAAAATTTTATTATTCTGGCACTTTATTCTGTTAACATTCAACTTCTATAAATTATTTGATTAACATAACATTTGTTCAGATAATCCGTATCGTTTCCCGCGATGCTTATGGCGTGGACGATGGTTGGTGGCGTGGAGAAGCGAATGGTGTAATCGGCAACTTCCCCTCATTGATAATTGAAGAATGTGACGAAGTATGTACATAAAATATTTTTTTTTAGAAAAAGGTAAGATCAATCATATACATTTAATTTTGATATCAATACTAGCTAAACTAACTATTAACCAGCTTTTGTGGCATTCCTATGTTCAGCAGGGGACTTGACTGATAAATATTAGCTTGAAATTATTTTATATAAAAGTCACCCAAATGACTTTTTGAACTGAAATGATTGTCTATTATGAAATCACAATAACCTATTATAACAAAAGCCTTTTTGCATAACTATACATAGCGTATTTTAAATTTTTATGATTATGATGTTTAGATATAGGTAGCGTAGTACGGCGCTGCGGGCCGCATATTTGAATCCTGCATTAGGATTTAGATGTTTGTTCGTGTAGAAATTATGAATGTCAAGCACCTGATGCGTGGCGTGTATCGATTTCTTGAAATACAAATTGTCAATCTTATTATTCAATATAAATTACATGTAATTCTTATTGAAACTCATTTGTTACTTTTACCACTGGTCCTCCTCTGTCCTGGGAAGAACCAGCAAGTAACCCAGTGGGACTTTTTCAAAGTAAATTGTACAATAAGAAAGGTTGTACAAACTATTTACAATATTTATTTTAGAACCAGCTTGGAAACGACTACCTCATTCCCAGGGGTTATTATCAACCATGTATTCATTTATATTATAATAACCCTTTTTATACAGTTTTTTTTTAAATAAATAATAGGTCTTTAGTCTTTACCTATGATATTGCCGTTCTGCAGTACTGGCTATTTCAAATCAAAATGATTTTTGTTTCAAATTAAAATTGTTTTTGGCTAAGAATTCTAATTTTAAATTAATTTTATTTTAAAAAAATGGATTTTTTTTTTCAAAAATAGTCATTTTTTTATTGATTACCGTTACGTTTTCATCGCATTTGAATCTTATTCATCATCATGGATACGTTAAAAATTATGTAATATGAGTACCGTCGTGGCAGCAACGCGGCATTAGCGGCGCGCAACATCAACGACGTTTACTGAGCAAATATTACAAACGAACACACCACCTGTTATTGGTTTGCCCGCTTCCGTTCTGGAAATTTCGACCTGAGAAATGAACCCCGTGGTTGTCGAAAAACTTTCGTCGACAATGGCGAATTAAAGGTGATTGTGGAAGCTGATGATACTCAATCTACGGCTGAATTAGCAGCAGCTTTCGACGTTAGCATCAAAACAATATTGGTTCATTTGCGTCAAATTGGCAAGGTAAAAAAGCTTGACAAATGGGTGCCCCACGAACTGAATGAACGCCAGCGTGAAGTACGCGTTGAGACTTGCCTTACACTGCTCAACAGGCACACAAACGAAGGAATTTCGAACCGCATTATTTATTACCTGCGACTAAAAATGGATTCTGTTTGACAACCGCAAGCGCTTAGCAAGTTGGTTGGATCTTGGTTCAGCACTTAAACAATGCCCTAAACGAAAACTTACCCCCAGAACAGTGATGTTCACTGTTTGGTGGTCTAGAGCCAGTGTGATTCATCACAGCTTCTTACCAAACGGAATGAGCATTACTGCAGATGTGTACTGTGAAGAACTGAACACAATGATGCAGAAGCTCGCACGTCTCCAACCAGCTTTAGTCAATCGCTTGTCCCCGCAGCTCATGCAAAATGATGATTGATAAAAGACCACCCTTTCTGTTGATCAATTCCGGCCGTTTTTCTCATTTCTTGCTTGAGTCTCATTCATTGTTGGCAGTAGAGATCCGAATCGATGGTTTTGCCGGGGTAAAAGCTCATAATAAACGATGCCCTTCTAATCCCACCATACACAGCATCACCTTATTGCGTGTTAATCCGGTTTCTCTACAGTCTGTGGAGCTTGACTACCCTTTGACCATCATCTTTTTCGCACGTTCTTGATCAACTTTTCATCACCAGTGATTACATTAGGTTTCTTTCAGGAAGCTCGTGTGGTACCCAAATATCGAGCTTTTTTGTATAGCTAGACTTTTTTCAAATGGATCAAAACTGATTTCTGGTCAATACTCAATTCCTCGGCTACGTTGTAACTACTAATATGCCGATCTTGCTCCACTTTTTCAAAAATGGCATCGATTTTATCCGTCGCCCTCATAGACCAGAGCGAGCTGCATTTTTGACATAAAAATTCCCGGACTAAAACAATCACAATTTTTTTCGCGGCAAGAGTCGCATTTTACTCCTTTTTGTAATAAAACTTCATAATGTATCGAATTTCTTCGTTAGATTCACTCATTTTGACAGACAAAAAATAATTGAAAAATTGTGGGAAAGTGTTTTTTACTTTTTATTTTTCTTTTTATTAATGTCCTATAGGTATTGATATTAAAACCAGCCACATACAAACAGTACAATCAAAGAGATTTTTATTCAATTTTATACAAACAAAATACGAAGAAACCTTTTCCCCGACCTATTATATTAATTTAAATAAATACATGATCTTCAACGATTTTAAATAACATCAAAGTTAAAGCATGCATTGTATAAACAGTAAATAATGACACTGGTAGAGTCTGAATGACAAGACAAAAATGACATGTCTGAATGACACCGGTCTCCTGCGAACAAAGCTGCAAATCACTCGCGACATCGTAACTGTCATAGGGAATCTTTTATTATTATACTAGTTGGTACCCGGCACATTGGTGCTGCAAAAGCAATAATAATTGTGGAAATTAAATTTTGAAGAGTTATATTGTTTCATTGGGAATGATAATACATTTATGATCAAATTGAGTGATATATAACTTTCAAACAAATTTATCGGTACGATACGCGCGCCACCTACTGTAAGTTAATTGTACTATGCGTATAAACTTTGCGCAAGTGCAAGCAATATGTTGACAAAGTTATAGCGCAATCTGATGAACGGTATCGAAGCGCATAAAATACGAAGAAACAAATATCAATTTTTATATATTAGATGTTATTATGTTATGGTTTCTGAACAACAAGCAAATTATTTTGCCTCTCATTACAATGTGATGTATGAACCAAAACACTTTTACTATTAAATAACAAAAATATAAATTCTGACCGTTATAAAAAAATCTATTTTAGAATGGCGAACCACTAAGTGGTTTTGAAGATTGGACACCACCAAGCTCTGCTCCTCCCGTTTTCGCGACACCACCCAGATCGCCACCTGATGTAGGCGATGATGATGACGGTAAGGATATTCTAAGTTCTTTACAATTACCTTCCTTCTGTTTTCTCAGCACTAACCGCTCGTACTTGAACAACTTCTTCCATTCTAACTCTTCTGTAATACTGAGACTTTTTCTGATCACGTCTTAGCGAGTAACGCACCAAATATTGAAATCATATTATAATTATAATTAAACGTTGTTCCCGTCCGAACGGTAAACATTAATTTGTATCGTTTATAGATCATTTAAGTATTCTTTGTACCGTACTAAATTATAGTAATTTTGATCACTTTGTAGTGAAATATTGTGCAGTTAATCACTTGATAATGAGCTTTTTGACTGATTGGGTAAATGGTTGTCGTTGTAATCCCCAATTGGCATGATACTTGTAACTTATTGAATGGCACGCTCCAAAAACCGCGGTAGATTTCGTTAGCCATACTGCGCTGAATCATAATAGGTCATTCATATTATATTCATGATTGCATGTAATTCTGCACGTTAAAATTAATATGTAGTAATTATATTGCTTAAATATAAATATACAATTTAAAGAAAACTTTTCAAGGTTTTGTGAAAACATTTTATTTAGTTAAAAATATCAGAAACATGCTTATCAGTGTGTTTATTTATTCATTAACAAAATATAAATTGTATCAGTTCAGGGGATAAGAATTGCTCTAATTTCTTGGACTAAAGCAAACCTAATTCGATACCACATCAATGAAATTGTTGATTGCAACTATAACTGCTGATTTATCACGTGCTCAGCGATGAAAGAAAACAGCGTCCTACGCCACCTACGCGTCTCATATATTAAAAAAAAATTCTAAGACAATTAAAGTCCGCCAAAATGCATGGAGGTAGCGCGGCGGACTCTTTCCTGCACTAAGTGGCCTCTCATAAATGAGAGAAAACCCGTGCCCAACGGTTGGATGTATGTAGGATGCACCTACTTTGTCTATGTCAGTACCAAAAAGTATGTTAATTATTTATTGTTTTCTAGTGGGCCTAAAAACTATTGTCTCCTTTCTGTCACTTCTATTCGATGTTTTTATTCTTCGCATATATTACTAATAAATTCACCTGAGATAATTCCTTGAATTAACAATCTAATATATAAAGTGACGGTCACTTTGATTGTACGTAATAAAATACAACTTTAAGCTAATAGAAGAATTATTATAAATGCTACGTAGTCAATTTGAGAACAAGTTTTTTTGAAAATAAAATTATTGACTAATTAAATCTCTAAACATTTTTTTCTTTTCTCCATTATTACTGTGTGTTTAACCAAGTTTTTTCAAAAATTTAATTTTGGGTCGTTTTTTGTGCCTGAAATATGTGTGCTGTCCTTGGACGCTGCTAGTAATCATTTCAGACAATAATAATAGCAAGGGCGCCGCACCTCCACCGGCCGACCCTCCACCGCCACCGCCAGCTGATCTCGACGACTCTATGGACAGTCAACCGGACTTCAGCTTTAACTTAGAGCTAAGTCACAACCAGCATGAACAATACGACTTGCAATTTTTCGAACAAGAACAAAGCAAAGCGTCTGTTGCACCTGCTGTTACTATCATCGGTAAGTTATAAACATAGATAAGTTGGCAACATAGATCTGCCGCAGAAGTTTACATCAAAACTAAATATATTATGGTGCCTCAATCGTAGAAATAACTCTGTGGCATCAATCATAAACACACAAGTGGTAACTTTTACCCACTTCTCGAGAAATATGGAACGCCTAAGTTATTTGCCAGCATCAGCTATTAGGGGTTAATTCTGTGATACAGTACTTCTATCGTTTTCTACTAATATTTTAATAATCCAGAACCCACCAGCCAGTAGAAACATAAAGCTAACCCAGGCATCTTTGAAACAGGTTAAACATTAGTGTCAAGTGATATATTTCCAGTCCTCTATTTCTTTGTGCTTGCAATATCATTAATTCCACACATTAACTGACACTACTTTTAGTTTACTAAAATTGCAACCTTCTTTTCTACAGGGTTCTTGACTTACTGAATATTTTTTTTTAATGTTTGTTAGCCTGCACTAGTACTAATGAAATTTGGCAGGTCGTAATCAACTTCTTAAGAAGTTGATAATGTCCTGGAATAGAACATAAGATATTTTTATAACAATAATAATTAAAGTTTAATAAACGGCCACGGCCATAGAAGCAGGTGGGGTAACAGACAGTTTGAAATACTTTCAAAGTGCTGTCAAAACGAAAACTTCCTTAAAAATTGTATGGGTATACTTCTATGTAACGTAATATTTTTTTGTGGTCAAACTCCTAATTTAGTTAGTAATTTGTTTACTTGTAACACAGTTTAAAATTTCCACCAACTTTTGAAACCTGCTCAATGTAGCAGATTCAAATCACAATATAATGTAGTAATAATTTATTAATGACGGTGTCTACTGAAACATTTTAATTTATTTATTCTAACTGAACGTAACAGTTCACTGCTGGACGATATATATGTGGTAAGAGGAAAATAATTAAAAAATATTGATCACAGAACGCAGAAAAAAGTACTTACTGATAAAAGTAATCTTTCGAAACAATTTCCAAGTAAACTTTTTATTCAAACCTTATAGCAAGCAGCGGCTGTCTACACACTAAAATTAACAGGTTTCTTACATGTAACAATTAAAACTAAAATGTAATGCTATAAGTATGTGTAGCGTACATACATTTTCCTTTAATATATAAAAATAATAAAATATTTTTGTCGAAATTGTTTATTTTCATTTGTTACACTTTTACAAAGAGTTGTGTTAATGATATTATTCAAAATCTTTTCCATGCTCCAGTCGATGAGGTTGTTGGTGAAAATATTGAAGATGAGGTTTGCTTTTAACATATACATAGGCATGCTTTTATATTCCGCTATGATTTTTCGCAACGCTTCGTTGTGCCAAGTGCTACCGGCTAGAATATTTTTAGGGCATATTTGGAAAACCATTTAAAATTTTCATGTGTCAAAACCTTTTTACGAATGAAGTTTTACCACGACTTATCTGACGTAATTTTCACCGGGTATACAATCACTAAGTTTTACCCCGGTGTTATTTGAATAAGTTTGCATGTGTGGTTTCTTTTATTATGTATCAATATGTTTATTTAATATTCTTTGGCTATTTTACATATTGATATTGACTAATGGAAATTTTGGTAACAATTTTAAAAATTCACGCTTCTTAAGCATTTAAGCATTTAACAAAATATGCTGAATATAATGTGTTATTATGGTGTATGTTTTATTTTAATTACACCGATGTTAATACAAAATTATACTTAGCTTTAAAAAATAAAGTAAATAACTTCAACTAAATATTATATGTGTGAGTATTAAGACATCGAGTGTGTAACGAATTTATTATAGGTACTCATATATATATATATATGTATATTAACATGACACATTCCATAATCTCATTATTAGATCAACCATGGCTTTTCATTTTGCATGATTACTGCATGCATTTAATATATTATTTACATATTAAAAACTAAAAATAATCATTGTGAACACGTTTATAAAATTTTATATACCGGCTTTAACGCTTTCACGCAATTGATGTCGTGCCGAGTATATGAATTAAGCAAATACTTAGCTTTGACAGTGATACACACAAGTACATTATGAATCATTTCCATAAAAATAATGTTCTTAAAACAGGAGGAAGAGAAGCAGGCACCACAACAACCACCACAACTAACGCTACTGAGCAAACCTGTACCACTAAATGTTGAAGCCGGTGGCAGCGGCTACGGCCTGGGCGTGGCTCAAATAGTGATCACCGCGGCCACGCCAATGGTTGAGGAGCCTGACCAGCCCTTCCAGCTCCGGAATCCGAGCCCGAGCCGCAACCCGAGGAGAACGAAGACGAAGAATCGTCTTTATCAGAGCAAACCGTCTTTTGCCTCAGCAACTCAGAAGATGGCCCGGGCTATTCTGCCCCGCATCCGGCCTCCAGTTCCACAGCATCTGAAGGCGAGTCTCCTGGCGCCTCCGTCGCCTCTGGACCCCCCACCGCACCACAATCTCCCCCATCGGCCCCACACGGTGGGCGTGCCTCTATTCCCGATGAGCTTGAACCCGCGCAACTCGCGAGGCTTACCGACCTTAAGGAATCCAATGCTTAGACTATAGTATGCCGACTGAAATATTGTTCTCTAAAACTGAGCTCTGCAATTTAGGTCAACATCCCGTCGATATTTATCGTTCAACAAGGCTGGACGAATGATATCCCCTTACTTTAGCTGATACCCCCTACATAACAGTCCCTTTAAGGCATCAGGTTACATCATAATGTTTGCAGAATTAGACCGTTTCTCACCCTTCAAATTAAATAAAAAATTATAAAAGTAGTTTCACAGTCACATTACTTTTTATTTAATCGTCTTAAATAAACTTAAATAGGTCGTACTCTATTAACAGATTTTTATACTATAATTATTAAAAAATCTAAATTAAATGTACACCACAAAAGAGTGGTGCAAAAAAAGGAAGCAAAGAAGAGGTTAACTATACACCGAAATAGAACAAGGTAAGTTTATAGAGCATTGGCGTTCGGCGATCATGTAGACGCGCGCACGATCATGGCCGAAGTTCCTTTGATGTTTGTCCGAAAAACTGACGCAGTGGCCATTACGCTCGATCATTACCGATCATGGGCAGTTATAGGCGATTATGCCCTCTACACGATCGTGATCGCTAGAATTCGTCCATCATGGCCGATGGTGTATAGGCCCCATAAAAGACGTACTCATCGTGTTGCCTTTTTATACTATTAGATATTCGAAAGAGTTTTTCTCTGAATTGCCGGCCTAGGACTAGTAGTATACCTACATAGAAGTCTTTGGATACAGCTGACAAACTATTTGTTTTAAACACATTTTCATTACGGCAACTGTAATAAAATATTTTAATTATATGTCAGGTATTATATGCATAGTGTAATTTATTATTGTTTCATGTTAAACATGGCCTAACTGGTAAGCTACTTTGATTATATATTTATTAATCAAAGGCTACTTCACTAATCTTATTAGATATTGGAGGAACGTAAATACAGTGAGAAGCGGTCACAATGTAGTAGAAGTATTGTCTATAACTAATTATATGTATTGTACTAATTTCTAGTTGGCTGTTACAGCACATCTTAGGGTTTGTTAAATAGAAATCATTATAGAAAATTATAATGCGCGTAATAGTGTGTTTTGGTATATATACATACATCGTACTTTGACGGAGATTATGACTCAAACATATTAAAGTCTGTTTGTATTATATTGAAAATATAGGTACCTACATGTAACAAGTTTCTGCAAATAAATCATGTGCATAATACAATATAATATAAAGGTTTGAAGAACGCATGATATATTTATTTATTTTAACATGATACATTGACTATTTTTTTGAATGATTGAGTATCATTGATTTATGGCATAGGAGAAAGTGTTCCTTACCATGTTTGTATTTGCATCATTTTTAAGCTTTGTTGTATTGTTGACAGCCAAAAGACAATGCTGTGCTTACTTAATTAACAGACACGAAAACAGGCTATATACCGAAGTTATTAATATATAGCCAATGTGCACGAAAAATAATGCATTGTAATAAATAACTCTGAATGTTTACGCCGCAAAGTGTAGCAAAAAGCACAAGGCACAAAGACTTGAGGTGTGAAGAGATTCAATGAAGATAATATGTAAGATTAGGAAGATACAGGGTGTTACTACCTTCTCGTTCCCATTTTACCCTGGGATACATTACAATCTAATATAATTATAGTTAATTTTAGTTAAAGATTTTAAGAGAAAAAAATGCGTTCATTACTTATAATTTAATTGTATTTTAATTTATTTCCACGATTTATCTCACCTTATGTGTTTCTATTAGACCCACGAAGCTCAGTAGACCATAACGATGGGTTCACAAGTCTTTTCAGTATTATCAGTGTAGACGTGTTATTTAGGAATATTTTAATGACGTGTAATTAGATTTAGTGAAAATTTATTATAGGCACAATCGTATAACTTATAAGAAACAACAGAATTAATGATTTTCCGTAATTATCTATTGATAGTAAAAGTAGTAGTTCCAAAAATGTAATAAATACATAATTTGGTACAACCAAATTAAGTGCAATCTTAGTTTTATTATCAATACACAAGTGAATACACAGGCTTCACGGCAATTTTCATATATATTTGTTCTTTTATATCAATTCCATACACTTATGTATTTATGAAAGAAAATCTTACCTATAGGTACATAAAATAATATATGTGGCGCAATAATGTTAGGTAGTTACTGCTAATCTGCTATATCAAGGCCTTAATTTTAATATTAATTAAAATAATATTGTGGTTTCTGTACTACTGTAGTCTTGTTGATGTTTTGTAGGAAAACTGTGACCGTATCGAGGTAACAGAAAATAAACTAACATTTCTCAATTATGCACTTAATTTTGACTATAAGAAGTCGGCGCGATACTTTACTTATCTATACATATTATCTATATTATATAATATGTTATTCGTTTGTAACCCTACGCACAATTTATAAAAAAATTAAAACAACATAATATATTAAAATTTAAACATTGTGGGTACGCAATTGTTTTGTTATTTACTTATGTTTTGCACATTCTGTACATTCTGAACTAATTTTCATTAGAAGATAATTCTGTAAACTTTTAAAAAGGCGTTGAATATGTCACCTTAACAAATTTAAATGATAATTTTCTCAAAAGCTTTTACATTTATAATGAAACAAGAAATAATTATAACATCTTAAACACTTCTTTTGTTTCGAATAAAAATTATAACCAAAGTAACCCTAATCGCAGTTATTATAATAAGTACTTCGATGTTTATAACTTGTCTGATAATAATGTCCAATCAATCTTTTAGAATTTCTTTACTTTTTGGTGTTATAGAAATGAATGTTGTTATTGTTCATCAATTGTAGTTAACCATCTTTATGTGCTTACTTATATATTATTTTACCTACCTGCATATACTACTATACTTAAACGTTGCTTTTTCTTTAGATTAACGGGAAAGTAATATTAGACCCTTTAGTCTGAGTGCTGAATAATGCTTAAATATATTTAACAACACTTAACAAATGCGTTTTATTGAATCCTGGGAAAATAAAACAAAACCTTATGATGAATGATGATATTTTTATGGTCGATATCAAGGCGACAATTACAGAGTACCATCAGAAATTCTCGGGTTTTATTATAGTCACCACCATAACAGCCCACCACAAGTCCAAACCACGAGCAAACAACTACTCTGTGTATGATTCATCGGATCATGACTCCATATATTTTGAAGTCGCCTACACTTTTTAGCATAACATCTTTAAGAAGCCATAAGATCTTTCTGGCATTTCTCATATGGCCTATTACGACACCCCAGCGGAACGAAATGGGGTGTTTCGCTCCGCCGGGGTATCGTATCGAGGCCCTTGACTACCTCGTTGGTCTAGTGGTCGTAAACGCGACTGTTAAACATGTGGTCCTGGGTTCGAATCCTGGATCGGGCAAAATCAGTTAAGGTTTTCTGTCAATTTTTATTTATTAGCATTACGGATTCAAGAAGTTGGTGGTGTTTCACCCCTATGACTGACTAGGAAAACAGGTAAAGCCGTTGCTACTGCGCCTGATCTCTCTCCGGTCGTGTCAAATTACCGTCCCATCGAAATATGAAGGCAGATTTACACAGGGTACTGACCCTGATCGATATATAAGAGTGAGGGTATAGAAAGTGCACTAGTGCTATCGCATACACTGGGGCACTGTAATTCCGTACTGTAACACCGAAATTCAGTCTCAGTGGCGGCGTAAAGGGGGGCGGTGGGGGCGGTCCGCCCCGGGTGCCAAGCACCAAGGGGTGACAACGACAACTCACTCGCACAGCCAGAGAATACTTACAGAAGAATTACTCCGCAAAGACATACCAATAAATAAATAGCTAGATACCTAATATAGTCTCTACCTGCATACACAAATATTATATCTTAATATGTACCGCAAATTCATTTTATTGACTTTATTGAAAACTCTCGGAGAGGTCCGAGAGTTTTGGCGGGAACTTGACCGGCGGCGGTTTGCTGCTCCTGTATTATTGTTTAAATAATGGTTTGAAGTGGATTTTGATATGTAAAAGTGGTGCGATTTTGTGTATTAAGTGTCTGCGCATGTGAACTATTAGTGGAAACGGTGAAACAAGTGCTCTGATGGTGATGTGATTCTCAAGATAAGGTGTCTGTCTGCTTAGGCGCCTTGAGATACCATCGCCAACTGTCAGCTGTCTGCTAGCTCAAGTCGTTATAAAAAAATCGGAGAGGTCCGTGTAAATTTGTATACAGCGATAACGGTACTAATTTTGTCACCTCGCGTAACTTGCGTTCATATTTACATGAATTACATTGCTTTTTACAATCTGAAGAATATTCAATTACAATTTAAAGCATTCAATCAGGTGCTCACTGATAATCGCATTATTTGGAAACAACCCTCCAAGCGTTCCACATTTCGGGGGTTATGGGAGTCCAATATTAAGGTTGTAATAATTTAAAATTTAAAATTTTGTACAACCGACTTCGATGTACATTATTAAGAATAACTCAAAAACTATTGATCAGACCTTGATCAAATTTATATGATACTACATGTGAAGCATCAGCTTTGAAATAAAAAAAGAATCGTCGAAATTTTTAGAAAAAAGTTATGAGGTAACATACATTAAAAAAAATATACAGTCGAATTGAGTACCTCCTCCTTTTTAAAGTCGGTAGAAAAATCATTTGTTTCGCGTAATAGGCAAGCAAATCCTCACGTATAAAGAAATGCTTACCACACTCTGTCAGATCGAGTGTATCTTAAATTCTCGTCCGCTTTATGTATTAAGTTGTAATCCTTCGGAACCTACAGCACTCACGTCCGCACATTTCCTAAATTTAAAACCGCTTGAATGCTTACCATCCATCGATTTAAGTAAATAACGTATTAATCTGTTATCACGCTTTTCTTTAATAGATTCTTTAGTTCAGTCCTTTTGATTTAAATACTTACATACATTACAGAGTGGGCAAAGTGGAATAAGAATGCTACTGCCATTTCTGTAGGAACAGTTGTTCTAATAGAGATGGATAGTACTCCATCCTTGATCTTTGTTTTGGCCATGTTCATCTTAAGACCTATCCGTTGGGAGACACCATTGAGGTCATTGAGCATAGTGCTTAGGTCCTCCAGCGATTCTGCCATAAGGCCTATATCATAGGCAAATCGAAGGCGAGTGATGTACTCGCCGTTGATGTTAATACTGTATCCTTTTGTGTGTGTGATGTGAAGAGTTTCGGTGATATAACGTCACCCTGTCTTACACCTCTCTGCAGTTGGATAGGTTTCGTACCTTGGTTCTGTACTCGGATAGCCATCGTAGCCTTACTGTACAAACAATTCAGCACTTCGATATACCGACAGTCAACTTGGCACCGCTGAAGCACTGCCAAATTTCGACGGAATCAAAGGCTTTCTCATAGTCCACATACGCAAGACATAGTGGCAGATTGTACTCTTCGGTCTTCTGCACAATTTGCCCAAGGGTATGTATGTGGTCTATGGTACTAAAACCTTTTCGAAAACCGCCTCGTTCGGGAGACTGGAAGTCGTCGAGTCTTCGTGCGAGACGTAGACGCGTAGACGCGGTCAGCACGTAGACGCGGCTCAGAAGGGAAATCTGATAGCGTTTTCTGTTCCTTTGAATTTTTGCTTACACACGTTCGGAGCCCCTGTAGCCCGGGGGCCTCGTATCATTGATACAGCTGATACGGCGGTAACTACGCCCCTGCCTTGAGACACGAGGCAGAATAGCAGAAGTCTAGGTGAGTACATATGCATTCCTTCACATCCTTCCTGTAGCCCGAATTTAGGAGCATTTGCAGTATCGCGAAAGAGTAAATTAGCACCGCACCCTACAGTTCATTAATTTACGTACAATCATCCTTTTAATAACTCTGAACCAGCAGTTGGTCATTTAAACCAACACGCCATTTTGGCCCTTCTCGCTCAATTATAATTAATTCATTAACCATTTTTTGGTCACTCCGGCCGGGGTAATTAATTATCCATATGATATCGTTTCATTATTTATTATTTCGTTTCATAATTTCCAAAAGATATGTGTCAAAGCTGGTAAAACAAAGTATTCAGACCGATGTCGGGAGAAGTGCAGAGATGGTGTTAAGTTATCGCTAACTAGAAGTTATGAACAGGAATAATAGTTACATTCAAGCCAATTAGGTTAGCTTCGTCGTTCAAATCGGGTAGAGTAATGGAGTGGAATAATTTACTAAGATCTGTTTTTCTTGTCTTTTGTCTGTTTTCAAATGTCTTTAAGGCAATAGTGAATAGGACTTTTTAAGCTAAGTCAGTGCGCTTCATCATCTTCGGTTACATAATCACATCATCAGGTGGGGTATTAGTCAAGCGATGGCTACATATATTATTATCTTCCAGACCGAACAGTGGCGGCGTAGCGTGGGTTGGCACCCGGGGCGGTTTTCTATCAAGCACCCCCCAAACAAAACTAAAAATGCTAAACATACTTACTAGACTTTATTTACCTAAATTATTCTATTCATCGTCATTATCATTACAGCTCTTCACTAGTCAACTGCTGAACAAAGGCCTCCCCCAAAGAATGCCACAAAGCATAGTCCTGAGCCATCCATCGACTTCCTGCATGACTAACCAGGTCATCACTCCACCGAAAGCCAGGTCATCACTCCACCGCCCCACACTTCGCTCACCGGAACGAGGCTACCACTCGAGAACATTGCTTTCCAATGCCACTTCAGCTCAGTAATCTGTTGGGGTTTGGTGGTTACCCTGGTTCTACTGCGCATATCTCCCTTTCCATAGCTCGCTGAACGGACTTGAACTTCTTCATACGGCCAGATGTGAAGGACCACGTCTCAGATCCATAAGTCATCAATGGCAACACGTACTGGTTGCACAACCTCGTTTTCAAGTTTTGAGGTATACTTGACGATAAAATGTGTCGTAATCTGTCTTCGAGATTCAGTTCGGCTGGGCAGCAGTTGAATCTCGAATTGACCACTCGGTCTAAGTTGAACGTACATAGTCGTAATATTTATCCCAGGTAAGCATACTCGTCAACAACTTCGAGCTTAGTGCTCCCAACAATTAGCGGCATATGTGTGACACATGGACGTTAGACATGACTTTTATTTTGTCCATGTTTATCTTAAGACCTATCCGGTGGGAGGCACTATTAAGGTTATTGAGCATAGTGCTTAGGTCCTCTAGCGATTCTACCATAAGGACTATATTGTCGGCAAATCGAAGGTGAGTGATGCACTCGCCGTTGATGTTAATACTGTATCCTTTGCAGTCCAGTAGCTTGAAAGCGGTGAAAAGTTTCGGCACCACTTTTACATATCAAAATCCACTTCAAACCATTATTTAAACAATAATACAGGAGCAGCAAACCGCCGCCGGTCAAGTTCCCGCCAAAACTCTCGGACCTCTCCGAGAAATAAATCTCACATAGGCGTTTGAAAACTTGCCCAACTTAGATCCAACGCTAGTTCTAAATGCACTGCCTTAGTAACAAGGCATACGAATAAACATAAATAAGCCTTCTGGGTGCGTATACCACGCTTAAGCGTCAATGTAATATAAAGCAGGCCCAAAAAATCCACAACTTTGTGGGTAAATGCATTGCACTGCTCTAAGCGGCAAGCAGGCAAAGCAGACATCATAGGGTAAGTAGGTTTAGGTTTATGTGTAAAACAGATGTTACACCTATGAATGCGGTATCTAACTACGCGGCGACCAGTTAATATCCAATATTACTCCCGTAATGCAGCAAGTAAATACTGAGGACCGACGTGAAAATTCTTATGATGATAATAAACAATTATTAGATCAACAATATGTCCCTTTTTTGGTAGCAAAGATGAATAATCTAACCGAACACCTACTCGACAGACCGTCCGCGATTAATGGCGATAACCTGCGTAATGTTGATACCTGCGTATTGTTGTATATAATAACTTGATTAATGTTGTTGGTTGCCCCTTTTTAATATTTTTTATATCGTCGGTAAAAACGATACTATGCACAATTTTAATTATTGTGATTTCATAAATCTCTACCTCGGCCGCTGTTATAATTTTTTTTTGCTTCGCGGTATTTTTTTTTCAAAAAACCTTAAAACATAAACAACGGATCTTAGATATTTATTCCAATTAGAAAATTTTAATCTTAAAGAGATAAATGGGTGTTCTTCCATCTCACTAACTGCAAACGACACAGTCTTTTCTTCTGGTAAGCTTATATGTGTTGGTGCGAACCTTTCATGCCACTCTTTACACGGCAAGGAAACCCACGGAAGCCAATGTAACCAAAGGTCGCAGTCCACGCGAAATATGGTCTACAGGATTTTTCGACCCTGCGATATGATAAAATTATCCGATAATAAATAAGACTGTATCTGCGAAATGCGGTTGGCAACAAAGGTGTTGAACATATGCGGTGAAAAACACGTCTAACAGAGTACGACCACGTGTATTAATATCCCCGTATATATAATGTACTCTGTGATTAGTATTTATAATACTGAGTCAACTCTAGGAGCAACGATGGGGCGCGGTATGAAGGAGAGCGGAGTACCCCCCCTGCCCGCGACGTCTGCGGTAGTACCGGTCAGCTTCGCCTGCGTACCGGTACGCCCGTTTAGAGAGTGTCACGTACACGACGTGTAAGGATGAGAATTCATTATATCATTAAATTAAACAAAAGACAATTAAAAAAACCGTTTTTTTTAATTGTCGGTTGCACATCTGTAACAAGGCAGCGTGCGTTGAATAAACAGAACCAACGTATAATTATAACCTGTTTTATTTATTCTGTCCAATATTTTAAGAGGAATACTTGAGATACTGCTATATAGGTAAAATATAGTAAAATTAGGTAGGTACCTACCTGGACAAGCACAAGACTTTGTATCCATTACGACGAATCAGGTGAAGCTGCGGGACGCAACTAGTTTTGCAATATAATTCACTTGTATCTTTGTATAGAATAATAAATTATTACGAGGAATACAGATAAAATATAATGATATAATATTATTATCTAAGGACTTTTTTTGTGACAACCCTTGCATATTGTAGGTATTTTTGCGGTATTACAAAGGTGTTGACTCACTATTAGTATTTATTACACATATGACGATACCGTGACTTATAGTAGGGGAGCCCAAGAGGGGATTTCGGGATTTACTCAAGCGTGTCAGATGAACATAAAGAAGGATACCTGGCATCCTGCTGAGTACCTCTACCATATATAAGTCGTTCATATAATATCCCTTTGTATAAGGCCCTGTATCAAAATTTATTGGGGGGCCCAAATGAAGGGTAAGGATTTTTTACAAAAGGAACAAAAACGCTCGCATTGAATTAAATAATTATATATTTAGTATAAGCTATTCATCATCATCATCATCATCATTACAGCCCTTTACAAGTCCAGTCCTGAACATAGGCCTCTCAAAAGAAATGCCACAAAGCACGGTCCTGAGCCACCTGCACCCATCGACATCCTGCATGTCTTATCAAGTCGTCACCATCTAGTGGGGGGTCGCCCTACACTTTGCCTACCGGTAGGAGGTTGGCACTCGAGAACCTTTTTTCCCCATCGGTTGTCGGTTCTTCGAGCTATATCGCCGGTCCATCGCCACTTTAGCTTACTAATCCGTTGGGCTATGTCGGTCACTCTGCTTATACTGCGGATATCCTCATTTCTAAGTTTATCACGCAGAGAAACCCCGAGCATAGCCCTCTCCATAGCTCGCTGAGCGACCTTGAGCGTCCTCATACGGCCAGCAGTGAAAGACCACGTCTCAGATCCATAAGTCATCATCACTGGCAACACGCACTGGTTGTACAATCTTTTCTTTTCTGTTACATTCTTTTCTGGTTTTCAGGTTTTGAGGTATACCCGACGAGAAGATGTGTCGTAATTTCCCGAACGCTGCTCAGCCGAGTTGAATCCGTCGATTGACCTCTCGGTCGAAGTTGGACTTACCTAGTCGGACTATTTGTCCCAGGTAAACATACTCGTCAACAACTTCGAGCTTAGTGCTCCCAACAACTACCGGCATAGGTGTGACATGGACATTATACATGATCTTTGTTTTGTCCATGTTCATCTTAAGACCTATCCGTTGGGAGACACCATTGAGATCATTCAGCATAGTGCTTAGGTCCTCCAGCGATTCTGCCATAAGGACTATATCGTCGGCAAATCGAAGGTGAGTGATGTACTCGCCATTGATGTTAATACTGTATCCTTTCCAGTCCAGTAGCTTGAAAACATTTTCCAATGCAGCGGCGAAGAGTTTCGGGGATATAACGTCACCCTGTCTTACACCTCTCTGCAGTTGGATAGGTTTCGTACCCTGGTTCTGTACTCGGATAGCCATCGTAGCCTTACTGTACAAACACTTAAGCACTTCGATATACCGACAGTCAACTTGGTACTGCTGAAGTGACTGTAGCAACGCCCAAATTTCGACGGAATCAAAGGCTTTCTCATAGTCCACATACGCAAGACATAGTGGCAGATTGTACTCTTCGGTCTTCTGCACAATTTGCCCAAAGGTATGTATGTGGTCTATGGTACTAAAGCCTTTTCCAAAACCGGCTTGTTCAGGAGGCTGGAAGTCGTCGAGTCTTCGTGCGAGACGTAGACGCGTAGACGCGGTCAGCACGTAGACGCGGCTCAGAAGGGAAATTTGATAGCCTTTCCTGTTCCATAAAAGTCCTTTGAATTTTTGCTTATACACGTTCGGAGCCCCTGTAGCCCGGGGGCCTCGTATCATTGATACGGCTGATACGGCGGTAACTACGCCTCTGCTGGGACCTCAAACTGAACCTTCTATTTAATAATCTGACGCTCGAATATTTCAACATAAACATAAACACTCACGCCTGTCAACCAGAGGGGTAGGCAGAGACTACGGACTTCCATTTGGCACGATCCTGGCACACCTCTCTCGCCTCCTTTACATCCATATATCTACGCATACACGCTCGTCGGTTAAGGGTACTCCTAATCTGGCCCATTTTCAATATATCGCCAATTTCAATATAACAATTGACAATTGGCGAATATTTCAATATAGCGATTATTTTTGTTTGCATTTTCAAAAATTCGATACGAGCTTGCATCACTTCCGAATCGTCAGTCTTTTGAATGGGAGCATTTTTAAGGTTCACTTAACATCCCCTTTGAATATCTGATGCGCTGGAATTCATTTTTTATTTTTTTATTTTCTATCCTTCCGGATTGTCACCCCCACCACGCAAGTCGTCAGATAAATATACCTTTGATATCACAGACACGTTTTGACATCTAAACTATAATATCTGCCACGCTTAAGTATTTCCATGTAATTATTTTTTTTACATTTTTGAAAATCTTTAGACGCTTCCCCCATCACTGGAAGGGGAAACATATAACTTTTTCTTCCTCTCAAATAACCTACAAAATCTAATAGGTCCCCAGGATGCTCGAGTAAATCCCCCTTTAGCATCATAGTCTCCTCTACCACTTGTAGCAAAGTACTCTTTTTACCACGCCACAGGTTCTTGATTCGAATCCAAGCACTTATGCAAAAATATACTAGATAATTAAACTATATTCTATACAGAAAAATATTTCTCATAATCTTTCTGTAGATGAAATAGTATACTATTATTTGAAATCAGAAAATTTATATGATGACAATAGTAGTTATTGAAATAAAACAAATATTAGTAACAAATTCATTTATTAATTGTATATTGTTAAGCTTACATTTTTTTCGGCAAATGTACTTTTAGTAAAATATTGGAAAGACATCTAATTTTTTTTTAAATAACATTACCAAGCATGAGGTAGATATGTGGCTATAATATGATAAATGGAAAACATAACATATACTTAGACGAGTTATTGAAATATTTTTCATGTTTGGGCTACGTAACCACACCAAAGATTAGTTTTTAAATTAATAAGTTTAAGCCTATATACGTCTTACCGCTGGGAACAAGCCTACTCTGATTTCTGAGAGGGCTATGGAGCGGTTAGACCCATACGCCGCTCCAGTGCGTGTTGTTAGACTTCACACGTCCTCGAATTATTCATTTTAATTAGAGATGAACAGCAACATCATCCTGTTAATAACTCAAAATAATAAAAACTAGGGTTGCCAATTCACCTGCCAAGCTTGCACGTAGTGTGCAGGCTACGCTACACTACGGCAAATATGCGAGAGGCTTATTTTCAGCAGTGGACTTAGACAGACTGTAATGAATGAAAGAGAATGAATGAACTACTCCTTTTACGTATATTTACATATATAGTTAGTTGTATATTATATTTCGTGATAGAATTTGGGTTATTAAATATTAATATCATAAAAATATGTTACAATTTTTGAGCTTTCTGGAAATGTTTATATAAAAATCATATTTTATGATAATCATCTCATCTAATCTCATTATTATAATCATCATTAATTTATTATTAACAGATTTTAATTTAGTTCACATTACTATAAGTTCATTAATTTGATTACTGAATAATTATTACCTAAAACTGTTACTTTTATATTGTTCATAAATATCGTGAAACATGTCGCGGCAGTTCATTTTGATTTTAAGCTTCGAGCATAAGAGAAACACTCCAGATAGTTTCCTGTGAAGCGAGTATATTTCTTCTGGAGGAGGACATAAACGATGGGTTAAAATCGTCGGAACCAACGATTGAATCCGCCGCGTAGTCTTTTGCGTTCCGAAATCGAATTCGTCACCTCTTGTGAAAACTTCGCCCATTATCATAACCGTGTCAACGTGTGTTTCTTCCATTATCTGCGGCAAATTATAACTCATTAATTCTTATAATAAAAATTTAATATAGAAACAATGATTGGAGATCAGTCAGTTTTCGTTGGAATGTTAGTAACGTTACAGCAAATACGTTACACAGCTAGGCATAAACAAGTTTTTTACCATTTATGAGAGAGTTATGGGGCAATTTAATTTTCGTGAACCGAGTTTGTAACTTTTATAACCCCATTCTTTATCTGCATGAACGCAGATAAAGAATGGGGTTATAAATGGCGTCACCTCTATTTACTTCTTGCTTGCACACTGTCGCTGTCTATACTCACACTAACATTCAACCATAACGACCACAAAAAGAAATGATCCTACTCTTTTTAATAGGCCGGCGTGGTGAGGCATAACGTGAGCTGCATGCACGTTTGCCTCTTATATATAGAAAGACGGCGGTGAAGGAACACATCGTGAGGAAACCTGCGTATCTGAGAAATAAGAAAAAAAGATATTTCGAAGTCATATGAAGATCGCCAACACGCGTTGGGGCAGCGTGGCGGATATTTATTTGCCGTAAAACCCTCTCAGAAATTAGAGGCCTGTGCTCAGCAGTGGGACGTATATAGGTTGTAACTGTAACTTTACTTTACTTTTATATATAGAAAATAAATTTTTAGATAATATAAATAAGTATCTTTATTTCTAACATAACGACATAACAGTACTGCTATATGTTTTCGTCATAGATACCGTGTATACCGTACTGTACATGTTCGACAAACCGCCATTTCTGACCACATTTTTTATTCGCACAGATAGTATTCTCAGGCACAAGTAGGTTTTGATCCTAAAATGTTACGAAAGCAAAATAAAAAAATTATTAAAGATGCGACTTACTTTAGATTCATATCCTGTGAGGAATTTCATTTCCCGCGACATTCGCAAGATAGCGTCGCGGTCGCCGTCCGATGCCGCTTTTATAATTTCAATATACTGATCCATAAACTCTTTAGAATACTCTCGCGTTGCTCCAAAGTCCAAAAGAATTACCTGCGATTAACAAATAAATATTAGGTCCTTACATATGAAATTAGCGTTTTGTCGTACTGACCACTTTGATCTGAAATATCTCCTCTTTGGTTAAGAATTCCAAATTCAAATTTATAAATTCATTTAGCTGGTACATTTGAGTTTTGAAAACAATCATTCACTTGTTTTTTGCTCATTATTTTTTTCTTTGGCGTCGCTTATTACCGCACAATGGAAAACATGAAATATCGGTATATTTACGAGTACGAGTTCTACCGTGGCACCAGTGCTGCAGAAACAGCTCGAAGGATTAATGATGTGTACGGCGCTGGTGTCGCAAAAGAAAGCACGGTACGTTTTTGGTTTCAACGTTTTCGTTCTGGAAATTTCGACCTTCAGAACCAATCCCGTGGACGGCCGGAGACCAAAGTGGAAAATGAAGAATTAAAGGCTATTGTGGAAGCGGATCCAACACAAAGCACTTCAGAGATAGCTGCAGGATTCGGGGTAAGTGATAAAACTGTATTAATCCACTTGAAGCAAATCGGGAAAGTAAAAAAACTTGAACGATGGGTACCTCATGAATTGAGTGAATCGAACTTGTAAACACGCGTCGACTGCTGTTACTTTACTTTGCTCAACCGACACAATAATGAAGGGATTTTAAATCGAATCATTACTTGTGATGAAAAATGGATACTGTACGATAATCGGAAGCGCTCGTCGCAATTCCTTCAAAGAGTTTATTGATTCTCGCCCCCATGATTTTTTTAGTAAAGGGATCAATGAACTACCTATGAGATGGCAAAAGTGCATAGATAAGAACGGTGCATACTTTGATTAATTAAATATATTTTACAAAAAAAATTGACTTTATATTCCTCCCGTACAAAACGCCAATTTCATATGTAAGTACCTAATATTAGGAGTACAGTAAATTACACCTTCCATTTAAATTGTAAGCTCAAATTGTATTGACGTGTATTGGCAACTTAAGAATACATCACACCAAAATATTGTCCCATGGGTGTGGTCCCATAAACAATAAATTGCTGTTTTTACCGCACAATTTACACACAGGAATTTGTTTATTTTTACCGCACATGAAGTGTGAACCATTTTATTTACGTAACAGGACAACCCTAGCGGGAGCGCTCCGCTCGAGTCTCGGCCCGCACGGCACTGCACGATTGCCCCGTCCAGACGCCTTCGATGACCGACTGTTAGTAGTAGACGCCAGGCTGGTGCAACTTCCATAGTGAAAATTATATGTAATACAGGCACATGAGTAAAGAAACTGTACAGAGGCAAAGCTTCTAAGGAGCTGTCAAAATTTTTACCTATTTTGGTAGGGTTGGCGACACAGAAGAATGAAATTAAATAAAGAAAACGTTTATCAGCTTTTTAATAGATACTTAAGATAATATTTTACTTTTATAATTAGTTCTTCAACAATTTGTTGTTGCTTTTAATTAAATGGTAAATTCTAAATTTAATGTAAAGTTTTTTTTTTAAATAATGAATTGGAAAACACTCACATTGCTTATCAAATATACAATCTAGCACACGTTTTAATATATCACTACCAATATATGCAATGTTTCTATCGAAGTCAAAATATTCGCGAAATTTTTGCTCAAGCAATTCAACAAACGCAATAAAATTGTCAGGAAGTATTATTAAAAACCCGATTGAACACTATCTTTATTAAAATCCTTGTAATGGCTAAAAAAATAATCTTTTCCCATATTTATAGGTTGTTCAGATATATTAACGTACAATTTTATTTTCTCACATTTGTGGTGTTTGAGACAAAATTTTCTATACGAATATCCCGACACAGACTAAACCATTTTTTTTTTGGTAAATCAAATCGATAATTATTTGTTCCTACTGTTAACACAAGGGCAGTAACGTCGTCAGGTTGCAGTGATGGTGTATTAAAAATTCGACAATCGTCTGGTTTCATAAGTAACATATCGAAATAGTATTCGCAATTAGTATTTTGAGGTTGCCTTAAGATATTAGTTATGATCATCTTATTGAAGGCAATACTAACTTGTCGGCATGTTGGTTCCTGGCCGTTACCGCCTGTCTGACTTTGCCAAATAAATTTTAGAAACAATCTTGATTGAGACGTCTCGTAAATATAAATTAATTTAATTTCTTCTGATTTTAATTCTTCACGAAGTTTTATTAAAGATTTTATAGACACTTGAAATCCATAAATGAAATTCATGCTATTTGTAACGTCTTTTCGCCTATCACTTCTTATGTTAAGTTCCTGAAGAATGTTAGCATTTCTTCTAAAGACTCAGTTTGATAACTATCGCATCAAAAAGCTATTTTATAATTATTAGGAGATCGCAGTGTACTTGAGTTTAATAAATCAAACAAGTTATTAATTTTATTAATTAAATCAGCGGTATCGCTTGCGGCAACCTCGATAAGATTTAAATCTACGTAGGTATTAGTAAACCATATCTACACTTTTTTATTTTTCATTTGATACGAATTATTTTTGACACTTATTATTTTTTACATAACCCTGAGTTTGAGCACTGGCCGAGCCGGTTTAAAGCAGTTTCTCTCTGTACGTGACAGCCGCCAGTGCTCACGCACACACGCACCTCAAGCTTGTAGTAGTGTACCTATCATAGCGCGATTGTATGAAGCTTTGCCTCTGTACGGTACGGTTTCTTTACTCATGTGCTACATGGGTCAAATTTTAATGACGGTTATCTCTTCTTTCTGCTTTTCGTAATATGTCTATTAACGACATTGTCAAATCAAATAGGTTCAAATGTCAAATCAAACAATTACATTTGTATATATTTTATTTATTAAGATTGCTTTTAATTTTGCTATAGGAGCCGTTGTTCATTTACAGAATTATTAAAGTAATAAATATGCATTATAAAACTTGCCAATTAAATGGTGCAAGAAGCGGAAAAAATAATAACAAGAAAAGGCTATTCTTAGCAATATTTCCCTTAGATGATGAAAGGTACATATGTGGTGATTTCAATTTTAATTGTAATATGATATTTAACGCGAGTACATTTTTGGACTAGCCATCTACGTAGGACAGGTTTTTATAGTGTACGATTGTGCTCAAATACAAACACACTATTTCCTAAATCTGATAGTTCGATGGGAGGGCAATCCGAAACGAACTATACTTAGAAACTACATTATCAATTGTGACTGCTAACATTCTATTTGTTCAATAAAAATGTGATTTTATTAATATTATTTTTTCAGATGCAAGCAATGGGTGAAATAGCTAGCACATGCACCAATTGAAAAGATTCACATGTTAAAACATATTTGTGGCAAACATTGCAAATGCGAGGATTTTGAACCAAACTAAAAGGAACTGTTATTTCATCAGTGGACTTAATTTAAAGTGCCACAATTATGTGTATGTTAATTAGGTTTCATTTACATGTAGCAAAAGATAATATCCCTCTAAAGTCACATTTTGGTAAGAATTCGATTACATAACTAACCTCAAAGTTAATTGTAATTACCTGGTTATAAATAACTTTTTTTATAGATTCATCAACAAACATTAGCTATAATGAGCACTCATTTTGAAAGCGACAATTAGTAAACGATCTCTGCGAGTAGTATGTACATAGTTACCTCTGTGAAGAAGCCTAGCGATTTGTACATAGTATTTGTTACACTTAAAAGCAATTTAATTCTATCAGTGTTAAAAAACCTCTATTCACTGTATTTTTTTTGTATTTTTACCCTTTAAAAAAAACTAACGTTGAAAACAAGCATCCAGACTCCAGATGCAGACTATTTAGCAACACTTGTTCAGTGCGGGAACGAATCCTCGGTCCTGCAACGCTTTGCCACTGCGCTACGGAGTCGTCATTTATTTTTTACTTAATTAATTACTAGTATAGTAGTGCGTTTTTTATTTTATATTTAATAATTGTAGAGATATAATTACAAATTGATGTGTGCAAAATACATTGATTTCTTATCCTCATCGGCATTTTTACTCAATCGCCTCGTTAAAAAAATTATTTCTCATAAATAATTCAGTATAGAAATCTAACTTTTATTATGTAAAAATGTCGATAAACAATATATCGATAAAGGTTATATCGATAAAATTATTCGAGGATCGACATTTACAGCACTATTACAATTCGCCTATGTTGTCAGCACTCTTTGTCAAAAATTAAATGTCATATCTTAATGTTGGTAGAGTAGTTTGGCGCCCGTTCATACATTTAATTTTTCTTAGGAAGTTCCGCCTCTTAAACGTAGTGATTATATTCTCTTTGGTAGACGCGACTATGGGAAAAGCCAGAAAGATCTAATGATCTCCGATAGATGGCGGTATAGCCCTTCGTATTCAGATATACAATACGCAGACCGGCGACGGGAAGCAGCGTTAAAAATGAGCGACGTCTAGAAGTGCAATCTGCAATCCGCCCACCAAGCGTGACGGTAATAGCAAATCCTCCCCTCAATGGGAGATATACATTTCCTACAGTGGATTGTTATAGGCTAAAAAAGAAAGAAAATTTTATTCCAATTGAAAGTGTAACAAAGCGAAATTTTATAGTACGGACCTGTTTGGTATTAGTGTTATAGAAGAAGTTAGCCCAGTTGGGATCTGTCTGCATGCATCGAAGCACGAACATCTCGCGAAGACACAGTTGCATGATTTTATATGCGATGTCATGGCGGGTCTCGTAGGGTGCATCGAACAACTTGTCCAGAGGAGTCCCATCTATCAACTCGGTGGTCATTACTTCCGCTGCGCAAAGTTCATCTAAAATATGAAAAAAAAAACTCTTAGGGTTGGCATAGATTTAAAAAAAGAACGATCGAATCGAGACAAAATGAAAATAGTGATTTTTTTTTAACTTCAACAAAGTTAAAGTTGAAATTCTCTTTAATCGAATCGAAATCTTTAGAAAGATCTATAATTATAACATTATGCATTGATAATGTGCTTATGAATAACTCATAATAAATTACAGTTATATAAACTTATACAGGGATATTTCTCAAAGGTAACTATCGACCAGTAGAGATCACAAAACTTGTATACATTTAAGTTATATAAATAAAAACAGTCAGGCAAGCAGTACAGGTAAATTAATAAAAAATTGTCTACATTGCAAGAGAAACAAGGTTTATAATGTCAGCCCAACCAGATAAAAATAATTTATTGTCTATGACATATAACTTTACCAAGAAACCTTAGAATACTACCACAACAATAAAACTTGAAAATTTCCTTACCAATAACTTCGGGAACAAAATACTCAGGGTAGGGAGCAAGAAGGTGTTTGAACTTTCTTGTACATTCTGCCTCACGAACATAGTCCACCTCCCATGCTAATTCTTTCTTGGCAACCTCTACAATGTTGTCTATGAACATTCCCTTTGGGAAAACATTCCACACCTGTTCAAAAATAAATTATATTTTTAGGATAAGCTAAAAGTTATAAATACTAAAACTGCTTTGCTATCTAGGAGTCCGTCTGGGTAGTTACCACCCTCCGACTTCCTCCCTGACCTTTTTTCTTTCCCTTTGATTTCAACCTGTAACATAATTCATCTTATTCTCAAAGATGACAATGCAACTGTATCCATATATTATTCTGTAATAACTCAAAGAACATTGTAAAATATAATCTTAATCTAATCATTTAGATTATATTAGAGTTTCAATGAACTCACTCATTGTTTGAAAGAATTTTGTGCGCTTTCTTGGAGTATTTTCTTGAAGTAATACTTCCATGTTTTATTTGTTTAGGGATATTTCACAATTATTAGCACAAAAAGATTTAAATGTCAATATCATACTGGAAGTATATTAGGACCGAATCTTTTCCTATTATGATATTGTTAACATTACGAATCATAAATGTATTCTGTACTAAAACTTAAGACTTGTAATAAAAATAATAATACAATTAGAAATCAAGAAGATGACATTAATAATGCAATTGACACACTTATAGAATGGCTTGACATAAATAATTTGAAAAAGAATCCAGGTTAATCTCATTACATACAATTTAATAAATCTATCAATTCAAATCATAATATTAAATTTAATATACCAAAACTAAAAATTTCGGGGTGTAACGTTAGATGAAGATATAAACTGGAAAGAACAAATAGATAACATATGCAGTAGAATTAATAAATTTGTATATGGCCTTTAATACTTAAAAAACATTACAAATATTAAAACGGCAAATGCAGCATACCCAGCATACATAGTCTATTTTACGCTATGGACTTATAATATGGGGTAATGGTACTGACCGGAATAGAGCATTTGTTGCCCAAAAATGTATTCGTGCAATAAGCGGGATATAGCCAGAGGAATCCCATATACCACTATTTAAAAGACTTCGTATATTACTCCTCCCGTCCCTATACATTTATGAAGTTGGCATGTCCATTCTTAAAAATAAGTCATTGTTTATAAAGATTACAGAGAGAAAGGAGAAAGAGAAAGATTATATAAGAAACATTTGTATAATCGGTTAAAAAAATGAATGCTTCTATGACTTTTGTAACATCTTCGTATACCATGATTCTTGCAAATAAAGATTTACGATTTAGGATTTATAAAAAAAAGTTTTTTTTTTCATACATCTTTTATCCTGCTATTGTATCAGACCACTACAACAAGAGGTTGAAATGACATTTACTTGCACTTATTTTTACAAGATCTCCCTTTTATAATTACATGAAATAAATTAAAATTGTTACAGAATATAAATCTCTAATACGGGTCCCTCCTTAATATTACCTGAACAACTGTTGTTGTTAGTAAGGAGGACCAATCTTCTTCAGTTAAATTTTAGTAAGGAAAGATGTAAAATGCTATTTATAACTTTCTCTACATTATTCTTCAACTTGCCTTCAGCACGCCAACTAAATTGTCAATATCACTGTTGATTCCCTTGGCGACACCTGGATACTGTACTTTAATGGCTACTTCTTGTCCATTATGCAAAACCGCCAAGTGCACTTGACCTGAAGAAAGATACGATAAGTTACTTGTCTGTTACGAACACTACCAACTGCAAAGTATATGGAAGAATCATGTAATAAAACAGAACTCTTAATGTAATTTCTAAAAATTTATGTCATACTACTAAATTATAATATAAAAAATAGTCTGCACTAGTATATTTATGTATAATCAGGTTAACTGTTTACAGGAGCTAGGGTCACTGATATGTATAAATTGTTTTTGTTGCATTCGTTGGTGCGTCTAAAAGTTACTGTGTAAATTCTGAATGATACAACTGATTGAGGTCATAATCACAAAATATATTTGTTAGCAGAGACGATGGTTCATAGCTATGCTATATTTTGATAGGTCAAGGTTTTAGCATATTCTATATTTATGAATTGACAAAACTTATATTCAGAATATATTATAATGGTTTAGTGATAAAAACGAAAATCATAAAATCTGGACAGATAACGGCGCTTTGGTTGCGAGCTCTAGTTGAGAAATAAAACTCATCATGCCACCTTTCGGAAAGGGCAGAACAAAGTTTGCTGGGCCCACAAGTAAACTAATAATATACCATACTTGTCACAATGGGCTCCCAGTACGCGCCATATTTTTTTGCAACCATCATATTGGTGTTATTATAAAGATGGGTCCTACCTCATATCATCCCGAGGGTGCGACAAAGGGAAACAAATCAGGAGATCAGCAGTGCCTTCCTTCATCATCATCATTACAGCCCCTCACAAGTACACTGCCGAACTTAGGCCTTCCCAAGAGAATGCCACAAAGCACGGTCCTGAGCCACCCGCATTCATCGACTTCTTGGATGTCTTATCAGGTTGTCCCTCCACCTAGTGGGGGGGGCCGCCCCACACTTCGCTTACCAGTACAAGTCTGCCACTAGAGAACCTTGCTTCCCCATCGGTTGTCAGTTCTTGAAGCTTCTACCTTATAACAACTAAAATATAAAACTGCTGTTGCCTAACCGTTTGCCAAACGTGGCAACTATGCCAAATATCCCCCCTATGAGGTAATCTATGGGGAAGGCCTATGTTCAGCAGTGGACTTTAATAGGTAATGGTAATGGATCCAATGATGCTCTGCAATTTAAAATTTATGCACCTTTTTAGACTATAGAAGGTAACAAATACAAAGAAACAGAAAAAGAAATATACATACATATATAATATGTACACATAAAATACATTACACTCTTTCTAGTGCAGTCAGGTTATTATTGTATTGTAATAAACACTACTTTGTATGTTACCAATAGAAGCAGCGGCAAATGGCTTCTCTTCAAAGTGTTGTACACGACTGCGCCAATCCGGACCGAGTTGAGAGCTCATCACCTTTTCTACTTGCCATGTCGGCATAAAGTCAGCAGACTGACGCACACGCTCAAATATTCTTTGCAATTCAGGAGAAATCATAGTATCATCCTGAATACTTAAAAGCTGTCCTAGCTTTAATGCTGCACCTATTATAAAAAAAAATACAACACACTGAATACTAAATATAACTTACAATTTAATTCCAATTTAACAATTTTCTTTACATAAAATTAATTTTCCCAATTTCCATAATAACATAATCATCTGATGACTTTCATACACAGTATGAAAGCTTTCAATATTATTATTAATATTAAAATTAAATCCATTATTACATTTAATAAACATATTTAAAAAATTAACAGTATAACACAAAAAATCAAATATGTAATAATTATTCCATGGACAAACTATACAATTAATTGTTTACCTCGAACTTTACATAGTGTATCAACAATTCTCTCTGCATTAGCTGGTGACAGAAAGGCATTTGCAGATTCATCAACACGTCCAGTTACTGACTGAATTGTATTACGGGCATACTGTGCAACAGTACCAACTCCCAAACCTGCAGCCAGAGAACCGAAAGAGATCATTCGTCCAATCCTTGATGATGGCACTACTCGAGCCTTGGAGTTTTCACTAAGCTGTAAAGCCATGCAAACATTTAATTTATTATTCTCATTTCATACAATTTTGTATTTACAGTCCGTAGACACCTCCAGGACACCTACATAACAAAATACATCTCAGACCGGCTTCACATCAATTGTCTGGAATGAAGGTGGCTACTTAATCATAAGTTTTAGATTTTCCTGACTCCTGTACTAATTCAAATTTATGTATCCATGGAGCCATTGGTAGATCACACATATTAACATCACAATATTGATAAAATAAGTTGATTTTAGATTTAAAAAATCCACAGTGTTATTTTTATATATTTGTCAGAAGTTGATTACAAAGAGACAGAGACTTAAGCAGAAATGGAGCTCCACTACCCAGTTAAGTTTTATCACTTTTATTAATCTCCCTAAACATCGGGAATTTTATTTAGTCAATTTAAAACATTACATTATTTAAATCTTAATTAATATATTTGAAAAATTACTTACGGAGACTCTTATTTTCTTTTTTGCTACTGGTTTTGGTATTGTTTGACTTGTACTCGTTTCAGCCGCAGGTGCTGTTTTTGGTTGTACTTTTTGTTCTATATTAAGTGCTTGCATATTTTTAATTCCTTGTATTTCAGCTTGAATTTGCACTTTTTCTATTGGTGCTTCAAATTCATCAAGGGATACTTGTGAATTTGACACTGATTTCTTATTCTCAGCCTTCTTCAAACTCTCAAATGTCTTGTCAAACTCCCTATTTAGCTGCTCGATTTCTTCTTTCAGTTGATCATTCATTGCAGTTTCACTTTCTATTGAAGCATTAAAATTAGGAACATGCATATTAGCATATTGTCTAAAACCATGAGCAACAACATAAGCTCTTTCAATAAAATCTTTTGTAAGCTCAGCATTTGGCTTATAACTTTTAAGAGGGTTAGTAGTGCAGTTTTGTAAAAGAGGTTTTAAGCTTGAATTATTCCATACAAATCTAGAATTTTCCTGCTGCAATTTTATACCAGCTTCAACTACTTGCCGAAGTCCCTTTATTACACCTAAGAGGTCATTAATGTATGACATATTCTGAAAGGTCAGTATAAAGTTATTAAGTTAAATACGATATAAATATATAATATGGATGATTACAGAATAATAAAAATGTTATTAATAATGTAAATCATGACCATGACCAAAGTTTAAAAAATATTCTAAGCTTCTATTATGAAACATTCTAGTATTAATATAAAGGTCAGTTATTGTATTGGTACCTGTATTTGATTTACTATAACTTTTATTTATATTCATACCAGTTTTCCATATAGCATCATCATGTTGTCAGTTGATGATGTCATATTAAGGTGGAACTTTATGGCAAACATTACAAGACTTAAAATCTGATATGAAAAAGTGGGCAACCATTATGAGGGCAATAAGATAGCTAAAGAAATGTTATAGTATATGTTATATATTAACAGTAAAAACATTTTAATCTACATATATATTATTGCATATTTAACTAACATGTTTGTAAAGAAAGTGAATAATTTTATCATTAACACTGATGAAAGCAATTATCCAAAAGTAAATCATTGTTGAATGACAATGTCAAAATTCAAGGTAGTGTTGCATAACTTGACGAAATATAAATTATATGTATGTAGGTTTTTTATAATATATTTATGTATTAAAATATAATTAAACCCAAGCGATTGAAGCATTTATAGTAGAGTACCCTACAACTAATTATAAATAGACAATAGAATAAACACCTTTAAATTTGAAATAATATTTAGGCATAGTTATGCAATTTCGTAATACTCATGCAATATGAAATGTAAATAATTACCTTTAGATTCCGGTGTATAATTAATAAATAAATGTAGTAATTTTTATACTGTATGTTAGTAAATGACGACGTTTATTCCAATGTAAAATTCGTAATCACAGATTAGTAAGTTTGTCGTTTAATGGTTCAATGTTCAATGGTTGTTACACATTTCGTAATCTAAAACCAAGGATTGATGAGTGAGAGTAAAACTAAAAAAAAATAACAACGAAGATAGATCAGACCCAAAACTAACCCATAAACCAATCTAAAGTCTAAAACTAAAACGTATTGAATGTTTAAATTTCTAGGCTAAAACCTATAACCCACTATAACCTATAAACAAAAACAAAACAAAAACAGCCGTACAGTAGTACCACAGACAGAACAAAATTACTAGTTATTACCACAAACTAATACGAAGTGTGCGCTAGCACCATGGAGGTTAGAGAGAAGGAGAACGATCGCTGTAGAAAATAGTGTCCCAGAAATATGGACAAAATAAGTGAGGAGCTGCGATCGCTAGGTTGTTTCAATAAAAGCGGGCTGTTGTGCGCTAGTTTGAAATGATCTATCAACGTTTAATATACGTATGTATTAAATATCATACAAAGAAAAAAAAAGAAAATAACGAAAATATTATTTATTAATAAATAAATTGTGTTTTTTTAATTTTAATTATTATGAATTATTACAAATATAAATTATTAATTATTATTGATTTTTTTTGGGAACATAAATAATCAATTTATTGTATTCAAAATAGAGACATTTTCATGTGATGTACATTTTTTGCATATATATATATATGGCTGTTGAGTATCGTAGATGTTTTTATCTCGTATTATCTACAGTTTTTTATATAAAAAATACATTATTGTCTCTCATCAATTATGAACAATATTATGCATATTTTGATATGACTACTTGTACTCATAAACAGCTAACTTCGCAGACACATAAATTCTACAAATTTTCAGGGACAGGCGGGCTATGCTTTAGTACGTAGCGATCACGGAATATAAAAAACAAGAGGAAGCAGCAAAACGTATAATTTGTAGCAGAACCACTGTCGGCAAACTCACACATACGCAAGAAATAAATGTGTACCGACAATTGTGTACCATATAAATAATTTTTGCGTGATTGGCTATTAAAAAATAAAAGAGAGAGGCATTATGTTACCCACCATTCACTTGAGTACGAACCATACGTTCTTAAAAATAGAGATCATATTACTTTTCACCAATGAAGTTTATAGAATTAATGAGCAAATTCAGCTTCTTAACGTTAGATGTCGCAATAATAAATTCACACTATTATAGACACAATGACAATAGATATAACGTTGACATTGCCCTACCTAACCTGCTACGTGAATGATGTTAGTGATGTAGTTACTCTCCCTGAAAGCGATCTGGCTTATATAGATATTCAGTATATGATTATTATCATGTATATGAAATGTATTGCCTAAAGAAACAGAATTGAAAAAAAATATTATAAAATGAGTAAAATTGCAAAATTTATGGGAAACTGTCTTGATGTATTACGTATATCCCCGTAATTCATATAGCCGGCATATAATTAATTGTCTATAATGGAAATTTATTGATTGTTAGCTAAATTATCATTTATGAAATGGAAACAAGGAAAACAATAAAAGAACAATAATTTTGCAAATTGTTTATTGTCATTGGAATAACACATATTTGTTAAAAATTATCGTTTTCACAGTTTAATATTAAATTTTAGACAATAATTAATTCAGATACTAATGTAGATCATGATATTAAGATCACTTTTATTTCAGCTTCTTTCCAAAAGTTCTGAGTATTACTAAACTACTTACTTACTTCTCTGGCTTAGCAACCCTAACAAAAGTTCATTCATAGGGTTTTCATAGAAAATTTTCAAATTTTCATTAATATGTTAGTGAAAGAACAGGACTGTGATAAAATTTTATCGAAAACTTTAATATCGGCGTAGTAACATAGACTTAAGATATACTAGCGTATAGACCAACATAGTGTGCAAGGGAGAAGAAAATTCCTTATGGCAAAAATGCAAGATAGAAAAGGATACCAAATCTCATGACTCTGTAACCGATTTTGAATGACAGGTCGGCACAATTCGGCACGCAAGAAATAGCTCCGAGATATTTTGTAATTTTTTAAAGTATAATAGTGGTTATTTTTAGTAACTTTTTTCCAAAATGGTTAATTGTTCCGTGAGTGACTGTGCTGTCAATAATAGAAATAATCCTGATAATTTCACATATCACAGGTAAATTCTCAAGACGTCGTCAATGTTATGACGCTTTTATTTTTGGTTAAAATTTATGTTACATACTGTTTAAAATATAGAATATATTCAATTATTTTGTTAATTTTGATATTTTGCAAAGAAAAAAGTCACGTTGTTGATAATTTGCATGAATTTGGTAAATACATTTTTATACCAAATATTTTACATGTACGCTAGGGATTGACTCAACTATATCAAAATTAATGTCGATATTTATCTTGAATGTTTATAATGAATCGATAGACTTGCCTACACAACAAGAAAATAAACTCGGTTTCCGTTCTAAAACGTAATTTTATTTTGCCGTTTTCAAACAGATTCCTCCGGATTCTATAATTAGAAAAAGTGGTTAAGGTTCATTGGAAGGGTTGGTTGGAATGCAAAGAAGAACTCAACAATTTGCAGCAAACATTTTCTTGAGAAGTATAAAAGAAAAGTAGAATAAAACAATTTTATTAAAAGGAGTCATTTCTACATTATTTGTACCAGTAAGTAAAATATTGTTATAATAAGACTTCAAAATATAACTTTCAAAACTTTAGATAAATATAGAGACAGATTTTCATACATTATAAAACTGTAGTACATTAAAGACAAAAAAAATCTTGAGATTATCCTCTTTAAGCCATTATGAACCCAACTAAGTATTTATTTATCAACCAAAATAAATGTATAACCTTGCTTAACCAACCGCACAGCCTCACGGTCACACTAGTACAATATTCATAGCATCATGCTATTTTCTCCAAGGGGTTGAGCGGAGCTTCGGAACTTCCGATTATATTCCCAAATCATAACGATAAAACTTTTAGCGTAGTTAGGTATAGATATTTGGTAATGCTCTTCAAGCGCTACTAGACGACCGCGCATGAGACGTGATAGTATAAATTCCATAGTGTTTGATACTCACAACGGTCAATGCCCGATTCATGCTTGATGGCCGACGACTTTGTCGCGAGGGCTTAAATAGCGTGGTTCATTCCCTACAGAGTTAGTCGTAGAGAAGAGGAACTCGTGGTTAAGTAATAGCTGCGCAGATCAATAGATCTGCGAAATTAAGTTGCACTTGCCGCGGTCAGTCCATGAATGTGTGACCATTTTCTTAACATACCGAGATTGAGAGAATAGAGAGTGCATCTGTATCCTTAATACTTAAGTCGAATGTTAAAATAAACTTCTATAATCTACTTAATTATTAATTATTAAATTTTTGTAATTATCACAAGTTATACTTATATGAAAAATAAAGCAGCCATTATGTACTCCGTGTCACCGTTTTTGTTTCCCCATCAAAACATTTTATAAAATATATAAAATATAAATAGGTATATACTTAGTTATGTATCTACCTATTTATGATAACAATATGTTAAAAAATAAATTCCGGGGAAACTGCCCACGGCAGTAAATATTTTTCTCCAAAGATCATAGCTCGAAAATACAACATTCTGATCTGATTATTGGGGAGTTTTTTTAAGTTTTTCGGTAGTCACCTGGGATTTTATACATTTGAATTAAAATTCAACAAAAGGCAGGTAGGTTCAGATTATTCCCAGGAACATGTTATATGAATATTTTTTAATTATTTTAGAACTGTCATGGTAAAATTCAGTTAATTTTTGAAGTTATTCAACTTCATACACTAAACAATTTTTTATAATCTTCTTACAGCTTCCTTAACAATCATTTTCGATAGTCCTTTTAAGTAAAATATACATCACTAGCTAACGCAAACAATGACAAATCAAAATTGGTCACGCGTTTTCGGGCTGTCAGGTGGTCTATACGCTAGTATATCCTAAGTCTATGCGTAGTAACAACACTATCGCAGCTATTTTTATTCAAAATGTATTTACAGATAGACCTTAGTATAACGAAATAAGGTTGAATATTACTTGTAATGAAGGCAATTTGATATTTTGTCCATGTTTAGTCAAGTTTCTATTCAAAAAAGGAAAAAATTAAACGTGCCATTGGTACGAAACACCTCCATTCAAAATATTTTTCTTTTTACTTTCGTTTTTACACTCAAATATTGCCCAAAACGGCATATTTTCGCATATATTACTTAAGCAGCGATCCGTCAGCTCGCAACAATTTGAGCCTGCGACAATTGTCACTAATTCCGACAAACTGTCAATAATTCCGACTCGCCTGCCCCGCCCACTTTGGGCTTCCTCTTGTTTTTGTATATTCCGTGGTAGCGATCGTTCTCCTTCTCTCTAACCTCCATGGCTAGCACCAACGGGTATAGTAACTGGGTAGTTCTTCAAAACGTGCAAAAATATTGTGCCCAACTTTAACATATAGGATTGTTTGGCCATGTATATTCAAATTATTTTTGTTAATTAGTACATAAATCAAACTATATGGCAGATTAAAAAAAATTAGGAAGAAACAAATATATTGCTATAAAATTTTAAAGATATGTTCAATATATTCACTACCGGCGTTAGTTTCAACAGTGATATTTAAGAAAAATACTTCATAACAAAAAACTTGTATAGAGAACACTGATTTTATGTTAGTCCTCAATAGTCAGTAAACCGTTTGATAATATTTTAATACTCGTCATTAATTAAACATTATATTTACTGTCGAAAAAACATTTTAAAACTTTATAACAGTGAAAAAGTAATAACCGTGACAGAAACTATATTTAATTTTTTTACCCGGTCAACATCGTTTTATAATGTCATTTTACTATTGAGAAATGTGCACTAATATGTTTATTTGACCTGAAACTGCCAATTCCGAAGCACGCGCTGTTTGTATCCTTATTAAGAAATAACAAACAGTGTTGAATTTGGTACTTTTGCCGAAATACAGTTCCTCACCGATCCGCTAATTATTTAAGTAATTAGATTATAATACAGTGTCATAATATATGTGATTTTATGTATATTAATTATGTTCGTGATTCAAATTGTTTGATTTTTATAATTTAAATTTGAAAAATCTTAGTAAATTTCACTACAGTAATTTTCACTACCGTAGATAAATAAATTAATAAATATATATAAAATATATAATAAATAGTAAATTTTCATGGTCCCGGTGGTGAACGATTTTAGCTAGTAATGAAGTTTTATTTCTTATAAATATTAGCACGTTAAATTTTAAATATCAACTAAATAATGGATAAGTTTACATAGATTTGAAACGGGGCTTTACAATATTTTAGCGAAAATTCAACAGATTTGTTCAATGTTTTAAAATTAAATATTTGTTTTAGTCAATACTCAAATTAATAACATAAAAAATAAAAAAAATTATAAAGAGGAACAATTAGCTAAGCGACGATTAGTAAAACGAAAGAGAAACGCAGCCTTAAAAGAGAATGAAGAACTTTATGCAATAGACAAAGAAAAAGAAAGTTTGAGATATTTACGAAAGAAAGAAGCTAAAAAAATTGTACGCATAAAAGAGATGACTCCCTGTGCTCATCGAGAGCAGCGAAAGTGATGGCGAGAAAATAAACGCAAACATTTGAACAGAAAACAAGAAGAAAAACAAATTCAAGAAGTTATATTACAAAATAGTATTGGTAGTAAAGAAGAAGCTACTGGCTTAGCTGATCCTATTTCTCTAAATTCAGATTTGGTGACGTGGCTACACACGATCACTTTTAACTGTCAGTTTTGACTGACCAGTTTTAACTGACAGTGAAAACTGAGTGTGTGTACAATGAAAACTGACAGTTTTTTTATTATCAGTTAAAACTGATGATATATTGTTGATACATATTTTTTAACTGAAATGACGGAACTGATCAGTTAAAACTGTGCGTGTGTAGGCGATGCTTCTTCAGTCGTGTTGCGATCGCGAAAAGGAAACTGGTCTGTACATATTTATCCTCTTCGCGTACGCAGAAAAATGACGCAAAGACAGTGGTTGGCCGAGTTTATAGAATTATATAGAAATGAGCCTTGCTTATGGCAGAATAAAAGTAAGGAGTGCTATGACCGGGAAAGGAAATCAGCAGCTTACAAGGTACTATTAGAAAAAATGAAAAAATTTACTCTACGGCAACTATAGATACAGTGAAAAGTAAAATCTGTGTTGCACGTTCAAAAAGAAGTTTTGAAATTTAAATCGTCACAAAGATCAGGATCTGGTACGGATGATATTTATATACCAAAGTTATGGTATTACGATTTGCTACAATTTCTCACCGACCAAGAAGTAACACGATCCTCAAGATCAAATATTTCCAAGGACGATGAAGAAACGAATGTAAAAATAATTAAATACTATTATTGTTTATTTTATAATTTAGTTTAATGACATTAGACTATTATAAAAACATTAACGAATAAGATTATCCTGCCATGGAACTTTTCCTTCATTCACGAAATAGTTCATAAAGTCTTCCCTTGTTTTCTTAGCAGCATTTGTTATATTTCCTTGGTGTCTTCTATCTAAATTAGTGGTCGTCATACTGCGCCCCACGGACGATATTTGTGCGGCCCGCGACAATGCAAAGAATTTTAAGAGATGATATCAAAATATCATCTACTAAATACATCAAGTAAACTAACTAAATAGAAGTACGCGGTTAGGTATAAACTTCCTCCTGCAACTTGCTCTAAGTGAGCAAGTTACGGGAGGGGGAAGTCACGGCAAAGGCGACCACGACGTCCCGCGCTCTCTGGAAGAATTTTGTTTTATATGTGGACATACTGAAGGTGTAGCAATTTGTTTAATATGCCGGGAAAGTGTTGTCGGAATAAAGCGCTACTATTTATTCCGCCATTCCACAGGTGAAGTAGAGGTTTACTTCTGCATTTCGCCTTGTAAGTGCAGGTGGCTGGAGGTCCAATTCCCCCCCCCCCTCAACATGGTAGCGGAATTAAGCGGAAGACTATCCCAGGAGGGTACCAGCATCCCTGGAGAATCCTTCGCTGAGCATCCACGCCCATGCTACCCTACTTTTTCTGAGCGTGGGTGCTCAGGCTGCCCCGCGTATTCTGGAGGGGGGGGGGCGAAATTCCGCTCAAGACGAAACCTGTTCAGGGCAAGCGGAGCAAAAAGACAAAGGCAACCCCTGCCACGCTTTCCGTGGATTTCTGCAATATCAGGGGACTTCATTCAAATCTTAACGCCGTCCACTACCATCTGGAGACGGCAAAGCCGGCCTTGCTCTTTCTAACCGAGACACAGGTGTCCTCTCCGGCTCCGGGGTACAAATTAGAACACTCCTTTGTGCCCCGGGCTGGAGTTTGGGTGTACGTCAGAGAGGACATCTGTTTTTGACGCCTCGGCAGTCTTGAAGGTACGGACCTGTCCATCCTATGGCTGCGCGTAGACAGCGACGACCATCCCCGCGTCTACGGGTGCCTCTATAGGTCCTATAGCGGTAATGCCGACACAGACCGACTCATCGACCACGTCCAAATGGCTGCAGACTCCGTGCTACACAGATCCCATCCGCAGAGATCGTGATTCTCGGTGATTTAAACGCCCACCACGCTGAATGGCTTAGTTCCCGTTTAACTGTTCATGCGGGTAGATCTGTTTATGACTTTGCCTTGGCATATGGTCTGACACAACTGGTTACTTCGCCTATGCGGATCCCAGATGTGGAGGACCATGTACCTTCCCTGTTGGACCTTCTGCTGACCTCTTATCTGGACGGATATCAGGTCTCCGTCGGTGCCCCTCTTGGCTCTTCGGACCATTGTCTGATCCTGAGTACGGTGCCACTCACGCTCCCATCGCAGTTGCGATCTGTAGCTCGCCGCCGTGTTTGGCACTATAGGTCGGCCGATTGGGACGGGATGCGGTCTTTTTTTGCATCCTACCCTTGGGGGCGGGTTTGCTTCTCGCCGGATGATCCCAACGTTGTTGCTAATTCTGTCGCAGATGTGGTACTTCAGGAATGGAATTATTTATTCCATCATCTGTGGTGCCTATCGGAGGCAGAACTCAGCCATGGTTTGGTCGCTCCTGTAAAATTGCATCACGCTATAAGCAGGAGTGCTACCGGGCCTGGGCTGATGCATCAACGTCCCGGGATGTAAACACCAGCGCTCTTAATAAGAGGTATAATTCCGCCTCCAGGTCCTTCAAAAGTGTCATTGCCAAGGCAAAGTCAGAGCACATCGGCAGAATTGGCGAGAAACTAGTTCGCCTCCCTTCGGGAACACGTGCATTCTGGTCTCTCGCCAAGGCAGTCCAAGGGAACTCCTGTCAGCCGTCTCTGCCACCTCTGCACAGGATGGACGACTCACTGGCCCATGACGCAAAGGAGAAAGCCGATCTGCTAGGCTCTCTTTTTGCTTCTCGACTCTCGATGACGGGGGGAACACACCGCCTACCATGCCGCGGTGTGAGTCCTCTATGCAGGAAGTGCTGTTTACACAGCGCTCGGTGTGTAAAGCACTCTTCTCCCTGGACATCAACAAGTCGGGTGGGTCTGATGGAAGTCCCACCTATTGTGCTGAAGACGTGTGCTCCGGAATTGGCACCGGTTTTAACGCGTCTTTTCCGATACTTCTACTCCCTAGGCGTAGTCCCGAACTTATGGAAGACAGCTTTGGTGCACCCGGTCCCTAAAAAAGGCGACCGCTCAGATCCGTCCAACTACAGGCCTATTGCTATCACCTCCTTGTTCTCCAAAGTAATGGAAACTGTTATTAACCGCCAGCTCATGCGGCACCTTGAGGATCACCAGTTGATTAGTGACCGCCAGTACGGTTTCTGTCGAGGTCGCTCAGCTGTTGATCTAGGTTACCTAACTCCCCCCCCGAACGGGTTCCCGCCTTGTCGTGGCGGGGGGGCTTAGTAGCCGTGGCTTGGTCACCCGCGGTGAACAAAGAGGAACCCCTTGGCTGGCCCGAGGTGTAGGGCCGGCCCGAGGTGGCCACTCCGTGTGGGCTCGGCGAGCCCACTTCGGATATGTGTCGGTGGGCTGCTGCGGGAGGGGTTGGTCCGCTCCCCTTACCGCTGCAGCCGAGGTGGAGTCGCGGAGGAAGAGGAGTGTTGGTATGGCGATGCGCCACTCGCCCTATCCTCCGCGACTCAGACGGGGCCGCACCGTTGATGCGGTGGTGGTGGGGCCGCGGGGGGAGAGGAGTGTCGGTATTGCGAGGCGCCGCTCTCCCTACCCTCCGCGGCCGAAACTTGGTTGGCGGCGGAGCCAAAGACCAGATTCGCCGCTGGGGCCGCGAAAGTGGGCGCTACTAAGCGCTCTTCCGGCCCCCATGAATGGGTCCAGGGGCGAGGGACTTGGGGAAGTCCCCGCCCCCCCTCTTCGATGGACCCGAGGCGGAGGCGCGAGCGGGTGTCGGCGCGCGCCTCTGAGGCGATGCACGGGGTAGTCGAACACCTCACTACCCCGTGCAGGAGACGAGGCCCGGACAGACCGGGCCAGCACTAGTGTGGGGCTGCGGAAGAATTTGGATTCCCGCGGCCCCGCGCGCACGTGCGAGGAGACACCGAGGTGGTTTTAGCCGGTAAGAGTCCGGCACGCCCCTCCGCCTTCCCCAGGCGGAGGTAGTCCATGAGGATTTCCCCCCGAAAAAAAAAAAAAAAAGGTTACCTAACTCATAGATGGGCGGAGGCAGTGGAGTCCAAGTCCAAGAGTTTGGCACAAAGCGCTTCTTTCGAAGCTCCCTTCCTATGGCCTTCCCGAGAAATTGTGCAATTGGATCACCAGTTTTCTTGCAGATCGGAGCATCAAGGTCGTAGTAGACGGTGCATGCTCCGATTATAAGCCCATTAACGCTGGTGTTCCACAAGGCTGCGTGCTATCACCAACGCTGTTTCTTCTGCATATCAATGATATGTTGCAAACCGGTAACATTCATTGCTATGCAGACGACAGCACTGGTGATGCTTTATACACCGGCCGTGCCAATATTTCTCGGAAAAACGTCGCCGAGTACCGGAACAAACTTGTGTCTGAAGTCGAGACTTTGTTGAACAAAGTCTCAGACTAGGCCGACTAAATCTAGTCCAGTTCAATCCCCAGAAGACACAAGTTTGCGCGTTTACCGCTAGAAAGAACCCCTTTGTCGTATCTCCTCAGATTCAAGGCACTCCCCTTGTTGCCTCAGCCAGTATTGGAATCCTCGGTGTCGACATATCGAGTGATGTGCAGTTTCGTGGTCACTTGGAAGAGAAGGCCAAATTGGCCTCTAAAAAGCTTGGCGTGCTCAGCAGAGCGGGACAGTATTTCATGCCGGCACACCGCTTGCAACTTTACAAGGCGCAGGTTCGGCCCCACATGGAATACTGTTCCCATCTTTGGGCAGGGGCTCCCCAGTGCCAGCTCCTTCTACTTGACCGCATCCAGCGCAGAGCGGCTCGAATCGTCGACGACCGAGTTCTTTCCGATCGGCTGGACTCACTGGCACTGCGTAGAGATGTTGCATCTCTTTGCGTATTTTATCGCATCTATCACGGTGAGTGCTCTGAGGAATTGTTCGGACTGATTCCAGCCGCTCAATTTCACCATCGCACATCGCGACAGAACTCGAGATACCATCCATACTATCTGGATGATTGGCGGTCCACCACTGTGCGATTTAAAAGAAATTTTCTTCCTCGCACAACTTCCTTGTGGAATCGATTACCATCAGCGATTTTTCCGGACCAACACGACTTAGGGACCTTCAAGAAAGGAGCCTACTCCTTCCTAAAAGGCCGGCAACGCATCTGCGATTCCCCTGGTGTTGCAGTTGTTCATGGGCGGCGGTAATCACTTACCATCAGGTGAGCCGCATGCTCGTTTGCCCCCTCTCCTATAAAAAAAAAGGAATTATACATGAGGTCCAAGCTGGAGACTTTTCTAATTTTCCAACCGTTGCAGCTATGCAATCAGAGGTGTCTATTTCCGATAGTATTTATCAAGATATGGTTTCCTACTTAAAGGAATATTTGTTAGAAATTCAAAAAAGATTCAATGATGTGAGAAATATTAAGAACTGTTTTATTCTTGTAGAAAACCCTTGGCATTTTGAAGACAATGATCTGATTTTATTTAGTCAGTTTGGATTTTATGAAACTTAGTAGATGAATGAATACATTGAACTAAAGTACGACACAGAACTTAAAGCTCATATCATTGAACATCGTGAAAAGAAGGAACACATTGAATTTTGGAAAAATGTGCCTAATAACTATAAAAGTTTACGAGATTGCGCACAATTTATTTTGATAATATTTTCTTCGACATCTTTGTGAAGCTTCATTTTCCAAAATGAACTTCTTGAAAAATAAATATCGCAATCGCCTTTCTACTCATTTAGTAGACACAATGAGAATTACATGTAGCCCCAAAGATGCCAACATAGAAGAAATAATTGGAAAACTAAAAACCCATAACACTTAAATTACAATGATACTAGTAGTTAAAAATACCTAAATAATAATATGTTTGTGTACTTATGTTAAAGTAAAAATACTGATATACTTACTATCTATTTTCACTACAGGTACCTTACCTATATTATTTAAACCTATACGTACCTATATTATTTAAAGTCCATTCGCTTAGATATAGTCGCCTTTATATTGCGCCGCCTTGGCACGTACCGCCTCTTGTCAAAGGATGCCGCATAATTACGCATAACTATAAATATAATACCCCGTGTAGTGGCGGGTAAGAATACCCACTACCCCATATCTTCCCGTGGGTGTCGTAAGAGGCGACAAAGGGAAACTGATACAGAAGATGGGCAGCAGCATCTTTCTGATAAAAGCCAAAAACAATAAAAAACTGCGGTTGCCAACCCGCTCGCCAAGCGTGGCAACTATGGCAATATACCCCCCATGAGCAACGACACAAAGAAACGGCCCCCAGTCCCCGGCGGCCCCGCTATTCCTAGCTACGGTGGCGACCATGGTAACGGCGGGGCAGGGGCTGCTAAGAATCTCCGGTGGAGGTTCGGTTGCCACCTACGACGACTCGACCTGGCAACATATAACGCACGCACCCTGAGGACTGACGAGAAGATCCTGGAGCTGGAAGAAGAGATAGATAAGTTACGCTGGAATATAATAGGACTATCCGAGGTCCGAAGAGAGGGGGAGGACACGGTAATCCTCGAATCCGGCAACTTATTCTATCACCGGGAGGGCGACCATCTGTCCCAAGGAGGTGTCGGATTTATCGTCCACAAGTCTCTCGATAACAACGTTAAAGATCGGGAGTGTGTCGACGAGGGTTGCGTACCTTATACTCAGAATCACCAAACGGTATTCGCTGAAGGTCATACAGGTTTACGCACCAACCTCAGCACACCCCGATGAGGAGGGAGGAAATGTATGAGGATATCTCTAGAGCCATGCATTCCTCCAAAACCCACTATACGGTGTTAATGGGAGACTTCAACGCAAAACTAGGCACAAGAGAGGCGGTGAGCTGAAAGTAGGAAATTCGGAATAGGGCAACGGAACCCAAGGGGCCAGCTGCTGGCCGACTTTATGGAGAAAGAGGACTCTTTATGATGAACCTTTCTTCCAAAAGCGGCCCCACAGAAAGTGGACCTGGTCGAGCCCCGACGGTTCGACAAAAATGAGATTGACTTCATTATGACTACCAGACGACAACTGTTCAGTGATGTCTCAGTGATCGCGAGGGTGAAAACTGGCAGCGATCACCGAATGGTGAGAGGCACACTGAACCTAAACGTTAAGTTGGAGGTCACGTCTAATGAAGTCAACGCTCATCCCCTCGTGCTCTAATCCAAAGTCCCGAAAACTTTCAGCTCGAGTTACAAAATCGTTTTCAGTGCCTAGAATTTTGCAATGAAGTGGACGATATGAATGACAAGCTTGTGGAAACTGTCCATGCGGTCGGAGCTAAGTTTTGTAAGCCCGCCGCAGAAGAACACAAAAACTCTCCGATCACACTCTTAATCTCATGGTTGTTAGACGGGAGATGAAGCTGCAGTCTTCAGCAGATTTGACAGCATACAGGCAACTGAACAGACAGATCTCCAAATGCATGCGGCGGGACTTGCGCAACTTCAATACAGCTCGTATTGAAGAAGCGATCGAGCGGAACCAGGGCTCCAAAGTCTTTGCCAGAGATCTGTCTGCCAGAAAGAGCCAACTGTCGAAGCTGAAGACCGATTGTGGCAGCATCGTTTCCGGGACACCTGAGATTTTGAGTGAGATTGAGAGGTTCTGTGGGCAGCTGTACACGTCATCGTCGGAGCCACGCGCAAGTGTGAGTAACGATCCAAGAGCAAGTCTTATCCGACACTATTCCGATGATATCCCGGACGTCAGTCTGAGCGAGATTAGAATGGCTCTCCAGCACCTTAAAAACGGCAAGGCCCCAGGCGAGGATGGAATTACAGCGGAACTTCTGAAAGCGGGTGGAAAACCGGTACTTGAAGTCCTTCAGAAGCTCTTTAATTCCGTCCTCCATGGTGGCATTACACCGGAGGCGTGGAGCAGAAGTGCGGTGGTCTTGTTCTTCAAGAAAGGCGACAACGCTCTCTTGAAGAACTACAGACCGATTTCCCTTCTGAGCCGCGTCTACGTGCTGTTTTCGAGAGTCATTACGAATCGTCTCGCATGCAGACTCGACGACTTCCAGCCTCGAACAAGCCGGTTTCCGAAAAGGCTTTAGCACCATAGACCACATACATACTCTTCGGCAAATTGTACAGAAGACCGACGAGTACAATCTGCCACTTTGCCTTGCGTATGTGGACTATGAGAAAGCCTTTGATTCCGTCGAAATTTGGGCGGTGCTGCAGTCCCTTCAGCGGTGCCAAGTGGACTGTCGGTATATCGAGGTGCTGAAGTGTATGTACAGTAGGGCTGCGATGGCTATCCGAGTACAGAACCAGAGTACGAAACCTATCCAACTGCAGAGAGGTGTAAGACAGGGTGACGTAATATCCCCGAAACTCTTCACCGCTGCATTGGAAGACGTTTTCAAGCTACTGGACTGGAAAGGATACGGTATTAACATCAATGGCGAGTACATCACTCAACTTCGATTTGCCGACGATATAGTCCTTATGGCAGAATCGCTGGAGGACCTAAGCACTATGCTCAATGACTCAATAGTGTCTCCCAACGGATAGGTCTCAAGATGAACATGGACAAAACAAAAATCATGTTTAATGTCCATGTCACACCTATGCCGGTAGTTGTTGGGAGCACTAAGCTCGAAGTTGTTGACGAATATGTTTACCTGGGACAAATAGTCCGACTAGGTAAGTCCAACTTCGACCGAGAGGTCAAACGACGGATTCAACTCGGCTGGGCAGCGTTCGGGAGATTACGACCCATCTTCTCGTCAGGCATACCTCAAAACCTCAAAACTAAATTGTACAACCAGTGCGTGTTGCCAGTGATGAAATACGGAACTGAGACGTGGTCCTTCACTGCTGGCCGTATGAGGAAGCTCAAGGTCGCTCAGCGAGCTATGGAGAGGGCTATGCTCGGGGTTTCTCTGCGTGATAAACTTAGAAATGAGGATATCCGCAGTAGAACCAGAGTAACCGACATAGCCCAAAGGATTAGTAAGCTGAAGTGGCAATGGGCCGGCCATATAGCTCGAAGAACCGACAACCGATGGGGAAGAAAGGTTCTCGAGTGGCAGCCTCGTACCGGCAGGCGAAGTGTAGGGCGTCCCCCCACTAGATGGAGTGACGACCTGGTAAGACATGCAGGAAGTCAATGGATGCAGGTGGCTCGTGACCGTGCTTTGTGGCATTCCGTGGGGGAGGCCTATGTTCAGCAGTGGACTTGTGAAGGGCTGTAATGAATGAATGAAAAATAAATATAATGATAATTGACGGCACGTCTGGTCTACTGGTTGGTGGTCACCTCGCCACTACCGTTGCGCCGCACACTGGATCGAAAATCGCGTTTCGAAGACTTAGAGCTTTTAAGCTTTGTGTCGTTTTTTAAGGTTGAAATGGCTTCTGTTTAGTATTACTATGGTCAAAAATATCGCACGAAATCATTTGGCTTAAAAACTGAGGACTTATGATTCTTTTTACGAAAAAAATGAAATAAATGTATGGAGCAGATATGAAAAATCAGTATAACCCTGGAATCGCATAACTGCGCGTTAGATATATCCTTACATGGGGTTATAGTACTAATTATTTATGATTTTTGACATATTTCATATTACGGGAAATACTGCACTTTTTTTTAAAACAATCGTCAAACATATTTTTTTTTTCTTATTTGTCAAACTTGCTTTAATGCAGAAAGATAAGTGATACGGGTTTTTTTGCTTAAAATATGTCAGCAGAAAGGTTTATTAAAACATAAAACCACCATCCGATGATAATAAAAATATCTTTGAATCTATTGAGGTCTTCTAAGAACTAAACAAAACCAATAATAAAATCAAGTGTTTGCACTGGTTCGATGTTTATTTCTGTGTGAAAAATTCGGAACCGATCGCTAAAATCCCAAAAGCGTTCTCAACGATTCTCCTTGCTCTTGATACTCGATTATAGTTTTTTTTTCTCATAAGTATAAAGATCTGCTTGTCTAAATGGTTTGATCATGTCTGTTCGCAATGGAAACGCATCATCAGCAACAAATACGTAAGGTAAACTTCTGTTGCTATTTTTGACTAGTTCAACAGCTGGGATGTTTAATTTACTGTCCTGGAGTTTTTCGAAAAATACAGTGTTTCGTAATACTCCACCATCTGAAATTCTTCCATTTATGCCAAAATCACACAAAACGAACTTGTATTGAGCATCCACAAAGCCATTAAAACCTTACTATGTCGGTTTTTATAATTATAAAATTCTGATCCACATCCAGGGGGTAAAGCAATTGAAACATGCTTTCCATCTATTGCTCCTAAGCAATGTGGAAAGTTCCATCTATTCTCAAACTTTTCAGCAATATTTTTCCAATCTTGTTCCGTTTTGGGAAAATGAAAATAAAACATTATATTATTAATTGTGTATATATTATTGTTACAGAATGAAGACCTAGACTCTAGACCGTGTACATCTCTGGCTTCAAACCAATCTGAATCTGACACAAGAAATTCAGGAAAACAGCGGGATATTCCTTTCCATATTTTTGGAAAAACGTGGCAATGAAGTTGCACGATCTTCCTAAAGAACAGCGCATTTTAGCCGAAGGTATTATAAACGAAGCTCTATTATTAGCTGAAATGGATAGATTGACTATTGGCGACAAAATATCGGATCGAGCACCAATACAACAAATAAATTCAAACATTGCAGAATCACAGAGCATACTTCAGCTATACCTTTTAGACAACAATACAGGAGCAGTACAAATTTCAATCCCTGAAATATCTATACCTTTACAAGAAGTTAACACTGCGGCTTCGTTTCTGAAATAAAAGAATTATTATTTTTATCTCAGTACATGCAAAATGAAGTTCTCTCTTGTAATTTTCTTAATAACAAATAATAAAAGCAATTATAAAACGTTCCAAGTTTTCTTACCTTTAAAAAATCTGGGCAAAGTACTTTGAATAAAGCCTCACATGTGTCTGGTATTATGCTGCTGAGGGCTTTAGGTGAAATAATTGTGGAAAATTTTAAATCTTCATAGCTCCGTCCTGTTGTTAGAAATCGTAACGTTGCTGTTAATCTCTCGTGTGGCGATATAGCGTTTCTCATAACTGTGTCCTTTCTTCTAATGAGGAGACACTAGTGAGAGTAGATTGAGGTATATAACTTCACTCAGTGATCGTGTGTAGCCCTCTTAATCTATGTACCAAAAACGCGTACATACAGTTGCAACATGCATTATACGTAAACATATCTATGAAAAAAATTTTGTTAAACAATTTTATGATAATTTAGTGAAAGTTTTTTTTTTATATATAATTAAAGACGATAAAAAATTAATATGGAGTTGACTTGAAGTAGTGGAACAGTTGAGTGCGAAGTTTATTTATATTATTGTCAAAGACGTCAATGTCCCTACCTGACTCTGTCAAAACCATATCATTATAAGAGCGACACATTCGTGTTAAAGGATTATAAAATGAAGTATTGTTCTTATAAACGTTTAATATAAACGTATTAAGACGACGCCTGGGATTCGACTTGATATTAAAATTGATTTGGGATAAAAGATTTGGGGAAACAATTTTGCAGTTTATTAATTTATGTAAGCAAATAATATCTTGTATTGCACGTCTATTGCGGAGTGATGAAACTCCAAATCTAAGTAGTCTCCTAATAAGACGTTAGTTTGCGACCTATTTCAGCCTATAACTATCTATCTTAAGAGCTTTGTTTTGGATCTGTTCTAGACGCTTGGAGTGCACTTCGTAAAATGGAGACCATACAATAGAACCATACTCAAGAGTACTTCTTATCAAAGCGTAGAAGAGATATATAAATGTGGATGGTTTCTTGAAATGTTTGGTTGTTCTGGTAATAAAGCCTAATGTTTTGTATGACTTAGAAACAATGTGATCATAATGATTTCTGAAAGTAAGTTTTTCATCAAAGTAAACACCTAAGTCTTTTGCGACTGAATTTCGCTTAAGAATTTGACCTTCAAGTATATAATCGTGATTTATTTTATTACGTTTGTTGGTAAAAAAATAACAAGCATTTATTATATGTAAATACATACAGTTTTGTTTGCACCAGTCAGCAATTGTGTTAGCATCATTTTGCAAATCTATACAATCATTAAGGTCATTAATTTTCTTGAACAGTTTAAGGTCATCTGCGTATAATAGGCAAGGACAAGTTAGTTTTGGGATTAAGTCGTTTATAAAAATAAGAAACAATAGAGGGGCCCAGATGGGATCCTTGTGGGACACCAGATTTAATGGTGACGGCATTCGATTTATACCCCTTTGCAGTAACTAATTGGCTATGGTTTTCTAAGTTAGACTGTATCCATCGGAATAAATTACCATGGATGCCATACCATTTGAGTTTCTGAAAAAGCAATGCATGGTTAACTTTGTCAAATGCCTTGCGGAAATCGGTATATATTGTATCAACTTGACCACTTACTGCGAAGACAGAACAAAGATATGCCTTATATTTCAACAGATTTGATATTGTGGACTTTCCCTTGACAAAACCATGCTGTTGCTCGAAAAGAGCTGATTGTACATGATAATAAATTCGATCATAAATAAGAGATTCAAACACTTTCGCGATACAAGAAAGAATGCTGATAGGTCTATAGTTTTCACATAACGAATGATCTCCTGATTTGTGTATTGGAACAACATGTGCAAGTTTCCACGCTGATGGAAACGACCCTGCGCTTAAGGACTTGTTAAAGAGAATTGACAAAGGTAGACTTAGTTCAGTAACACATTTTTTGAGGAACGTAGGTGATATTTGGTCTGGTCCTGCCCCTTTATTAAGATTAAGTTGCTTTAATTTAAGAGTTACATCATGTTCTGATACAGTGAATTCCGATAGCACATTTTCACACATTTGGAGTGATGGTAGTACTGACTGGGTGGAATCTTCGAATACTGAACTAAAGTAATGCGATAATAAATCGCAAATTCCTGCTGCGTCTGAAGCTCTGGCATTACCAAGCATCATTGTGCTTGGAATACCTTTTTTAGCTTTTCTGTTATTAATAAAACTCCAAAAAGCTTTGGTATTCGTTTTGATAGCGTCTTTAGTTACGGTAACAAAGGCAGAATAACATTCCTCCAATAGAGACTTGGATCTAGCACGCAGCATTGAAAATGTATCGTAATCTCGGGGATTACCGTACATTTTATACTTTTTATGGAATGTTTTCTTTTCCACAAGGCACTTTTTTAGCGGTGTTGAGAACCATATTGGATAAGTTGAGGCTTCTTTTTTTAAAGGAACATATTTAACAATGATATCGCTAATTATTGAGTAAAAAGAATCTACCGCCAAATCAACTTTGTGGTCTAAAGGGAGAGTCCCCCAATCTACACCCTTGATTTCTTTACGTATAGCATCGTAGTTACCTTTATCAAAATTAAAACGGTTATTATAGGTTTGATATACTTTGGCTTTGACAGTCTATTAATCGATATTTCAAGTGGATGGTGATATTTATCGATACGTGATAATGGACTAGTTTCAGAAATTAAAATACTAGTAGAGGAGAACAAAACAAGGTCTAAAGTGCTATCTAATTCATTCCGGACATGATTCATCTGATATAAATTGCATAAAGAAATGTAATTACATAATAATATAGCCTTAGAGTCTGAGGGACAGCTTGGAGCAAAGTAAGGACTATTACCATTTAGATTAACTGACCATGATAAACTTGGCACATTAAAATATCCCAATACAATGTTAGTGTCATTTGATGATATTGTACTTAAATTTCTATATAAATTCTTGTAAAAGTATTTAAGTTTATTAGAGGGCAAATCAGGAGGAAGGTAACAGAGACATAGGTTAATGACGGACTTCATTGGACTATCGAGCAAGACTGATATCCATAATTCTTCCATGTCACTCTCCCATTCTTTATGGCGAATAACCTTAAGCCTTAAACTCCTTTTTAATGGCTATCAGTACACCGCCACCTTCAGATTTGTTAATACAGGTAGACTCACGGTCTCTCCGGTATACAATGTAACGACAATCGAACAACTCATTATCATACACAGTATGATTTAGGTTTGTTTCAATTAAACAAATACAATCGTAATTGCAATTTAGTATGTTTAAATATAAGTCTGTTGTCTTTGATCTAATACGATTTACATTTTGGTAGTATACTTTCATGTAGGAACGTTATTAAGAATCCAAGTAAATGTATCAGTCAATTGAGCTACTACAAATTTTCACTCATACAATCTAAAACAAACTCACTTTACTTTGAGTTTCTCAAAGTTACTAAAGTCTCTAATCAATAATGCTGATTCGTTGTCATTTTTCCGCATGTACACACGTTCATATTTAACCCAAACATATTTGTATGAGTTATCTTTCACGAACTTCCTTGCTTCAGCAAAAAGTTTTTTGGTAGTAGAAGAGAGATGTTCAGTTACATATACAGGGTATTTTTGAAACGCTCCCGAAAACGAAGACAGACGACAGTACTAACTATATCTTAGATGATGGGTGAAATATAAAATCGATCCTGATGAAAAAAAAATCATCTTTTCACAACGTTTTATTAGCTTCATTCACGCTCCATCGTGTTGATATAGTTAAATAAAACATTAATTTCATTAAAAAGAATCATGAAAATACTTAAATATTAAACCAGCAGTGGAATTTAAAATAAATAAATCATAAAATCAGCTGACTAGGGTCAATATCCGCGTCGAAGCCAAACTCTTTTATCTAGCTCCGTACAGGTCCCGCCACGACGCTGAGCGACAGTGGAGGGGTGTCTGCATGGGTACAGTCGCGTTCTAAAGTACTACATGGTACTAGGCTGTTGTTTTATAATATTATAATAGTAATTAATGGTTTTATTGTAGAATCATAATAGTTACTTTACTAGCTTCTTAGAACTTTGGAAGATGTTGAAATTAAAAATGGATAATGTATGCTTGAGCATTATTTTTTATTTCAATCGTAAAATAAAGTAGTTTGTAACAAGAAAACTTAAGCTAAGGGTGACACGCCGTCCATTATACCGTTAGAACATGGAACATAGGGTAGTACAGCAGGCACCGCTGCACTGTGGCTTCCTTTCGATCACTGTAATGCGTGGCGCGGGACCCGAAGCTTGTTGTCTTGCAATATTCACCATCTGCTGGAGACAAAGGTACATGAACCTGATAACCACAACATTCTAAAAGTGGCAATGAATCCCTAAAGCCTCTATCTAGGATGAATATATCTCCAGATTCAAAATATTGCCTTAATGAACTGGATTCATCACCAAATTCATTATTTATAATATCCGCATCTGAGGTTGTTGCAGTATAAGGGCCCAGAATATCTATGATGTAACCATCACTACACACAAAAGGAAAGGCTTTATAAGATTGTGATATTTATGTAATGAGTAAGTTTTTTCTGATACAAATAATTGGAACTCTTTTCTATGTAAATATATGTACCATCATAATTATGACAGGCCTCCTATCTTCTCCCCATAAAGTCCATTTGGAATAAGGAGATTTCTTTGAGCTATTTCTGCTCGGGATATATGATTTATGCTTACATTTATAGGAACAAAATCCTGATTTAATATTTCATGAGCCATATTCATGAGCCGCTCTAATGTGCTTCTTGGTACTTGCAATAATGCCGACAGGCGTTCGTCACTATCTCCTGTTCTTAATTTCATCAAATATGCAGCAAGTGCAAAAGAACCCCTATGTTTATTTGATAGTCTCGGAACTTCAGACAGAATTTGTTCATATTGTGCCTTTGATAAGCCTAGATAATAATGTACAGTATGCTCAGGCATACTGTGAATATTTTCAAAGTCTATATGATGATGCATATTATCTTTCAATAATGTTGCAAAATCTTCAATTTGTGCTGCACTAAATGTTTTAATAGGATTATATATTGATTCTAAAAGTAAATCCAAGAATTGCTATTTAAATGGTAGTTACAGATTCTACATTCTGGAGGTACATAGTAATTGTAGTCATAAAAGAGCGTACCGCAATGCTGATGGAACAATGAGTCGATTGGAATCGTTACAACCAGGAAAAACATTGATTTTGTGTTAGTGGTGCTCTTACATAATTAGGGGCAGTATACTGTGTGATATATGATCTAAGCTTTGTTGTTCTGGATGCAATACATTACCAATACTAGATGAATCAGATGGTTCCGTTCTGCAGTTGAGCGTGATACTGCTCTATCAGTCCTTCGCCAGCAATTATGACACACTCGAGATGATGATGGCAACTGAAACAATATTAAACAAAGAATGACGCCAAAGTAAACAAAATAAAAATAAAATAGATTTGTTTACTTTTAACTCAAATATAAATAAAATGTTTATCAAGTAAAACAATACTGCACAACGGCAGACTTAGTGCATTATATAATTTAATAATTAAGGACTGAGGACTACCAGTAGTCCAAAACAATGAAAAATCAACTGTATCATTTCTCATTAGTTGATAAAATGGGCAGTTAACCCGCAACTACCTAGTGTTAGCTGGCTTATCTTATCACCATGGTATAAATAAACTAGAATGATTGTCAAATATAGCGTGTGCAGATGTGAAAAAATAAAATAACTTCTGGGGTTGATATGCAAACAGAGTAAAATATGTATCACTATGAGATATCTACCACACTTAATAAATTATAACCTTACCACTTGAACACTTACCTCACATGGTGCAATCTGATGGGCAATCTCATTCCTTATGAGTTCCTCACATGGAGAATCGGACCCGAACAATGTGTGTGATCTTATTCTCAAAAGTGACTTGCCACAGCTGATGCATACATGTCCATGACTAACAATTGGTGCATTTGCTGTTCACTAGTTGGATGTCGTATTTGATTCAGGCTGCAGTCAACACGGTGGCACACTACACTGTCACTCGAAACTTGTACCTAATAAAGAAGCCATAATTATTATATTGATATTATTTTAAGTCAACTCAGTTAAAAGCATTTCTCAGGAAGACATGACACATGGTGACATGGTTCAACTATTTACCTGCTGTGGTCGAACCCATTGTTGTATAAGATGTCGCACTTCTGCAATTTCCACAAATGTCTTCGTATTTTCGTGACATTTAAACCACAATTGACACAGCGTAAATGTCCTCTTGAATAAGTTACTGAGCGCTGGGAAGAACTCTGGCCGGTGTGAAAGCTGGGGTCATCGTTAACAGTGGATAACGAGTCCAAGTTCGTGCAGGGGGTATCGTGAGAAGCGGAAGCGGGATCCATGTTCAGGCCGTGGTCAGTAGGTGCGAAGAATTGTCGGAGTCCATTTAGAAAGCTAATTCGTTACTTAGATAACAAATCCGCAAGAAAACAAACAAAATAACACAAACGCAAACGAATTCGATTTGTGACTATTTAGTTGTGATTTCACATGACACGACACCTATCCGTCAGATTCGATGTTGCCACTTAACAGAGATAAATGGATAAATCGATATCGATTTTTTATTCGATTTATAATTTCATTAAAAGAATAATCTTTGAGGCGCTTTAAGTTCTGCATGCCTTTAAAAAATGTTTTAAATGCTATTTTAAATGTATTTTTAAGAACAGATAAGAATAAAGCCAGTTTACATTTGTCTGACGTGTTGTGTTGTGACGCATCAGAATGGTATCGGTTTCATACATTTAGTATGGTGAGATTTATATTTGTGTGTCGCGATCTGTTGTGATGGCTTCTGATGCGACGTACTATACTGCTTTATTTAATTAAACCGTGTTCTACCTTGTGTAATAGCTTGCATTTGCCATGGAACTTGTCCTGGGGACTTACAAAATATGTTTTATATGCTTCACGAACTTGAATAGCTTCTTGAGATGGTTCTATTTAACGGTTCGATATCTACTAAGCCATTACCGTCGCTCACCTCGCTTTCATCCATCAAAGTTTCTTGTGTTTCCTGTGTGTCTTGGGTCAAAAGTTATGAAGGCAGCAGGCAGCAAGTACGATCTTATCCGCCATGTTTGGTTGTACTTGTAAAGGTCCCTGAAACACTCTAAATCTAGCTCGTAATATTCAAATGCATTTTCTACAGTACGGCGAGCACGTGATAAGCGATAATTAAATATTTTATTTGGGTTATTGTTAACTAATTTAGCTTTACTGTACGGTTTTAATAAATACGTTTTCAGTGGGAATGCCGCGTCTGCCACAATAGTGTAGGGTAAAGGTTCTGTATTTTGGTTTATAGGTTTATTCGGTGGCACATTTAATTGACTGCTTTCAAACATTTTTCCATTAACGACTCTTGGTAAATGCCACCATCACTATTTCGGCCATACGCTCCTACATCTACCATAATAAATCTGTAATGCGCATCAACAAGTGCAAGCAGTACAATAGAGTGCTCATTTTATAATTATAAAAGTGGATCCTGCATTTATTGGACATATTAGAAATATGTTTTCCATCCAATGCTCAATACAATTCGGAAAATGCCATACATTTTCGAATCCTTTCGCAATCTCTCTCCACATTTGTTCTGTAGGCTTGGGCATTACAATAGGGGCAAATTCTTCCAAATTGCGTTACATACTTGTTCTACTATGATCTTTACTGTAGCAAACCCCATACGGTAATTGAGCCCCAATGATCGAAAAAATTTCCAGTTGCCATAAATCTGTAATATAAAACACACATAATTTATTTTGTATATATGGTAGAGCCATGCTGCAGCTATATTAGTAGTATAGTTGTAGCACGAATGGGTCGGCTCGACCGGGGAAGGACCACTCTCTCACAGAATACCAGCGTAAAATGGCAGCTTGACACTGCTGTGTTTCGTATGGTGAGTGTAGAGAACCGGAGACCCATTTTACTGGAAAGAGGCATTCCATCTTAGTCCTCACGGGTGACGACGCATCTGCATTTTGATTCTTTATTGAGGATAAATGTAGATGTCTGAGTCACAGCAACCACTTACCATCAGGTGGACTGTGTGCTCGTTTGTCACCCTGTCCTATAAAAAAAAAAAAAAAAAACGTCAACGCATTGAAACGCCGTAAAATTAAAAAAAGTGGGCAAGCCGCTCAATTTATCCCGCCATGGAAATATGAAGAACAAATGAGTTTTTTACAGCCATTTATGGAATCAAGGTCGACAACAACAAATCTTTCATCACCTCCTGAATCTCCAGAATTTCACTCAGAAAGTACTCAATCAGACAATTCTCGTCCAGCAACACCACATACTGGTAGTTCCTCGCACTCCCAACAGCCTGTTAGAAAACCAAACTTACAGGATCTATATGATGATGAAGTCTTCGCGATTTGAGAATCCATAAGCATCATTCAAAGCAGCAGCAGGATAATATGACGGATGAAACAGACTTGTTTTTCTGAGCATGAGCAAAGCAGTTAAAAACTTCCGAAACTAGATTAGACCAAAATAAAATTGGATTTGCACTGCTGTCACAAGCTGAAATAAGGAAACTTCAGACACAAGCACAAATTCTTAGAACACCAATTAATGTGACTCACCAGATAGTTACTCATACAACAACCGCTGCCACTCCAGCTACCCATTCAACCATCCACATCCATGACGACATTTCCAGCAGTCCCAGCTACACAACTCTCGACAACATCAACTCTCAACAATCGGCCTCAACACTTTATAATTTTGAAGAAGATAACATCTCATCATATTATAGCAATTCAGACTTTTCTGATGATAACTGATTACCTGTCTTTACTAATAATGTTAAAAAAAAAACAAATAAATCCTTACCTTAAACACAGCAAGTCTTTCTTTTGTCCTATAGGTTTACGAAACTGTATGTATTTTTTTTATGTCCCCTTCAATCAATGAAGAACTTCCTCGAACTGTGCCTTGGACATTCTAAAATACTGATGAAATCTTTGAGCATCGTTCTCAATCTCTTTAACGAGACAGTGAAACTCGCCTTTAGACTCTCTTTTATTATTCACTGGATGAACCCAATATCTTCTTCTCTTTATTTCTTTTTATAAGAGTTGCCAGCACCAAAATTCAATATCTTTTCATACTCTGAATCAGAGTCGGATGATTCATGGGAAAACATTGTAAACGTATGAACTCTCCGAGAGCTATGACTGTATTGATTCAAAATATCGTCAGAGGCCGTCAGAACACAACATAAAGATGTGAACACTAGCCATCACGTCAGAGCCCGTCACGACACAACACGTCAGGCAAATATAAATCCGCCTTAACAGTTAAATTGTGCAGTAGCGTTTTGTTATGTAAAGAATTCATGGTAAATCAACTAGCAATTCGCTTGTTTAATTATCTTAACATTATAATAATCATCGAAAATAATATTAGCATTATAATAATGTCACCAAAAAATCGATCGAAAAAGGGAATCGATTTTTACCGAGATATGTAATTGGCAACACTTTTATTTTATCCCAAACTAATGAATTACGGATTTACCTAATTTCATTTTTATCTTTTCAGTACTTTTTTTGTGCAAACATGTTGCAATCTTTTGGATAAATGAATACCGCGATTAATAACCATAAAAAGATGTATTTTTTTAACAAATGCAAATTATTGGGCGTCTCATGGCCGAAATTGGGCATTCCCCTTTCAATATCATTTTTGTAGTAACGAACTGCTTGTTTCGTCAGGGTACAATTGATTGTCTAATTGTATTAAAAAAATTACAACTACAACTTCTAAATTCCATATGAAAGACTAGTCGTAGGGATCATATGGAAACTAAACTTATAAAATAAAAGTTGGCAATGTCATAACATTTGACGGTCTGTGGGAATGTTCAAAGTGTTTACCGCAAGGACGTTAGTTAGGACGCAGTAGGCTTCAGTTTTGGCGGGATTCACTATTAATTTTAGTTTTTGAGACAGTTCCGCGCTGACTTTGGACACGCATGCGCGAGCGACAGTTCATTGGTTTTGTTTATTAAATTCTTATTGTTATTACTTGGTATTACGTACTTGTTATTACGTGTTATTCTTGTTGTTACGTTTTGGGTTTCTTTTGTTTTAATAATGCCTAACGCGTACGTTTATAGTGCTCGTGAATACGGCAACATATTAATGTGCTTTGGAGAATCTCATAAGGCCACGGAGGATCGGTAAGCCGTTTCATACCTAATTTTTTAAATTACTTAGTACTGAACTGATCTGAAAAGGTACATAACTGAATACATCAGAATAATAAACATACCTTCACAATGGATAAAAAGCATGACTAAGCTTTTTAACATTTTATTTAAGTATTTTTTCATTAGCGGGAATCGAACCAGTTATTTGGTTTATTTAACCTAATTTTTTAAATAATTTAGTACTGAACTGATCTGAATAGGTACATAACTGAATACATCAGAATAAAAATATACCTACACAATGGATAAAAAGCATGACTCTAACCTTGTTAACATTTTATTTAAGTATTTTTTCATTTGCGGGGAATCGAACCAGTTATTTGGTTTATTTAACCTGTGAATTCGAATTAAAGTGGCTATGTGGAGACAACCACAGTGGCAAATTAGTAGGTTAAGTAGATAAGTTAGGTATTTAGACAAGTGTGGTAAATTATTAGGTATTGTGGTACCATCGCTAGTTGCGGGCCGCGCGAATTCGGCGTTCGCGCGTACATTGACCTAGTCAGCTGATTGTAATTCAGTAATTCCACTGCTGGTTTAATATTTAAGTATTTTCATGTTTTATTTTAATGAAATTAACGTTTTATTTAACTTTAATAACACGATGGAGCGTGAATAAAGCTAATAAAACGTTGTGAAAAGATGATTTTTTTTTCATCAGGATCGATTTTATATTTCACCCATCATCTAAGATATAGTTAGTACTGTCGTCTGTCTTCGTTTTCGGGAGCGTTTCAAAAACACCCTGTATGGCACGAGATTCTCCTTCAATCCCAAGACAAGTAGAATTTTACTGATTGGGGCGGTTAGCCTTGTTGTAACGTTTTACTGCCGATAGCAAAATGTCCCTCTGCCGCTCAGTTTGTAGAGCAAGGAGAATATTTCGTGGTCTGTCAGACTTTGGATTAATTTTAGCAATTCTACGTACAGCACAAATGCTGTTCGTATCCAGACTTACATTCACGGTGTCGTAAAGTTTTTGTATAAGATGTAGTACATTTTCATGACGTTTTTCCGGAACCATTTGGATTTCAGGGTTATGGCTTCGTGAGGTTTTTTCGACGTTCATTAAACGACGATCTAATGACTCAATATTTGTCTTAAGCGCAGATCGCTCAAGTTCTAGGGCTTTAATTTTATTATTAGCCACCTCAAGTTCCTTTAGAAGGTCATCCTGTCCTTTCTGAAGAAAATCGGTGGTTACTGTGAAATCCGTTTCCAACTTATTGATGGTATAATTAAATATATTTTAGGTGAGGAATAACTTCAGATATCGAGGAGCAACTGGAACTAATTATCTTCGTCACCTCTTCAAACGGTTTTAGTAGCATAATGCATTTTTCGAGTAACTTCCACTCCTCGGTCGATAAATTCTCAAAATTAACTGTATTTTCTGTCACGTACAAAGAAACGGATCGTTTTTGCTCTAACAGGCGAAACATCATGTAATAAGAAAAGTTCCACCTTGTGGAAACATCTTGAACAAGATGATGTGAAGGTAAATTAAGTTTTTTTTGAATAGCACTTAGTTTTTTTTGATCTGGTGCTGAATGATTGAAATGAGTAACGATACGCCTCGACTTTTGAAGAATTTGTGCTATATAGTCAATATTATGTGAGTCGTGGATTGCCAATTGCATAGTATGAATAAAACATAGAACTGCTTTGAAAATCGATTCATCGATAGCCTTTGCAATGTTCCTCCCATTATCTCGCACAACAGCGTGTATTTTGGCTGCACTTATATTCCATGAGGCAGGAATTTCTTCGAGACACACTTTAATATTATGTGCGTCGTGAGACATAGGAAAATGTTTCATCTGGAGTACTGCGTGACGAAATTTCATATCGTTATCCAACCAGTGTGCTGTAAAGCTTAAAAAACTTTCCTTATTGTTTATGTTTGTCCACAAATCTGTAGTTACGGATAGCGCACGCTGATCACTCCGTATCGTATTTCAGTTTTAGTTTTCTCATAAATGTTGGGAATGATATTTTCTTACAAATACTTTCTACTAGGTAGTACATATTTTGGTTTAAGCTTCTTCATTAGACTGATAAAACCACTGTTTTCCTCAATTGATAGAGGTTGGTTATCCAAGTCAATCATCTCTCCTATAGCAACACTTATTTCTCTTGATCGGGAGTCCTGAAGCGACCACTGGACCATTACACTATCTTGAATAGTTTGTTGTATGTATACTTCGCCTCTCGCTGAAGTTGATGGAACTGGCATCGGTGCAAGGGCTCAGGTTGCGATTGAGAAGGTGAATACAAATGGACTTCATTCGAACTACTTTTAATAGAACCTGCCAATTGAGGCATCAACTCGTTGTGCTTATATTTTATGTGATTTGTCATACTTGTCGTATTCGCTTTTCTACCTTGACCACTGCGTGAAATAATTCCCTGGCACTGGTTACATTTTCACTCCTTCAACATCATTGAAGAATGTCCACACTCGCGATTTTTTTTTTCGACATTTTACGATCCCACACGCATGTTATGTGGCAGAGACAAAAACTCTTTTAAAAATAAATTTATTTAATACTTTTAAACTAACTTAAAATATAATAGTTGATACAGAGAACTTGACAATGGAATTATGTTGAGGGATCGAAAGATTTGGTTTAAATAGTGTAGGAAGCTAGGAGATGGGGGTACAACATTGTTTTTGGTGTTATCTTTAACTTATTCTAAGATACAATTAGGAATGGTAAACTATAAACATTAGCATATAATATTACAATCGAATTAGTTTGGCTTCTAAGAAAGTAATTTAGCTTTTAAGTAAATAAACAATATAAAGTATACAGGACTTATAACACACAGTTCTTTTATTTATTTTAACTAGGCGACACCAGCAGAGCGAATATACACAAAACGATTAAAAAGTAAACAAAACACGTCACAGCTCACATCACAACACAAGTCACAACACGCTCGGCGTGGCCGCACGTTGGCTCGTACGTACTACGCATTCGCGAGGGTGCCGAGTGATGACAACATAGCCCGAATACCTCGAAAAGGCTAGTATTAAAATGATCGGCATCGCCGACCAGTCGGCCGACTGATCGGCAATTTGAAAACCGATTAGTCGGCTAGTTCGCAAATACCATAGTCGGCCCATCTCTAGTAAATATGTATTGGAATTGGAACTAATCGTTCAACAAATTCTGATTTACGGAAACAAAACTCACATAGACGAAGATGCAGTGTTTCCGATGCATGGACGATAAATTATTCGTTGGTCAGCTCAGGCAAAAAAAATAATTATAAAGCAAATTACGCATTGTGCCAAAAATACTTTATCATAACTCATGGCGGCCAAAATTTCTACAAAAAACCTATTGTTTATTTTTATTTCATTAGATTTATAAACCAAATTCTCGATTATTTTTACCTTCCGTCCCGATATTTGGCCATTGGACGTGGCAAAACTAATACACATATAGCAAAAGGCGCTAGCACTCGTACCTTGAAAAGCTGCCGGTGCAGTCTACGCCGTACTGAAAATTACAGATGCTGGCAGCCATTTTATTTGTTTAAATGTCAATATGAGTGTTGCAATCAACATGAAATAGAAGATGATTTTTATTTTCAAATTAATACATAGTATAATCTATACATTGAAGTGTGTGTTTGTAATATCAAAATAACAGCATTTTACTAAATACATATGAAAGTATATACGGTATTTATAACAAAAAGACAAAAACAATTTTTAAAATGTTTGTCTTATTGTCTGTTTTTTCCGGCTTATAGCTGGCACTGACAGATAGCTGATATTATAAAGAGTAACACAGGCTAATTTTATTTTAGAAAAAAAAATTAGGATTCCGCGCAAAAAAATTAAAATCCAATCGTAATAAATACCAAGCGGGCGAAGTCCGGAAACAGCTATTATGTAACTATTATGTCATAATTTGTAAATTACATGCATTGTAGTTTATAAAGAAATATATGTTTCGGTTTTAATTTTTATATCGATAGCTAATCGATAATTTTTGCTTTGCTTTGTGTATCGTTAATCGCCTTTTTTAAATCGATTTAACAATGTTCCATCTCTAGACACGCCAAAAGTGTAAGCTGTCACCCGCACCATGCTAGTGATTATATTCTCTTTGCTATAACGCAAAGACCAAAGAGAATATAATCACTACGTTTAGCAAAGACTATAGTAATCTTGCGCCATAGACTTAGAATATACTGGCGTATAGACCACCTGACAGCCCGAAAACGCGTGACCAATTTTGGTTTGTCATTGTGTGCGTTAGCTAGTGATGTACATTTTACTTACAAGGACTATCGAAAAATTATTGTTAAGGAAGCGGTAAAAAGATTAAAAATTTGTTTAGTGCATGAAGTTGAATAACTTCAAAAATTAACTGAATTTTACCATGATAGTTCTAAAATAATTAAAAAATATTCATATTATAACTTGTTCCTGGGAATAAGCTGAACCTACCAACCTTTTGTTGGATATTAATTCAAATGTATAAAATCCCAGGTGACTTTACCGATAAACTTAAAAAACTCCCCAAGAATCAGATCGGAAGGTTGTATTTTCGAGCTATGATCTTTGGAGAAAAATATTTACTGCCGTGGGCAGATTCCCCGGAATTTCTTTTTTAACATATTGTTAATATAAATAGGTAGATACTTAACTAAGTATATACCTATTTATATTTTATATATTTTATAAAATGTTTTGATGGGGAAATAAAAAACGGGGACACGGCGTACATATGAATGAAGAAATGTATTACACCTAATGTTAAACAGGTGAATACCAATGTGCTTTTAAATGGGGAGGAGCTGGGCCTTGTTGAATCCTCTGTTTTTCTCGGAATTACAGTTGATGCGTAGCTTCAATGGGGCCCTCATATCTAAACTAGCTAGCAAACTTATTTTTGCTGTAAAAAATATTAGATGCCTTACATGTGTTGAAACAGCTAGATTAGTTTATTTTAGTTATTTCCATAGCATAATGTCATATGGAATCTTGCTATGGGGTAATGCGACTGACATTGAAACTATCATTGTTTTGCAAAAGAGAGCCATAAGAGCAATTTATAACCTAGGTCCGAAGGAATCCCTTAAAGAAAAATTTAAAGACATAAATATATTAACTTTGGCCTCCCAATATATTTACGAGAATTTAATGTATGTACACAAAAACAAAAATAGTTTTATTAAAAATAGTGATGTACATTATGTAAATACTAGGAACAAGCACAAGTTAGTTATACCAGTTACTCGACTCTAAAGAGTCAGTAACTCCTTCATGGGGCAATGTATACGCTTTCACAACAAAGTCCCAGAAAATATGCAGACCTTTTCTATCAAAAGATTTCAATTATTTATTAAGCAAAAATTGTCTAGTAAGGGTTATTATACTACTAAAGAGTACATGACTGATAATAAATCCTGGGAATGAGGTGATCCCTACCATGCTGTTTCTAAATGTTTTCATAACAATTGTATAAAATATTATATTGTAAAATGTGCTTTTAAAAAAAGTCCCGCTGGGTTTCTTGCTGGTTCTTCCCAGGACAGAGGTTTTTTACGAACCAGTGGTAAAAGTAAAAAATGACTTTCAATAAGTATTATGTATTGTAATCTATATTGAATAAAAATGATTCTATTCTATAATGATTGCTTTATTTTTCATATAAGTATTACTTTTGATAACTACAAACATTTAATAATTAAATACATTATTGAAGTTTATTTTAACATTCGACTTAAATATGAATGTAAACTTAATAATTTAAGTAAGGAAACTTGTAGGAATCAGTAAAATAAGATTGCTCTGTTAAAAGGCCAATTTTAACAGAGCAATCTTATTATGAGGCTTCATCATGCTGTATGTTTATATTCTTTCATCTGTCCCTGAAAAGTATAAAGTAATAATAAACTTATTATCATCTTAGCTGCATGAATTTTAAAAACATAATGATCTTAACAGAGTAAAGTGCACTAAGTGTCTGAGGGTACAGATGCACTCTCTATTCTCTCAATCTGGGTATGTTAAGAAAATGGTCACTCATTCATGGACTGACCGCGGCAAGTGCAACTAAATCTCGCAGATCTATTGATTCGCGCAGCTATTACTTAACCACGAGTTCCTCTTCTCTACGACTAACGCTGAAGGGGATGAACCACGCTATTTAAGCCTTCGGCACAATGTCGTCGGCCATCAAGCATGAATCGGGCATCGAGCGTTGTTAGTATCAAAAACTATGGAAATTATACTATCGTGTCTCATGCGCTCTAGTGGCGCTTCAGGAGCATTACTAAATATCTATATCTAACTACGCTAAAAGTTTTATCATTGTGACTTGGGAATATAATCCGAAGTTCCGAAGCTTCGCTCAACCCCTTGGGGAAAATAGCGTGATGCTATGAATATTGTACTAGTGTGACTGTGAGGCTGTGCGGTTGGTTAAATAAGGTTATACATTTATTTTGGTTGATAAATAGATACTTAGTTGGGTTCATAATGACTTAAAAAGGATAATCTCAAGATTTTTTTATCTTTAATATACTATAGTTTTATAATGTATAAAAATCTGTCTCTATATTTATCTAAAGTCTTGAAAGTTAAATTTTTGGAGTCTTATTAATTTTACTTACTGGTACAAATAATGTAGAAATGACTCCTTTAAATAAAATTGTTTTTATTCTTCTTTTTCTTTTATACTTTACAAGAAAAATTTTGCTGCAAATTGTTGAGTTCTTCTTTACATTCCAACCAACCCGTCCAATTAACCTTAACCATTTTTTCTAATTATAGAATCTGGAGGGAAGCTGTTTGACAAACGGCAAAATAAAATTACATTTTAGAACGCAAACCAAGGATTTATTTTCTTGTTGTGTGGGCAAGTCTATCGATTCATTATAAACATTCAAGATAAATATCGACATTAATTTTGATATAGTTGAGTCAATCCCTAGCGTACATGTAAAATATTTTGTATAAAAATGTATTTACCAAATTCATACAAATTATCAACAACGTGACTTTTTTCTTTGCAAAATATCAAAATTAACAAAATAATTGAAAACATTCTATATTTTAAACAGTATATAACATAAATTTTAACCAAAAATAAACGCTTCATAACACTGACGATGTCTTAAGAATTTACCTGTGAAATCAGGATTATATCTATTGTTAATACCACAATCACTCACAGAACAAGTAACCATTTTGGAAAAAGTTACTAAAAATAACCACTATTACACTCTAAAAAATTACAAAATATCTAGGAGCTATTTCTTGCGTGCCGACTTGTGCGACCTGTCATTCAAAATCGGAACAGAGTCATGAGATTTGGTATCCTTTTCTATCTTGCATTTTTTCCATAAGGAATTTTCTTCTCCCTTGCATACTATATTGGTCTATACACCAGTATATTCTAAGTCTATGCCTTGCGTCACATCGTGCGATTGTGGGTTGTCTTTCTGACATGTTAATAGTTTATTAGTCGTTATTTATTGTTTCCAGCCAGTTTATTGGTGGTCGTCCACGGCCTTTCTTTCCCTCTTGCTCATGTTCATAGGTCTTTTAGTCATATGGTTATCATCCCGTCTCATCACGTGTTGATTAGGAAATATTTTTTTTATATTTAATCGCTTTTTTTGTTTGTTTTTTTTTCAACTGTCCTACACAGGAAACACTTCCTATTACTTTGTGGTTTATGTCATCACCTGTCACTCCTATAAAGGGATGAGCGTTGGAAATGTGGGATGACATGAAAGGGCTATTTCCCGGGCTTTATAGCCTAGCTAAGATCTATTTGCCTATCGTCGCAACTTCGGTACCCATGAGCGGTTATTCTCAGAGGTGGGAGCTACAATCACCCAGGAGAGAAACCGCTTACTGAGCACCAAGTTTTTAAAAATGTTATTTTTAAATTCAATTCTAAAGAAATAAACGTAAAAGTAAAAACTGTTGTATTAATAATAAATACTTGTTTTCTGTTAAAAATAATTTAAAAAAAAAGAATCTTCAAAATCGGTTCACCCGGAAAAAAGTTATGAGGTAACACACATAAAAAAAAACATACAGTCGAATTGAGTACCTCCTCCTTTTTGAAGTCGGTAGAAAAATTGGCCCTTATGCTACTACATCATGTAAATTATGACGGTATATCGATATTTATCACGCGATATACATTGTAATTGTAACTGTTTAAAAAAATTGATACGATAAATATCGATTTTTTTTCACTTGTCCATCCCTATGACTGAGTAAGGGCGTAAAATCAGTTCAGTGTAAAGCCGGCTACTCACTTGGCTGCCGCAGGGGCAATCTACGGTGTAGGAGTGGGGATGACCCTTAATTGCCTCCTTGATTATGATGTGTGTATGCAAGCAGGGGCAATTTTCTAAGTCGGCCCTGCGGCAGGGGCGCAAGACCTTCCTTGCTCCCTAGATCGGCGCTGCCGCTGTCGCGTGTGTAGCGCAATTGGGGCAATTTCAATCAGTTAGTTGCGACTTTCGCGCGGAGCACACGTGTGAGTACAAGTCACAATGGATACAATAAAGAATATGAAATTTGGACACTGGTGATAGAAGTATATAAAGAGCGGCTTCTTCACCAGTATCTCCTTTTTGTCTTTTTTTGCGGTAGTACCGCAGAAAGAACGTTATTTGAACGTTGTAACTTACAAGTAACATTACTGGGATTTGTTACCGAGTAGATATCTACCTAACTTATCAGAAGGGCCAGTATGGGAAAGAAAATATTCCAATAGTAGGAGTATCTAACTATCTATACAAAATAGAGGGAATTTTTCATCACTACACCGCTACCTACTCTTAGTTTAGTTTATTTTTGTCGAAATTATGAATTTCATGTGAGAACGTTTGCTTTCTTTATGATTACAAGGAATAAACTATCTGACTATCAAATATCCATCCATAACAAACATAACAAAAGTTTCGCAAATCTGCTGATGCAGTATTACAATTGCTGAAATATAAATAAAATGTCATTAACTAAATAATTAAATAATAATACAAATTTTAGTAATAAAATTTATTAAAAGTCATCATTAGAAAACTATCCTGGCTATTTGTAACACTAGTTAAATTATAGTTACTAAGCACTTAGTCTTACTGTCCACTTACCATCAGGTGGACTGTGCTCATTTGTCACCCTTATTCTGTATAAAAAAGAGCCAAGGCTATATATACCGATTCATTGATATTGTTACGAGCTTGGGGTTCGAGACAATTAAAAACTGCCGATTGAATTACCAAAATTGACACTTTAATTATACAATACTAATTACAACTTTAAACCACACTAATAACAAAATACAATTTTACTACAGATCGCTTAAGTTCGTAGTTGTATCGCTTCGAAGTCCTCGCTTGTATCGCCAATTCAATACTGCCTCGGTCGCGGTCTATACCGGCCTTATATAGGGCCTCAGATAGTTTCCAGAACCTTCTACTGTAGAAACATCTAGAATGTTCGAGTACATATCGGTCCCGAAATTTCGAGAAGGATCTTGACTCTCCTAGTTCTGCTACTCGATACTAGAGGGCGCTAGTGGTAACTAGTGTTGCCATGTATAAACCATTAATAGTGGCGCGCAACACTGCCCCCTCCTAAGACATGCTCGTCCCGAGCATTATTGGCCCCATAATAACGCGCCAGTCGATCCACATGGACGATCTTAGGAGTACCTCTTGCACCTTTCTGTATCCGGTAGGTTACGTCATTGATCCTTGTCACAATCCGGTACGGTCCGTCCCATTTAGCTTGAAGCTTAGGAGATTTCCTTTGCTGCTAACTGGATTGTGTAACCACACTAGTGAACCTTCGTCAAACCCTTTGTTGTTCATTTTGCGGTCATACCGTGTTTTCATCTTCTCAGACGTTTGCTGGCCCGACTGTCTGACGTGCTCATAAATGTCATTCATTTTGTCCCGCAAGTCGTTTGCATAATCGGTTATACTGCGTGGGGCATCAGGTGGTATTCCGGTGATCAGGTCTGCAGGCAGCCGTAATTCTCTCCCAAAATTTGCTAAAGCTGGTGTCACTGATGTACTTTCGTGAACAGCGCTTCGATATGACAACAAAACGGTTGTATGTGCCTGTCCCAGTCTCGTTGCCGTTTTTCCACAACTTTGCTAGGTACCTCTCAATGTCTGATTAAATCTTTCTACCATTCCATCAGATTGTGGGTGGTAAGAAGTTGTTCTTGTTTTATGAGTACCCATAACTCGGCAAGTTTCCTGGAATATTTGAGACTCAAAATTCCTTCCTTGATCGCTGTGAATCTCTAAAGGTACTCCAAAACGACAGAAGACTTCATGAACTAGTTTATCTGCAACTGTTGAAGCTTCTTGATTTGGAATGGCGAAGACTTCTGGCCACTTAGTGAAGTAATCCATCACAACCATGAAATACTTGTTACCACTTTCACTTTCCGGAAACGGCCCCGCAACGTCAATGGCTATCCTCTCCCATGGTGCACCAACATTGTACAATTTCAATGCACCTCTACTACGAGTTTGAGGTCCCTTTACAGCCGCACAACTTGTACATTTGCGACACCAGTCCTCGACATCGTCACGACAGTGGACCCAGTAAAACCGTTCTCGGATCTTCAGTAGAGTTCGTTTAACTCCCAGGTGGCCTCCTGAACAACCATTATGGTACAGCTGTAGAACATCCGGTACTTTAGCTTTAGGACAACCATTTGCAAATGACAACTGTCTCCTGACCATTTTCCCATTTACGGCACAAGACTCCATCCTGAATCAGCAAGCTGTCCCATTGGGCCCAATAGCTGTGGTCGAACTCATCGCTGAAACGTCACTCCACTTGGGCTTAGGAGCACTGGCCTTCATCCATTCTAGAATCGGCTTGATGTCCGAATCTTCCTGCTGTGCATGTCGTAGGCTGTCTTTCCACTCATTGTTGAGCTGGTCTGTCATAAGCATCCTCACAGATACCACTTCCTTACCCTCTTGCCTAGTACAATGCTTGCAATCTTCAGGACAAGGTCTTCTTGACAATGCATCTGCGTTGCCATGAGATTTCCCGCTGCGATGTTCGATCACAAAGTCGTATTCCTGTAGTATCTCAATCCATCTCGCAACTTGTCCTTCTGGATTTTGAACTGCAATAGCCATTTCAGTGCAGCATGGTCAGTTCGTAAGAGAAATTTCCGCCCCAGAAGATATTTGCTAAAATGCTGCAAGGACTTTACCACAGCAAGCAATTCCGTCTTGTGACACAATAGTTCCTTTCCGGCTTTGACAAAGACTTGCTGAAGTACGCTATCACAACGTCTTGATCACCATTCTTTGAGACAACACACCGCCAAGTCCTATATCACTTGCGTCTGTGTCAACTATAAATTCCTTGCTCGCATCAGGGTACCCCAAAATAGGTGTTTTGCACAGACGGTCCTTGAGCTCCTGGAATGCGATATCGCAACTTTCATCCCAGCAGAAATGTCGCTTCTCCTCGGTTAGCTTGTGCAGAGGTTTGGCTATATCTGCAAAGTTCTTTACAAATCGCCGATAATAGGAGCACAAACCCAAAATGCTCTAACCTGTGTCTTGTCTTTTGGAACCGGCCAATCCTTGACAGCGGCAATTTTCTCTGGATCCGTGCGGATACCTTCTTCCGACACTACATACCCCAAAAGCTAACTTGCCGTTTGAATAGTGAGCATTTCTTCGGACTCAACTTGAGGTTGGCACTCTGGATCTTCATGAGCACGCGTTCCAGGTTTTGAAGGTGTTCCTCAAACGTACGGCCTACGATGATGATGTCATCCAAGTAGACCAGACAGGCGTCGCCAATTAGCCCGGTAAGTACAAGCTCCATCAACCTTTCAAACGTTGCTGGAGCATTGCACAATCAAACGGCATGACTTTAAATTGCCACAGACCCTTTCCTGTGGAGAATGCAGTTTCTCCTTGTCCTTAGGGTCTATTTCAACCTGCCAGTAGCCACTTTTCAGGTCCAGCGTACTAAACCACTTTACGCCTGTAAGCATGTCCAGCGTGTCATCAATTCTTGGCAAGGGATAGCTGTCCTTCTTCGTAACGTCGTTCAGACGGCGGTAGTCAACACAAAACCGCATGCTACCGTCCTTCTTCTTTACCAGCACCACAGGTGAACACCATGGACTAGATGAAGGTTCAATAACACCATCCTTCACCATTCCCTCAATCATGGTTTCCACTTCCTTTCACGTGCTACCGGCAATCTTCTTGGGCGCTGACGGATAGGCAATTCTTCTCCTGTGTTTATTTTGTGTTGAACTAAGCCAGTCTTTCCTATGTCAGCATCGTTTGACGAGAAAACATCGGCGTACTTGAGTAACAACTTCTTCGCCTTGACCACTTCATTCGGGGAGAGAACGCTGCGACAGTCTTCTAAAAGTGTGGTCACCCTCGTTTGTGCATCCTTGCTGGGGGTCCCAGTCGATGGGTATTGGCACCTACGCAACCAATCCACTTCCTCACAAGTACCAACCAGTGTGCCTTTTCCATAATCTGTTCCTGATCACAAAGGTTCAGCACACGTACTCCTGAGATGTCGGTGGTTCTGACCAAAGTTCGAGCCACTTTCCACGGAAGGTCATTGTCCACCCTTTCCACGAGTACACAACGATGAGCTTGCCCAGGATTCCGAGGAAGACTAACCGGCACAATCGTTTCCGATCTCGGCGGCAGAACAATCTTCTTAAGGCTGTACACATTCCCCGGTATCGCTCCTTCCACGAAAAGTTCCTCATGTCCACATTTCAAAACACCTTGCTTAACATCGATCTCACAACAATTCTTCCTCATGAAGTCTAGGCCCAGGATGCAGTCGTCCATTATATCAGCCACGATGACATTATGCAGGTAGATCATGTTGCTGCATCATGCTTCAACTCCATCTCCTTCTCTCCACGGACGGGTATGCGCTGACCGGTGGCTGTTACCAAATTAATGCGCTCTCGGTTGTATGCGGAGTCCCCAAGGAACTGACTTATAAGTTGGGAACTGACAACCGTGCGAGAGGCTCCAGTGTCTATGGTCAGTTTACACGGCGTTCCGTTGACCTCGCCTTTGATGATTAGGCTGTTCCCATCATGGGTTTGTGAGATCGAAATCCTTGGGGCTCTTTTAACATCAGCCAGCACCCGCTCCGCAGTCCTGGCTTTTACTCGTTTCCTGCTGCTGCTGGGCGGTGCTGTTAGCCGCACTACCCTCTCGAGATCGATCACCTCCCTTTCTACAGTTCGCTTAGGGCAGCTGGATCGAAGATGGCCCTTTCCCACAGCCGTAGCACCTAGGGCTGTATCCTTTATTGTAGTCGCGAACCGCAGCTGCTGCAACCTCCTGACGCGATGGGATCGATGATCCTGCCGTACGGCTTCCACCTCCAGTGCATGGGCTAACGCGTCCTTAAGCGTCTCGTGGTGCCCGAGCCTCACAGCAGCTCTGACTTCAAGGTCGCGGATGCCGTCGATGAATGTCTGCACCAGGTTCCTACAATGAGCGCAGGTACAGACTGGTATGCTTTTCGAACCAGCTTTTCCACCTCAAGGCCCACTGCTGTAGGTTTTCGTTGCTGCGTTGCACGCGATCTTTGAGCTGCGCACGAAAGACGTGTTCCAGGTGAGCGTCGCCATATCTCGCCTCCAATGCCTCAAGGAGCTGCTCGTAAGTCACTTCCTTACCGAGAGCTTCCAGAACAGTTAAGGCCTGGTCGCGCAGGCCTAGGGTGAGAGCAGTCATGGCCTGACTTTTATTCCAGCCGTTCGCCTTCATGACAGCCTCGAATTGGATTTTGTAGGCCGACCAGGAAGAAGTCCCGTCGAACGGCGGCACTTTGAATCCGCGTAGCGAAGGTGTTGTAGCTACCACAGGAGCTGTAACTCCATCCCCAAGTTTGAGGTCGTCCAGCGTTTTCTTCACGTCAGCCATCACGTTGTCAACCCGATTGTTCACTTGGTCGATTCGGGTTTCAGCTTCCGACAGGTGGTTGTCATGTTGAGCAACCCTATCCTTCACTTCCCTTATCTATTTCCCGAAGGTAGCGTGAAGGTCCTTCATGAGGAGCATCTGCTCTTCCTGTTGGCGGACCTGTTCCTCCTGTCCACGCTGCAGCTGCTCTTCCAACCGACGGGCCTGTTCCTCCTGTCGGCGGGCCTGTTCCTCCTGTCGGCGGGCCTGTTCCTCCTGTCGGCGGGCCTGTTCCTCCTGTCGGCGAGCCTGCTCCTGCAGCATCATCATCAGAGCACCTAAGTCAGGTGCTGCAGATGCAGGAGCTGCTGACGGGCCGGCCTCCGTGGTCGGCAGCTGGCCCTCCGACGTTTGCGGCGTTGCATTACCAAATCGTCTCTGGTCCGTCTCTTGCTGGCGTTGACTTACGGATACCCTCCGTGTCGTCCTTTGGTAAAATCGGCATGATCTGATCCCACTTCTGACACCAATTGTTACGAGCTTGGGGTTCGAGACAATTAAAAACTGCCGATTGAAGTACCAAAATTGACACTTTAATTATACAATACTAATTACAACTTTAAACCACACTAATAACAAAATACAATTTTACTACAGATCGCTTAAGTTCGTAGTTGTATCGCTTCGAAGTCCTCGCTTGTATCGCCAATTCAATACTGCCTCGGTCGCGGTCTATACCGGCCTTATATAGGGCCTCAGATAGTTTCCAGAACCTTCTACTGTAGAAACATCTAGAATGTTCGAGTACATATCGGTCCCGAAATTTCGAGAAGGATCTTGACTCTCCTAGTTCTGCTACTCGATACTAGAGGGCGCTAGTGGTAACTAGTGTTGCCATGTATAAACCATTAATAGTGGCGCGCAACAATATTTCCATAAAACTGGTGCCATTCTCAACGCATGTGTCCAGCGAAACGTACACTCTCATACTGAACGGCAGACGTGTGTGTAGAGACAGCTCCGATATTGCCCCGATCGCTGTTCACCCTAGATTGCCCCTGCGGCAGGCAAGTGAGTAGCCGCCTTTATAACTGACGTCTCTAATTAGGGGCCACGCCCACCCTTTATTCAGGGCCCTGATTCAGTGTAGTGTTATAGGGGTATAAGTACTCTACCAAAAAAACGAGCCGATAGCCGATAGGGATATGTACTACCGAGGCAGTTTATCTCTTTCTAGCAAGGTGACCAGACTTTTTATTACACATAGAAAAGGTCGCTATGAAATATGAGTTGTTTGTGTCCAGTTAATACAAAGTCAAATGTTAAATATCACTTTATTTAACATTAGACTAGTGTTCAATAATTTTTGTTTGACAGTGTACTGTTCTATATCGATAAAAGATCATGTAATCAGTGGCGTAGCTTTGCAACCAAGGGCCCCGGGACGCCCTACACTTCGTCCGCCGGTACGAGGCCGTCACTCGAGAACCGCGGGGACCAGAGAAAAATTAATTAATGTTTTTTTTTATTTAGAAGTCAGTACATACACTCTGGATTTGAAAATAATAAATACCACATTTTAATTTTCATCAAAAATCTACCCTTAAAAACGGGGCGCAAAGTTTGTATGAAAAATATTGTATTAAGACGCACATCCCAAAAACTAAACGTAGAAATTTGACAGTAGCTGCTTTTTATGACGTAAGTTTCCACTAAGAAAGAATTTTAGAAAATTCAAGCCTTATTAAAAGGGGCGTTACCGTATAGTGCCGTGGTAGCTCAGATGGTTAGCGCTCGCTGTAAGTTTCACAGTACGCGAGCTACCCGGGTTCGTTCCCCGCCTGCACCAATGAAATTGTTAATTGCAATTTTAAGTACTGATTTACCACGTGCTCGGCGGTGAGGGAAAACATCGTGAGGAAACCTGCATGTCTGAGAAATCAAAATAAAATAATATTTCGAAGACATGTGAAGTTCGCCAACACGCATTGGGGCAGCGCGGCGGACATTTCCTTGCCCTAAAACCCTCTCAGAAATGAGAGAAGGCCTGTGCCCAGCAGTGGGACGTATATAGGCTGTAACTTTACTTTTTTTACTTTACCGTATAGTGGCATTGTAAAAATTTCCACTACTACCCCATATCATCCCGTGGGTATCGTAAGGGGCGACAGAGGGAATCAAATCAGGAGATGGGCAGCAGCGTCTTCCTAATAACGACTAAAAATAAAAAACTGCAGTTGTCAACCCGCTTGCCAAGCGTGGCAACTATGGCAAATATCTCCCCTATGAGGCAATCTATGAGGATGGTCTATGTTCAGCACTGGACTTTAATAGGCTGTAACGATAACGGTAAGGGGAAATAGCATGTTACATTTTTATAAAACTTTTTATTTTACGGGGCGATTGACTTGAGACATATTGAAAGTACTCTTCTTAGATGTTTCCAAACAATCCCTTACAGCTTTTTTTTATTAGCAAATCATCATCATCATCATTACAGCCCTTCACAAGTCCACTGCTGAACATAGGCCTCCCCCAAAAAATGCCACAAAGCACGGTCCTCAGCCACCTGCATCCATCGACTTCCTGCATGTCTTACCAGGTCGTCACTCCATCTAGTGGGGACGCCCTACACTAAATCCGCCGGTACGAGGCCGCCACTCGAGAACCTTTTTTCCCCATCGGTTGTCGGTTCTTCGAGCTATATGGCCGGCCCATTGCCACTTCAGCTTACTAATCCGTTGGGCTATGTCGGTCACTCTGGTTCTACTGCGGATATCCTCATTTCTAAGTTTATCACGCAGTGAGACTCCGAGCATAGCCTCGCTGAGCGACATTGAGCTTCCTCATCCGGCCAGCAGTGAAGGACCACGTCTCAGTTCCGTAGGTCATCACTGGCAACACGCACTGGTTGTACAGCCTCGTTTTCAAGTTTTGAGGTATACCTGACGAGAAGATGTGCCGTAATTTACCGAACGCTGCCCAGCCTAGTTGAATCCGTCGATTGACCTCTCGGTCGAAGTTGGACTTACCTAGTCGGACTATTTGTCCCAGGTAAACATACTCGTCAACAACTTCGAGCTTAGTGCTCCCAACAACTACCGGCATAGGTGTGACATGGACATTAAACGTGATCTTTGTTTTGTCCATGTTCATCTTAAGACCTATCCGTTGGGAGGCACTATTGAGGTCATTGAGCATAGTGCTTAGGTCCTCCAGCGATTCTGCCATAAGGACTATATCGTCGGCAAATCGAAGGTGAGTGATGTACTCGCCATTGATGTTAATACCATATCCTTTCCAGTCCAGAAGCTTGAAAGCGTCTTCCAATGCAGCGGTGAAGAGTTTCGGGGATATAACGTCACCCTGTCTTACACCTCTCTGCAGTTGGATAGGTTTCGTACTCCTGTTCTGTTCTCGGATAGCCATCGTAGCCCTACTGTACAAGCACTTCAGCACTTTGATATACCGACAGTCAACTTGGCACCGCTGAAGGGACTGCAGCACCGCCCAAATTTCGACGGAATCAAAGGCTTTCTCATAGTCCACATACGCCAGACATAGTGGCAAATTGTACTCCTCGGACTTCTGTACAATTTGCCGAAGGGTATGTATGTGGTCTATGGTGCTAAAGCCTTTTCGGAAACCGGCTTGTTCGGGAGGCTGGAAGTCGTCAAGTCTGCGTGCGAGACGATTCGTAATGACTCTCGAAAACAGCACGTAGACGCGGCTCAGAAGGGAAATCGGTCTGTAGTTCTTCAAGAGAGCGTTGTCGCCTTTCTTGAAGAACAAGACCACCGCACTTCTGCTCCACGCCTCCGGTGTAATGCCACCATGTAGGACGGAATTAAAGAGCTTCTGAAGGACTTCAAGTACCGGTTTTCCACCCGCTTTCAGAAGCTCCGCTGTAATTCCATCCTCGCCTGGGGCCTTGCCGTTTTTAAGGTGCTGGAGAGCCATTCTAATCTCGCTCAGACTGACGTCCGGGATATCATCGGAATAGTGTCGGATAAGACTTGCTCTTGGATCGTTACTCACACTTGCGTGTGGCTCCAACGATGATGTGTACAGTTGCCCATAGAACCTCTCAATCTCACTCAAAATCTCAGGTATCCCGGAAACGACGCTGCCGCACTCGGTCTTCAGCTTCGACAGTTGGCTCTTTATGGCAGACAGATCTCTAGCAAAGACTTTGGAGCCCTGGTTCCGCTCGATCGCTTCTTCAATACGAGCTGTATTGAAGTTGCGCAAGTCCCGCCGCATGCATTTGGAGATCTGTCTGTTCAGTTGCCTGTATTCTGTCAAATCTACTGAAGACTGCAGCTTCATATCCCGTCTAACAGCCATGAGATTAAGAGTGTGATCGGAGAGTTTTTGTGTTCTTCTGCGGCGGGTCTTGCAAAACTTAGCTCCGACCGCATGGACAGTTTCCACGAGCTTGTCATTCATATCGTCCACTGCATTGCAATCTTCTAGCCACTGAAAACGGTTTCGTAGCTCGAGCTGAAAGGTTTCGGGACTTTGGATTAGAGCACGAGGGGGACGGAGCGTTGACTTCATTAGACGTGACCTCTCCAACTTTACGTTTAGGTTCAGTGTGCCCCTCACCATTCGGTGATCGCTGCCGGTTTTCACCCTCGCGATCACTGAGACATCACTGAACAATTGTCTCCTGGTCGTCATAATGAAGTCAATCTCATTTTTTGTCGAACCGTCGGGGCTCGACCAGGTCCACTTCCTGTGGGACCGCTTCTGGAAGAAAGAGTTCATCATAAAAAGTCCCTCTCTCTCCATTAAGTCGGCCAGCTGCTGGCCCCTTGGGTTCCGTTGCCCTAGTCCGAATTTCCCTACTTTCAGCTCACCGTACTCTCTTGTGCCTAGTTTTGCGTTGAAGTCTCCCATTAACACCATATAGTGGGTTTTGGAGGAATGCATGGCTCTAGAGATATCCTCATACATTTCCTCCACCTCCTCATCGGGGTGTGCCGAGGTTGGTGCGTAAACCTGTATGACCTTCAGCGAATACCGTTTGGTGATTCTGAGTAAAAGGTACGCAACCCTCGTCGACACACTCCCAATCTTTACAACGTTGTTAACGAGAGACTTGTGGACGATAAATCCGACACCTCCTTGGGACAGATGGTCGCCCTCCCGGTGATAGAACAAGTTGCCGGATTCGAGGATTACCGTGTCCTCCCCTTCTCTTCGGACCTCGGATAATCCTATAATATTCCAGCGCAACTTGTCTATCTCTTCTTCCAGCTCCAGGATCTTCTCGTCAGTCCTCAGGGTACGTGCGTTATAAGTTGCCAGGTCGAGTCGTCGTAGGTGGCAACCGAACCTCCACATGAGATTCTTAGCACCCCCTGCCCCGCCGTTACCATGGTCGCCACCGTAGCCAGGAATAGCGGGGCCGCCGGGGACTGGGGGCCGTCTCTTCGTTACTATCATGGGGGGTATATTGCCATAGTTGCCACGCTTGGCGAGCGGGTTGGCAACCGCAGTTTTTTATTGTTTTTTACTGTTATCAGAAAGATGCTGCTGCCCATCCTCTTTTTTTTTTTTTTTATAGGATAGGGTGACAAACGAGCACACAGTCCACCTGATGGTAAGTGGGTGCTGCGACCCATAGACATCTACACCTATCTTCAATAAAGAATCAAAATGCAGATGCGTTGTCAGCCTTGAGGACTAAGATGGAATGCCTCTTTTCCAGTAAAAGGGTCTCCGGTTCTCTACACTCACCATACGAAACACAGCAGTGTTAATCTGCTATTTTACGCTGGTATTCTGTGAGAGCGTGGTCCTTCCCCGGTCGAGCCGACCCATTCGTGCTACAACTATACTACTAATATAGCTGCAGCATGGCTCTACCACGTAAAAATATATATCCTCTGCCTCAGTTTCCCTCTGTCGCCTCTTACGGCACCCACGGGAAGATATGGGGTAGTGAGTATTCTTACCCGCCACTACACGGTATTAGCAAATAGGTGCATATTATTCTCTTGAATTAAAATAATAAAATTATTCTTTTTTTATTTTTTCAAAATCTAACCGGCTTTAAAACGAGGGTGCAAGTTCTATTTGAAAAATATTGATATGACAGACAGCTCAAACCGCAGAACTAAGAAGCATGAAATTAAGACAACATTGCTTCTTTTTATTACGTAGGCATTAACTAAGATAGGATTTTGAAAAATTCAAACCCTCAGAGAGTTAAATTAAATATTGGTAAATCCAATTGGGCATGCCCTAAGCGCATTAAAAAAATTACGTTATTGTGTATAGCAGAGGAGCCGTGTCGAGATAACCTATTTTAAAGAGATATTGGGTGTATGTGTACAGAATAACTGACTTTACTTCGATAACTTATTACTGAACTAAGAGGACTGTATAAAGAAAAGTGGGACAATTTACAACTTTATATTTAACTATTTACAATAGCGGCAATTAATGTATGTACAAGGGAATATCTTCTGGGAGTCTTTCTTGAGTGCCGCTGTCGAATCGAATGAATACGGAGCCCAAAAGCCCCTTATTATATTTCCGCGGCGATTGTTTTAAGGTGACCGTGTTCTCACGCGGTGTGCTGTGCGCTCATTGGTTGTCGACCTCACGTGATGTCCGGGCGGTGTGCGGGGTGCGCGGGGCGTAACGGGGTATGAGGGGGCGACGGGGCGGCTGCTCTCCTCGCCATCCGTAACATATGTATAACATGATTCTACGGATTTTTTTAAAGTAGTTTAAATACTCACAAGTTTTCACTAATAACCTTATTATACTTCCAATTTTCCGATAATTTTATGTCAAACTTCAATTTAAAAAAATGTTTGGAAAATCTAAAAGTGCACAACTCATAATGCTCATATGATCATCATATTCAGGTCACTCCATAAAATCCAAGACGTATTTAAGTATAAATATTACATCCTTAATTACAACTAATACAACTTTAAACCACACTAATAACAAAACACAATTTTAGTACAGATTGCTTAAGTTCGCAGTTGTATCGCTTCGAAGTCTTCGCTGGTATCGCCAATTCAATACTGACTCGGTCGTGGTCTATACCGGCCTTATATAGCGCCTCAGATACTTTCCAGAACCTTCTACTGTAGAAACATCTAGAATTTTCGAGTACATATCGGTCCCGAAATTTCTAGAAGGATCTTGACTCTTCTAGTTCTGCTACTCGATACTAGAGGGCGCTAGTGGTAACTAGTGTTGCCATGTGCAAGACATTAATAGTGGCGCGCAACAGTACTACTATTATTTATTCTGTGCTTTTAAAATATTGTAATAAAATCTCTGATTATTATTATAATCAAGTATGTAATAAATTTGGTTTTTTGAATATTGTGTATTTGTACAGCGATCTTTTTGAGTCGCTGCAAACAACCGATATGTGTCCACTCACGACGGCGATTGACGCCAAACCATAGCGCCGAACTAACTGAGTGAGGGACGCAGTCTCTATTTAGTAAAAACTAAATTCATACCAGGCTGCTAAAACACCAAATATTTCGACATTTCGCAGCCGAAAAAAAAATTAAACTAAACAAAACCAAATTAAACTGCCATTTACGTTCAATGGCTTCCCACATGATAGACGAAGAGTGTTAAAAATAGATTGAGTTGAACAATTGATATTTTCAAAAGTTATCGTGTTTACGAAGCCGAAGTCCGCATGACTTGATAAATCCACACCATAAGCCACTAAAACCCCTTTTTTATGTAAAAATAGCAATTAATCGATTTAAAAAAATATTAATAAGTTCTACAATAATTTATCTTTCTGACAAAGTGCTTTTTATATCACTTATATGTACAATATGATTGCTAGATACGATTTCATGCGACAATACGTTGGAATCTTAGTTTTTAGTCCCTAGTAGAACATACCGGCGCGCTTAGCGCTTACGGCATGCAATAATATATTATAAATTAATTTTACTTAAAAAAAGTCCTGCTGGGTTTCTTGCTGGTTCTTCCCAAAGAGGTTTTTTCCAAACCAGTGGTAAAAGTAAAAAATTACTTTCAAGAAGAATTACAATATTGGATAAAAATTATTCTATTCTGTTCTATTCTATTTGCCACGCTTGGCAAGTGGATTGGCAACCGAAGTTTTATTATTTTTAGTCGTTATTAGGAAAACGCTGCTGCGCATCTCCTGATTTGATTCCCTCTGTTGCCTCTTACAACACCCACGGTAGTGGGGTAATCACGGGTAGTGGCTACTCTTACACCGCCACTACACAGTATATAGGTACATAAAAATCAGTTGCCGTGCGTTAGTCTCGCAAAAACTCGAAACTAGCCCGACCGATTTTGTTGAAATATTTTGTCTTGAGTGGGTCCCTGGGTGGTTTAGATTCACAATTGGACCCGGTAGGTGGAGCTGTTGTCGAGAACCAGAAATCACCCGTGTGAAGTCGGGGCGAATCGCTAGTATAGAATAAAAATTATTCTATTAAATTGAAACCATATTGGACATTCAGTTTTAAACCATGCTATATGGCAATCTATAAGACAGACTGATGTTCAACTAGAGACTTGTGATGTGTGATGTAATAATTATGATTTTCATAAATATAAAGTCATAGGTAATATAGTACTCTATACACCACCAAGTTAAAATGAATGACTTTAATAATAACAAAAACGGTTTAAATTTGAATTTATTTTCATTTGCATAGGTACATAATAGGTATCATTACAGAGACATATACTCTACTTATGGACATTGATTGGATACATCTATACATCGAAATTTTATAAATTAGTGCAAAATTGTAATCATGGAACTCTTAAGTATTTCAAATTTATATATATAAATTTAAATATTTTCTACAAGTATTTCTTAAAAACAATAAAATATTTTCTATCATCTTATCATTCCATTTTAAACAGTTCTGAATTTCTTTCCAAAGCAAATTCAATCAAATAATAAATGCAACAAATATAAAGATTTTATCAATATTTAATATGATCTTCACATATAAATATATATAATAAAATTGAAGTGTATATAATCATAAATTATTAAATTAAATTAAACAAACAAATCATTTTCTTTTTTGTTGCGAGTCATAATTTTCAACCGGCATTTTGTTCTACGTAACAAAATTTATAGGAGTTTTGAATGTCATGAAATTGATCATCGTGAAAATGATTGCAGAAATAAATAAAAAGGAACTTTGCACAGCTAATTTGTGGAGAGATCAAGTTCTAAAGTTTAGTTGGTAGTGGCAACCCTAATGCCCACCATAAAATGGACATAATATTCATAATACACAACACAATGAGAATATATAATATCAAATTACATTGTTATACATTCATTATAAATAGAAATGCATCGATCCTTTATTTATCGCGACGTAAGACAAGAAAATATCTATTACAAAAAGTTTTGTATTAACCACACCTTACACAGTCATTTACAATTAATAATATTTTATTACTCCTTCTTGTTTGCTGTAATGTTATCCATTATTCTCATAAAGAAGTCCTCTGGTAGAGGCGTGCAATGTGTTGTAACAAAATCTTGCATGTGTGTTGAGATCTGTGGATTAAAACATGTCACATATAAAAAATGAGTCGCTTATGGGGGATGAGTCGCTCGCGTCCGTAGGCTTCGACCACCTAACCCTAGGCCCACCCTACACGTGTCCCCCGGGTGGTACTAAACAAGCGACAAAGCCGAAAGTACAGAATTGGCTCCTCGCCGCGTGGTAACGGCGTAAAAAAATACCACCCCCTACTTTCGCACCATGAGGCACAAATTAAAAGAAATGGCCCCGAGTTCCCGGCGCCCCTTTAATGGGGCAGGGGTGCGAAGAATCTCCGGGAGGAAAACCGGCGACGAGGTTCGCCACCCGTCACGTTCTGTCTCCTGGAGGGGCGAAAAGTGGATTGCGGAAGCCCGTCTGGCTACGCTGAATGTATGTGGAGCAATGAATGATAAGATGGATGAAGTATGCGATATGATGTATGATAGAGGAATAGATGTGTTATGTGTAAATGAGACGAAACGGAAGGGAAAGGATGCCACTACACATGGCATGTATACCGCGTACTGGTCTGGGGTAGACGAGACCGAGCGGGCATGCCAGGGAGTCGGTATCATCCTTTCAGAAAGGATTTGTGTAAGCCCGAGACTGCTATGGATACGAATGAAAGTGGGCTTAAAGAAGTTGTTTGTTCTAGGGGTCTACGCCCCAGACATGTCTAAGCTCACTTATATCCGAGAGCAGTATTGGGAGATGGTAAGGATGGTGCTAATGAAATGCAAGGGTAATGAAAATATTGTTATATTAGGAGATTTTAATGGAAGGGTTGGCGTGAAGAGGCTTGGTTATGGAAGGATATTGGGAACGTTTGGTGATGAAAGTATAAATGAGAATGGTGAAAGCCTCCTCACCGTATGTGTGGAAAAGAATCTTTTTGTGACGAACACTTTCTTTCGTCATAAGAAGATTCACATGTATACATGGGAAAGAGGTGATGATAGAAGCATGATAGATTTCATAATTGTGGATGAAAGAATGAGGAGCGCAGTTGTAGATACAAGGGTTTACCGGGGGTCCAACGTAGGGACGGATCATTACTTGGTCTTATGCCGAATTAATGGTCTATTCAGACGTTGGCGGTATCGGACATCTGTGTCTACCACTGCGTTACAGCGTATAAGATCAGAGAGGTTACAAGATGAAGGTGCAAAAGAGAAGTACAAATGTAGACTGAGAGAAAATATAAGTGGTATGGATGAATTGTGTATGAATGATTTAGACTTGGAGACTGTGTGGTATAATATCAAGAAAGGTTTGGTGGATGCAGCTACCGAAGTATGTGGTGTAAGTAAGAGAACGAATGAAAAGAAAAATAACACTTTATGGTGGGATGATGAGGTACGGATGGAAGTAGAAGCAAAGAAGAGAGCATGGCTAGATTTACTAGCAACCAAGGCTAGTTATTCTAGCGGTATGAATGATGATATTGAAAGAAAAAAGGCAGTCTTTAGACATCTAAATAAGAGAGTAAAAGTAGTTGAAAGGAAAAGCAAGAAAGAACGGAGAAGAATGATAGAAGAATATCGGATAACTTCCAGGCAATATTAAAATGTTCTGGAAACTCGTAAGAACTGCTAGGGACATTCAAAACAGCCTAGAATGGATGCTATACGAGACCAGAATGGCTGTATTCTGAATGACGAAGTGTCGAGTTTAAGGAGATGGAAGGAATACTTTGAAAGCGTGTTTATGAGTGATGAGACGTTTGAATTAAATGAAATAGAAATTCCGAAAGAAGAGGAAAGAGATAGAGAGATAAGTATAGATGAAATAATCAAAGCAATGAAAAGTATGAAAGCAGGTAAGGCAGCCGGATATGATAGAGTATCACTCGAAATGCTAAGGGCTGGAGAGGAAGTGGTGGCAGACCTGCTGTACACTTTGTTTAATTTATGTTGGGAACTTAAGCGGGTACCGGGAGACTGGTGCAAAGCCGTGATAGTCCCACTATATAAAGGAAAAGGATCGCATCTTCTTAGCATTGTGGGAAATCTGTATGCTAAGATACTAATTGAAAGAGTTATGAAAGATACTGATGGAAAAATTTGGGATGTGCAAGCAGGATTTAGAAAGGAATGGGATGTATGGATCAGGTCTTTTCCATGCGCATGATCGCAGAGAAGTTTTGGCCAAAACCAAAAGGTTTTTATGCGTTCGTGGACTTGGAAAAGGCTTATGATAGAGTGGACAGGGATGTATTATGGCAAACACTGAACTCATTTGGGTTGAGTGTTGGTTGATACAGGCATTGAAGTCTCTGTATAGGGACCCAGTGCTTGTGTCAGGATCAACGGGGCCTACTCGGACTGGTTTGGCATCCATAAAGGGTCAGACAGGGCTGTGTGGCTTCCCGTGGCTGTTCAACCTATTTATGGACAGTTGTTTGGAAAATCTGAAAGTTGAAGAATGCGGGTTAAGAATGGGTGAGTTAACCGTCAAATGCCTTTGTACGCTGATGAACAAGTCATACTCGCGTCGTCGGCGGCCGAGTTGCAAATGATGGTTACATTAATGAACATTTCATTAAAAGAAAGGGAATGAAAGTGAACGCAAGTAAGACGAAAGTTATGGTCTTTGAAAGAGAAGAAAGTAAAACAATATGTGAAATAAGAATAGAAGGGAATTGGTCGAGCAAGTAGATGAGTTTGTGTATTTGGGATGTGTATTTAGCAGGATGGTAGGTATGATAAGGATATAGAACGACGAGTGAACGCAGGAAATAAAGTAAATGGGGCTCTACACTCTGTTGTGGAAAGTCAGAATGTGTCCAAAAGGCACGTATGGCAATTCACAATGCTGTGTTAGTCCCTACTTTAATGTATGGTAGTGAAAGTTGGGTGGCAGAAGAAGCACGAGAGTAGAATAAATGCTGTAGAAATGCGGTCATTAAGGAGTATGTTAGGGCTGAATCTGAATGACAGAGTGAGAAATTGTGTGATAAGAGAAGAGTGTGGTTTGCAAGATGATGTTGTGACCAGGATTAAGAAAGGAATGCTTCGGTGGTTTGGTCATGTAGAAAGAATGAATGAGGAAAGAGTGACAAAGCAAATTTATGTGGCAGAGGTGAACGGCAGAGTCGGAAAGGGACGCCCTAGACGAAGGTTTATCGACCAAATTGGCGATATACTGAAAATGGGCCAAATTAAGAGTACCCTTAACCGACGAGCGTGTATGCGTAGGTATATGGATGTGGAGGAGGCGAGAGAGGTGTGTCAGGATCGTGCCAAATGGAAGTCCATAATCTCTGCCTACCCCTCTGGGTGACAGGCGTGAGTGTTTATGTTATGTATGTTACATATAAAAAATTTGATAGATAACTTATAAACTTTTTTTATACTAACATTGTTCTTATAAATTGAGCCGACCCATTCGTGCTACAACTATACTATTAATATATCTGCAGCATGGCTCTATCACGTAGTCCAAGTCATTGAAATGCCTTTGCTATGTCCAGTAGTAGACTTAATTGTGTCGAAGAAGATTCTTCATATAACAAAAGGAGTCACAAATAGTAATTTAAGAATAAATTTAGAAAATTCAATAAACACAAAGAGAGAAAAAGAAAAAAGATATTTAATGGTAATCATTTTGAATACTTAAAGTACATTAATTTGTTACACGTCCCTCTATAAGACAATCATTATAATAATATGAATAAATGCTAGCTTTTCTGAAATTCATAAACATGTCATCAATATCAAAAAAAATTGTAATTTTTAATGAGATCATATTTTGGTTTTCTCCTTTGTTCTTTATCGAAACCAAAACGTTGCTTAGACGCAAAACAACTTTTACTATAGTTAGCCATTAAGTAAGATGATAACAATGATGGAGTAAGATGTTAATAATGGAGTCGATATTCTCAGATGTTATAGAAAGTTCCAGGGACTTGACGAACACATATGCAATTCATTTGTTTAATATGGTTATTGCCTACCATTATATATGTTAGTCTCTACTAACATTATGGTTGTGTATTAGTGTGAACTTGAAATCGAATTGGTAAACATGACTAGCTGTAAAAGAAAGATTTAGCTAGACCAAAAGATCTTTTGATTCATGCAATAGAAGACGGTGAAAAGAAAAGTGATGTTGGACGGCGGTTAGGACTCATTCCATCATCTGTATCCATCATTTAAAATTGCAAGGAAAAGGTCCTGCAGGGCGAAGAGGAAGGTAGCTCTTGTAAGATACGAAGGCCAAAATTTGAAGACCTAAACTAAAGCGATGCTGCAGTGGTTCCAGCACCAGCGCATCAACAATATGGCAATCACTGGGCCTATTGTAAAATCAAAGCTTAAAAAGTTCGCCGCTCAGAAAATTTTAAACGCGTCACGATATAAACTACCGCCAGAAAAATATTTTGTTAATATTTGGTTGTTTCTAAACTAACGACATAAATTGTCCAGTTCCTTGAATTTCGTTATAGAGAGTTTTCACTGTATTAATAAAAATTATATTTCGTTTTAATGATTATTTACTGATCTCTTAAAATTCATAATTTTTTTTAACTTACCAATCTTAACATTTTACGGTCACTATCTCCAATTTCACCACGCTCTAAAGCAGCTCGTTGGGCACTTAGAAGACAGACATACTTCTCCAATATAGCCAACTCTTCACTTGTGACATCTGGATATCTAGCTTCTATGAGTTTTATTAAAAGACTGTTACCACGGTTTGTATTCACCAGGCCTTGCCTGCAAAGAAATAACGCATTTATTTAAGACTTAAAATTTCATACACAAAGTTTGTGTCTATCAACAAGTTTAATAAAAGGATTATTATAACATTGTGGAATATTATATTGACAGATGTTTCTAAAATGATCTATATAGTTTATTGTACAACATGATACATAATTGCAAACTGTTTAAGAAAATTTGATTGAGTTTCTTGCTTGCTTTTTCCAGGACAGAGCTATTGGTACAAAACAATGGTATTTAACTTTTTTTATAAAATTGAAGTGACAAACGAACTTACAGCCTACCTAAAGATAATTGGCAACTGCAGCCCATGCACACTTGTAAACAACCTTAAATAAAGGTTACAGATGCGTTGTCACCTCTGAGGACTAAGATGGAATACCTCCATATCCTGTAATTATATTGGATTTCTATACCTTTCAGAGCGGAACACAGCAGTACACACTGCTATTTTTCGGCAGAAACAGGTAAAAGGGTTCTGCCTACCGAGATGGACTCCTAGGCAGAAAAGGAGTTCTATAGCTAGTAAAAACTGAGTTCAATAGGTAATAATATAATGTCCTCCAGACCGATTTTCAGTCACGGCGGCCAGCCTCAACGAAGACTAGCCATCGGCGCAGGACAGGATTATGTGCCCAAGTGTATGCGCAAGCACAGGTACACTCTCTATTCCGTCACTCTCATAGTCCGATGGGACGGTAAACCGACACGACCGGTGATAGATCAGGCGCAGGACCAACGGCTTTACGTGCTTTCCGAGGCACGGGGGTGAGACTTCCTGACTCCGGGTAGCTACTGAGAATTTCTTGATGGAAAAGCTCAATAACTGATTTTTTTTTTATTACCTAATTATGCTCTTGCTGTGTGCTTGTGTGTGTTTTAGGTTAGTGCTGATTAAGATTTCTTGATTTTAATGACCAGACATTTATAGCAATGAAAATAGTATTTCCTAGGCAATCACAAAATAAGCAACATAGTAAAGTAAAACACTAAAATAGCAAGCATGTATACATTCAAATGACTGTACCAGGTCGTAGCAAATACGGTTTTATATATAAAACTGGCATTTTCTGATATGACATGATTAAGATATAGTTCCTCTGTGCAGATTATCTCTAATATTTATTTCAAGTTAATTGCTACAATGTTCTGTAAATTTTAATATACTAAAATTATAACAAAGTAACAGAAGACCTGTCGTAGCATTAAAACCTTAAAACAAGTATGTGCAACCACAGCGTGTTGTATGGATTTGAGACGCGGTACTTAACTGCAGGCCGTATGAGGCATATTTTTGAGCACAGAAATCACTTGTCAAGGTTTTTTGATTTGTCTACCTGACAATGTAATAAAAATCAGCAAAATTAGTAATATTTTTCGTGTACCTTAGACATATGACTTCGTCTTTAGTCCGTCTTATAAGATGTACGGGCCCAGAGTACTTTCTTATCATCTGTGCTATGTTTAAATCAGCATAGGAACGTACTACTTCTTTGACCAGCCGCGACCAAGATTGTGGCATTTGGTTCTGAGCTATTGGCAGGAGATCATCAAATGTGGCATCTAGTACCTGATTTATTAAAACAAAAACAATGAATAAGCATCTTTTAATAAATTAGCCCAAAACAGCTACTTTGAAGTTATTTACAATGTGCGATCAATGTGGCTTTTGTTCAGGTAAGCTAGTGCGCTTTATCATCTTCGGCTACATCACCACTTACCATCAGATGGGATGGTAATCAACCTTTAGCTTACAATAGTTAAAAAGTAACATAACAAGATATAAAAATTATATTATCTTGTCCTGTCTGTTGTAATGCCTATTTTTACAGAATGTTCATATAATCTATACAAATAAATAAAATTGAAGTGTCCGTTTGTAATGTCAAAATAATAGCTTTTTACTAAATGCATATGAAAGTATTTATACGGTACTTATAACAAAAACACAATTTTAAAAATTTGTCTGTCTGTCTGTTTGTTTCGGCTAATCTCCAAAATAGCTGAACTGATTTTGACGGAACTTTCACTGGCAGATAGCTGATATTATAAGGAGTAACTTAGGCTACTTTTATTTTAGAAAAATAATAAGGGTTTCACGCAAAAAAAATTAAAACCCATAATATCCAATCGTAACAAATTATCACTCGCGGGCGAAGCCGCGGGGAACAGCTAGCACTCTATATGAACATTCTGTTCTCTCCACTCACCAACGAAGCAGCATTAAGTTGCTCTTTTACGCTGGTATTCTATGAAAGTGTGGAGTGCACACTGTAGACCTTCCCTTTTCGAGTCGACTCATTCGTGCTGCAACCATAATATAGCTGCAGCGTGGCTCCTACAGGAATCCTTACACTTCTAAGAGAGTGTGAATTCTCCAAGACTTTCGAAAACATGCAGTTTTGCGGTTGGCCAAATGGTGAAATATCGTTTAAAATTGCAAGTTATAACATCGATTTTGCTGTTCCAGGGCTATCACAACCCTGTAACTTTAGGATTTACGCCCTGGACGACGGACGAGTCGTAGGTGACTTATCAACCGACTTCAAAAAAAAGAGGAGGTTCTCAATTTGACTGTATTTTTTACGTGTGTTGCCTCAGAACTTTTTTCTAGATGAACCGATTTTGATGATTCTTTTCTTATTTGAAAGCTGGTGCTTCTCATGTGGTCCCATATAAATTTGATCAAGATATGAACAATAGTTTTGAGTTATTCTTAATAATGCGTATTTAATTGACTTCGACTACATTGAAGATGTTCTCATTTTTGTAGTCAGTTGCACAATTTTTTTATTTTACCACTTGTTGTCAACCAAATTTCGCGAAGCGTGAGAGAATACGTGGCTGGCGGACGGTAACGGACTCAATGCATAAGGCGATCGTAAGAAGTCTAGGTATATAGGTGTATAACGAGTCTTACATTGTTTGATGTTACACAGCTCCATTGAGTTCTATGTACTACGTACTAGAGAAGCAATTCCAAACAAAAAATGTGCACTACTCTGTTTTCGCGCATGCGCGGGAGATAGTAGATTTTAGTCTATAATTGTAGATAGCGTGGCATATAAATGAAGAAATTTATTTTTTCACTTGAACAACAAATAATTTTACTTATTTGACTACTGAATTATTAATTACGTTCAGGTTTAAACTTTAATTTGAAATCTCGTATTATTAGCGCAGCTCCCCACTCTATGAATGTTGAAGCCACACTAAATGACACTAAAGGTGTACGGATTGCAGTACAATTCATTTGAACATAGTGAATGTTCGGAATGCCAAATCTAGTACGTAGTACATATATACCGATGCATAGCTCGATGATTTCTCTGTCTACGTAGAAAAAGTACACCGCGAATCGACCATCATCTGCACACAACCTTAAATACAAAAACATGAGTTATAAATACCAAGGCCATCACTTCCGGATAATTTACTGCAGCCCAAGTTGCTGTATACCCTCCAATGCTCCATCCAAACAACACTATATCTTTAACTTCAAAGCCAAGCTCATTAATCGCATACTGCATTACAACATCAATTGCTGAATGTTCTTGAGAAGGGAAGGGGGTACCCTGGAATTAAAACATTTGTATTTATGTAAAGGAGTATAAATCTTGCCTCACACAAAATACACAATGACAGTATACTTGTATAAACAGCAGCATAATATTGGTAACGAGACATAACGCCTTAATCCTCAGGGGCGGCAATGTATCTGCATTTTGATTCTTAATCGAGGATAGATGTTGGTATTACTTATAGTAATTGAATACCATAGCATCCACTTACTGAAAAGACAAAGACACTTTTCTTTGTCTTTTCAGTAAATTAAGCCAAATACATTAAGGGACCATTAAAACTAAATATTTCTATCGACATTAAGATACTTACAGTACTCCCAGCAAATCCAGGATGGTTCCAGCCCAATGCAGAATAACCAGCTCTTATCGGAGTAGGCATAATACCTATTTCATAAAACCCTGAATTACCTTCGCAGCATATCACTAAAATTTTTCCTTTGTCTGACAATGACCTATTATCGACAAACATTGTATCTATAGCATTGCCATCGGCACTTTGCAATTTCGCACGTATCCCGTTATAGTTTTCAACCAGTTGAGCTCTACCTATTATGAGTATAGTCCCTGAAACAGCACCACCGTATTTAAAATATAGCCTAAATTGATAAGTTAGTAACTTTGTAGAGTAAAAAATATATTATTAAAACACTACTTACATAATGAAGTTTGAATGAGACTGAGAGTTCCTGGATAAATAAGTCTGAGTCCAAATGTATGGACAGCAAAATATGCCAATACTTGAATAGCAGCCCTCTGATAAGTAGGTAAGTCATTATTTGCGCACTGATCAAATGGATTAGTCTGCAGCCACTTGGAGCTAGATAAAAAAAATCACCCAGTAATGCCTTTTCAAATATGAACTTAATGCTAAATTGTAATTTTATTGTATGAAATTCACCTTGTTTTGGGAGGCACAGAGTAAGAGACTGGCCATTTATTAAACTCAAAATCATATTTTCTTATGGATTGCAAATAAGTTTTCTGGTCAATGCTTGTATTAGTCAAATCCTTCAAAAATTCAACATATTTCGGATTGGATACCCTGCCCAAAGCTCTCACAACAAATGAGAGAGCTATGAACCAGCCGACACCAACAAAAAGTGGAGCCATGCTTTGTGTTTTCTCTAATGTATAAAGTCCTTTTTTATAAATATACATGCAAATAAATGGTGATGTATATAGGCTTATATTTGTCACTGCGTTAACCTGTAATAATTAAATTAACTTAATTAGTAGTAAGGAAAATATGTAACACCATTCCTTTAGCTACAATAAATAATGATAAATTTAAATACAAGTAAAACGTATGTAGTATAAAATAATATTTTGTTAATAGTTAATATACCTATATTTAACTTAAGTCGTATTAATGTTGTTTTAGAAAATCAGGTACAAGTTAGTACTTTTTACATAATAATAAGACTGAACAAGATGTTCAATATTTTACCGATAATACACAAAAAAGTTTATTATACCTACACTCAAATTAACTTGTATATGTATTAGGAAGCACAAAGTCACTCAGTATGTAATAGAACCTAAAACTAACAAATTACTTTTTTTCTCAATTAAAAAGTAGCAATTAGTAAGTGTCATACCAGTTTGGAATCCAGAATAAACGCGTCATCTTTTAAAGTTACTTGCCAAAATAGTGTAGTACATTTTTTTTTACGGTACAGTCGGTTAAGTTGGGTTATGTAATTATTTTGAATTCAATGTGGGGCAAAAATCTAATATTTTATTTGAAACTGAGGCAGTTATGTTTTAACTTTTAACTGCAATTTACAGAAGGGTTATTCATGGTTACATCACAGAATAAAACTGACGAAATGTCAATATTTGTAGTAACGGGACTTGAAAAATCATTACAGGTTGTCAGTTTTTCACGACTTGGCCTATTGCCCGTTTTCGGCTTGACGTTGATTTCTGGGACACGTGATATATATCAAGGAACACCGCCTTCTGCATTTGAGGCCGGGGTGGTCTGTCTGTTACTTTTATACTATCATTAGCTTGACCTGCATGTATGTATGAATGTACATAAGTGACTTTAAAATATTAAATTCTCGAAGAACTAAGTGAGCTGATTGTGTTAAAATAAAAACTCTATTCACATTGGATTAGTACTAGTTAGTAGGATTAGTTTTTAGTATGAATTATTAGCACCAACTTTTGAAGCAATTAAACGGAAATTATTTTATTCGTTTTAGTTTTCGAAGTCTGCTTTTACTTTTTATTTTTTTTTTTCCTTTTTATAAAATGAAAGAGTTAAAAAAAACTTAAACAACACGCATTGATCAGCTGTGATGATCCTGATAATTATTTTATTTTATCCTGGTGATCCTGATCAGGATACTAGGATAAAGTTATTAAATTATTGCATTGTCATGCTTTTCAAGTTACTTGGCCGTCTATAAGTTGGTGAAAATTACATTAAAAAAATCCATTACATATATACGAGTAAATAGATAGATAGATACATGCGAAGCTAATAAAAGCGTGTTAATAATGAGTTAGTTCAAAATGCCCTTTAGTGGCGGCTCAAGACCATCCACTACCCCATATCATCCCATCGGTGTTGTAAGAAGCGACAGAGAGAAATAAAATAGGAGACGGGCAATCTGATAACAACTCAAAATTAATAAAAACTGGAGTAGCCGAATCGCCTGTTAATCGTAGCAACTATAGCAAATATGAAAAGGAATGGGGAAAAGTATGGGAGAGGCCTATGTTCAGCAGTGACTTTTGATAGAATGCAATCAGTGAAAATTAATGAATTCAGTAAAAATGTTTTAAAATAAATTGTGTAAGATCACACACACTTAGGCCAGAGACAATCTCGAATTTAAGTTCAAACTCTACCATGTCAAAATTTTATAGCACAATATTGTCTAGAATCCAATTTTGCTATTGTGGAGTTTAAGTTTAAGCTCAAGATTTTCTCTGAATATCGACCATATATTTTAATATAACATTAATACAGAACATAACAGAAAATTGCATAAAATTTTGGAAAACTTACCGTTTTAATTACTAAGTCTCCCCATTTTTCTAATTTATGTGGTTGGTATAGAGCCTGAATAACAACAGTTACTATTTAAAATTATATTAATAGTTTAGGATAGTGTAAGAAGGGACATGCCAATCTTTACTTGAACTATAATTTCAACTAATCCTAGCCCTAGACATACTGAACATAAATGCTGAACTCAACTAGTAATAGTGAACAGTAATACAAGTACAAGGTGAGCATAGACAATGTTTAACATTATGCATGCCGCCTGGCTTGTTCCTTAACATAAGGCCTACATCCAACAGTGGACTGAAAGAGACTGTTGATGATCACATCAACTAAGAGGCTATTTTGTAACTTTGTCTTGAAACTTTTCTTGTTCTTCTTCAGCTTGTCTAATTTTGGATATGGGCCAGTTCCATTACATAAAAGATGAGTTTTAAAAGTTCCCCTCGGCAGTCAGTTAGACAACATCTGTCATGTGCCAGGTATCTTACACCTTTGATGCTGGTGCCCATCGCTGGTCTGGGCATTTTACGGTTGAGGTAGAGATACCATCCATTGGAAGTTATTCCCTGGAGAGTCAAGAAGCGCAACACGTGCGAGCTTAGAGTATTTCATGGTCTCATGTCAATGCTATGCATACTGCAATACGAACGAACCGGATACTCGTTTATCTGTATTAGCTCTATCTATGTTCCCAAGTTATCTATTCCTTTAACTCCAATGGTATAGTGTTCTCAAAAGACAGAGCTAGTAATAAAATAAACTGGAATACCAACTATGGAACAAAACCTAATAGTTTTTCTGGTTTAATTTATGCTTCCTGTACTTCAGTTTAATGTCTAGCTAGAGAGATTAGTTTACGTGTGTGTTTTAGGTTAAATAAAAGTTTTAAACAGAATTTATGCATAAGTTACGCAAGTTAAACAAATATTATTTTTTTGGAAAATTTACATGTTTTTACTTATAATATGACGTTTAAAGCAGGCAAAGTGTATAAATGGTGCCGATACCCGAAGTTTTATTGTAATCATCTTTTTATTTTCTCTTAGTGCATTGTTAAATTATCATTGGATTGCGTGGGTAATATTATAAACGTTTGTTTTATGCATGATTCGTGACAAACAACAAAAAAAAGTAATAAAAATAAAACCATACCCATACTGACCGGCGAGAATTTTTCTTTAAGATATAATGGTAGTTTGAAATTTAACAATACTCATATTTTGCTACTTTATTACTAAAACAGTAAAAAGAACAAATGCTTTTGTAATTAAAAGTAGTTTAATGTAGTTTCTATAGTTATTTTTACATTTTAAATCTATTAGGTAGTTTTAATGTTATAAACTAATTTATCTGAGACAGTACTTTTATTTTGTTGAAAATAAAGGACTCTTAGTTGTGAATATAATTCTAACACTATTCATTTCTTGCACTTGTTGAATAGTTTTTATATGAATAGTAAAACTCTTAAAATTAACAATATTATAACAAAATATCCCAAATTAATTAGATAGAGGATAATCAGATGCTAACTAAATAAAGCATAAAAAAATATTCAATGAAATTCAAGTTGTTTTGTTGTGAGCGTTTGGGTATTTTTTTTAATAATCTTTATTACCACTTATTCCTACAGTTTACAATGTATCATATTTATTGATTCTTGTAGAATATTTAATAAATATATAAAAATAAATAATTTTAATACCAGTAACTCTGCTAATTTTAAGTTTAGTGAAAAATCACAAAATTCTTTTTCTTGCTTCAATTTATACTTTATTTTTTAATCAAAATTACATAAATGTTATAAAAACGAATAGCAAATATTGTAAAGATTTCAGAACAATAAGACTTAGCACTCACTGCGATTAAACGCACGCGTTTAACCGCACGTCTGGAACCGCAAAAAAATGTAACACATAGCTTTCTATACAAGCGCACGCATTAGCGACTTTTTTCAGTGAATGATTTTAAAATGTAACTTGCTACATTTGGATCGCGGTGTGTAAGCGCGCGATTTTTATGTGTCCCATAGTATGGCGGCGCACGCACAACGGTGAACCGCGTTCGGTTTTTTAATCAGTCTCGACTGAGAGCAATTGTGTTCTGTGGTTTCCACTAGGCGAGCGCAGAGGACAGTCGTTATTTGCGGTGCTAATTTAAAGAGGTTATGTCATGTCGTCCGACTTAGAAACAACGTCTTTCATCATCATTATCATCATAATTACAGCCCTTCACAAGTCCACTGCTGAACATAGGCCTCCCTCAAGGAATACCACAAAGCCGGTCCTGAGCCACCTGCATCCATCGACTTCTTGCATGTCTTACCAGGAGACCACTCCAAACAAAACAACTAAACAACCAACAACAACAAACTAAACAACATCTTTAGACTACGATAATGTGTCTAAAAATATTATTATTGAAGTGGAAAAAAGACCGGCATTATATGACAAATCGTTGAATCAATACAGAGACAGAAATATTAAGGCCCGGCTTTGGCAGGAGGTATATGTGCAGGGAATGGACAAGCTTGTCGTAGGCAGAGAAGAAAAACCACAACACATGCTACTCGCCAGAAATCCAAGGTGGTACTAAAATAAAATTAAGCAAAACGCCAGCCGCAATGCGTGATTGTATGCAGTTTTGCGTTTTCAGCTATTCCTAAACCACTCGCGTTTAATCGCAGTGTGTGCAAAGCCTAACAACTTTGTATGGTTAAACAAAAATCTTAGGTAAACGCAAGTAGGACGAGCAAGCGCTCGATCATGTCAATACTTGACAGTAATTTGAATTTTGATTGCTTTGACACATCAGGGGTTATTAGATCTCAGTTTCCATGGCAATGGCAATGAGGCAATTGATTGCCTTATGATGCCACCACAATCTTATACAATTTAATAATGTAATATCCACAAAACAAAACAAAGTGATTGAAATGAAGATGTTAGAATAATTATGTTTATAAAAACAATTTGCATATAGGGTAAACCTGTTCACTTTCTCTCTGCACTATATAATGGAGCAGCCAGCTAATAGACCACACTGGTGCCTGACTAATGGTAGAAAGTCCACACAATAATGCTAAAACCTTACAGCTTGTAGAGTAAATGTTCTATGTAATGCTTGGTAGCAGCAGTCTTGAAAAGCCATTTTTTACAGTAAACATATAAAGGTTCTTGGTGTAAACGAGAAACGAAAATGTAGTATTTTTAAATAGTTACTTACATCACTTGGTCCATCCCCATGTTTTCTATACAACCTGGGTGAAAATATGCTTAGCCAAGTTAACTTCAGCATTTCATATAGTTAAATACACGAATAAAATTTTTAGGCTAGTGATCTATTAGAACTGAAATTGTAATAATTTACTCGTACATGCGTCTACGTACCTATATAATATAACGTATTTATTAGACAGTGATGAAAAAACGATAACACGATAAAATAACAAAATATTATGAAGTACTAGAGTATTAAGTATTCAATAATTTACCACGTATAGATGGAATGTTATTGTGGGTGGTAAAAAAGTAATGTGTTAATGTTAAATCAATCAAATAGTATTTAAATTACCACGTATAATCAATAATTGTACATATTCATGTAATGTATTTATAAATTTTTCGTAGGAATTTTGATTTTTATGAAAGAATTAGCTATACAGTGTGACCATCTTTATATTAAAACAAAGAGTATAGTAACTGTCCTATACAGGAATATTAAAACCTGCCAAATCCTGCCAGTCTGTAGTGAAAAATGCCTAAATACTGCCAATTTTATTTACCATTGCAAGAAAAGTAAAAATACACATTTAAATGCTATATTTTGTTAAATTAAAATTAAATATATCTTTCGTTGGCTTGAATGCAATGCAATCGCCATGCTCACCAATGCCTTGTTTAACGTGCAAGATAGACGCTACATGTTTGTTTATAAATCTGTTTCGTGTTTTTGTTTTAATTAAATTTATTTGAGGGAATATTCTTTCTCATGCTGAATCCACTCATATTTTTTTGATGTTTACTAGTAGCGGCATGCTCCTTTAAAGCGGACAGCCGGTTGCCAATTTGCAGTTACACAGTCTGGATCATCTTTAGCTTTGGAGATCCACGATGAAAGTAAAGGATCTTGCTCCCACTCCGCTCTATCCGCCCTTTCATATTTTCGCTTCATCACCACCACCTATAATTACTATCGTCCACGAAATATTATTAACAAGATATCGCTAACAAGATGTTATCACCATGAAATCTAATACGATACCAAATTAAAGTACGTCTCTTCTATGACTGATTTAATTATTAGCCATAACCTCGTGTTTATGAATACTCGTTTTAAGATTATCAACTTTACACACAAACTTTTAAACTTGTTTATTGAATGTGATACAGACATAATACGAGAAGTAGAGGAAATCCCCCACATGAAATCTATTTTTAATACCCCAATACTGCCAGGTTTTATAAACGTTATTTCTTAACCACTTTTTTTATATATTAATACTCCAAATTCGTAGGTTGGGGTAGGGGGGTGCAAACGACATTTAACAAATTTGGTTTTATTAACTTTTTGCACTTAATATTGCCTTTTATGCATTTTTAACGATGGTGCAATAATATTCAAGCAAGGTGCAGTTTTTTTATATGGCAAAAAGTACCTAATTCTAATTATTTGAAGTAATATCGACGTTATAAGGTAAGCGATCTTTAACAATTTTTTATTTCTAAACTACATGGGTGCAGTTTAAATAATTAATATTTTTGAGATGTGCTATTTGAACTACGTCTGTCAGTATTTCAGTATTTTTTTTATATATATATACTCAAAATTCGTAGGCTGGGGGTGGGGGGGTTCGCGTAACCTCTATTCTGCCTTTCTTTCACGCATCACACTGCTGCCATTTTGGCAATCTTACCCACAAAATAGGGAGATTTTGTTTGTGAAGCGTACGTCAGTAATTTTAGGCCACTTTATTCACGTTATTAGGATAGGATAATTAAAGCAAATGAAACAAATAGGTAATATTAATAACATATATTAAAACATATTTATTCTTAAGAAAATCATAATAATTACACTTATTTAGGTTTCGTGATGTATTCTTATTTCAAAATATCTTAAAACGACAGCTTTAATGAGAAGCATTCTGTGATTTTCAATATAAGGAAATCTTTATTGATGGGATCGAGTTAAGTAGATTGCTATCCTTTCCATTCACAAGAGCTTTGACCTTAAACTCTTCCAGATTTGCCACTTTTATTTTCTACCGACTTCAAAAAGAAGACGGTACTCAATTCGACTGTATGTTTTTTTTTTTTTATGTGTGTTACCTTATAACTTTTTTCTGGGTAGACCAATTTCGATGATTCTTTTTTATTTGAAAGCTGGTGCTTCTCATATAAATTTGATGAAGGTCTGACCAATAGTTTTTGATTTATTCTTAATAATTTATATTGAAGTCGGTTGTACAAAATTTTAAATTTTAAATTATTAGACGCCTTGTTTTCTGACGAAGAGCGTGCACCATTCTTAACCTCTTCTCCGACAGATTTTGCTGCTGTTTCAATTTCTTGGTAAGACTTCTTGGCGTACCCAGTGCCTGAAACAGAAAGTTAAAATGTTTTAATCCATTAAAGATATTAGCGGCCGTTATTGATGGCAAACAAGAGATTTTCAATTGTGTTCATAATCTTACATGTCAGCTATACCATATTCAGCAAAGCAAAATATAAAATGTAAACAAGGAAACCAATGGCTCTCAAAAACAATGACAAATAATGCTGTGCGTAATGTCAGCTATTCAGTCAATGAGTAGTTCAGCTTCTTTTACATATACGAATTTAAAGGTAAAGATAACATACGCTACTGTTCAGTCTCTGGTTTTAGTGTTTAATCCCTTAGACACTTGTATGACAGTTAGGTACCACCAGTTTTCGTAAGCGGCACATTACATATTAAAAAACTTATCTATTAAAAAACTTAAAACCTACCGCAAATGTGCTTGGTAGTTCCATAACTATATCATCAATCTAATTTTTAGTAATTTTAACGTCCCCCTGGAAAAATATTACATAATTTCAATATTATATAGCATTCAACATGATAACTATAACTTTTATATTAATTCCTATCACTAGTACTAGTGTTTAGTTAGCAAGGCAATGAAAATTAAAGACTTAGGATCATGTTGTGTTACATTTTTCAATTTTCTTCTATGTATTCAGTGTAAAAGAAATGATGTCTTTTAAATCCCCTTTTACCCTATCATAGTCCATCATATTATATTTACACACTTTATTTAACCATCTACTATATTAAAAAAAACACAGTTAGAAGATTTAAAATAGGACCATATTTAAGCATACAAACCTTTATTGTATAAAGTGTTGGGACAGCTTTACGAAACAATTCAGTTCTTGTCCTTTTTCGGACTAATAAATTCCTTTAAAAGTACTTAGAGCAATGTCGAGAGTATTTAGTAGGGTCCCAGTTCTTCTTACCAGTTGCTAAAACTCATTTTCTTTTTATTTCCGAATCAATTGAGAAACTGACAAATAAAAAAAACATCAAGATGAATAAATTTGAATGACATAATAAGCACAGGTATATTAACGCAATGATAAATATGTAGTGTAATACATTAGGTACTCTCGCTGTAATTGTAAGCGATGAGGTCGTATCTTGGGTAATTATAAACTTTAGCTGGCAACATAGGTTTGAGGTTATAATATCGCTAGTATTGATAATATCATTATAATTTATAGAAAAAAAATGACCGTGAACATCGCTTTAAGGGTGCGTTTGCAAATCGGGCAAAATTATGCTGTTTTTCGGTACATTTTGTGACAAAACTAAACCAAATCAAACATAGCTAATTGCTACCACGTAAAGAATGGTTCTTCATCTTCAAATGGTGGTGACTTTTTTGTTGAAAATAATAGTTTTTTATATTGTAAATACGATCTTTCCTAGCCATTTTCTACAAAATTAACGATACCGGCTCATGTTTAGGTACATTTTTGTTCTATTATCAACATATATTAAGATTTCTAAAAATACTATAAGTAGGCAGACATATTCAATAAAAAATAGTGGTGTTTACTTTTTATCAAAATGTCACAAATAGTCGTAAAAAAAATAAAAACTGATGCATATTTTTTCACATATTTTGCTAATACGGATGGATCATAATGGATTGCAATAAGGGTTATTTTATTTTTGGTGCCTGTTTTGATTTATTGTACAAAAATTTCGATGAAATGAAACCTCAGTCCGCGCCAGGGGGTGTCAACTTTGTTCTACGAACAAGATGTAGGTGGGCTAGAAAACAAGAGAGAGACAACAACACCAGAGTAAAAGAGATGAATTATACAATACAATGTTATATATGATTATGACGTCACAAGAAAAATGTCTGCCGGCGTTCGCGCATCATTTTATCTTGTAGTTTATTTTTAATAAATAAACTAGTTCCATTTAATTATACATACATTGTTAACGTTGAGTTGAGTTTGCTCCTCCGTGGCTGTGTTTTGGTGAAATTAAGTGTGTGTTGTGAGATATAGACTCGGTGTTGAGACAGTGACTCTTGTTTGAATTTGTGTTTAATTTTCGCGATGAGTTCGCAGAAAGAAAACACTAGATTCTGTAGCATGTGTGGATCTTCACCTTCTATAGATTCCAGCATCACTTTGCATCGGTTTCCGAAGCCTGGCTCAAAAAATGCTCCGCGGTATGTATACCTACATAAGTACTTTCCGTGCTATTCGTTTTAGACGACCCACAATACCATATTTATTGTTTATGCAGCTTCCAAACAACCAGAGATTAACGTAATTTGTATATGTCGTGGCTCGTGGCCATACAGTAGAATTGATCACTTCATGATGTGGTCGACCATTTCATGAAATTGTCCCGTTTCATGATGTGACTTGCTAAAACTGGCCATATCGTTTGAACGTCAACGTTTAATGATATGGCTATGCACATTTGGCCCTATCATGAAACGGGACCATTTCATGAAATGGTTGACCACATCATTAAGTGATCAATTCTACGATATAGCTACGACAAACATAATATATCTAATATATTTGATACACTTTGATAAATTCCCAACTTTCATTGCCAAAAATCATCAGGTACTTTTTAATATTACATCCTATACATCTCTTTCAATCAAAGGAAATACAGAAAGTTTAGGTTGTTATTTAGATAAAAATTAAATAAGAATATCATATGTTTAATTTTAATATTTTTTAATTTCCAGCTGTGAATTATGGGCAAAGTATTGCTTTCCAAACGAAGCCTGGTCTTCACCAAAATTCCAGGATGAACTTCATAAAAAACATAAGATGCTTTGCAGCAAACATTTTGAAAGCACATGATTTAATGAGAAGAAGTTGTTCAGAACAGCTGTACCTGGTGTTCAATGCTATAAGGTTAGTAAAATTAACACTTGAAAAGCATATTTAAAGCTATTTACATTGCAGAGAAATACAGTCTTATGTTATGTGTAACACATAATATTATGCAGCAAAATGATGATGTTGTTAACATGAAATTTAAGGAAATGTTATAACAAGTTACACACAAGAGCTATACTCGGGCCATTACAAACATGCAAAATGAGTCATAAATTATAAGGATCATAGGAATGTGAAACTCGTTATTAATAAAGGAATGCCGCTTGCACTAAAAAATATTCTGTATTTTATCCTTGACTTCTCTCTTGCTCTTTATTACCTGTTATCAACTATATCAACAAATCCTTTTTTACTATAACACAACACTAGGCAGTTCCATAATCGATAAATCTGATAATAATGATTTATGACTCAGTTTACAGGTTTGTAATGGCCCAAATAAAATAAGACTTATTTTAATTTAAGGATTTGAATTAATTTATTTAAAATATGTTAACCTTTCATTTTCAGGCTACAACATTTTCTAATATGCTAGATCAACCTACCATATTTGAACCTGTTGCTGTTGCCGGCCCAACCAGAATTTATCCTTTAAGAGAACATAATGCAAACATTATCACTCCAACCAATTATTCAGGAATGCTTGTGTGCGAGTCTTCAAAACAAGAAGGTGATCAGAAAAACAAAATGTTGATAAGGAAACTGAAAAGTAGCATGAACAAAGTATATAGATTACAAAAAACCATAAAACATTTAAAAAATGAAGCATATTTAAATGAAATTTGTAACAGTCAAACAGTAAAAAAAATCCTCAATAAAAAAATGAGTTCATCATTTACACTGTTACTGCAAGGAGAACTGCAGAATTATAAGAGGAAGAAACCTGGGCGCAGGTGGAACATGGAAGCTAAAATAATAGCACTGAGGCTCTACAAAAGGTCACCAACATGCTACAAGTTATTGAGGAGAATGATTTGTTTACCAGCACCCAGCACATTAAAATCCCTCTTAAGTAGATTTAAGATGAATGTGGGGACACACAAAGCAACACTTACAGTGTTGAAAAACATGACAAAAAACTTTGGGCCATCAGAACGAGAGTACATATTGTTGTGGGATGAAATGTCCTTAAGAAAAAATTTATGGTACAACTCAAAAGTGGATCATATTGAGGGTTTCCAAGACCATGGTACACAAGGTAGATCTCCACAGGCAGCTTCATATGCCCTTGTATTTATGGTAGTTGGAGTTAGGAAGCAAATTAAGCAGCCAGTGGCTTATTATTTATCTAGTGGGTTTGTCACAGCTGACAGACTATCTGCTTTGATTAAGGAGGTATGCATTTCTTCTTCATTTTGAATGATAATCATGCTTATTTAACTCTTTGCTAAACTATGTCACTAATCTGCCTTAAAATACTTTCAGGTCTTAAATTGTTGCTTTAATGCTGGACTTAATATATGCGCTTCAGTCTGTGACTTGGATGGAGTCAACAAGAGAGCTCTATGGCTGTTAGGAGCTTCTGTAGAGAATCCCTACATAGAAGTGAGCAATCACAAAGTTGTCACACTATTTGACACACCACACTTGCTGAAGTGCTTCAGAAATCTATTTATGAAATATGATGTAAAGTTTAGGACCAATATAACATCAGACAACAAACAAGGAATTGGTAAGTCATTGTTATTTAGTTAAAAAAAAATTGTCTAGTAATAAATATGTACATAGTTTATATCTAATAGTTGTAATACTTTTAATAATTACAGGTATCGCTAAATGGAGCCACATCAGGCAATTCTATGAATTGGACAATAATAATCCCAATCTTGTGTATGCACCATGCTTGACTAAAGAACACCTTGACCCCAATACCAAGCAAAAAATGAGGGTAAAACTTGCAGCACAAGTTTTAAGCCACTCAGTTGCAGCAGGAATATATTCCAAAATAGCTAAAGGTAAGACATCTTAAATAGTCAAAGTCAAACTCATTTATTTACCCAGATCATAATTATGCATGATATGAACATTTATCAACAACACCCAGAACCCAAAACGAGCCCAAACTCGGCACACCTAGTTCTACTCGTCCAGGAATTCCAGCAGTAGTCACCGAAGTACATCATCAGGTCACTTTATCAAGCCTGGACGTTAGGTCTCATAATAACTAACAAAACGAGCCCAAACTCGGCACACCTAGTTCTACTCGTCCAGGAATTCCAGCGGTAGTCACCAAAGTACACCATCAGGTCTCTCCATCAAGCCCGGAGCTTAGATCTTATCATAACTAACAAAACGAGCCCAAACTCGGCACACCTAGTTCTACTCGTCCAGGAATTCCAGCAGTAGTCACCGAAGTACACCATCAGGTCACTCTATCAAGTCCGGAGGTAAGCTCATCATGACTAACAAAACGAGCCCAAACCGGCACACCTAGTTCTACTCGTCCAGGAATTCCAGCGGTAGTCACCAAAGTACACCATCAGGTCTCTCCATCAAGCCCGGAGCTTAGATCTTATCATAACTAACAAAACGAGCCCAAACTCGGCACACCTAGTTCTACTCGTCCAGGAATTCCAGCAGTAGTCACCGAAGTACACCATCAGGTCACTCTATCAAGTCCGGAGGTCTCATCATGACTAACAAAACGAGCCCAAACTCGGCACACCTAGTTCTACTCGTCCAGGAATTCCAGCAGTAGTCACCGAAGTACACCATCAGGTCACTCTATCAAGTCCGGAGGTAAGCTCTCATCATGACTAACAAAACGAGCCCAAACTCGGCACACCTAATACTACTCGTCGAGGAGTTCCAGTAGCTGTCACCGAAGTATACCTTCAAGTCACTTCACCAAGTCCGAAGCTAAAGTCTTATCATAACTAACAAAACCAGCCCAAAGTCTACAGCCACCATCTCACTGCTAGTAGTGGGCTTCTAGTGCCTAGCAGTCTCTGGAGCAGCTATTCGTATTTCGTATGTAATATATTTTTGTAGGTATAAGAAGTGAGAAAAAAAATCAATCTTTCAAATTATCAATATGTTTTTTCTTGATTACGATTCCCACACCCGCAGCTAACCGTGTGTTTGACCCGTGTCAATGTAATAGTTCGATTCTATACCTATCAATTTTGCAAACGCGTCCTTAATTAATACTTCCATGTCGTGATTCAGAAAGTTATTTAAATACATATTCATGAAATAAGTTTACTTACGCGGGAAATGTAATTAATTGCCTTCAATTTTTCGTTCCCTACGGCTTTTACAGCCCCTAACACTGTACGACACCATGATATGGTATAAAATCAAATAATTTTTTAACTTAAGGCACTACCCATAGCGAGCGACCTTGAGCATTAGCTCCGCCGACTCGCTACAATATATCGTGTAAGAAATCTCGAAGACGCCACCTACTGTACAAACATAGTATTATTTTTTCAACATCAATAACCTATTTTATGGAAATAGACACGGCAGTCAATGATAAATGTATTTTATTTTTTTAATTCGGTATATTAGTTGCAGTATTTCGAACTCATTTCGAACGCCCGGGAAGGTATTTAACATGAGAAAACGAGGCACTGAAAATAATAAGTTTAAAATATACCTACTCACTATAGGTAAATTGGTAGTTAGGTAGTTATATTATATTTAGTAGATGTTTCGCAGATGTGTTTTTTATTATTGTTAATTTTTACGTGTCTCGTATTGAAAAGTAACATTTTTGAACTGAGTACCTTGTAACTTAGCCTGCTTATTACTTATGCTGGCTGACATTATCCTCACCCCAATGATTGATGAAGATGAAAAAAAAAATTTTATTTTTATTCAATTTTATTTCTACATATCGTCGATTAAACGGAAAAGTGACATTATTAGAAAAGAGCAAATTATACACTACAAACATTTTAAGTTTATTTATTTCTTTAATTTATTCTCCGATCTTATGTTGAATTTTAACATAAAAGTTTTATGTATCATTCGAAAGGTATTTAAATGCTCATTAAGAGTGTCTACTTAATTTTAATAATATACCAAAAACATGCCATTTACAATTAGAAGTGTCATTTTTCTACATAAATAAAAAAAATATGTAGGTTGTACTTTATAAAAATTAAACACCACTGTAGCAGTAAAAGAAGTTTTATTTAAGTGAAAATCTAGTTTTCATTAAATGAGGTACTATAAAATAATAATTTTTACTGAGAAATATTATAAAATAACAATCAATAGAAAACTTTTGTTCCAAGAGACGTACTTCTTAGATTAGGAATGGTAATAATATTGAGATCAATCAGTTCGAACTTAAGTCTACTTATAATAACATAGAAAAGGTAATAATATACTTAAGATATAAATTCAATTTTTTTAAGTACTTTATAAAAAATCTAAATAATATAATTTTTTATGACAGGTATTTTTTATAGAAAAACCACTTACAATGGCTAACTCAAAGTATCAGTCATAACAAAAGTATTAAAAACCAAACAAAGCATTTTGTAAACTTCTCAATCTTTAGTAAAATTTATCCGAACACAAGAAACACAAATTCTATGCAATTTTAAACTCTCTTAATAAAATTTATAGGGATAAAATAAATCAAAATAGAAAATAAAACATTCAAAACGTTTGTCATTTCTACAGATTTTCATAAAAGCTTTTATAAAACCTGGGAATGATATTTTTATTTACTAATGTAAGTATACCTGCTTTTTTATTATTAGACACAGTCAGTTTTTCTGAGTATAGTGGTTGTAATTGTGGAGACAAGTTTGTATTTTTCTTGCTTGACCGAGTTTTGATCACGACAGTCTTAAAACAATTTTCCTTATATGAAGACTTGTAAAAAAATCTGTCATTAAACTGCTTTTCTACTCTTATAACTTTAATATCTCCCATCTATATCTTTTCTTTATCTTCGTTCATTGTATAATTTGGTCCAATACTGTCAGCAATTTTCTTAATGTCAAAGAAGTCCTCGTGGTTTAGTTCATGGACACTGTACGGGTTTCCTTTTTTTTTAGCTGTCCTGATCAAAGTAATATATTGCTCCGGCACATAAATGGGTGCTGATTTTAAAGATCTTGAAATATTACGTTCAATTGTAGCATGCACCGAATCTCCCTCATTTTGTGAGTGTCCTTTTATTAGGAATTTGTGCGTGATCGACTTTAAATTTTCTAAATTGTTCACAGCATAAATATACATGGCAATCATATACTTATTTTTGCTGTCCACAACAATTATCGCTGTAAATACAACTTCAAAATCTTCATTGATTTTATCCTGCAGGCTTTTTAGATAACCAAAGACGCAAGACCCTATTTCATTTACGCCTCTTGAACCTTCTCCTTCATGCCAGACATAGCAATTTACGTCTTTTGATCCAAGTTCGTAAATGGTAAAGTTCAGAACATTAAGTTTTGAAATATAATAAAAATTAGAAACGTCACCTCTCGGGCATGGCATTACGGACTGTAAATCATAGACAGCTGTAATAAATTTTTCATTAGAATTTTCTTTATCTAACTCTTTTTTCTCTTCTCACTAGTTCTTTTTCTTCAAGATGAGAGTCATAGTTGGCTTTTAAAGGCTCTTTATCTTCCGCGTTGTTGTACGCTGCACAATCCTCACATTGGTCCTTCTTGGGAGACCAAAATGAAATATTGTACTCTTTGGTAAATATATTGTAATATATTTGATAGTCAGCGTGAGGAACCTTTTCTACTTGACATTTTGCAACATAATCTCTATGTAATTGCGCAATAGACAAACCTCCTTCAATGTACTCTCGACTGCTACTAGCTCGACAGTAGTGACTATCTATTCTAGGAATAGAATTAATATGCGCTCTTATTCCATTTATAATAGCAGTATCAAGCTTTTTGTGGTTCCCATGCTTCCCTCTTTTTTCATCTTTCAAAAACCCTCCAATTTCAGAGTTTTGCATAGATATTACCGTTCTTATTGGTCTGTCAGATATACCTAATGTATTTTTAAAAAAATGTCTTACAAACTCGTATTTGTTCTCTGTCTATTTCAAAATAAAATGCATGGTTATAGTCTTTTCTTGTACTTCCCTCGCGAATATAACGATACTTGGGTTTTATCGCAGTTACATGTTTATTAATAAATTGACGCTGTTTTTCTAAATCTTCCAACATCCAGTAACTTACGAAAATCAATCGACGCTTTTCCTCACTAATTTTGTCAGAACACTTGAGCTTACACCTATCAGAACATGCTTGCTTCATTTCTTTTTCTTTCATTGTTTTTTTTGACTTAGATGTAGATACATAAGCTTTTCCAGCGTTTCTCAATAGTTTAGCTTTATTTTTTCTCCATTCTTCAGGTATAGCTTTTCTTTTTCTTCCTTTTTTTGGTTTTTCTTGTTCAACTTCAACTATTTCTGGTTGCTTTTCATTTGTTGCAACTGTTTCGTCTTCGAAGATGTTGAGAAAGTGCCAGATCCTCGTACAAGAAATCAGGGTCATTATGTATGTCGTCAGACGAAAATCTTTTGACTATCAGGGTATTCAGAGTTAGAAGAACTATCATCATCATTTGATTCTGGTATTATTTTGTTAAAAGATGATAGTGGATGGTAAGATAGTAGGATGTTAGCACTTTCTATTGACTCTGGATCGCTTTCAACATATTCCACATCGATTCTGCTCGGTCCAGGTTGATTATTCCGCATATCGAGCATAATCTCTGAGTTCGAAAAATCATTATTAGAAAGAGGAATCTCAATATTGCTATTTAAACTAATTAAAGGACTTCGTATGCGTTTTAATTTTAACGGTTCTTGCTCCATGTCGATTAAGTCACATATTTTAGATGAAGAAGCTTGGATTGCTGGATCTTTATTTTCTATTGCAGAAGAATGCGCTTGAATTGGCTCTAAATGTGAAGTAAGTTCTATCAATCCAGAAGATGTTTCAGGTGGAGTCGTTTTATACGGTGGTCTTGGATTTTCTTCATTAATTTCGTTAGATATAACCATTTTCAAAATTTTTGCGCCTCGATTCATCCTAAAAATAATAATTGAGTAAGTCCAATCCAGTCAAAACACGTGACAAACTCATGAAAGTATTATTGAAATCGGCTTAGTAGGTATTTTGAAGATTATTCACTGACAAAAAAAATAGATTAATCCATAGAAAAAGTCATTTTAGATAATTAACACAATAAATCAAATATCTGAACATTTACAGTCATATTTAAAATTGTAACATTTTAGAATAAGCATTATGCTAATATGTGTACAAAATATGTAGAAAAATGTCATATGTCTGAAACATTCATAATGGTTATGCTTAATTTTTCAAAAACCTGTCACATGTCAAAAAAATACGCTTCTCTACAAAATTATGACCACGAAGAAAGTTTAGGATTTTAATAAATAAACGTCATTTCTCGAAATATAACATTATTCCATAAAATAATTTACCTTTTGTAATCGCTTCCAAACCACTTTTTGAGAAATGTCACTTTTCTTAACAAACGTACGTGGATTCACTTTCGTGTCCGGGTTGCAAATGGCAGAGTGACATTAATCAACAAACAAAATAGCGGATAACCATAGATTACATAAATGACACTTTTGACAATAGCGACTTTGAAGTATAGATTAATGAACTGTCATTTTTCCATATAAAAAGCGGGAAATTTAAAATCGTTTTAGATAACAATCTCATTTTCAACAAATTTTGAGAAATGACACTTTTCCATTTAATCGACGATATGTAATTATATTTATTTATACATAAGGGTTATAATAAAGGTAATTTAAAAACATAAACCAAAAATAAGTATAAGGGTTATAGGTAAAGTGACCATACGTCCCGTTTGAACGGGACTGTCCCTTTTCTCGGTCACCTGTCCCGTTGTCCCCAAACAAAGCTCCGGGACACAAAATTGTCCCGTTTTCCGAAACCGCGCGAAAATTTAAAATTATGAAGTTTGTCAGACGTCACGTCAGCGCGAGAGCGGGACCGACCAAAAATAACCGAATGGGATAATTTAAAAGTTTCCGCAAAAACTCGTTGGATGGAAGTATTCAAACTCTTTCGCACCAACAATCTTCAACATATTTTTTTTTCATTTTAATCGAATATATTTTATGTCTACCTGGTACAAATGCTCCAGTAGAAAGAGTTGTGGACTTATGAAAAAAATTACTTACGGTTCCAGTTCTAAAGACGATGTTGATAACAAAGATAACAATAAAAAAAACATTCCCACAATTTTATTCTTATTTAAAATCATCGCTAACTTTACTGACAAATATAAATATAATTAAAAAAATATGTTGCATTTAATAATTACTGTCTGAGGAACTTTGCTTTAATGTAGCTGGTGAACTGGTGATCGATTTTTATTTTTCACAATTTGTTATAATAAAAATAATTATAATTAATGTGAATACTAATTGTATAAAGTTACAGTTTTTCGAAATAAATAACATTAAAAAGTTGTGTTTATTTTTATTGTTAACCTGCTTAACTGGAATTAACCCATGTCCCGTTTTGAGTTAAAAATAAATGGTCAGCTTAGTTATAGGGGTTTTTGGGTTGTAATTAAATGATGCCTGGGTAGGTATTAGTACCTACTTACTAAAAGTAGGTAACTATTTAGATAAGTACCTTTTATCTAATCATAATACCTACATAGGTACCTATTGTGATTAGTTATACTGGGTGGGTATATTAATATACCTACTTAGATACTTTTTACCTAATTACTATACCTACTAAGATATTGTGGTTAGCTATTAGGATTATTTTAACTATATACTATACTGCTAATATTGAATTAGCTTTTTATAGTGTAAATTATAATATTTGTCAAAATGTTAATTATGGATTCGAACCTTACATGCTAATGGTGCTTCATTATTTTTATTTGTATTTACTTCAAAAAAAAAATACACACAAAAAGCTTCTTCGCGCAGTAAGAAACACAACAAATATATAACTAATACAAAAAAAACCACCCAGAACAAACAAATAATACTAACTAATAATAACTATAACCTAACCTATAACTAACCTAATAAGTAATAATATTATCTACTGATAAGATGACATAAGCGAGCATGTGCGCTGGCCGACACGGTGACTAACGACACAGGTTTCACCTGCAAGAGCTTGCCGCTCACTGACTCCCGCTACGCCGTGGGCAGTGAATACGCCCAGATTTTAAAATAATTTCTTAATAAAATCAAATTTTGGTCTTTTGAAAAAACTTAATCGATCGAAATGTTCATTAATAAATTGCCTATCCATTAGTGTCAATCGCAAAATAAAATAAAGCTTATTTTACGAGGAGATGCATGTTATCAATAATTATTTCACATTTATGTGGTTTCGTTGTAAGGAGATTATTCAAATATTTACTCCTTTAAAAAAAATTGGATATGACTATTATGGAATCAATATTATGTAGAAATTTAATATGTTTTTATATTAGTTGGTATATCTTTTTAATAAAAAGTAGATAGCTCCTAAAAACCGCAGAAATAACGACTAGCGCGACATTTCGCTCAACCATGCGCCTTAAAACTTACAATTATCGAGTTTTATTTGCAAATAAATTTTTAAACAAAATAATACACATTGAAACACTCCGTGACAGTTGCAGTGTCTACCACTAAATTTAATGCCAAACGGGTACGGGAATAAGGACAACAATATAGTAGCTATATCTCTTTCTTACAAGTGCTAATATGATATATGCGTCCTTTGTTTTGAAAATGAAACAAAACTAGAGGTGTAAAAGTAACGAAAAAAAGCGTACCCGTATGTATTCGTTACTATAACAATTAGTACTCGTTACTATCGTATCGTTACGTTACTCGTTACTTCTGATACCTCATAACATACTGTTATGTTAGAGCATCGAATCAAGTCGTATTGCGTACGCGTACAGTTTGACGTCGCGGCGTCGCAACATTCATAATTTGTAGAAAACATACTTATATTACATTAACAAAACTTTGTCTACACACACAATACCTTTAATAAACAATAAACAACTTAGACGACGAATTTCCAAATTATACTTTTCTTAATAAACAAACATCACTCTTTGTAACGTATGTTTTTAAATTCATTGAATAAGCGTGCACATACGTAAAACATACGATCAGCAAATGTTTACACGCATCAACGGTACTTGCGTGAACTGAAACAGTGTATGTACCCATAATACGAAAAATGCGAGTAACGAAATGCATTCGTGTGTAACGTTTCGTTACTCGGTACTAGATGGCGCACCCGTTACTCAGTACCGAATACGTACGGTTTGCTACAGCTTTAAACAAAACCCATCACGCTGTCTATTGGATTCTGTCTACGTGGCGTATAGACCGACATAGTGTGCAAGGGAGAAGAAAATTCCTTACGGCAAAAATGCAAGATAGAATAGGATACCAAATCTCATGTTCTCATGACTCTGTAACCGATTTTGAATGACAGGTCGGCACAAGTCGGCACGCAAGAAATAAACTCCTAGATATTTTGTAAATTTTTTGAGTGTAATAGTGGTTATTTTTAGTAAGTAACTTTTTTCCAAAATGGTTACTTATTCTGTGAGTGACTGTGGTGTAAATAATAGAAATAATCCTGATAATTGCACATTTAACAGGTAAATTCTCAAGACGTCGTCAATGTTATGACGCGTTTATTTTTGGTTAAAATTTATGTTATATACTGTTTAAAATATAGAATGTTTTCAATTATTTTGTTAATTTTGATATTTTGTAAAGGTAAAAGTCACGTTGTTGATAATTTGCATGAATTTGGTAAATACATTTTTATACAAAATCTTTTACATGTACGCTAGGGATTGACTCAACTATATCAAAATTAATATCGATATTTATCTTGAATGTTTATATTGAATCGATAGACATGCCACAAGTTAAAATAATTTTGTTCTTATTCTTATTTTAGGACTCTCTCTATCATAGACTTAGAATATACCATAGACTTAGAATATGCTGGCGTATAGACCTATTTAGTGTGCAAGGGAGAAGAAAATTCCTTATGGCAAAAATGCAAGATAGAAAAGGATACCAAATCTCATGACTCTGTAACCGATTTTGAACGACAGGTCGGCACAAGTCGCCACGCAAGAAATAGCTCCTAGATATTTTGTAATTTTTTAGAGTGCAATAGTGGTTATTTTTAGTAAGTAACTTTTTTTCAAAATGGTTACTTGTTCTGTGAGTGACTGTGGTGTAAATAATAGAAATAATCCTGATAATTGCACATTTAACAGGTAAATTCTCAAGACGTCGTCAATGTTATGACGCGTTTATTTTCGGTTAAAATTTATGCTATATTCTGTTTAACAACTTCCCTGTCCGAGAAATAGACACAATAGTTAAACAATTGAAATGTTCATATATGACTCACGGGACAGTGAAATGGTTAAAATATAGAATTTCTTCAATTATTTTGTTAATTTTGATATTTTGCAAAGGTAAAAGTCACGTTATTGATAATTTGCATGAATTTGGTAAATACATTTTTATACAAAATCTTTTACATGTACGCTAGGGATTTACTCAACTATATCAAAATTAATGTCGATATTTATCTTGAATGTTTATAATGAATCGATTGACTTGCCCACACAACAACAAAATAAATCCTCGGTTTGCGTTCTAAAATGTAATTTTATTTTGTCGTTTGTCAAACAGATTCCCTCCGGATTCTATAATTCGAAAAAATGGTTAAAGTTAATTGGACGGGTTGGTTAGAATCCAAAGAAGAACTCAACAATTTGTAGCAAACATTTTCTTTAGAAGTTTATAAGAAAAAGTAGAATAAAAACAATTTTATTAAAAGGAGCCATTTCTGCATTATTTGTACCAGTAAGTATAATATCGTTGTAATAAGACTTCAAAAATTTAACTTTCAAAACTTTAGATAAAAATAGAGACAGATATTTATACATTATAAAACTGTAGTACATTAAAGATAAAAAAATCTTGATATTATCCTCTTTAAGCCATTATGAATCCAACTAAGTATATATTTATCAACCAAAATAAATGTATAACCTTATTTAACCAACCGCCCAGCCTCGCGGTCACACTTGTACAATATTCATAATATCACGCTATTTTCACCAAGGGGTTGAGCGGAGCTTCGGATTATATTCCCAACTCACAATCATAAAACTTTTAACGTATTTAGGTATAGATATTCAGTAATGCTCCTGAAGCGCCACTAGGCACCCGCGCATGAGACGCGATAATATAAATTCCATAGCATTTGATATTCACAACGCTCGATGCCCGATTCATGCTTGATGGTCGACGACATTGCGCCGAGGGCTTAAACAGCCAAGAAGCCAAGACGAAGAGGAACTCGTGGTTAAGTAATACCTGCGCGGATCAATAGATCTGCGAGATTAAGTTGCACTTGCCGCGGTTAGTCCATGAATGAGTGACCATTTTCTTAACATACCCAGATGGAGAGAATAGAGAGTGCATCTGTACCCTCAGATACTTAGTGCACTTTACTCTGTTAAGATCATTATGTTTTTAAAATTTATACAGCTAAAATGATAATAAGTTTATTATTACTTTATACTTTTCAGGGACAGATGAAAGAATATAAACATGAAGCATGATGAAGCCTCATAAACATATTGGCCTTTCAACAGAGCAACCTTATTTAACAGAATCCTACAAGTTTCCTTACTTAAATTATTGTAAACCTAAATTCATATTTAATTCGAATGTTAAAATAAACTTCTATAATGTATTTAATTACGTTTAAGAAGAAACGTGAAGAAATAAACGTCATTATTAATATTATTATTAATTATTAAATGTTTGTAATTATCAAAAGTAATACTTATATGAAAAATAAAGCAGTCATTATATACTCCGGGTCCCCGTTTTTTATTTCCCCATCAAAACATTTAATAAAATATATAAAATATAAATAGGTATATACTTAGTTAAGTATCTACCTGTTTATATTAACAATATGTTAAAAAAGAAATTCCGGGGAAACTGTCCATGGCAGTAAATATTTTTCTCCAAAGAACAAATACAACTTTCCGATCTGATTCTTGGGGAGTTTTTTTAAGTTTATCGGTAAAATCACCTGGGATTTTATACATGTGAATTAAAATCCAACAAAACGCAGGTAGGTTCAGCTTATTCCCAGGAACATGTTATAAGAATATTTTTTAATTATTTTAGAACTATCATGGTTAAATTCAGTTAAGTTATTCAATTTCGATAGTTTTTTTAGTTTTCGATAATTTTGGATAGTCCTTTTAAGTAAAATAAATATACACCACTAGCTAACGCACACAATGACAAATCAAAATTGGTCACGCGTTTTCGGGCTGTCAGGTGGTCTATACGCATAGACTTAGAAAATACTAGCGTATAGACCACCTGACAGCCCGAAAACGCGTGACCAATTTTGATTTGTCATTGTGTGCTTTAGCTAGTGATGTATATTTTACTTAAAAGGACTATCGAAAATGATTGTTAAGGAAGCGGTAAAAGATTATAAAAATGTTTAGTGCATGAAGTTGAATAACTTCAAAAATTAACTGAATTTTACCATAATAGTTCTAAAATAATTAAAAATATTCATATAACATGTTCCTGGGAATAAGCTGAACCTACCTGCTTTTTGTTGATTTAATTCAAATGTATAAAATCCCAGGTGACTTTACCGAAAACCTAAAAACTCCCCAATAATCAGATCAGAATGTTGTATTTTCGAGCTATGATCTTTGGAGAAAAATATTTACTGCCGTGGGCAGTTTCCCCGGAAATTATTTTTTAACATATTGTTAATATAAATAGGTAGATACTTAACTAAGTATATACCTATTTATATTTTATAAAATGTTTTGATGGGAAAATAAAAAACGGGGACACGAAGTACGTAATGACTGCTTTATTTATCATATAAGTATTACTTTTGATAATTACATATATTTAATAATTAAATACATTATATAAGTTTATTTTAACATTCGATTTAAATATGAATGTAAACTTATTAATTTAAGTAAGGAAACTTGTAGGAATCGGTTAAATAAGATTGCTCTGTTTAAAGGCCAATATGTTTATGAGGCTTCATCATGCTTCATGTTTATATTCTTTCATCTGTCCCTGAAAAGTATGAAGTAATAATAAATGTGTTATCGTTTTAGCTGCATGAATTTTAAAAACATAATGATCTTAACAGAGTAAAGTGCACCAAGCGTCTGAGGATACAGATGCACTCTCTATTCTCTCAATCTCGGTATGTTAAGAAAATGGTCATCATTCATGGACTGACCGCGGCAAGTGCAACTTAATCTCGCAGATCTATTGATCCGCGCAGCTATTACTTAACCACGAGTTCCTCTTCTCTACGACTAACCCTGTAGGCGATGAACCACGCTATTTAAGCCCTCGGCACAATGTCGTCGGCCATCAAGCATGAATCGGGCATCGAGCGGTGTGGGTATCAAATACTATAGAATTTATAAGAGTTGGTTTTATCTTGCGTACATCCGCTAGATTAAATAAAATTAGGTGTCTTACCTAGTTTGAAAAGACTCTTATAACTTTAATATAATGGATTTCCGCAAAGTAACGACTGATTATATCAATTATATGGAATTCATACTAGCGCGTCTCATGCGCGGGCGTCTAGTGGCGCTTCAGGAGTATTATTAAATATCTAACCTAACTACGCTAAAAGTTTTATCATTGTGACTTGGGAATATAATCTGAAGCTCCGCTCAGCCCCTTGGGGAAAATAGCGTGATGCTATGAATATTGTACTAGTGTGACCGTGAGGCTGTGCGGTTGGTTAAGTAAGGTTATACATTAATTTTGGTTGATAAATAGTTACTTAGTTGGGTTCATAATGGCTTGAAGAGGATAATCTCAAGTTTTTTTATCTTTAATGTACTAAAGTTTTATATTGTATAAAAATCGGTGTCTATTGTTATCTAAAGTTTTGAAAGTAAAATTTTTGAAGTCTTATTATAACAATATTGTACTTACTGGTACAAATAATGTAGAAATGACTCCTTTTAATACAATTGTTTTTATTCTACTTTTTCTTTTATACTTCTCAAGAAAATGTTTGCTGCAAATTGTTGAGTTCTTCTTTGCATTCCAACCAACCCGTCCAATGAACCTTAACCACTTTTTCTAATTATAGAATCCGGAGGGCATCTGTTTGAAAAACGTTTGAAAAACGGCAAAATAAAATTACATTTTAGAACGCAAATCGAGGATTTATTTTCTTGTTGTGTAGGCAAGTCTATCGATTCATTATAAACATTCAAGATAAATATCGACATTAATTTTGATATAGTTGAGTCAATCCCTAGCGTACATGTAAAATATTTTGTATAAAAATGTATTTACCAAATTCATGCAAATTATCAACAACGTGACTTTTTTCTTTGCAAAATATCAAAATTAACAAAATAATTGAATATATCATATAATATTTAAAACCGTATGTAACATTAATTTTAACCAAAAATAAACGCGTCATAACATTGACGATGTCTTGAGAATTTACCTGTGATATGTGAAATTATCAGGATTATTTCTATTATTAACAGCACACTCACTCACGGAACAATTAACCATTTTGGAAAAAAAGTTACTTACTAAAAATAACCACTATTATACTTTAAAAAATTACAAAATATCTCGGAGCTATTTCTTGCGTGCCGAATTGTGCCGACCTGTCATTCAAAATCGGTTACAGAGTCATGAGATTTGGTATCCTTTTCTATCTTGCATTTTTGCCATAAGGAATTTTTTTCTCCCTTGCACACTATGTTGGTCTATACGCTAGTATATCCTAAGTCTATGTCTATACGCCAGTATATTCTAAGTCTATGCTTACGCCAGTATATTCTATGTCTATGGCTAGCGCGCAGACGACCGTCTTACGTACTAAAAAATTGGCCAATAGCGAGCCTCAAGAATTGAAAGTGACATTTTGTTTTTTTAAATTAATCTAAGGCAAAGGCATGTATTTGCTTCAGCCTAAAAGCCCGTAGAAATAGGATATTCTTAGAACTTTGAAAATTTATCTTTATTGGCTTAAATTTATACGCATTCACATTGTAAACACGTAAATAAATTTAAACCATTAATAATTTTTTTTTAGGTATAAAGAAATAAAATACAGTACTAATAAGTTTTTTATTATTATATTTCAGTGTAAATTTACAAGTGCATGTGCTTTTTTTTCATTGGAGGCAAATTCTTTTCTTCTTGAATTGAAAATTTCCTTTGAAAACTTATAGTCACAATCCAATTTTTTATCGAAGTAACTATGATTCTTTACCACAAATGTATAAATATTCCATTCAATTCAAGTAATGTTGATGTAGCGACTTTTCTTAAATTTTTCCCCTTGTAGCTTTTGTGTTTTGTGCTTCTTGCCCCATTTACCAAATCAAATAATTTATCGAAAAGGAGAACAGTTGATTCATTGTTCCTCAATGTTTGGCTTACCTCATTACCATGAACACCACAAACTAAAAAACATAATTTAAACTCATTAATAATTACAATATATTTAATTTCCAACTAAAATAATTTATATTACATGTTAAACTTACAAAAATTTGCAGCAAAATTCAAAGCTTGTGCGACTTAATAGCTGAGAACTCTTAGGCAATTTTTTTTAACCTGAAACAAAAATAAAATTAGTTTAAAAAATTAATAATGGGTTGACAAAGTTTGTAAGGTGGTATAATATTACTTAACATTGTGTGATTTTGTTTAACATAAGCTTGTAAACAATCTACTGATAAACTTGGCAGAATGGCATTCACATTCTATTTTTTCATCGCCAGTTTAGAAATTAGATTTGGCTATATTTACAGATATTCTGCAATCTGCCGAACATCCATAAGATTTCCTTGGTAATATCTTTAATATATTATTACAACACAAGATAATATAGATAGGGTAACATAATTCTGTATCTTAATGGCTACTTTTAATAGTATGGCTTGTTTGTATGTATAATAAGAAAAAGATGTGAGAGAAGTATAATTTAAATGCATAATTCCCTATATTGATATTGATTCTGTATCAACCTCCTTATTTTAAACAGTTCCAGAAGTAGATGGCATAGGCATTTCTGGATGTATCAAAATACATATTATGATTATCAGGAATACTGAAAATAGTTTAAATATAAATACTCTTTTTTTCAATTACCATCAGATTTGCATTAATTTGATTTGCGGTAATACTTATACTATTTTGACTAAAAAATCTCAATATTTTTTTATATTCTGGCAATAAAACAATTTATTACTTTATACATTGTAAAAATTATTCTGTAAGTGTAAGGTTAGAAAATGTATCATTTACTTAAATAGACTACATCTGTCTCTAATTAAAGCCATTGAGTGTAACACAAAAAATATTCAGTCAAGTAAACATATCTTTATATGACTAACCTTCTCTCAAAATTTGTCGAGTGTCACTCAAAGTCAACCTCCGTCATTTCAATAGTTTCAAAATTAGATGGCATCATAGGCATCTGAATACCTATAAATAAAAATGACATAATAATGTAGCACATTACAATAGTAGGTTATGTAAGGTATTTCATTTACTAACTCCAATTACAAGCTATACAAGCAGTGTGTTGCCAATGATGACATATGGATCTGAGATGTGGTCCTTTACTGCTGGTCATATAAGGAAGCTCAAGGTCACTCAGCGAGCTGTGCTCAGGGTTTTTCTACATGATAAACTTAGAAATGAGGGTATCTGCAGTAGAACCAGAGTAAGAGACATAGCGGATGAGTAATCTGAAGTGGCAATGGGCCGGCCATATAACTCGAAGAACCAACAACTGATTGGGAAGAAAAGCAAAAAAAAAACATCCTAATTTCAATAGAGAGGGAGGCTGGGTACTATCACCTGCTTGGGATCCCGTAATTAATAAAATTAAAACTAAACCTAAGCATACCACTGCAAGACTTCAAGACACAGTTAGTTCATTCTGCGTAGATCGGACCAAAATTAATAATTAAAAAGCTGAAGGTACTCCGGATTAATTCTGACATCGGGACGTCAATCACCTCAGTCCCCCGTGACCATGGGTGCTGTAAAGCACCCGAAATGTCGGGAATTAATAAAAAAGTTAATTAAACGCGATATAATCCGTAAAAGTAGTTTTATTCAATGTGTAGTGTTCGCGTAAATATAAGAAATCATAACGTCTTTCATATTGAAAATATTTTCTGAAATTGATTCAAATTTATTTAATAGGTTTAGATTTTAATATTTGTAATTAAGTTTTGCTTAAATTCAGTTATTATCGGTTCAGAATACTTCATTTTCGTTTGTAGGCATTTCTTCGCGATTGTGTGTGTAAAGATTTTTTTTAAGATGTTGACTATGTATTGACTATAAATTCATTTATTATAAATTTTTTATGCACGATGTGTGATCAGAATCGATATTAAATTAAGCGTTGTGCAAACAAAAAGCACAAAATCATCTAATCACTTTCTGCAGGTTTCCTACAATAGAAGAAGAAAAACTTTTGACAATATTGTGGTAAGTCTTTAAGAATTTTGAATTTATTGATCGTTATTTGTAGGGATTATTACTATATTAACTCGAATTTTATCTGTTTCAGATCATGTATTTGGGCTGAGTTAAGTATTCACCATGAGAATTTTGCTGATTTATATTTACGTTACTGTTCTGTGAAGAATAACTCTCACAATAACATATGTTATAAATCAATACTTCGCGTGGAAATATTATATGCAAAAGCAATAAAAAACATCAATAATAATATATAGTGTATAAAACAATCTCTTCCAAAAAGTAAAATTACATAACTATACCTATTTTTAGTTTTATTTTGTTCCAGATACTCCTCTAAAGTAAATTCGAGTAATTTTGGTGCAACCTCTCAAATGTATGGGAATTCACCCAATAGGTTTTTGAGGCTCGAGCCAAAATTACTCAAATTTGCCTTAAATAAACAAAAAGTTTAAAAGTAACTGAATACAAGGTTTGGAATTCCCGCTAAAAAGTTTTATATGGGCGCCCACCGTGGCGCTTTTAGTGTACACTCATAAACACGTGTTTCCTTTTTTTTAGTATGAAGTTGAAGTTCTCTTGGTAGAGAGTAATTGTGTTCTGTGTACTGGTGAGAGTGTATGTATACGGGAATAGATAAGAATCTCTAACGTAAAAATTTGCCGCGACAACAGCGCCGCCCTGAAGCTAGATTATTAACTACTACTACAACTATACATAACTACAGATATTATTTAAACCTGTTCTGTATAGTTACTACTCCTTTTATATTCTTATTTTTATTAAATATACTTTTCGCCTGTGAATTAAATTTATAGAAAAATAAATCTTTTTAATGGTTATGAATAATTAAAAATATTTAACATATTATGTTTGTGTTCTTAAATATTGTTTCATATGCATGTTATCCATTTTTATAAAAGTATACTTTTTATTGTAAATTAATTCTCTTTTAATTCAAATGCATTAATTTATTAAATTAATAAACTGAATAACTTAATTCAGAAAGTTTTAAAAATTACATTTATCGTATTTTAGGTCAGTGAGGCATTTAGATATCGGGCACTAAGATTTACCTAGCTCTTATATCAGGTTGCACTATCGACTGGTTACAACCCTGGGCAAAAGATGCACTTGTATCTGTTGCTGACCATTTTCTAGCCGAATTTGAAATAGAATGCACAAAAGAAGTTAAAAAGTAGCTTGTAATTGTTTTGGGTACAAGTAGTTTCAAAAGTATCTACAGAATACTTACAAAGATTTAGGAGATCTTCTCATGTTACTCCGAAATCATATCTTAGTTTTATAGGAGGTTATAAAACGATATATCAGATGAAACAAAAAAAAGCTGGGAGATGGTGCTTTAAGAATGGATACTGAATTGGAAAAGCTTCGAGAAAAGTCAATATCCGTTGAAGTTTTATAGAAAGACTTAACTGTAATGGAACAAGATTGAGCTTAAGCATCTGAAAAGGCAGATCGAGTATTAACTGAAGTCACAGAAAGAGCTATGCAGGCGGAAATAGTCAAATATCAAGTGAAAATAGTTAAAAAAAGGCGGAAGCATTAGTAGCTTATATTGCTGAAGAAAAAGAGAAAGCTGAAATAAAGTTGGAATCTGCCAAACCTGCGCTTGAAGAAGCTGAAGCAGCACTTAATACAATAAAACCAGCTCACATAGCCACTGTCAGAAAATTAGGCAGACCTCCACATCTCATTATGAGAATCATGTATTGTGTACTTATTTTATTTCAGAGAAGATTTTTTTTAAATTTATTTAGAAAACCAACAGCGTATATAGTAATTATTAACATTAATGTAACAAACTACAAGTATGGCCAATAACAGGTTTCCCTTATATTGCTTGATGGTAGATATATTGTTGTTGGAAGTAAATGAAATAAGAACAATCTAATAGACCATATAAGCAATTCAATGTAATGAAGGTGGTCATAAGCTTACATATATCTTGAATGAATTCTTTGGAGAGTCAGCTAGATTGATATTTTACATTACATTACAAAGATAAGAGATCGTGCTCAGTGCAACTGTCTATGTAAGTATCGATTTTATTGCGACTGCGTAAGTTAAGGTGTTTAACAAATATTTTTAAATTCGCTCATGGCGGCTTTTGTAAATATTGTACTGTGGAGACCATATCGAACTAGCATATTCCAAAACACTTCTGACATACGCAAAATAAACCATTTTAATTGCATTCATATTCGAGAATGGTTTACAGGTGCGAAGAACAAAACCAAGATTTCTATAGGCTTTACTGATAACATAATCAATGTGTTCGGATAGTATCATTTTATGATCAAAATGTACGCCTGAATCCCTAACACTTAGTTTTCGGCTGATTTCTAATCTGTCAAAGTGATATTTATTTAGAATTGGATTAGTTTTCCGTATAAAACTAATACATTCGCGCTTGCCTGCATTAACAGTTATATTATTTATTCGGTAGTATTCAAATAAACGATCAAGGTCCTTTTGTATCAATAGGCAGTCATGTATGGTGTTAATTTTACAAAAAATCTTCTTATCATCTTATGCATACATGAGATAATTTGTGTGTACAATGCACGAAACAATGTCATATAGGTAAGCATTGTAAAAAAGTGGACCTAAGTGAAAGCCCTGAGGAACCCTTGTAGGGATGTTTATATAGCTCGAACGGAAACCACCTATCAAGGCTGCCTGTGAGCGATTTGTGAGCGATTTATGATTCAGTCCACCGGAGCAAGTCACCGTGAATTCTTAATGTTTGTAATTTGTAGAGCAGGATCATGTGATCCACACGATCGAAAGCTTTTTCAAAATCATTGTAGATCACATCAACCTGCCCACCTTGATCCATATTTTCAAGGACAACCTCTGATACCCGTCACATCTGCGCCGTGTCCAAAACCATTATGGGCTGAATCTTTGAAGGTTAATATCAAAAATTGTTTAATGAATATTAAATACAAATAATTTTTACAATTATTATTTACAGATGATGGTTAGTACCACATTTCTTCTGCAACTACAAAATTACCCAAAAGACATTATAAATAACGAAATGGTAGAACACTTAATCCCTAATTTAGAAATGGAAGATTACAATATGGATACAGCAAAGCGTGTTTGTGGCGACGTGGCTGGTTTGCTGTCTTGGACTAAAGTAATGGCATTCTTTCATAGTGTCAATAAAGAAGTTTTACCTTTAAAGGCAAATATTTTGTTGCAAGAAGCACGATTTAAGGTAATTAGCTATTATGGTGCAAAATTTATATTAAATGCAATATATAAAAATTAATTTTTGTTTGTTCGTATTTTATGCGCTGCCATACCGTTCGTCAGATTGCGGTCAGACTTTGTCAATTTATTGCTTGCACTTGCGTGAAAGTCATAGCCATAGAACAATTAACTAAGTAGAACGTGTACGGTACAGACAAATTTATTCGAAAGTTATATATCATTCAATAAATGTAAAATCAAGTACAAAAAATAAAAAAATCAAAGTCAAATAATATAACTCTTCCAAATTTAAAACGATATCTATTACCACAATTATTTCTTCTGCGGCAGCAATGCGCCGGGTACCAGTTAGTGTAAAATAAAAAAGTAAAGTTAAGTTGCACATAAATCCTATCCATATATCCTAGATATACTTTATTTCTTAGAGCCATGATAGTTCAGAGGTAAAGCGCTTGCCGTAAGTTTCAGTGTATGCAGGTAACTTTGGTTCGATCCCCGCTGACACCAATGGAATAATTGTTAACTGCAATTTCAAGTGCTTATTTACCACTTGCTAGACAGTAAAGTAAAACATCGTAAGGAAACCTTTATCAATGCTTAATTGCCTTGCAATAATTAATTTTAATACCTTGCGTTTAATAAATTTGACAACAAAAACAAAAAGACAACTAGAAGAGAGGGAATGTCGTTACGTAAGGTTAAGGAGCATTACGATCAGCAGTTTCTGAGAAACAACAACTTCGGCAAATGTATATTTGAGAAAAATGACAGCAGCTACAGCTTTAATCAATGGACTAGGAGGGGGAAAAATAGGTGGACGCAACAAAGCAAAGATCTTAAGGAACAACTTGGTAGATTAGTTGGTGACATCGTTTTAGCGATAGGTTGTTTATCATACTGTGGTCTTTATAATCAAGAATTTAGAAATAATCTCTTTAATACTTGGTTGGGAATACTCAAAATCAAACATATACCCGTTACAGATAATTTTAATATTACTAATATGTTAGTTGAAAGTGCAACTATATCTGAATGGACACTTCAAGGTCTTCCTAATGACGAGCTATCTGTACAAATTGCTTTATTTGTTACAAAATCTAGTTCTTATCTACTTTTAGTTGATCCACAAAGTCAGGGAAAAAATTAGATAAAGTAGGATCAAGAATAAAGAAAGCACTAATGAGCTTCAGATTACTTCACGCAACCATAAATATTTTAGGACTCACCTTGAAGACAGTTTATCCCTTGGCATGCCACTTTTAATCGAGGACGTTGGTGTTGAACTAGATCCAGTCAGCAGTCATAGACAATGTTCTAGAAAAAAAATTCATTAAATCCGGTTCCATCGAAAAGGTTATAGTAGGTGACAAGGAATGTGATGTAATGCCTGGATTTATGCTTTACATTACAACTAAATTACCTAACCCTGCATATTCACCGGAAATAAGCGCCAAAACCTCAATTATTGACTTCACTGTTGCAATGCAAGGCCTTGAAGATCAACTACTTGGTCGAGTGATTTTGATGAAAAAAATAGATTTTGAAGAAGAGCGAGTTGCTTTGTGACTCAAAGTTATGAAAAATTAGTGAAGCATGAAAGAATTAGAAAGTAACCTTCTCTGTCGCTTAACATCCTCAAAGGGGTCGTTAGTTGATGACGAAGCTCTTATTCTAGTATTACAGTTAACAAAAACAACAGCAGAGGAAGTAAATGAGAAGCTGAAAGTGGCTGAAGTAACTGAGAAAAAAATTATCAAAGCCAGAGAAGAATTTAGAGCAGTTGCGGCAAGGGGTTCCATTTTATACTTTTTGATTGTTGAAATGAGTTTCTTAATATTTTTGACAAGTCCATTACGAAATCTACTAAAAGCAGTATTACAGACGAAAGAATAAATCTGATTTTGCAATACTTAACAGATGAAGTGTGGACCTTTACATTGCGCAGTTTATACGAAAGACATAAAACATTGTTCACACTGATGTTAGCCATGAAAATAGATTGTCATCGAGAATTGATATCACACGACGAATTTATAGCATTCGCAAAAGGCGGGGCATCTCTTGATTTAAATGCAGTTACTTCAAAACCTTTTAAATGGATCTTGGACATAACATGGCTCAATTTAGAGGAGATTGGTAAACTAAAAACTTTCTCCGACGTTCTTATCAAAGTAAGCACAAATAAATATATCAAATTTTAACCCTTATGCTGCCGTGTCAGTCACTTTGTACGGAGTACTGCATTTAAAGGATGACTGACGGCAGTGTATGTGTTAATGATGTTTCAAATGATAAAATAATATAAATCTCTTATACTCACAGATATCTAGCAATGAAAAAGAGTGGCGTGTTTGGTACGAAAAAGCCAGACCTGAAGAAGAAATGATTCCTAGTAGCTACAACGAAAGTCTACTACTACTAACTATTACTTATAAGATAATGGAGTCCTGACTGAAATCTTTCACAAGCCAGGAAATATATTGTTGGTAAGAGAAATTAAACTAACATGATCATTGACGATTCGATGAAGTGATGGGTGCTCAGCTCACACATCATCATCATCATCATTAGTACAGTCCTTCACAAGTCAACTGCTGAACATAGGCCTCCCCCAAGGAATGCCACAAAGCACGGTCCTGAGCCGGGCCGGCCATACAGGTCACACATATTACACATTAAATCGCGCGTATGATATACGTATATAAAAAAGTAATATTATATTATATATCCTCGACCGATTTCGGCCACGGCGACCTCTTCAACTCCGATCCTGTTGTTGGTGTGCTCGTGCATGGCTAACGTAGCCGATCTTATTTACAAATGTTCGCGCGCAATGGGGGCAGGTGAGCACACTATTACAGAAATTATAGTTAATCGCACAAGGTGGGCGTGCTTTGAGTTCATCACGTCAGGCATCCAATTCAGAGCAGCGATTCTCCTCAAACATTTTGACCTTGGCTTTCACCAAGGACCTCCACTCCGGTCGTCGAGCGGCTGCTTGCTCCCACTCTGAAAGCTCAATGTCGCACTTCTTCATGTGGCGCTTAAGTACATCTTTGTACCTGAGGAGTTGTCCGCCATGCTTACGCTTGCCCTTCTCAAGTTCAGAGAAAAAGATGCACTTTGCCATACGCTGATCTGACATTCGTGATAAGTGTCCACACCAACGGAGTTGTCGCCCCATAAAGTAGGCCTTAATCCCCATGGTATAGGCTCTACGCAGCACTTCCGTATTCCGAATGCGATCAGACCAACGGATGTTGAGAATTTTTCGCAGACATTGCAAGTGGAAGCGATCCAGCGTCCGTATATGACGGCGGTAAACTGTCCATGACTCGGAAGAGTACAATATGTTAGGCTACCGCCTTATAAATGTCTATTTTGGTAGCCAGCTTTAGGTCATGTGAGCCAAAGACCTTGCGATCCAGTTTACTGAATACCGCAGCAGCGGCACCGATCCGACTGTTGATTTCAGCATCAAAGTCACACTTTAATGTTATCGTGCTCCCCAGATAACGAAATGTATTGATCTGCTTAAGTATATCATCACCAAGTTTGATGGCCAATGTCTCTTGACCGTAGATATCTAAAGACATCACTTCCGTCTTTTTAACACTTATCTTCAGACCAAAACTACGGCACGACTCATGAAAGGTGGTCACAAGCTGTTGCAAGCCAGCTGGGGAATCGGTCACAAAACATAGATCATCTGCATATACGATCTCTGTAATAAGTGCGTAAGACACTTTCATACGGGCCTTAAGTCGGTCTAAGCTGAAAAGATTGCCATCATTGCGGAAACGAATGCGGATTCCTTCAGGGGTAGTTTTTAAGACTTCCTGGACTACAACTGCAAAGTATAACGCAAAAAGTATGAGTGCAAGGACACACCCTCGTTTTACCCCACAGGTAACGGGAAAAAATTCTGACTGATCAGCGTTTACTGCGATGCAGCTCAGCATGTCGTCATGCAGGAGTCTCAGAAGTCTCACAAACTTCTCCGTGCATCCAATTTTCCAGAGGGCTTATCGCGGTACACTATCGAATGCCTTCTCAAGGTCTACAAAACAGAGATACATATTACGACCCTGTTCTCTGCTTCTTCCTGCAGTTGACGCAATGAGAAAATCGCCTCACAGGTACCACGGTTAGGTCGGAAGCCGAACTGGGATTCCGGCAAAATCCTTTCAGAAAGTTTTCTGAGGCGGTTTAATAGAAGTCTGGCGAAGACTTTTCCAGGCACTGAAAGTAGAGAAATGCCACGGTAAGAATTGCAGTTTGACCGGTCACCCTTGCCTTTATATAGGGCTCGTAAGAGGGATACCTTAAAAGTATTAGGGACTTGTTCTTTTTCCCACATTACGACAAAAAGTTCCCGAGACACTCCTGACGAGCCTTCTCCTGCCACCACCACTTATCTTTCGCTTGTCGTGCGAGTTTACGCAGCTCCAGATCACTATGACGCAACTCTATAACACCTCCACTCTGATGAGTTCTACTGTGCTGCTTTAGGAGCCTACGGTGTTTATCAATAGCGTCCGTAAGAACCCCATCATTCTCATCAAACCAGTCCTCATGTTTTCGGACTCTCAAACCCAAAGTAGATTTAGCAGTGTCGAGAATATTCTATATGAGAAGATAGAAACTCCCAGACAATATTGATCTCACCTGATTTTAGATCGAGGGACTGCAGAGCAGTGCTCAAGGTTTCGGCATATTTAGCCCTCGTGTTAGTATCTTGGAGTCGTTCAAGGTTCAGACGTATCTGTTTAGTTCTTTCCAATCTACAAGGACGTGGAAGACGAAGATTTAATTTAATGATAACAAGCCGGTGATCAGTCCAACAGTGAGCACCACGCATGACACGGGTGACTTGGACTTGAGAGATGTCTTTATGACGCACGATAGCGTAATCGATAAGGTGCCAATGCTTCGATCTGGGGTGCATCCACGTTGCCTATACTTGGCAGGCAATCTGAACATAGTACTTGTAATTGCAAGATCTAATTGTGCACAAAGACTAAGCAACAGTTGGCCGCTGCTGTTTATTTTACCAACACCATGTCTGCCCAAAACTTTAGGCCAGGCGTCGTAATCTCGTCCTACTCGGGCATTAAAGTCGCCCAAGAGAAGGATTTGCTCTCTTGGACGGATACGATCTATGCACCGCGTCAATTCTTCGTAGAATTTATCCCTAATTTCATCAGACTTGTCTAGCGCAGTAGCATAGACACCGATGATATTAAGATAGTTTTCACGTTCCATGTAAAGGCGCAATGTGGTAATGCGGTCCGAGATGTGTACAGGGTACTCTTGTAGTTGAGCAGCAAGGTAGTTCTTGACAGCAAAGCCTACACTAGACCTTCGCGGCTCTGAGGAAGCGAGTCCTTTCCAAAAGAAAGTATACCCGCCGCCGTGTTCTACCAGCTCTCCTTCATCGGGGAGGTGTGTTTCGCTGAGTGCAGCCACAATATTGTAGCGACTTAGTTCCCGAGCTACAATGGCAGTTTTTCGCTCAGGGCAGGCATTTTCTTCGCGGTCAAGAAGTGTGCGCACATTCCACGCGCCAAATGTCATTGATTTTGATAAATTAAATTTTCCATTATTTTTTCTGTGGCGTCGACCGCGAATTTGTGATGCGGAGGCATCCGCGGTTGCTACCATCCTAAAGGGTAGGAGTGAGCATTTGTTTAGGGCACCTTTTCTAGCCCCCTCGTCGGCTGAGCGAGGAAAGCAGTGCCTCCCTGAATAGGGCTGCTTTGTCACCTTGGGTGCTGCCGAACCCGCTCACCCCGATGCAGAGCAGAAGCGACCACGATGTACACTACACCCCCAAGACCGCCTACGAGCAGGAGTCAGACAAATCCCATCGCCGTAGGACATTGGTTAAGATCGGAGTCATATTTGGAAGCAGGTCAATTGCGCAGGAGATATTAATGTGCTCAAGTGTACGCGCGGACACAGGTGCACATACTCGTCTTTGTCCCCCTGGACCCAGTGGAACGGTGACCGTTACGACCGGAGAGGGACTCGGACAGATGGAACAGTAGGTATATCAGTGAAAAAGGTACAGGGGTCAGTCCTTTTCCACACTCCCTTAGTCGCCTTCTACGACACCTACAGGTAGATATGGGGTGGTGCTATTCTACTCCGCCGCACACCACACGGCAAAAAAGTAATATAATATGACTACATATTTGTGCCATTTGCTGTAGAGACTATCGGTCCGTGGGGTCCAAGTGCGGTGAAGTTCCTAAAGGAACTCCATCCGCGACTGGTCGTTGCTGCTGGTGATAAGAGGGATGGTTCTTTTCTCGCTCAAAGGCTAAGTATAGAGTAGGACTGTATGATCATTAAGTTACTAGTTTTAGGTTATTTTTATTATAGTTTTTAATATTGCATATAATAAAATATTGTATATTATGTTATGTAAATAAATGAGGATTATTTGAATATAATATAAAATAAAATAATGGGAATCACACAACATATTATTTAAAACGAAATCTGAATGGCTGGAGGTTTTCGACTTTCTGCAGATATTATGAGCTCACTAATCCATACTGGTTGCTTCGTCTTTTTATTTCTGCCACAAAGCAGTATTGCGCCCACTGCTGTATTACGAATGTATTACGGCCCACGTCCGTAACTGGCCCATGACACACGCAAAATATAAGAAGTGTAGGTACTTATATTTTATTGTAAATTTCATGACGCAATTTTATGCCCGCGATGCGTGCGGTTGTTTGCGGGTCCTCCGCACCGGCGAATAGCTAGTAGAACCGCATTGACAGCGGAGCCCGCTTAGCATCGTGGCTTTTATTATTATTAATACTAATATTGTGAAAATTTGGGATATTTTGGGTAATAACTTTTTACATTGTTAATATATTAAGAAACCTTTACGGTGTGCTAATAGACAACTGAATTACCGATTTAACAATGTATAGTACATTAGCGTAAGAAGTAATCGTGTATAGAAAAAATTGTAATTTAAGACAATTGTATAGAGAAAATGTTATGCAATAAACAGGCAAAACAGACACTGGCAAGCGGCTCACTTTAAAGTAACGCTCGAGTCTACCTTATGGCTTCGGGGCCCAGTAACATTGTAGTAGCTGAAGTGACTAGTAGCAGAACCAAGAAGTAGCTGAATATAGAATATAGTGAATAGTAGCTAGCAACATAGTAGCTGATAATAGCAGCTAGATGAACAGTAAAAATAAAAGCAGATAGCACTAGTAGTAGTAAGTTACTACCGAGCAATTTAAAGAAATAGTCAACTGAAGAAATCGTCTGAAAAATATAGTGACCAACCGATAGTGAACAACCGATATAGAACAACCGTAGTTGACGAACCGTATTCAACAACCGTGGTCAATAACAAATAGTCAGAAGATTTCCGCCGAACAGTTGAGCTGACGAACCGCTGGCCACTGCCTTGCCATTTGTATTCTATTTCGTGCATTTTGATTTAACCTCAGTCCACAGTACCCCAGCTGCACCCACAAAGACGGCAGTAGAAGTATCCTCCGGAACCTATAGGTGTAGGACGTGTGCGACTCGCGGAGTACTTTCGATAACACTTAATCCCGAGTTTCGCCCGTCCGGCACAATAAGTCACTCAATATTGTATTAAAACGGAATTAGTATAAGCATGAGAGTTTTTTCTTGTTTAATTTTTATCAGGTCCAGTCATAGTATGAAACATTTTTTGATTAGCAATACGACGATTTAATAAAAGACAATATAAAATAATTAATATATTTTGATACCGTGTAGTGGCGGTGTAAAAATATCCACTGCTCATATCACCCCATATTATCCCGCAGATCTCGTAAGAGGCGACAGAGGGAAACAAATCAGGAGATGGGCAGCAGCATCTTCCTAATCGTTACCGTTACAGCCTATTAAAGTCCACTGCTGAGTATAGGCCTCCCCCATAGATGCTGCCTTAGCTAAGGCAAAAGATATTGGTAAGCTCAGTTTTAGATTTATTGCACCTGCTAGCGTTTATCTTTAACATCTAAGGTTGACTGGCAGAGAATGGCACATGGCATTAAAACCATCTTTTGCAAAATGGTACAAACCGTGGTCTTTGAGGTGTTATATGGAAAGGTGTAATGTGTTTAAATAAATGAAATAAAAAATAAACTAGAATTTTATAAAAAAAAATTGTAATTGGTATTCAATTTTATGTTATCCTACTTAAATTTCTTTTAACAGTATTAAAGGCAGTTTCAATAGGACAAGGTCAAGAAATGATATCGGATGCGATGAATGAAGGAGGCTGGGTTTTACGAGGGTGACGAAAAACTGAACAAACTAGCAAGTTATTAGTTTTATTATATCTTTTTAAAATATTGTCCATTTACATCAATACATAGCTGCATCCGATGGAACCACTGAGAAAAGCACTTTGTCTACTAATCCTTAGGGGTCTCTTCGACGGCATTTTGAAACGCAGCCACTGCTTCCTCGGCGTCCATAAAACGTTTTCCTCGAAGTTTTTCTTTTATTTTCGGAAATAAATAAAACTCGCAAGATGCGAGGTCGGGGCTATAGGGCTGGCGACCCAGTAATTCCACGTCTGACGTCACCAAGTAGTCGATTGTTTGCTTGGCGATGTGCGACGAGGCGTTGACGTGGTGAAGGAGGATCCTACTGCGAAGTCCTTTCTCCCGAACTTTTTCCAAGACAACTGGCAAACAATTGTTAGTGTACCACTCTGCAGTAACTGTTTTTCCATCCTCTAAAACAATTGTTGCGTAATGACCTGTCCTTCTGAAGAACGAGGCCACCATTTTTTTTCCCACGCTACGACCTCTCTTCACTTTAGTTGGCAACTCCTCGGAAGGAAACACCCAGACAGCAGACTGTCTCTTAGTTTCAGGATCATAACAATAAATCCAGCTTTTGTCACCCATAAGTATGTCCAACACAGCATTTGAGTCACCTCCGTTAAATCTTTGAACCATTTCACGACACCAATCAACACGACAGAGTTTTTGGGTCTGTCAAATTATGAGGTATCCGCCGGGCACAAAGCTTCCTGACCGCTAACGTTTCATGGAGGATTTTGTGCACTTGACTCATATTGATGCTCAAGGTTTTCCGAATCTGCTGATAACTCACTCTTTTGTCAGTCTCTGTCATACGCCGCACAACACTGATGTTATCTTCAGTCGTCGCCGTAGAAGGCCGTCCTCACGCAGATCATCGGTGAGATTAGTGCGACCACGTTTACACTGATTAAAGCAGTTGTAAACAGTGGCAAGAGATGGGGCTTCATCGTGAAAGGCCAACCGAAGTCTATCATAACTTTCTTGTTGACTTAAATGACATCGAAAGTCATAAAAAATCATTGTACTTAAATTTTCTCGCGTTAAATTCACGCTGACGTGACACAGAGAATTTTCAATTTGCCGCCAAATCGTAAACAAATGATAAATTAATAAAATAAATACACAATAATATTGGCAGAGTTCCATTTTCAAAATTTGAAATTATTTTTTTATTATATCGCTTACAAGTGGCCAGTTCTAAAAACTTTGTGTCGCCCTCGTACTACAAAATATTCATCTTTCGCTACCATATTGTGTCGAGGTCATGGATGCTCTTATAGAAACCGAGGATATTCAAGAAAATTTCCGTCTTTGGCTTACCACTGAGGTTCACACAGATTTCTCTATAGGTTTGTACAAATGGCGATTAAGTTCACAAACGAACCGCCACAAGGTACTAGAGCAAGTATGAAAAGAACTTACCAGAACATTACTCAAGACACTTTAGATTATTCATCACTAACACAATTGCTACCTCTACTATACGCTTAGACTTAGACATAGACATGCATTTATTCAGCAACTTACACTCATACAGTTTTGATACAGAAAATAAAATGATACATAAAAAACATCAAAGATAAAAGTAAATAAGAAAAAAACAGACATAAAATTATCCGATTGCTTGAGTGATGTGATGCTGAAAGGGGCACTGACTCAACATAATGCTATCGCAGAATTGCGGTAGCGTTGGTTTTCAGCAATGCCCATTGAGGTTGGACTCGCCCGCGAGGATAGTGTGTACACTTTATTTCTATTTTCGAGAAAGATGTTATCAAAATAATAAAATAAAATAATGGAAATGAAAAAGGATGGGAACTTTATTTATGCTGTAGGTATATATAAATGTATATAATAAATAATATAATGAGTATTTACTATAAAACAATGGAGATATTTATATTATGCTATGAAAATAAAATAAAATAAAATGCAGCTATTTTATCCGCCCTAAAAGTTAAACTGACAAAAGTATTCTTTTACTTTTACTTTGAAAAGGCTGATGGTATTTAGTTGACGGATAGGTGGGGGCAAGTTGTTCCAGCATTTAGTAGCTGCATATCGGAAACTACCGCGGAATGCTGCCGTTGTGTGTTTTGGTATTGAAAGGACATTTGATTTTGTTCGAATGTTCTTAAAATTACCGTCCTTGCGCCATTTTAGTTTTTCTAACAGATACCCGGGCTTTTTGTTTTGAAAGACACCGAACATTAGTGTTGCCAAATGTAGCGCTCTTAATTGGGACATTCTTAATAACTTTGATTTGTTTAAATAGGGACTAACGTGAGTTCGTGGGGGAATGTGGTGTATATATCTGGCACAAGCATTTTGGATCCTCTGAATTATTCGGTCAGTTTTCGAAAGTAGCCTTGATCCATATACCGTATCGGCATAGTTTAGCCTGGAGAGTACAAGGGAGTTGCAAAGCTTAACGCGCAGATCTTCACTCAAAAAGTCACGTATTCGGTATAACACTTTTAGTCTGTAAAAGCAATTACTTTTTTTAATTTAACAGCGCGATAAAATATATACTAGAACTATTAACCTAAAACTAAAAACCTTAAAAAAATATATTGTAATAACTAAAATATATATATCTATTATATATACCTAATATTGTATTAATCGTTTACATTCTGTTTACATTGCCATTTTTATTACCTTTACTAATATAGAAATAACTGCCTTTTTTGACCTGAGAAGGTGCCATGCAAATATGGCATAAAAACATGAATAACAATTTTTAAAATGTTTGTCTGTCTGTCTATCCGGTTGTATGTCTGTCTGTCTATCTGAGCTTATCTTAGGAATGGCTGATAAATAGCTCATAGAGAGCAATATCAGGACGGATCTAATCTATATTTTATGCGAAAAACTCAACCGAAGAAATCAAAACATTTTTAGAATAAATATGGTCTTTGATGGTTATCTTAAATGTAAATAACGCCACATTTATAGGGCCCATTTAGGCGGTCCATGATTAAATGCCAGTTCATCTATTTTGTATCTTAATTTTGTGACGATTACTCTTTGCTACTCTTTCTGTTGTCTCTCAACTTTATTATCGGATATGATTTGATGTTGTGTAATTAATGATACTTTTAGGTATATACAGTCTAACCTAAATAAGCGAGAGTTTAAGGGATCGAGATGTCTTTTTCGCTTATGGAGGTTTCTCACTAACCAGAGTTTATCTTATTCCATAGGTATTCTTAGTTTTACAATTATTTTCACTAGATAGTTTTAACCTTTCTTCACACTCGTTCTATATCATTTAGAGTTAACAAGCATTTTTCAAGGCAACATGCTAACTCACCTGGAGGTTAAGAAATGTAAACACCAACATCTAAAGTGATATTTTAACAGGTTTCATGGGAATCCGCAACTCTAGGATTTTGGTACACGGAACTGTTAGAACGAGAGCAGCAATATAGGGCCTGGTTGCGTAACGGACGACCGCACATATTTTGGATGACCGGATTCTTTAATCCTCAGGGATTTGTTACGGCTATGAGACAGGTTTTCATTTTCATGTATTACTTTGTGATGTACATGCTTATTATTATAAATGTTATGGTCGTGAAAATTTAAGTTCTAAATAATGATCTAGGGATGGAACGATACCGATCCTATACAGTAGCGTAGCTATGTAACCAAGAGCCCCGGGGCAAAAATGAAATTGGGGCGCTATTTAAACTAAACTAAATATTTTAAAGGTGCAAAATTACTTCATCATCAGCTCCTTGTCGCCCACTGCAGGGCATAATAAAGAAAAGCTACTTACAACAAAATATTATGTGTAACGCATAAATAATGACGAAGTAGATTACAGTTAATAATATTATAGGCAGACCACAGAACAGTGGACAGGATCAGAGAGGACATCTGTTCTCGACGCCTCGGCAGTCTTTAAGGTCAGCGACTACCATCCTCGCGTCTACGGATGACCCTATAGGTAATGCCGACACAGACCAACTCATCGACCACGTTTATCAAAGTATTATACATTACATTTTAAACACTTTTTCATTCGTTCAAACCATTTTTGATCACATAAGGACCATTGGTCTGAGGGCATGTTTTCACGTACTGGTTGAAAGCTATCGCGACCTCTTCTAGCTCCGTAAATGTCAAACTCTCATCAAATCTTTGATTTTTTGGGAAATAAAGAAATGCCTGGTGCGAAGTCTCAACTGTGTGCGGGATGGGCCGCGGGCCCCACCTTTTCAGAAGCCAAAAATTGACTTTGACTTGCGCCGAAGCATTGTCATGCTACAATAGGATGCGACTTCTTGTTTTTTTTTCAAATACACTGGGCGAACAAATGGTGAAGTACCCCTTAGGTTTAACTGTCTTTTGCTCATCAAGTGAGATCGTGCAGACAGGCCCCGTCTAGGTCAATCTCTTTTCTACAACTCAATAATTTTTTTTTGCCTACGCATTTTGCTTACCTCGGTTTTGTTGGTTTGCTATCGCCTTCGATGGTGTTACGATGGTGACACTGAAAGTTCTTAGAAAATAAAAAACTGAACAAACTAGCAAGTTATTAGTTTTATTATATCTTTTCAAAATAGTGTCCATTTACATCGATACATCGCTGCATTCGATGGAACCACTGAGAAAAGCACTTTGCCCACTCGTCCTTAGGGGTCTCTTCGACGGCATTTTGAAACGCAGCCACTGCTTCCTCGGCGTCCATAAACATTTTCCTCGAAGTTTTTCTTTTATTTTCGGAAATAAATAAAAATCGCGAGGTGCGAGATCGGGGCTATAGGGAGCGTGACCCAGTAATTCCACGTCTGACGTCGCCAAGTACACCAAGTAGTCGATTGTTTGCTTGGCGGCGTGCGACGAGGCGTTGTCGTGGTGAAGGAGGATCCTACTGCGAGGTCGTTTCTCCCGAACTTTTTCCAAGACAAGTGGCAAACAATTGTTAGTGTATCACCCTGCAGTAACTGTTTTTGCAGCAATTGTTGCGTAATGACCTGTCCTTCCGAAGAACGAGGCCACCATCTTTTCCCCACGCTTCGACCTCTCTTTACTTTAGTTGGCAACTCCTCGGAAGGAAACACCCAGACAGCAGACTGTCTCTTAGTTTCAGGATCATAACAATAAATCCAGCTTTCGTCACCCGTAAGTATGTCGAACACAGTATTTGAGTCACCTCCGTTAAATCTTTGAACCATTTTACGACACCAATCAACAAGACGTAGTTTTTGGGCCTCTGTCAAATTATGAGGTATCCACCGGGCACAAAGCTTCGTGACTGCTAAATGTTCATGGAGTATTTTGTGCACTTGACTCATACCGATGCTTAAGCTTGTGCGAATCTGCTGATAAGTCACTCTTTTGTCAGTCTCTATCATACGCCGCACAACTTATCTTCAGTCGTCGCCGTAGAAGGCCGTCCCTCACGCAGATCATCGGTGAGATTAGTGACCACGTTTAAACCTAAAACCAGTTGTAAACAGTGGCACGAGATGGGGCTTCATCGTGAAAGGCCAATCGAAGTTTATCATAACTTTGTTGACTTAAATGACATCGAAAGTCATAAAAATCATTGTACAAAAAATTTTCCCGTTAAATTCACGCTGACGTGACACAGAGAATTTTCAATTTGCCGCCAAATCGTAAACAAATGAGAAAAAAACGGGAACCTTTAAAATGATAGGCAATTTTTTAAACTAAAATTTTAATTTTGTTTTGTTCAGTTAAAAGGCACTAAACTTTTATTGTTTTATTATTACGGTTTCTCATCATGGGGAATCGTAGAAAAAAAGTTGCCGAGAAGAAGAAGTCTTTGAAGAATCGACTGAGGAGGAAGAAGTTGATACCAGTACTGAGGAAGATCCTGAAAAAAAAGCAGCGCAATTATAAGCCGTACTTTGTTCTGATACAACAGGAGGTACCCTGAGACTCTGTCCTCGTTGATTTTGTTGTCTTTGTCGAATCAAATGATGAAAGAAGGTTAATCGGCACGCGACATGATGTCTCTGTCCACACGTATGAAGAGATTCAATAAAGGCATTAATATTTGCTGTCTATGAATAAATACAAAATAGGCGTTCATTTGAAAAGCCTTCTAGCGAATGTATTTTTAAATAATGTTACATTTCTTAATGAGTACAAAATGAAGGCATCTATCCCAGCTGTAGGGACAAAATCACAGGAGTTATAAAGCTAACGTTCTCAAATCTTCTAATTCAAAATTTTTATGTTAACGACTTACAGGAAGATAATGTGTTAAAGGATAATGAGGAAACATAAGAATGACGCAGGACGCAGTTTGCTGCAGCCGATAAGCACCGGCCATCACACGTTCGCTTCTAATGTTTTGCCGGACCACGTCGATCTTCATGGTAAGTGGTTTCTAAAATCAGTATATTCCACCAGTGAAGCAGTGCTACAACTGTCTGAGGTATACACTAGCAAAGTACTGTAAAATTTGTTAAATGCTCAATTTGTACTGAAATCACAGCTACAAAGATTACAAAGATCAGTTTAACATTTTACAATGGAATGCACAGAGTTTAATTAAAATCGCTTTCAATTTACACAATTTTATATGAGAACATATAGATGTTGCCTCATATGTGAAACTTGGCTTAAAACCTAGGCACAATTTAGAGTAAAGTTATAATATTATACGATTAGATTCAGGTAATGATCATAATGGAGTATAATATTTCACATAACAAAAATTGGATTTCGTAGGCACATTCTCTGATGACTCATTACAAAATATAGCTGTACAATACAATACAATGTCGCCCATCGGCAAGGACTGCCCGATATTCTATGTACATTAAAAAATTATCGGTAAAACCCAAAAAAGGGGGGTCTATCTTAACACTTTTATTAATTTTTATTTTTGAATGATAATACCTGTTCCACACTTTTTGCTCTAGCTCCAATGCTGGGCACGATTTCGACTGTTTTATTTCATCAGGTTAATAAGTTGTTCTTTTGTTGGATTACGTATTTTTAGTTAAAATAAGGCGAATCACAAAAATAAACGTAGACAAAGACATTTTTCTAAGCAAAAGTGATATTATTTACAAACATGTAAAAATAAAATGCCCCTTAACATGGGCTTTTAATTACATAATCTAGAGCATAACTACTACACATTTACAATACACTATCAATATTCATCTCAAAATTTTAATAACAGCGTGTCAAAATTGCTCCATATCGCAAAGGTCATCCAGGTAGAAACCGGTTCTTAGAGACCGCTAGATAACGCACGCACTCTCTCGGTTGGTTGTTTGCATCATTCAGTCGCTCGATTACTGATCCCGGACGTTACGTTTTAATTTGTGCGCTATTTATCTTTTGAGGACCATTCTGTGCGTTTCAAGCATCGTAATGCTACGATTGCGTGATTTACCGCCTCTCACGTAGCTGATGCATTTTGTATACGGTTTTTGTGATGGGAATGCACGTTCTGCTGTCGAAGAGTACAAACGTCGTTATTCAGGTAGGCCAGTACTTGGGTACCGGTCCTCATTGCTGTGCATCGTCGTTTTTGTGAGCAAGGACTTCCACGACAAATGAGCTGGCGTGGCACTTCACGTGGACATGGAAGAGGAAGTGTTAATTTTAGTGCGCGCTGACCTATGACAAGCATTCGTCTCTTGTCAATAAGACTGAATGTACCAAGAATAACAATTGAGAATTCTAAGAGAAGGCTCCATCTTATCACTTCCGGCGTGTCAACATTTGAAGATGTATCAATGCGAGATCTGTGTTTTGTAGCTGGATTTTATCGCAACAAAGAACCAATCCTGAGTTTTAAAGAAGATTTTGTGGACGGACGATACATTCACAAGGGCGGTATTACAAACCACCGAAATCTTCATGTTGGGTTGCTGAAAACCCACACGTCAGAAGAAAAACATCTTTTCAGAAAGAATTTTCTGTTAATGTATGGGCTGGAATAATTGACAATATGCTCATTGGTCTTAACGTATTGCCTCACAGGCTAGATCAACACGCATATTTAGATTTTCTCCAAAATACGTTGCCTCACTTTTGGACAAGTGCCGCTGGCAACGAGAAGAAGAATGCATCTGCAACTAGACGGAGTTTCAGCACATTTCGCACGACTAGTGCGAAATATCTGAATGAAAATTATCCGCGATGGATCGGTCGAGGAGGCTCCGTTGCTTGGCCGCCGAGATCGCCCGACCTGACACCCTAGATTTTATTTATGGGATTCATGAAACAGAAGGTGGTGCTGCGCGCATTGAAAGCCGCGAACAATTAACAGCTAGATTTTGCTGCCGCAGAGGAAATTAAAGAAAACCTGCAGAATTACTGAACAACCAATAGTGTAGCCACGAGGGCTTTTATTTGCTTACAGGAGGTGGGGGCCATTTTGAAAACTTAATTAATTAAATTGTTGTTTTTAATCATGCCTGTTATTTTTATTATAAATAGGCATTTCTGCATTAATAGTTTTAACTCTATGTCGCATGTCGTCCGCATCAATTATTTAAAGGTGCGCACGTGCGTTATCTATCTACCGGTTTCTAGGAACCGCTCTACCTGGATGACGATGATGCACAGCAAGGAGGGACCCGTTTTGACACTGTTATTAAAAATTTTAAAGATAGATATTGATAGTGTATTGTAAATGTGTAGTAGTTATGCTCTAGATTATTAATAATGAGTAAAAAGCCCATGTTAAGGGGCATTTTATGTACTTACACGTGTTTTGTAAATAAATATCACTTTTTGTAGAGAAAATGTCTTTGTCTACGTTTATTTTTGTGATTCGCCTTATTTTAACTAAAAATGTTACGTAATCCAACAAAACAACTTATTACCTGATGAAATAAGAAAACAGAATCGAAATCGTGCCATGCAGAGCTAAAGCAAAAGTGTGAACAAGGTGACAACATCATTCAAAAATTAAAAATTAATAACTTAAAAAGTATAGATAGACCCCCCTTTTGGGTTTTTACCGATAATTTCATGTACATGCAGAATATCCCGGGCGGTCACTTGCCGATGGGCGACATTGTATAATGATAAATTATTAACTTTAGTTAGTGTTTACTATCCCCTAATTCACCAATTAATTATAATAAATCTAAATAAGATAATTTAATCCAAAGTTTGCCACAGCCAATCTTTATAGCTGGTGATTCCACGCCCATCACACACGTTATGGGGATGTACTGAATTAGATTCACGAGGTAGGGACGTTCTTGCAAGTATAGATGACAACAATCTTGTAATCTTGAATGATCGTCAGATGACTACAGTAGGATCTCATAGATGGAGGCAGAATGCATTAGACTTGACACTTGTTTCATCTTCACTGGCTCTATCTTTTGAGTGGCAAGTATGTGATGATGATTCTCTAGGCAGCTATCATTTTCCTGTAAAGACAAAAATTACGGTCAATAATCAAAATTTTCAAGAAACAGCTGTATCAAATAACATAAACTTAAAATTGGTAAATTGGTCAAAATATCCAAATTTAATAGATAATTTAATTAAAAATTATAGTTTTGACTATAGTAATCCTTTACAATGTTATACAGATTTAATAGAACTAGTTAAACAAGCCATGCATGAATCCACACCACCCAATCAGTCTTCTAATCGAAATGTTAACATCAACTTGCAATTTCTTAAAAGAAATTAAAAAAATTCTACCTTGGTGGAATTTAAAATGCAAAGAGGCAGTATTAAATTGTAAAATGCATATTTAGTATTTAAGAATGATCCACAGAACGAAATTATATTAATTTTAAAGACTACAAGCTGATAAAAAAATTACTTTGAAGACTGAAAGACAGCTTAGCTGGAAAATACTATGTGAAACTTTTAATAGATCTACTCCATTGACTAGAGTATGGAATTACATTAAAAAGTTTAACAAAACTTTTGTTCATAATAACACATCAGTCATAGATTCTAATTGTGCTAATGAATTTTTGAAAAAATATACTCCAGAAACAGATGAATCACCTCTAACTCCTCACTCCTCAAATGATAATCATTGTGATTATCTTACCAAACCTTTTTACCTTGACCGAATTCAATTCAGCTGTTAACTCTAGAAAGGACACTACTTGTGGTTTAGATTCTGTTCCATATAAAGCTTTAAAAAATATGAATACCGCGTGTAGAGAACTAGTTTTGAAAATATATAATATGTTATGGTTTCATTCACTTATTCCTAATGATTGATATTGAATAAAATTTAAGATATTGCTTAAGGAATGTTTTAACTCAATTTTAAAAATACATAGATATAATAAATCATAAAGCATACCTTAAAAATATGTTCATTGGCAAAAAAGCACCCATCTTCTGTAGAGCTTCCCTAACTTCAAAACTAACATATTGCTTTGGTAGCTTTTCCAGCATATCTTCAGCTAATCGATAAACAATACTTTGTCTAATTTCTCCTTCCTGCCTTCCTCCTTCTTTAGGCTAAACACTAAGTATGGTGTTTAAGATGTCTTTCGCGCTGTTAATCTGATATTATGTATCAGATTATCTGCGTTGCTATGTAAGCCAAACACTTCGGGAGTATCTGTTAGAGGCAGCTGGTTTATATAATCTACATAACCTTGAAGATTTCTTGTCTGGGGCACCTTGTAGCCTTTGTAATATTCAAAACCAGGTCTTAAAAGTACGTCGCAGAACCAGACATTAGTGAATGTTGGTGCAGGCGTTTATCAAAATCATCAGTTACCCGTCCACCGTGTTGTACCTCTCCGAGCATGAAATTCCTTTCTTTGGGTCGATTTCGTCGAGGTGATTTTGAATAAAGTGGACACTTGCTGCATAATCAGCTTCATTGAATTCGTAAGGAATATTCCATACTAAGGATTTTATTTTCTTCTTTCTTGAACAATTGTATGTAACAATTGTATGTAAATAATCCGGATTTGATTAATTCTCACTTTTGCACTATACCTGGAAATGATTCAGCTCCCGATTCAGAACATATTTTCTTTAACTCCCATCGATTCTGCTCTTCAACATTTAAGTTAAGTGTTACAAACGAAAACACAATAGCCAAAATAATTAATTCACTTAAGTAAAACGCTTTGGGCGCTGACGGCATATACCTGGATATGGTTCTTTTAACACTTCCTTACACGCTAAAAGTAATCACCGCGATAGTAAACAGATCGATAACCACGTCTTATTTCCCTGACGTCTGGAAAACCGCTTTGGTTACACCAATTCCAAAAACCAATAGCATTATAAATTTCAAAGACCTGCGCCCTATCAGCATCTTACCCTGTTTGTCGAAAATTCTGGAAAGAGTAGTATGTACACAGCTTGAAGCATACTTGGAGAGTAATCACATACTACCGAAACTGCAGTCAGGTTTTAGAAAGCATCACAGCACGACAACATCACTATTAGACGTAGTGGACAATATTTTAGCATCTCAAGATAAAGGTGAAGGAACAATTATGGCACTCCTTGATTTCTCACGGGCTTTCGATTCTCTTAATATCGAATTATTATTGTCCAAGCTTTCCTATTATGGATTCGATCCGACCGCAATCAAGTGGTTCTCCAGTTATCTAAATGATCGCATGCAGTTGGTTAAAATAATTAAAAAAGATACAGGACAAATCCTTGTCCTGTAACGAGAGGAGTTCCCCAGGATCCATACTAGGCCCTCTTTTATTCATACTGTATATAGCAGATATTAGTACAGTCATTCAGAACTGTAAATATCATATGTATGCAGACGATTTGCAGGTATATCTTTCCTTTGTACCAAGTCAAACTAACTGGGCTGTTAATAATTTAAATAGAGATCTAACGAAAATCGCCCAGTGGTCAGAAGCCAACACTCTTGTACTCAATCCAGCAAAATCAAAATACATAGTATTGGGATCAAAGCGACAGATAAATCGAATAGTTGCAAATAATCCTGATTTGTGTGTCGTCGGGGAGAAGGTTAATCGTGTGACTGAAGCCAAGAATCTGGGGTTACTGATGGATGACGCGCTTCGCTTTGAGAGACACGTGCTCGAGAGTAATTGCTTTTACAGACTAAAAGTGTTATACCGAATACGTGACTTTTTGAGTGAAGATCTGCGCGTTAAGCTTTGCAACTCCCTTGTACTCTCCAGGCTAAACTATGCCGATACGGTATATGGACCAAGGCTACTTTCGAAAACTGACCGAATAATTCAGATGATCCAAAATGCTTGTGCCAGATATATACACCACATTCCCCCACGAACTCACGTTAATCCCTATTTAAATAAATCAAAGTTATTAAGAATGTCCCAATTAAGAGCGCTACATTTGGCAACACTAATGTTCGGTGTCTTTCAAAACAAAAAGCCCGGGTATCTGTTAGAAAAACTAAAATGGCGCAAGGACGGCAATTTTAAGAACATTCGAACAAAATTAAGTGTCCTTTCAATACCAAAACACACAACGGCAGCATTCCGCGGTAGTATCCGATATACAGCTACTAAATGCTGGAACAACTTGCCCCCACCTATCCGTCAACTAAATACCATCAGCCTTTTCAAAGTAAAAGTAAGAGAATACTTTTGTCAGTTTAACTTTTAGGGCGGATAAAATAGCTGCATTTTATTTTATATTTTATTTTCATAGCATAATATAAATATCTCCATTGTTTTATAGTAAATACTCATTATATTATTTATTATATACATTTATATATACCTACAGCATAAATAAAGTTCCCATCCTTTTTCATTTCCATTATTTTATTTTATTATTTTGATAACATCTTTCTCGAAAATAGAAATAAAGTGTACACACTATCCTCGCGGGCGAGTCCAACCTCAATGGGCAAAGAATTAATATTTAATAAAAACCTAAATTTCAGATATTTAAACCTAAGTAAGATAGGAGGAGTAAGACATTCAGCCTGTAAAGAAACAATAGGAGTTGTTCTCATAGAGCCGGTAATAAGTCTTAAATTCTTATTTTGTATAATATCTAATTTGTTTACTAGTTTTTTATTTGATGCAAAACGAAGCCATACTCAAAATGACTCCTCACCAAAGACTTATACAACATTAATAATATTTCTGGATCAGCTCCCCAGTTAGTACTAGCCAAAGCTTTTAATACATTAAAGGCCTTAGAAGCTTTGTCTGAAATAGAATTGACGTATTTGGTCCAAGATAAATTATTTGTAAAAATTACACCTAAGAATTTTGCACAACTTTCTATTGGTAAAAATATATTATTATAAATTATTCTAGTGTTAAATGGACGAATTTTATTAAATATTATAACTTTACTTTTCTCAGTACTAATATCTAAATTTAAGTATGAAAAGTAAATGTGCAATTTCTTTAAAGCCTCATTTAAAATGGTTACCAAGTTTTTGACATTTGTTCCTGAGGCATATATGACCAAATCATCTGCATATTGTAAATTAGTAACATTTGATCCTAAAATATTATTTAATTTAAATATGTATAAAATAAAGACAAGAGGACTTAATATTCCTCCTTGACAAACACCTTTAGAACTGAGCCTAGGACCAATAATTGTATTATTATTATTAACTTTAGCAAAAATTCTTCTTCCATGTAAAAAGTTAAATATCCATTTTACAATTTTTTCAGGAATGTTCAGACCTCAACTCTGCGGCGAGTACATGAAGATTAACGTTATTAAATGCACGAACAATGTCAAAGAATATACTAATTAATACTTCATTATTTTCCATAGCTTTAAAGATGTCTAAATGAAGAAATGCAATACTTTCTCTAGATGACTTACGGCGTCTGAATCCAAACTGATTTGATGGTAAAAGACAATTTTTTTCTAGATAAAATTCTAATCTAGATTTTATAAGTTGCTCAAATATTTTACCCATACAAGATGTAAGTGCTATAGGTCTGTAAGATTCTGCAATGTGAGGTTTTTTCCAGGCTTTAAAATGGGTATCAAACAATCTTCTTTCCAATCATTAGGAATAAATGAATGAAACCATAACATATTATATATTTTCAAAACTAGTTCTCTACACGCGGTATTCATATTTTTTAAAGCTTTATATGGAACAGAATCTAAACCACAAGTAGTGTCCCTTCTAGAGTTAACAGCTGAATTGAATTCGGTCAAGGTAAAAGGTTTGGTAAGATAATCACAATGATTATCATTTGAGGAGTGAGGAGTTAGAGGTGATTCATTGTTTCTGGAGTATATTTTTTCAAAAATTCATTAGCACAATTAGAATCTATGACTGATGTGTTATTATGAACAAAAGTTTTGTTAAACTTTTTAATGTAATTCCATACTCTAGTCAATGGAGTAGATCTATTAAAAGTTTCACATAGTATTTTCCAGCTAAGCTGTCTTTCAGTCTTCAAAGTAATTTTTTTTTCAGCTTGTAGTCTTTTAAAATTAATATAATTTCGTTCTGTGGGATCATTCTTAAATACTAAATATGCATTTTTACAATTTAATACTGCCTCTTTGCATTTTAAATTCCACCAAGGTAGGAATTTTTTTTTAATTTCTTTTAAGAAATTGCAAGTTGATGTTAACATTTCGATTAGAAGACTGATTGGGTGGTGTGGATTCATGCATGGCTTGTTTAACTAGTTCTATTAAATCTGTATAACATTGTAAAGGATTACTATAGTCAAAACTATAATTTTTAATTAAATTATCTATTAAATTTGGATATTTTGACCAATTTACCAATTTTAAGTTTATGTTATTTGATACAGCTGTTTCTTGAAAATTTTGATTATTGACCGTAATTTTTGTCTTTACAGGAAAATGATAGCTGCCTAGAGAATCATCATCACATACTTGCCACTCAAAAGATAGAGCCAGTGAAGATGAAACAAGTGTCAAGTCTAATGCATTCTGCCTCCATCTATGAGATCCTACTGTAGTCATCTGACGATCATTCAAGATTACAAGATTGTTGTCATCTATACTTGCAAGAACGTCCCTACCTCGTGAATCTAATTCAGTACATCCCCATAACGTGTGATGGGCGTTGGAATCACCAGCTATAAAGACTGGCTGTGGCAAACTTTGGATTAAATTATCTAATTTAGATTTATTATAATTAATTGGTGAATTAGGGGGATAGTAAACACTAACTAAAGTTAATAATTTATCATCATATTGTATTTGTACAGCTATATTTTGTAATGAGTCATCAGAGAATGTATTGATAACACGAAATCCAATTTTGTTATGTAGAAGTATTGCTACTCCATTATGATCATTACCTGAATCTAATCGTATAATATTATAACCTTTTACTCTAAAATTGTGCCTAGGTTTAAGCTAAGTTTCACATATGAGAGCAACATCTATAGTGTTCTCATATAAAAATTGTGTAAATTGAAAGCGATTTTTAATTAAACTCTGTGCATTCCATTGTAAAATGTTAAACTGATCCATAAAATATTAAATGTTAAATAATGAAATATCTATTTTGGTTTCATTGTATCTATGAGAACATCTTTAACAAGCTGAGAAGATATGGTGGTTTGTTCATTTGATTTATTAAGAGTTAATACTTTAATGACTGTATTTAAAATTATATTAATAATGTCATCATTCTTTAGCAGTGACATAAGAGCATCTTTAGGATTTTTTTGTTTAATTCGAAATTCGTTTTATTAAAAGGTCTACAAACGGGGTTTTGTGTAATTTAGCCTGATTTTCTTTTATCTTTTGTTTCTTAACAGGACACTGTCCAGAAATGCTTAAATGGTTTCCTTTGCAATGTATGCATATCGCTTTATCTGAAGAGACTTGGCAATCTTTGTAGCTGTGATTTTCAGTACAAATTGAGCATTTAACAGAATTTTTACAGTACTTTGCTAAGTGGCCATACCTCAGACAGTTGTAGCACTGCTTCACTGGTGGAATATACTGATTTACCACGAACCGCCAACCATGAAGATCGACGTGGTCCGGCAAAACATTAGAAGCGAACGTGATGGCCACGGTGCCCGTCGGCTGCAGCAAACTGCGTCCTGCGTCATTCTTATGTTTCCTCATTATCCTTTTAACACATATTATCTTCCTGTAAGTCGTTAACATACCAAAAATTTTTGAATTAGAAAGATTAGTGGGAACGTTAGCTTTATAACTCCTGTGATTTTTGTCCCTACAGCTGGGATAGATGCCTTCATTTTGTACTCATTAAGAAATGTAACATTATTTAAAAATACATTCGCTAGAGAGGGCTTTTCAAAATGAACGCCTATTTTGTATTTATTCATAGACAGCAAATATTTAATGCCTTTATTGAATCTCTTCATACGTGTGGACAGAGACATCATGTCCCGCGTGCCGATTGGCCTTCTTTCATCATTTGATTCGACAAAGACAACAAAATCAACGAGGACAGAGTCCTCAGGGTACCTCCTGTTGTAGTCAGATACAAAGTACGGCTTATACTTGCGCTGCTTTTTTTCAGGATCTTCCTCAGTACTGGTATCAACTTCTTCCTCCTCAGTCGATTCTTCAAAGACTTCTTCTTCTCCCGGCAACTTTTTTTTTCTACGTTTCCCCATGATGAGGAAACCCAGTAATAATAAAACAATAAAAGTTTAGTGCCTTTTAACTGAACAAAACAAAATTAAAATTTTAGTTTAAAAAAAGGTGCCTATCACGTTTCAAGGTTCCCGCGTTTTTTTTTTCTCATTTGTTTACGATTTGGCGGCAAATTGAAAATTCTCTGTGTCACGTCAGCGTGAATTTAACGGGAGAAAATTTTCGTACAATGATTTTTTATGACTTTCGATGTCATTTAAGTCAACAAGAAAGTTATGATAAACTTCGATTGGCCTTTCACGATGAAGCCCCATCTCGTGCCACTGTTTACAACTGGTTTTATGAGTTTAAACGTGGTCGCACTAATCTCACCGATGATCTGCGTGAGGGACGGCCTTCTACGGCGACAACTGAAGATAACATCAGTGTTGTGCGGCGTATGATAGAGACTGACAAAAGAGTGACTTATCAGCAGATTCGGACAAGCTTAGGCATCGGTAGAGTCAAGTGCACAAAATCCTCCATGAACATTTAGCAGTCACGAAGCTTTGTGCCCGGTGGATACCTCATAATTTGACAGAGGCCCAAAACATAAAAAAATAGGCTCGAGGACTACGCCGGGGGGAGAATGTTACGGACGGCGAAGGGTGCCGCCGCCCCCTCATATCCCGTTACGCCCCGCGCACCCCGGACACCGCCCGGACGTCACGTGATGCCCTCGACCAACAAGCACACAGCGACGCCGCGTGGGAACACATCAACAGAGAAACCCCCGCCGCTTAAATATAAGAAGGGCATCGGGCGGCTGGGAGTCATTCGATTCCTCCCTCTAGTGTCCCTATCAGTATTAGTGTAAATAGTTAGTTGTACTGCCGCATTTGTATATAGCAAATAAATTGTGTTTTTAATTGTCCCACCTTTTCTTTCATACAGTCCACTTAATAGTCACTTAATAGTTAGTATCAGTTAAATAATAGAAGTAAATAAGCCATCGAAGTTAAAATAAAGTTAGTCAGTCTCTCTTCAAATAAATAAATACAATAAAGTCCACTTGCTCTCCGTTATCGCTCCACTGTCGAGATTGTCCCTATCAACGAGGGTATCCGCAGCAAAACCAGAGTAACCGACATAGCTCAAAGGATTAGTAAGCTGAAGTGGCAATAGGCCGGCCATATATCTCGAAGAACCGACAACTGATGGGGAAAAAAGGTTCTCGAATTGCAACCTCGTACTAGCGTGCTCTTGTTAAGTTAGTCTTCGAACCTTATTGGTTACTTTAAAAAAAATTAAAACCTAAGATATGTAAGTATGCAACCGAATAAATATTATGATTATTTCCAAAGAAGTGAAAAAAAAGGAATTTTAAACAAACATTAATGTGCTTGCATGCTTTAAAACTGCATTTTATTATTTGCTAAACTATGTGTATGTCCATTGTAACCATTAACAGTAATAGTGACAAATGATATAATAATCAGGATATTGATGTTGTAGTGTATGAAATTTAAGCCCCGGATCGTTTCGGGTATAGGTATTATTATGTATACTAGTCTTAAACATTTACGCCCGACTACATCATAATGACAGATATATTCTTCAGCTAATTTATCTGTTGGCATTATCAACATAATTTTCTGTTTAATCTGAGACAAGTTTCAAGTGCCGTTCTTAGAAATACGGCAAATGTTTATCGCTTTTAGTTATCTTATCTGTACTGTTCGTGGTGGCTTGTTTAGTTTGTTTGCCACTTTTCTACCGACTTCAAAAAGGAGCAGGTACTCAATTCGACTCTATGTTTTTTTTATGTGTGTTACCTCATAACATTTTCTGGGTGAACCGATTTCGTTGATTATTTTTTTATTTGAAAGCTGGTGTTTATCATGTGGTCCCATATAAATTTGATCAAGGTCTGACCAATCGTTTTTGAGTTATTCTTAATAAATTATATTGAAGTCGGTTGAACAAAATTTTTAATTTTAAATTATTTAAAATTCGATTGTGAAAATAGCAACTATATCGACAGCCATGGGTCCGTCCGATCCCATCCATCCGAATTCCTTCTTGCGTCGTCAAATTTTGTAAAAATCATAGTGCTTTTATCAAAAAACATCGTGGAATCACCTTTCATAGGTGAGTCAGTAATTATAATTACTTATTTGAGAATTTTATGTCTTAAATTAAAATGCTATTTTTGGAACACAAAACGTGAGACACGTGATCAGTGTTGTTAATTATTTACATACATAATACATAAACACTCACGCCTGTCACCCAGAGGGGTAGGCAGAGACTACGGACTTCCATTTGGCACGATCCTGGCACACCTCTCTCGCCTCCTTTAAATCCATATATCTACGCATACACGCTCGTCGGTTAAGGGTACTCCTAATCTGGCCCATTTTCAATATATCGCCAATTTGGTCGATAAATATTCGTCTAGGGCGTCCCTTTCCGACTCTGCCGTTCACTTCTGCAGCATAAATTTGCTTTGTCACTCTTTCTTCGTTCATTCTTTCTACATGACCAAACCACTGAAGCATTCCTTTCTTAATCCTGGTCACAACATCATCTTGCAAACCACACTTTTCTCTTATCACACTATTTCTCACCCTGTCATTCAGATTCACCCCTAGCATACTCCTTAATGACCGCATTTCTACAGCATTTATTCTACTCTCATGCTTCATCTGCCAGACCAAACTTTCACTACCATACATTAAAGTAGGGACTAACACAGCATTATGAATTGCCAAACGTGCCTTTTTTGACACATTCTGACTCTTCACAATAGCGTGTAGAGCCCCATTCACTCTATTTCCTGCGTTCACTCGTCGTTCTATATCCTTATCATATCTACCATCCCTGCTAAATAAACATCCCAAATATATAAACTCATCCACTTGCTCAATCAACTCCCCTTCTATTCTTATTTCACATAACGTTTTACTTTCTTCTCTTTCAAAACCATCACTTTCGTCTTACTTGCGTTCACTTTCATACCCCTTTCTTTTAATGACCAGTTAACTAAAGTAACCATCATTTGCAACTCGTCCGCCGACGATGCAAATATGACTTGATCATCGGCGTACAAAAGGCATTTGACGGTTAACTCACCCATTCTTAACCCACATTCTTCAACTTTCAAAGTTTGCAAACAACTGTCCATAAATAGGTTGAACAGCCACGGGAAGCCACAGCCCTGTCTGACACCTTTATGGATGCCAAACCAGTCCGAGTAGGCCCGTTGATCCTGACACAAGCACTGGAGTCCCTATACAGAGACTTCAATGCCTGTATCAACCAGTGCTCAACCCAAATGAGTTCAGTGTTTGCCATAATACATCCCTGTCCACTCTGTCATAAGCCTTTTCCAAGTCCATGAACGCACAAAAACTTTCTGGTTTTGGCCAAAACTTCTCCGCAATCATGCGCATGGAAAGACTTGATCCGTACACCCCATTCCTTTCTAAATCCAGCTTGCACATCCCAAATTTTTCCATCAGTTTCTTCCATAACTCTTTCAATTAACACCTTAGCATACAGTTTACCCACAATGCTAAGCAAGCTGATCTACGGTAGTTTTACAGTCCTGCTGTGACCCTTTTCCTTTATATATTGGGACTATAACGGCTTTGCACCAGTCTTCCGGTACCCGCTTCAGTTCCCAACATAAATTAAACAAGGTGTACAGCAGGCCTGCCACCACTCCCTCTCCAGCCCTTAGCATTTCGAGTGATACTCTATCATATCCGGCTGCCTTACCTGCTTTCATGCTTTTCATTGCTTTCATTATTTCATCTACACTTATCTCCCTACTTCTCTCCACTTCTTTCGGAATTTCTATTTCACTTAATTCAGATGACTCTTCACTCATAAACACGCTTTCAAAGTATTCCTTCCATCTCTTTAAATTCGAAACTTCATCATTCAGCATACAGCCATTCTCGTCTCGCATAGCATTCATTTTAGGCTGTTTTGAATTTCCCCTAGCAGTTCTTACGAGTTTCCAGAACATTTTAATATTTGCCTGGAAGTTATCAGATATCCTTCTATCATTCTTATCCATTCTTTCTTGCTTTTTCCTTTCAACAACTTCTTTTACTCTCTTATTTATAAGTCTAAAGTCTGCCTTTTTTCTTTCAATCTCATCATTCATACCGCCAGAATTACCAGCTTTGGTTGCCAGTAAATCTAGCCATGCTCTCTTCTTTGCTTCAACTTCCATCCGTACCTCATCATCCCACCACAACGTATTATTTTTCCTTTCATTCGTTCTCTTACTTACACCACATACTTCGGTGGCTGCATCCACCAAAACTTTCTTAACATTATTCCATACAGTCTTCAGGTCTAAATCATTCATACATATTTCATTCAAACCACTTATATTCTCCCTCAGTCTACATTTATACTTCTCTTTCACACCTTCATCTTGTAACTTCTCTATTCTTATACGCTGTAACGCAGTGGTAGACACAGATGTCCGATGCCGCCAACGCCTGAATAGACCATTAATTCGGCATAAGACCAAGTAATGATCCGTCCCTACGTTGGGACCCCGGTAAACCCTTGTATCTACCACTGCGCTCCTCATTCTTTCATCCACAATTATGAAATCTATCATGCTTCTATCATCACCTCTTTCCCATGTATACATGTGAATCCTCTTATGGCGAAAGAAAGTGTTCGTCACAAAAAGATTATTTTCCACACATACGGCGAGGAGGTCTTTACCATTCTCATTTACACTTTCATCGCCAAACGTTCCTAATATCCTTTCATAACCAGACCTCTTCACCCCAACCCTTCCATTAAAATCTCCTAACATAATAATATTTTCATTTCCCTTACATTTCATCAACACCATCCTTACCATGTCCCAAAACTGCTCTCGGATATAAGTGGGCTTAGACATGTCTGGGGCGTACACCCCTAGCACAAACAACTTCTGTAAGCCCACTTTCATTCGTATCCATAGCAGCCTTGGGCTTACACATTCATACTCTTTCACACATTGACCCATTCTTTCTGAAAGGATGACACCGACTCCCTGGCATGCCCGCTCGGTCTCGTCTACACCAGACCAGTAAGCGGTATACATGCCATGTGCAGTGGCATGCTTTCCCTTTCGTTTCGTCTCATTTACACATAAGACATCTATTCCTCTATCATTCATCATTTCGCATACTTCATCCATCTTATCATTCATTGCTCCACACATACATTCAGCGTAGCCAGACGGGGCCTCCGCAATCCACTTTTCGCCCCTCCGGGATACAGAACGTGACGGGTGGCGAACCTCGTCACCGGTTTTTCTCCCGGAGATTCTTCGCACCCCCGCCCCATTAAAGGGGCACCGGGAACTCGGGGTCATTTCTTTAATTTGTTGGCTTATGGTGCGAACTAGTACTGGTAGATTTTACGCCGCTACCATACGGCGAGGAGCCGAGTCTATCCTTTCGGCTTTGTCGCTCGTTTAGCACCACCCGGGGGACACTTGTAGGGTGGGCCTAGGGTTAGGTGGTCGAAGCCTACGGACGCGAGCGACTCATCCCCCATTTACTATAAATAATTAGATTCCCTATAAATAATTAGACTGTTAATTATTTATAGGGAAAATTACCCGAAATTTGGGAAGTTGCTATTTTTACCCACGTTGGCACGGATACGGTATATATGTTTACCCAACAACCTCTTAACGTTGTTTTATGTGCACTTTTTTGTTACAATTTTCCTGAAAAATTACCCGATTGCTTATAATGCGGTTTTATGCATGGTCTTGATGGTCCTTCCTAGGATAGTGATTTTTTACGAACCAGTGGTAAAGCTTAAATGACTTTCAATAAGTATTCTTGTAATCTGTATTGACTTAAAATGATTCTATTCTATTCTTATCATTTTTGGTTTTCTTACTAATGGTAAAAAATATATAGCTCATCATCTTCTTCGTTAATTTCATATTAATGTTAAGACCTTTACTTATAATATTTTATTTAAAATTGTGATTTACATTCTATAAATACTAGGAACAATCAGAAGTGAGGTTTACCAGTTACTCGACTCAAAGGAGTCAGTAATTCCTTCATGGGGCAACGTATAGCTTTCACAACAAATTCCCAGAAAATATGCAGGCCTTATCTATCAAAGTTTAAAATTTTTACCAAGTAAAAATTGTTTAGTAAGGATTATTAGGGTATACTACTAAAGAGTACATGATTGATAATAACCCCTGAGAATGAGGTGATTGCTACCATGCTGTTTCTAAATGTTTTCATACTAATTCTAAAATAATATATTGTAAATTAATTTCATATTAATTTTTTGGTTACCTATAATATTTTTATTTGTTATATATTTCGTTAATAAATATTTATAATATATTTCGTTCCAATAATATAATATAATTTTTGTATAATATAATGTTTGTAATAAAATTACTTTAAATCGAAATTGATTGAAATAGAATACATACCGATACCATTTAAATTAAAATCTAAATCTTAAATTCTTAGATTTTTTTAATCGTCAAATGTGTTATTTATGTTAGCTACGCAATAATAAATGAGTATTTCATCAAAGTTATGTTATATTTTGACAGATTGTTTTATAAAAAAAAATAGGGAAAAATGTTTCACATGACAACCCTATATAACACGCAAACATACTTGCACCGCCGCTATTGCAGTGCATCAGTCCTCTCTTAAGGGTGCGTTTGCAAATCGGGCGAAATTATGCTGTGTTTCGGTACATTTTGTGACAAAACTAAACCAAATCAAACATAGCTAATTGCTACCACGTATAGAATGGTTCTTCATCTTCGAATGGTGGTGACTTTTTTGTTGAAAATAATAGTTTTTTATATTGTAAATACGATCTTCCCTAGCCATTTTCTACAAAATTAACGATACCGGCTCATGTTTAGGTACATTTTGTTCTATTATCAACATATATTAAGATTTCTAAAATACTATAAGTAGGCAGACATATTCAATAAAAATAGTGGTGTTTACTTTTTATCAAAATGTCACAAATGGTCGTAAAAAAATAAAACTGATGCTTATTTTTTCACATATTTTGCTAATACGGATGAATCACAATGGATTGCAATAAGGGTTATTTTATTTTTGGTGCCTGTTTTGATTTATTGTACAAAAATTTCGATGAAACCTCAGTCCGCGCTCGGTCGCCGTCATGAGTGGTTACTGTATCGCCTGCCTGATTGCAGCAGCCGAAAAAGATCGCTGTATATAAACAAAATATTCGAATTTGATACATAGGTACTTGACAAGGCAAAATAATATTATTATTTTTATAATCACACATTTTTATTATAATATTTTGTTTCGCTGAAAGTAAGTGGGGTTTATATATATAAATAATTATATAAATGCCTATTCGTCTTGGACTTTATGGAGTGATCTGAAAGTGTTCATCGGTGACTGCTACTGGAACTCCTAGTCGAGTAGAACTAGATGTGCCGAGTTTGGGCTCGTTTTGTTAGTTATGATGCGACTTTACCTCGGACTTGATGGAGAGACCTGATGGTGTACTTCGGTGACCATTACTGGAACTCCTGGACAGTAGAACTAGGTGTGCCAAGTTTGGGCTCGTTTTGTTAGTTATGATGCGACTTTACCTCCGGACTTGATGGAGACCTGATGGTGTACTTCGGTGACCATTACTGGAACTCCTGGACGAGAACTAGGTGTGCCAAGTTTGGGCTCGTTTTGTTAGTTATGATGAGACTTTACCTCCGGACTTGATGGCGAGACCTAATGGTGTACTTCGGTGACCATTACTGGAACTCCTGGACGAGTAGAACTAGGTGTGCCAAATTTGGGCTCGTTTTGTTAGTTATGATGAGACTTTACCTCCGGACTTGATGGAGACCTAATGGTGTACTTCGGTGACCATTACTGGAACTCCTGGACGAGTAGAACTAGGTGTGCAAGTTTGGGCTCGTTTTGTTAGTTATGATGAGACTTTACCTCCGGACTTGATGGAGACCTGATGGTGCTTCGGTGACCATTACTGGAATTCCTGGACGAGTAGAACTAGGTGTGCCGAGTTCGCCTCGTTTTGTTAGTTATGATGAAACCCAACCTCCGGGCATGATGGACATACCTGATGGTGTACTTTGGTGACCATCAGGTATGTCCATCACCATCACCCTGGTACACCATCAAGTCTCTCCATCAAGCCTGGAGGTTAGGTATCATAATAACTAAGAAAACGAGCCCAAACTCGGCACACCAAGTTCTACTCGTCTAGGAATTCCAGCAGTAATCATTGAAGTACACCATCAAGTGTCTCCATCAAGCCTGGACGTTAGGTCTCATAATAACTAACAAAACGAGCCCAAACTCGGCACACATAGTTCTACTCGTCCAGGAATTCCAGCAGTAAGCACCTAAGTACACCATCAAGTCTTTCCATCAAGCCTGGAGGTAAGGTATCATAATAACTAAGAAAACGAGCCCAAACTCGGCACACCAATTTCTACTCGTCCAGGAATTCCAGCAGTAGTCACCGAAGTACACCATCAGGTAACTCTATCACGTCCGGAGGTAAGCTCTCATCATGACTAACAAAACGAGCAAACTCGGCACACATAGTTCTACTCGTCCAGGAATTCAGCAGTAGTCACCGAAGTACACCATCAGGTCTCTCCATCAATCCCGGAGGTTAGGTCTAATCATAACTAACAAAACGAGCCCAAATTCGGCACACCTAGTTCTACTCGTCCAGGAATTCCAGCAGTAGTCACCAAAGTACACCATCAGGTCACTCTATCAAGTCCGGAGGTAGCTCTCATCATGACTAACAAAACGAGCCCAAACTCGGCACCAAGTTCTACTCGTCCAGGAATTCAGCAGTAGTCACTGAAGTACACCTTCAGGTCACTCTATCAAGTCCGGAGGTAGCTCTCATCATGACTAACAAAATGAGCCCAAACTCGGCACACCAAGTTCTACTCGTCCAGGAATTCAGCAGTAGTCACCGAAGTACACCATCAGGTAACTCTATCACGTCCGGAGGTAAGCGCTCATCATGACTAACAAAACGAGCCCAAACTCGGCACACCTAGTTTACTCGTCCAGAATTCCAGCAGTAGTCACCGAAGTACACCATCAGGTCACTATCAAGTCCGGAGGTAAGCTCTCATCATGACTAACAAAACGAGCCCAAACTCTGCACCTAGTACTACTCGTCGAGGAGTTCAGTAGCTGTCACCGAAGTATACCTTCAAGTCACTTCACCAAGTCCGAAGATAAAGTCTTATCATAACTAACAAAACCAGCCCAAAGTCCACAGCCACCATCTCACTGCTAGTAGTGGGCTTCTAGTGCCTAGCAGTCTCTGGAGCAGCTATTCGTATTTCGTATGTAATATATTTTTGTAGGTATAAGAAATGAGAAAAAAATCAATCTTTCAAATTATCAAAATGTTTTACTTGATTACGATTCCACACCCGCAGCTAACCGTGCGTACACTTGTGTGTGTGACCCGTGTCAATGTAATAGTTCGATTCTATACCTATCAATTTTGCAAACGCATCACACACACAAGTGTACGCACGGTTAGCTGCAGGTGCGGGAATCGTAATCAAGTAAAACGATTTTGATAAGTACATAATTTGAAAGATTGATTTTTTTCTCATTTCTTATACATACAAAAATATACTTAGATACGAAATACGAATAGCTGCTCCAGAGACTGCTAGGCACTAGAAGCCCTCTACTAGCAGTGAGATGGTGGCTGTAGACTTTGGGCTGGTTTTGTTAGTTATGATAAGACTTTAGCTCCGGACTTGGTGAAGTGACTTGAAGGTATACTTTGGTGACCGCTACTGGAACTCCTCGACGAGTAGTACTAGGTGTGCCGAGTTTGGGCTCGTTTTGTTAGTTACGATGAGACCTAACCTCCGGGCTTAATGGAGAGACCTGATGGTGTACTTTGGTAACTACTACTGGAACTCCTGGACGAGTAGAACTAGGTGTGCCAAGTTTTGTCTGAAAAATTCGCGTCGTGAAATGGTTCAAAGATTTAACGGAGGTGACTCAAATGCTGTGTTCGACATACTTACGGGTGACGAAAGCTGGATTTATTGTTATGATCCTGAAACTAAGAGACAGTCTGCTGTCTGGGTGTTTCCTTCCGAGGAGTTGCCAACTACAGTGAAGAGAGATCGAAGCGTGGGCAAAAAGATGGTGGCCTCGTTCTTCGGAAGGATAGGTCAATTGCGCAACAATTGTTTTGGAGGATCGAAAAACAGTTACTGCAGAGTGGTACACTAACAATTGTTTGCCACTTGTCTTGGAAAAAGTTTGGGAGAAACGTCCTCGCAGTAGGATCCTCCTTCACCACGACTCGCACACCACCAAGCAAACAACCGACTACTTGGCGACGTCAGACGTGGAATTACTGGGTCACCTAATTAATTATTGCCCCGACTTCGCAGCTTGCGATTTTTATTTATTTCCGAAAATAAAAGAAAAACTTAGAGGAAAACGTTTTATGGACACCGAGGAAGCAGTGGCTGCGTTTCAAAATACCGTCGAAGAAACCCCTAAGGACGAGTGGGCAAAGTGCTTTTCTCAGTGGTTCCATCGGATGCAGCTATGTATTGATGTAAATGGACACTATTTTGAAAAGATATAATAAAACTCATAGCTTGCTAGTTTTTTAATTTTCTAAGAACTTTCAGTGTCACCCTCGTATTATCGCAATAATGTTAATTTATCCAATAATTTTAAAATTTTATTATTTCTGGTAGATTATTCTAGCCTTCTAGCACATTTGTCATTATTGTAATAAGCTCCCTCTGTTATCCAGTAACGTCAATATTTATTTACCAAATGAGTTAGTGATTGACAGCGTTTATCGATTGGTGTTATAGATAAAAAATGTTATATAGGATGCCGATTTAATCATCTACAATATTTAAGGAGGTGAAACAATATTTAAGGAGGTGAAACAATATTTAAGGAGGTGAAACAGTAAACGATACTGTACCCATACCAATAAAGAAATTGCGTGGCCCTGTGTCGAGCCACACGGCCATTAGTTTTAACGTGAAACGTCTATGTCAGCCAGTACAACCAGTCAAAAAGATAGCCTTCTTTTTAAATATTTTAATACAATTCTACAATACTACGAGAATTGCAAATGCGTTGCCGGCCTTTTAAAAAGGAGTAAGCTCGTTTTTTGAAGGTCCCTAAGTCGTATCCGACAGTGAAAATGGCCGATGGCAAACGATTCCAAAAAGTATCCGTGCGAGGAAGAAAACTCCTAATAAATCGCGCGGTAGTGGACCGCCAAGCATCCAAATGATGTGGATGGTAAAGAAAGTTTTGTCGCGATGTGTTCTTAATATGGTTAATATTTGTTATTTCATAGTTTATTGTTCGATGTTTGCAATCTTAAATTTCCGTCTTAACGTTCCTCTAAATTTGTCCATGAGTATATAATGCATTTTCATTTATCCATTAACTAATCCCAACAACAGTAACTGTAAATAGTTTGGAAAATCTAAAATTGCAAGACTCATGAGCGTTTCATGTAATTTTGATGAAAAAATAAATTGTATTCCTGACTTTTAAAATATATTATTTACTTGTTTTAAATTTAATGAACAGTTCATTAAAAGAAAGGGGAATGAAAGTGAACGCAAGTAAGACGAAAATTATGGTTTTTGAAAGAAGAATAGAAGGGGAATTGGTCGAGCAAGTAGATGAGTTTGTGCATTTGGGATGTGTATTTAGCAGGGATGGTAGATATGATAACGATATAGAACGACAAGTGAACGCAGGAAATAAAGTAAATGGGGCTCTACACTCTGTTGTGCAAAGTCAGAATGTGTCCAAAAAGGCACGTATGGCAATTCACAATGCTGTGTTAGTTCCTAGTTTAATGTATGGTAGTGAAAGTTGGGTGTGGCAGAACAAGCACGAGAGTAGAATAAATGCTATAGAAATGCGGTCATTAAGGAGTATGTTAGGGGCTGAATCTGAATGACAGAGTGAGAAATTGTGTGATAAGAGAAGTGTGGTTTGCAAGATGATGTTGTGACCAGGATTAAGAAAGGAATGCTTCGGTGGTTTGGGCATGTGGAAAGAATGAATGAGGGAAAGAGTGACAAAGCAAATTTATGTGGCAGAGGTGAACGGCAGAGTCGGGAAGGGACGCCCTAGGCGAAAATTTATCGACCAAATTGGCGATATATTGAAAATGGGCCAAATTAAGAGTACCCTTAACCGACGAGCGTGTATGCGTAGGTATATGGATGTGGATGAGGCGAGAGAGGTGTGTCAGAATCGTGCCAAATGGAAGTCCATAGTCTCTGCGTACCCCTCTGAATGACAGGCGTGAGTGTTTATGTATGCATTGTTTTAAATTTAGCGCCCTATTATTTTACTAGGTAGTGTCACCTACGGGGAAAAAATTAATAATATTTACCAAAATAAATCGAATACACAAAGTATAAAATCAATATAGGCTGTATGGTACATTTGTGCGCCTCGCCGTGCAGTACATCAAAATGGCTACATGGAATAATGATGGTAAGAGCTTTTATTGAAAACAAAACATAAATATCACCATAACAACATCAAGCACCAAGCCTGTTACGAGGTCCTTCTGGAAAATATGGAAAAGATAGATGACTCTGCTGATACGTTTCGTGTGTGAGCGATAAGCTTTGAGCGATCTGTCGTCACGATATCCTTTCAGATCCTTTGATCGTAACGACGGATCGTTCCGTATATGGGGCCCTTTAGAAATCTATGAAGTGCGTTATGCTAAACAGTCTGTACCACGGGAAATATACACATTATAATGTATAAAAAAAATGAAAAGTAACTAATAAGCAAGAAGCAAATATCCAACCTGAACTCCGTGACTTTTTGTCGTGATACAATTTTTGCATTTAATTAGCACATGTCCACTGGCCTGCAGAACGCCCGCTGCACAGCCTACTGCAAAACAAACCAACAATATTACTACAATAGCAACGCTCAGCCGATTTTTTTAAATTACTTAAATAAGTAAAAGTATTATCACAATTACACACTTGCCGAACTATATATGTATTTTCTTATTGTTTTCCTAATTTATTAAAACACTGAACGTCCTGCTGGTTCAAAAAGCGCAACAGCAAACTCAATAAGCAAAAATATTTTTACAATAAATTTAAATGCATGGTTATCTTTGTTTGTTATTTATTTATCATTACAATAAACCATTATTTTAAAGTTAATATTTTCTATTTTATTCGCCTCTTACAAATTTCCGGTGGCTTCTATCTATTAAAAATATTTTTTGCAACTAGATCAAATACAATACAAAGTAAAAAACAATCGCAATATTTGCTACATGAATACACAAATAATCAAAATAGTACAGGAAATGTAATAAATATAAGTAAAATAAAACTAACACGTACTCTGCGGCTCAATCACGCTTTATGGGTGATGATCTGGTAATTTTTATACATGACCTAAAACTTTCGTTATCATCATTGGACCTCTCTATAGCCACAACACTAATAACCGATAACGGCTTTACGACACTGAAAAATAATTTTTACATTATTATAATGTAATAAAGAAGATTATTTTTTGTTAAATATGTTTCTTTCGTCAATACATGCCTTGCGGTCGGTGCAACACAGGCGGTGGTGGATTAACAAAAGTTTGCAGAGCCTCTGAAAAACAAATACCAAATATTTTAAAATGATGAAACAAAGCAGACATTGGGTCAAATAAGGATAGAGTGTCTTACATTGTTAAATTTAGTTAGTAACCTCATATTAACCCTACATATTACATGGGATCATGAAAGCATAAAGTATCAAGTACTTAAATTTTCTACTCTTGCCAAATAAAATTAAATGATTATTAAAAACTGTAAAGCCGGAAAGTTTGCAGGCGACAACTTTTAAAAAATGAAAAAAGGTTTAGGGCAGCAGTAAACATTTATAGATTGTTACAGCTACCACCTCTTTACCTAATAATGAATGTTCAGTTGTATCTATTAGTAACAAATTCACCGTCTAAGCATTCTAATAGATCATTAGACATCTAGTAAAAGTGATTCTTGTACTGAAGTGACACAGTTAAATCTTTATTGTAAACGGAACCCTAAATAGAAAGAAGTAATAGAAGTAAAATATAAATAAATCAATTTCGTAGTCGGACATGCCCAAAATCAGAATGTTAATTATTGTGTTTTGGGTGAATGGTTCTTTTACATATTATCTGATAACTAACGTCGCCAATAACCACATAATAATTCAAATATTATAAAACCTTTGTCCATACGATAATCATATTTTAATTAAATAAAACGATTGTTAGCTATATTTTTATTGAAAGGACATTATAGCATACGTTTTAAAAAGGTAAGAAGGGCAAAAAAACAAAGGGAGTCTTAATGCCAGTCTCATAGCTATCTTACCTTGTGGAGGCGGCGGCGGCAGCGGTTGTAAAATATTCACCTTTTTGTGATGGGCTAGTGCATGTGGCGGCCATCCTCCTGTTATATTTCTATAGACCAGGGAAATTACTGCCACATTTCTATGTTGTTCTACAAAAACTGTGGCATGAACATATTTACAATTCGGAAGAGTGCATACACAATTTTGAAAATTTCAGCAGAATGTATAGACACCAACAAGTTGTGATACGTCACATTTGTGACTGAATTTGCAGGTGCGTGGTCTTGTGCACCTTCCTCTTACAAAATCTCTGCACATGGTAACCAAACCCCATATGCATAGATTTTGTAATAGGACGGTGCACTAGCGTCAGCAGATCAACCTCCAAAAGTTGGTAGAAAAAAAATAATGCACATCAACTTTTGGAGGTGGATCTGCTAAAATAGTTTGTGTACTTCGGTTCGTGGTTTCCTTATGGATAATAAGATCTATATTAGACTTAATAAACTTTTTCATTATTTCAGGCTTTGCTGCTGATTGGGTTTTTATATCTTCCACACCGGCTCGTGTAAAAACAATTGACTCTGTAAAGTTTAAGGTAGTTAAATGATAAAAAATACATTAAAAAATGTTGCTTGAAATGTAACACGTTTATTGTTTATTTATTTATCATACCATCCTTTTAGAACGTTGGGAAATTCTCATTTATCGGAACTTTTACCGGCTTAAGCCCCACGGTAGTCAACAACGGCATATACGATGGGTTTCGGGAGATCTCCGTTCAAAACGCAAGTTATCCAAAATGGATATGTATGTATGTATGTAGCACTTCATGTTAAGTTTTTACTAGCTCCTAATTGACAATTATTAGTCACTTAAACTTAACGGCGGGTTGTCCTAATATTGGCTCTTGTAAAATTAACTTTAAATAGTCAAATTATATATATTTAAGTCCAGAAAAAAAATGCCATGGATACATACTTTATTGAGTGATATTATAGGTTCAAAACACGATACAATGTATATATACTTGGCGCGATCGAAAAAAAAACCGAAACAGTGTCGATTGAGTGAGATGAACAGTGAGATGAGTGATAAAACCTTTTTTCATTGAACTTATATTAAAATTGCATGTACTTCTGAATTCTGGGTTTAGAAAAAAGATGGACTAAATGCATTGACTTGTTAGGAGACAATGTAGAAAAATAAATTATTTTTTGAACAATAATCAATTCATTATCATTACTTTCAGATCACCCCTCGTATTATGTATGCATACATACATACAGGAAGCCGACTTGATGCAGATTAGTTAATTTGGTAATTTTATTATACAGAATTAAACAAATACATAAAAAGAAAGTTTCCTTACCTTTAGCCTTTACTCATTTTCTAGATCTATTCTACTCTTTTTCATTTTTTAAATTAGCTTTAGCCTTCCTTAGATCGTTTTTTTTTTCAACATTTTATAACATGATTTATTAATAGACTCGCAAAGAATATTCGGCTATTATTCGGTATTCAGCCTATTCGGCTACTTTTATCCTATTCGACCGAATATCGAATATCCAAGTAATATATATTGAAATTAAATGATATTATTTCTTGTAATCATTAGTCATTGGTGCATAATCAAGTTCCATATTATAAAAATTGCTGCAGCTGCCTCTGATGCCGCCCCGGCTCTAAATGAGGTACCCCTGAGATGAGAGGGCGCCAAAGTGTCTACGCAAGTAGCATCCCACACTAGGGCTTTACCTCTCTCCCAAGGGACCAATGTCATAACGTCGGGTCTCCTGCCATCGTCTCTAAATATTTAACAAGGCTCTAAAACCGAGGGAACATTTATAAAAACAAGAGCCCTTCGGATGACATCGATTAAAGAACCGTGCCGTGAAAACCTACCAGCACTTTTCTTAAAAGAAAGTCCGTGGAGCCCAAACTTGTCGACGCAGCTACCACAGGGGCACTGATGGGGTTGACAAATCGCCGCTCCTAGTCGGATTCCTACAGCGATGCGCAAGCTTTCCCCATCAAGTAATGTGCCGAGATTACTTGATGGTAAAGCGTGTAACCAGTAACTAGATTCCTTAGTCGAAACAGCTAGAAGGCGTGCCTTATCTTGGTCACTATGGAAATTATAAAACAAATCTTTCTGCACCCTCTGTACCAACGGAATATCCCACTGTTTTTGTTGGTTAATTTCCAGTGGAACATTTTCGCCGGTACAGAGCGTTTGCCATGTCTGCCCTGCCTCCGTAGCAAAGCATAGGTCTACTTTATTATTTAAAATTATGTTACATAAATTACTGACACTATGCACGGAAGCAAGGAAAGCAGGCAATGCAACGCTAGAAAGATTTCTCACACCAATACCACCAAATTTTATAGGTAAAGTAGCTTTAGTCCAGGCTGTTGTATTTAAAGTTAAATTTAGAATTTTTTCTATAGCTATTTTAAGATTATTATCAATATCTTTAAAAATATCCGAACATTTCCAGACTGGACTCGAGCGGAGTAAGTATGTAAATTTAGATACAAGGAGACAATATTTTAAAATAGTAAGCGCAATGTGGGGTCTAAATTTATACAATTTATCAACGTGGTTTAAAAACTGATCAAATTTTGTTTTTCAAACAGGTTTAATACTATCGAAAAACAACGGGGCACCTAGCAGGTATAGTGATTCCGTACTGACAGTTTTTATTTCTGGAGAAATATGATTGAAATTTTGAATTAAAGTGTCTTTGTGAGAAGTAGATAAATTATTGGAAAAAAATATTTGGTTCAAGACCAATATTTTTAAAATTTCGAAAAATATTACTCATATTTTTCGAAATTTTCACTGAGGACGTCATCTGCTCTACCTCCCAGTGTACCGTCGTCCAGGTACCAGACATTCAGCTTTGATTTCAAATTTGAAATAATGGGTTGAATTCCCGAACTGAAAAGGTCTGGACCTAGTGGGTCACCCTGTTGAACACCGACTGCAGAATCGATAACATAATTTTCGTAAAACAAGTTAGTATTTTGACTGTAACATTGCCAAACTTAGTGATAAATTTCGGGGGTATTGTTAGCCACTTCTTTCAGCAGGGTTACCCTATCGATAGAGTTAAAAGCATTCCTTAGGTCAACCTTCATAAGAACATCTGCATCAGAGTTTGTTAAAGATGTACCGCCGCCTCACAACCACCTCTAGTGCCTAAGCCTAGTTGAGTAGGCTGAAATTTTGTCTTAAGGTTAGAGATTATGTGCCTGCAAGTTAATTTTGAAGTTAAGCGTCGAAATGTGGAACCAACGGCAATAGGACGGATACCGTTATCCTTTTTTTTTGAAGGCACATAATCTTGCCCCATATAAGAATGGAATGAAATTTGGATTAACATTACCAGAAAGCATAAAGTTACATAATTTTGTAATGTCATTAAGAAGTACTCCGCCGGCGTCACAGGCAGAAGCGCTTACAAGATCTTTAAGATGTTGAGGCGTAATTCCGTTAATGCCGCCAGCAGAGCCATTTGAAAATGACATAATTGCTTCTAAAGTGTCTTTTTCAGAAATTTGTAAAGGTTGCATATAAGTCTTGGGAGGCAGCGGTAAACCCTGAGAAGGATTGACCGAAGGATGCTTCTGACGAAGGCTTTCAAGAGTTTCGACAGTACGAGGAGCCAGGATGTCGTCTGAGAATAAAATACGGGATGCATTTTTTAAGTCGCCATCCATTACTTTCGACTCAACTACTTTTTTAAATCAAATTTATGACGTGGTCGAGATAAATGAGTATTAATTGGGTAATCTAAATTTTGAAAAGATGTCTCTTTTAGTTGAGACGTAATTGATTTATTTATTGTTTTATCAAAATGAAAATGGGAATACACGAAAGTAAATAATTTTTGCCAACTCTTTTCACTATTCGTGAAACAATGTTGAATAGTGCATGACAATGCTTTAGCTAGCTGCATCCTCGCACCTCTAGGAATTCTTTTAACCATTGGTACATTACAATGATAATTGTAAATTTGCTCCGAAAAAAGAGAAAAAATTGTGTCATTAAAGGAATTACTAATAGAGTTATGAATTTCTACGGCTATGAAGCCGAAATACTTTTACTATGGCATCGTTTGATATGTATATTTAATCCCCTTTTAACTTTAAGGGTGCGTTTGCAAATCGGGCGAAATTATGCTGTTTTTCGGTACATTTTGTGACAAAACTAAACCAAATCAAACATAGCTAATTGCTACCACGTATAGAATGGTTCTTCATCTTCAAATGGTGGTGACTTATTTGTTGAAAATAATAGTTTTTTTATATTGTAAATACGATCTTCCCTAGCCATTTTCTACAAAATTAACGATACCGGCTCATGTTTAGGTATATTTTTGTTCTATTATCAACATATATTAAGATTTCTAAAAATACTATAAGTCGGCAGACATATTCAATAAAAAATAGTGGTGTTTACTTTTTATTAAAATGTCACAAATAGTCGTAAAAAAAATAAAAACTGATGCTTATTTTTTCACATAATTTGCTAATACGGATGAATCATAATGGATTGCAATAAGGGTTATTTTATTTTGGTGCCTGTTTTGATTTATTGTACGAAAATTTCGATGAAACCTCAGTCCGCGCTCGGTCGCCGTCATGAGTGGATACTGTATCGCCTGCCTGATTGCAGCAGCCGAAAAAGATCGCTGTATATACACAAAATATTCGAATTTGATACATAGGTATTGACAAGGCAAAATAATATTATTTTTATAATCACACATTTTGTTATAATATTTTGTTTCGCTGAAAGTAAGTGGGATTTATATATAAATAATTATATAAATGCCTATTCGTCTTGGACTTTATGGAGTGATCTGAAAGTGTTCATCGGTGACTGCTACTGGAACTCCTAGTCGAGTAGAACTAGATGTTCCGAGTTTGGGCTCGTTTAGTTAGTTATGATGAGACTTTACCTCCGGACTTGATGGAGAGACCTGATGGTGTACTTCGGTGACCATTACTGAACTCCTGGACGAGTAGAACTAGTGTGCCAAGTTTGGGCTCGTTTTGTTAGTTATGATGAGACTTTACCGGACTTGATGGAGAGACCTGATGGTGTACTTCGGTGACCATTACTGAATTCCTGGACGAGTAGAACTAGGTGTGCCAAGTTTGGGCTCGTTTTGTTAGTTATGATGAGACTTTACCTCCGGACTTGATGGACAGACCTAATGGTGTACTTCGGTGACCATTACTGGAACTCCTGGACGAGTAGAACTAGGTGTGCCAAGTTTGGGCTCGTTTTGTTAGTTATGATGAGACTTTACCTCCGGACTTGATGGAGAGACCTGATGGTGTACTTCGGTGACCATTACTGGAATTCCTGGACGAGTAGAACTAGGTGTGCCGAGTTCGCCTCGTTTTGTTAGTTATGATGAAACCCAACCTCCAGGCATGATGGACAGACCTGATGGTGTACTTTGGTGACTACTTATGGAACTCCTGGACGAGTAGAACTAGGTGTGCCGAGTTCGCCTCGTTTTGTTAGTTATGATGAAACCTAACCTCCAGGCATGATGGACAGACCTGATGGTGTACTTTGGTGACTACTTATGGAACTCCTGGACGAGTAGAACTAGGTGTGTCTGTCACTCCATCAAGTCCGGGGGTAAGTTCTTATCATAACTAACAAAACGAGCCCAAACTCGGCACACATAGTTCTACTTGTCCAGGAATTCCAGCAGTAGTCACCGAAGTACACCATCAGGTCTCTCCATCAAGCCCGGAGGTTACGTCTAATCATAACTAACAAAACGAGCCCAAACTCGGCACACCAAGTTCTACTCGTCTAGGAATTCCAGCAGTAGTCACCGAAGTACACCATCAATCTCCATCAAGCCTGGACGTTAGATCTCATAATAACTAACAAAACGAGCCAAACTCGGCACACCTAGTTCTACTCGTCCAGGAATTCCAGTAGTCACCGAAGTACACCATCAGGTCACCTATCAAGTCCGGAGGTAAGCTCTCATCATGACTAACAAAACGAGCCCAAGCTCGGCACACCTAGTACTACTCGTCCAAGAGTTCCAGTAGCTGTCACCGAAGTATACCTTCAAGTCACTTCACCAAGTCCGAATAGAATAGAATAGAATAGAATAGAATAGAATAATTTTTTATTCAATATAGATTACATGTGTAATTCTTATTGAAAGTCATTTTTTACTTTACCACTGGTTCGAAAAAAAAACCTCTGTCCTGGGAAGAACCAGCAAGAAACCCAGCGGGACTTTTTTTTTTAAAGTAAGTTTTACATTAATGGTTGTACAAACTATTTAAGTACAAAATTTATTTTAGAAACTGCTTGGTAGCGACCACCTCATTCCCAGGGGTTTTTATCAATCATATATTCATTTATACTATAATAACCCTTTTTATACAGTTTCAGCTTAACAAAACATTTAAACTTGGTAATAGAAGCTAAAGTCTTATCGTAACTAACAAAACCAGCCCAAAGTCCACAGCCACCATCTCACTGCTAGTAGTGGGCTTCTAGTGTCTAGCAGTCTCTGGAGCTGCTATTCGTATTTCGTATGTAATATATTTTTGTAGGTATAAGAAATGAGAAAAAAAATCAATCTTTCAAATTATCAAAATGTTTTTACTTGATTACGATTCCCACACCCGCAGCTAACCGTGCGTACACTTGTGTCTATGCCTATCAATTTTGCAAACGCGTCCTTAAACAGCCTACCGGCTGTAAATGTAGCGGAGCGGAGATATTCATTAAAAAATCTAAACAGATCTCTACAGCACTCAAAAGTCTTTATATTACATAGCTTCATATTGACTTGAAATGTGCTGTACCCCGCATCTTTCCCTGAAACACAATCATTTACAGCCTAAATAAAAGCACTTTACTCTATAAATTAAATATTATCACATTACTTCCCTGGATTTATTCCATATTGATAAAAATTGTATGTAGTTGTTATGCTTTGACAGTTGACAACGACGCAACCGAAATATTTTCCTTTATAAATGAGTATTATGTCTGAAATCAAAAAATAATTATTACAATAACTGTCTTATATATTTACTGATCTTTTCGTTGAAATTTGTAAGCCAGAATTGGCCTCTAAATAACAAAATAAAATAAGTTAAATATACGTAGCTTTTGACAGTTGAACAATTTTTGCTTAAATTTAAACAATGATCAATAAGATAATTTTTTCTTCAGATTGAGGAAGTAGTTTACTCCCTTTTCTTCTCGTAGATAATACCAGCTTCAGAGAATAGACGCTCTGAAGAATAAACACTACTTCCTTCCCGGCTGAATAGTTTTGCCTAATATTCAGCTATTCGGCCATTAAGTACGCAGAATATTCGGTATTTGGCGTGTGGCTTAATATACGATTCGTTGCAAGTCTATATAAACCATGATTAGTTGCATTTAAAATACAGATTAAACAAAGTTTTTCTACGGAAAAAACGGATTTCGTAATTTTTGGCAAGAACGCGAACACAGTCCTTTTGTCAGAGAATGTTTTTTTTGTAGAAATAGGGTGACAAACGAGCACCCAGTTCACCTGATGGTAAGTGGTTGCTGAGGCCCATATACATCTACATCTATCTTCTTTTGCGAATCAAAATGCAGATGCGTTGTCAGCCTTGAGGACTAAGATGGAATGCCCATAGACTTAGTAATATACTAGCGTATAGACCAACATAGTGTGCAAGGGAGAAGAAAATTCCTTATGGCAAAAATGCAAGATAGAAAAGGATACCAAATCTCATGACTCTGTAACCGATTTTGAATGACAGGTCGGCACAATTCGGCACGCAAGAAATAGCTCCGAGATATTTTGTAATTTTTTAAAGTATAATAGTGATTATTTTTAGTAAGTAAATTTTTTCCAAAATTGTTAATTATTCCGTGAGTGACTGTGCTGTTAATAATAGAAATAATCCTGATAATTTCACATATCACTGGTAAATTCTTAAGACGTCGTCAATGTTATGACACGTTTATTTTTGGTTAAAATTTATGTTACATACTATTTAAAATATAGAATATATTCAATCATTTTGTTAATTTTGATATTTTGCAAAAAAAAGTCATGTTGTTGATAATTTGCAAAATTTGGTAAATACATTTTATACAAAATATTTTACATGTACACGAAAATAAGACAACAAAAAAAAAAACAAAACAAGAAAATAAATCCTCGGTTTGCTTTTTAAAAGTAATTTTATTTTGCTGTTTATCAAACAGATTCCCTCCGGATTCTATTATTAGAAAAAGTGGTTAAGGTTCATTGGACGGGTTGGTTGGAATGCAAAGAAGAACTCAACAATTTTCAACAAATATTTTCTTGAGAAGTATAAAAGAAAAAGTAGAATAAAAACAATTTTATTAAAAGAGTAATTTCTACATTATTTGCACCAGTAAGTATAATATTGTTATAATAAGACTTCAAAAATTTAACTTTTAAAACTTTAGATATAAATAGAGACAGATTTTTACACATTTGTGGCGGCGCTATCGTCGCGCCACAAGCGAAACACATCGAAGCCGAAATCGAACTATCAAAGTTCCGAAGTAAAAACAGTATATATATAATAGCACCGAACTACCACTCGGAACGTTGGCCGCTATAATAAAATAAATATTGAGACAGATTTTCATACATTATAAAACTGTAGTACATTAAAGACAAAAAAATCTTGAGATTATCCTCTTTAAGCCATTATGAACCCAACTAAGTATCTATTTATCAACCAAAATAAATGTATAACCTTGCTTAACCAACCGCACAGCCTCACGGTCACACTAGTACAATATTCATAGCATCATGCTATTTTCCCCGTTGTTGAAACGGGTTGAGCGGAGCTTCGGAACTTCGGATTGTATTCCCAAATCATAACGATAAAACTTTTAGCGTAGTTAGGTATAGATATTTAGTAATGCTCCTCAAGCGCTACTAGACGACCGCGCATGAGACGTGATAGTATAAATTCCATAGTATTTGATACTCACAACGGTCAATGCCCGATTCATGCTTGATGGCCGACGACATTGTCGCGAGGGCTTAAATAGCGTGGTTCATCCCCTACAGCGTTAGTCGTAGAGAAGAGGAACTCGTGGTTAAGTAATAGCTGCGCAGATCAATAGATCTGCGAAATTAAGTTGCACTTGCCACGGTCAGTCCATGAATGTGACCATTTTCTTAACATACCGAGATTGAGAGAATAGTGAGTGCATCTGTATCCTCAGACACTTAGTGCACTTTATTGTGTTAAGATCATTATGTTTTTAAAATTCATGCAGCTAAAATGATAATAAGTTTATTATTACTTTATTCTTTTCAGGGACAGATGAAAGAATATAATAAACATGAAGCATGATGAAGCCTCATAAATATATTGGCCTTTAAACAGAGCAATCTTATTTAACTGATTCCTACAAGTTTCCTTCCTTAAATTATTAAGTTTACATTCATACTTAAGTCGAATGTTAAAATAAACTTCTATAATCTATTTAATTATTAATTATTAAATGTTTGTAATTATCACAAGTAATACTTATATGAAATATAAAGCAGCCATTATGTACTCCGTGTCCCCGTTTTTTTTCCCCATCAATACATTTTATAAAATATATAAAATATAAATAGGTATATACTTATTTAAGTATCTACCCATTTATATTAACAATATGTTAAAAAATAAATTCCGGGGAAACTGCCCACGGCAGTAAATATTTTTCTCCAAAGATCATAGCTCGAAAATACAACATTCTGATCTGATTATTTGGGAGTTTTTTTAAGTTTTTCGGTAAAGTCACCTGGGATTTTATACATTTGAATTAAAATCCAACAAAAGGCAGGTAGGTTCTGCTTATTCCCAGGAACATGTTATATGAATATTTTTTTAATTATTTTAGAACTATCATGGTAAAATTCAGTTAATTTTTGAAGTTATTCAACTTCATGCACTAAACAATTTTTTATAATCTTTTACCGCTTCCTTAACAATCATTTTCGATAGTCCTTTTAAGTAAAATATACATCACTAGCTAACGCACACAATGACAAATCAAAATTGGTCACGCGTTTTCGGGCTGTCAGGTGGTCTATACGGTAGTATATTCTAAGTCTATGGGAATGCCTCTTTTCCAGTAAAAAGGGTCTCCGGTTCTCTACACATTAGCCATACGAAACACAGGAGCATTAAGCTCCTATTTTACGCTGGTATTCTGTGAGAGCGTGGTCTTTCCCCGGTCGAGCCGACCCATTCGTGCTACAACTATACTATAAATATAGCTGCAGCTTGGCTCTACCACGTGTAAGGGTATCTCAAAAGTGGAACATAGAATTCTTAAATAAAAAGAATTAATCAACACAATAACAATATTTATTTCTATTAAACTAAATCACTGCCACAGTATAACAAAATGACAAAATAACATAATATATCACAAACCTTCTTGTCACTCCGGCGGCTCGTCTCTGAATCATAGATAAATAAATATGTAGCAAGCTACTCTGAATGATTCCCGACTGCCAAGAGCTAACTTTTAATCCACAGACAATATTTGACGTCACTTTAACACAATCGAGTCGAAACGTAATCGATTATTTTCTCATGTATAACAAGACTTGACCATAGACTCTTTAGTATAGATCAGGGTGATGCAACTCTGTATGAAGCCCGAGAAACTTGCACACAATCATAATTTTATCTATGTGTGGGGTGGGCGTGTAAAATTAAAGCGAGAAAAAGATATCGCCGTTTCATTCTTTCGCGTTGTTTCAGATTGCCATTTTAAAAATTAGGTACAAATATACATAACTATTATATCGGAAGAAACTGAAATTTTTTAATTTTATGCTATATTTTTTCTTTTGTTTGCACCTTACAGTAATTATATACATATTACTTTGAGGTTTGCACAATTAATTGACCTACTAATTGATTAAAATTAAATTAATAAATATTAGCAGAATTCTATCAAGAGAAGCCATGAACTAAAAGAAGAAAAAAATGACATTTGTTTGTCAACGTCTTTCATATTGAAAATATTTTCTGAAATTGATTCAAATTTATTTAAAATCATTTAGATTTTAATATTTGTTATTGCGTTTTGCTTTAATTCAGTTATTATCGGTTCAGAATACTTCATTTTCGTTTATAGGCAATTCTTCGCGATTGTGTGTGTGAAGATTTTTGTGACATACTGACTCTGTATGAGATATTGACTATAAATTAATTTATTATTTAAAAAAATTATGCAAACAAAAAGCACAAAATCATCCGATCACTTTCTGCAGGTTTCCTACAATAAAAATAGAAAAACTTTTGATAATATTGTGGTAAGTCTTTAAGCATTTTGAATTTATTCATCGTTATTTGTAGGGATTATTACTATATTAACTCGAATTTTATCTATTTCAGATCATGTGTTTGGGCTGAGTTAAGTTTTCGACATGAGAATTTTGCTGATTTAAATTTACGTTAATGTTCTGTGAAGAATATTTCTCACGATAACATATGTTATAAATCAATATTACGCGTGGAAATATTATCTGCAAAAGCAATAGAAAACATAAATAATAATATATAGTGTATAAAACAATATCTTCCAAAAAATAAAATTACATAACTATACCTATTTTTAGTTTTATTTTATCCCACATACTCCTCTAAAGTAAATTCGAGTAAATTTGGTGCAACCTCTCAAATGTATGGGAATTGACCCCATAGGTTTGTGAGGCTTGAGCCAAAATACTCGAATATGCCTTAAATAAAAAGTTCAAAGTTACACAATACAAAGGTTTGAAATTCCCGCTAAAAAAAGTTTTATATGGGCGCCCACCGAGGCGCTTTTCGTGTACATTCATAAACACGTGTTTCATTTTTTTAGTATGAAGTTGGCGTTCTTCTCTTGGTAGAGAGTAATTGTGTTCTGTGGTATTGATGGAGTAATGTAAACAACTACTCTAATGGGCAATTCCTGTTACACACGTAAAAAAGAAAACGTTTGTCGTGGCCAGCTGATCGGTAACCGCCCGGGAAATGCAATTCAGAGATAGCAATATTACTTAATTGGATGAGGAAAGAGCAAAGTATTAGACCAACGCGACATCAAAATAATTAATATAATCGACAAATAATTTAATATTGTATTTCTTAAAAACTAACAAACTAAAAGAAATTTTACTTTTAATTCATTTAGGTATGATACTTGTTTACCGTATTCTATGAAAATTGCGTCTTCATATTTCTACATTCCGATATAAGGCGTTATTAGTGCTAACTTTGAAAAATATCGTGTTTTTGGTTTAAATTTAGTTAGACTATATCCTCAAGTAATTATTACCTTTTACCGTTACTGAGAAAAGTATAGTCATACGAGACTAAAAATATCGCATATCCTCTTAAAAAACAAAACAGTATTACAAAGAACATAAAATGAGTTGAGGTACACACGCTTAACAGACTACATTTGAATTAATAAATCTACAGTTGGGTTCCTTAGAAACCTATGCAGTGCTTTATGTTTATAATAAGTCTGTGACGCAGAAAATGTGTGCCTTATGATGTATAATTAAAAATACAAAGTAACCAATTAGCAAAAGATAAATATCCAACCTGAATTCCGTGATTTCGCAATTTTCGCATTTTTTTTAATGGATTTAATATTTTTAACTGTTAAAACTATATCTTAATTTTAATCTCGCCAAATTTAAATGCGTTTGCTTAGTTTGTGCGAGCGGCTGCGCATTTGTGAAGAAAAAATCATTTAGGAAGAAAAAAATTATAAAATGTTGAGTGCAAAAATGTTCCTTTCCTATAAAAATTTTCTATTCTTCTTAATATGGTTAATATTTGTTATTTCATCGTTTATTTTTCGATGTTTGCAATCTTAAATTTCCGTCTTAACGTTCCTCTAAATTTGTCCATGAGTATATAAATATAAAGCATTTTAATTTATCCATTAACTAATCCCAACAACAGTAAGTGTAAATAATACCACTGTTAAAATGTAAATAATTTTAACAGTGGTAGCGCCACGCGGCAGCTTTTGCTGTCGCACGGATGGGCTGGCATTAGTAGAAGTTCACTTCTGCATTTCGTCTGGTGAGTGGCCGGAGGCCCAATCCCCCCCCCCCCCCTAACGTGGTAGCGGAGTTAAATAGAACACTACCCCAGGAGGGTACCAGCATCCCTGGTGACGGAGAATCCCTCGCTGAGCATCCACACCCAAGCTACCCAACTTTTTCTGAGCGTGGGTGCTCAGGCTGCCCATATTCTGAGGAGGAGGAGGGGCGAAATTCCGCTCAAGTCGAAACCTGCTCGGGGCAAGCGGAGCAATAAGATAAAGGCAACCCCTGTCACGCTTTCCGTGAATTTCTGCAATATCAGAGGACTTCATTCAAACCTTAACGCCGTCCACTACCATCTGGAGACGGCAAAGCCGGCCTTGCTCTTTCTAACCAAAACACAGGTGTCCTCTCGGGCTGATACTTCGTATCTCTCCTACCCGGGGTACAAATTAGAAAACTCTTTTGTGTCCCGGGCTGGAGTTTGCGTGTACGTTAGAAAGGACATCTGTTTTCGACGCCTCGGCAGTCTTGAAGGTACGGACCTGTCATTCCTACGACTGGGCGTAGACAGCGACGACCATCTCCGCGTCTACGGGTGCCTCTATAGGTCCCATAGCGGTAGTGCTGACACAGACCAACTCATCGACCACGTCCACAGGTAACTAATAAGCAAGAGGCAAATATCCAACCTGAACTCCGTGACTTTTTGTCGTGACACAATTTTTGCATTTAATTAGCACATGTCCAATGGCCTCCAGAACAAACGCTGCACAGCCTACTGCAAAACAAACCAACAATATTGCTATAATGGCAACGCTCAGCTGATATTATATATTTTTCTTTTATAAACTACTTAAATAAGTAAAAGTATTATCACAATTACACACTTGCTGGACTATTTCGTATTTTCTTATTATTTTCCTTATTTATTAAAACACTGAACATCCTGCTGGTTCAAAAAGCGCAACAGCAAATTCAATAAGCAAAAATATTTTAACAATAAATTTAAATGCATGGTTATCTTTGTTTTTTATTTATTTATCATTACAATAAACCATTATTTTAAAGTTAATATTTTCTATTTTAATAATTAATAAATTTAAAAAAAATCGGTATGAATCATGCAAAAAACGTGAATCGATATAAGCACACTATATTAAATTCTCCTCTTACAAATTTCCGGTGGCTTCTATCTATTAGAAACATGTTTTGCAACTAGATCAGATACAATACAAAGTAAAAAACAATCGCAATATTTCTTACATGAATACACAAATTATGAAAATAATACAGAAAATGTAATAAATATAAGTAAAATAAAACTAACACGTACTTTGCGCCCAATCACGCTTTATGGGTGATGATCTTGTAATATTTATACATGACCTAAAACTTTCGTTGTCATCATTTGACCTCTCTGTAGCCGCAACGCTAATAACCGATGACGGCCTTACGACACTGAAAAATAATTTTTACATTATTATAATGTAATAAAGAAGATTATTTGTTAAAAAAGTTTCTTTCGTCAATACATGCCTTGCGGTCGGTGCCGGCACAGGAGGTGGTTGATTATCAAAAGTTTGCGGAGCCTCTGAAAAACAAATATGTACCAAACATTTGAAAATGATGAAACAAAGCAGACATTAGGTCAAATAAAGATAGAGTGTCTTACATTGTTAAATTTAGTTAGTAACCTCATATTAACCCTACATATTACATGGGATCATGAAAGCATAAAAGTATCAAGTACTCAAATTTTCTACGAATTATTCACCAGGGGCGAGGAAAACCATGAGAAGAGAAGAAGAGGATTAAATGGCGCTGAAGAAACTGACGCTAGTGCACCGTCCTATTATGTAGTCTCTACACATGGGGTTTGGTTACCATGTGCAGAGATTTTGTAAGAGGAAGGTGCACAAGACCACGAACCTGCAAATTCAGTCACAAATATGATGTACTCGTATCACAACTTGTTGGTGTCTATACATTCTGCCGAAATTTTCAAAATTGTGTATGCACTCTTCCGAATTGTAGATATCATGCCACAGTTTTTGAAGAACAACATAAATATGTGGCGGCAATTCCCCTGTTCTATAGAAATATAACAGGAGAGCCGCCACATACACTAGCCCATCACAAAAAGGTGAATATTTTACCACCGCTGCCGCCGCCGCCGCCTCCAGAAGGTAAGATAGCTATGAGACTGGCATTAAGACGCCCTTTGTTTTTTTGCGCTTCTTACCTTTTTTTAAATGTATGCACTAATGTCAAAGGTTTTATAATATTTGAATTATTTATGTGATTATTGGCGACGTTAGTTATCAGATAATATGTAAAAGAACCATTCACCCAAATCACAATAATTAACATTCTGATTTTGGGCATGTTCAAAACTACGAAATTGATTTATTTATATTTTACTTCTATTACCTCTATTGAGGGTTCCGTTTACAATAAAGATTTAACTGTGTCATTTTAGTACAAGAATCAGTTTGCTAGATGTCTAATGATCTATTAGAATGCTTAGACGGTGAATTTGTTACTAATAGATACAACTGAACATTCATTATTTGGTAAAGAGCTGGTAGCTGTAACAATCTATAAATGTTTACTGCTATCCTAAATCTTTTTTAATTTTTAAAAGTAGTCGCCTGCAAACTCCCCGGCCTTCCAGTTTTTAATCATCATTTAATTTTATTTGGCTAGAGTAGAAAATTTGAGTACTTGATACTTTATGCTTTCATGATCCCATGTAATATGTAGGGTTAATATGAGGTTACTAACTAAATTTAACAATGTAAGACACTCTATCCTTATTTGACCTAATGTCTGCTTTGTTTCATCATTTTAAAATGTTTGGTACCTATATGTTTTTCAGAGGCTCCGCAAAATTTTGATAATCCACCACCGCCTGTGTCGGCACCGACCGCAAGGCATGTATTGACGAAAGAAACTTTTTTTAACAAATAAACTTATTTATTACATTATAATAATGTAAAAATTACTTTTCAATGTCGTAAGGCCGTCATCGGTTATTAGCGTTGCGGCTACACAGAGGTCAAATGATGACAACGAAAGTTTTAGGTCATGTATAAACATTGCCAGATCATCACCCATAAAGAGTGATTGGGCATCAACATGTGAACATCCGAAATAAACACGAATTCGCAATTAAAACGTCTAGTCACAAGGGCAGTCGTTACTTGACTAACTGAGGGTCCGAAGATGTGACGAACCCTACTACTCGAGTACTGATCCTTATTAGTGTGAATAATTAAATTCTTTATGTGATTTACTAAGCTGATTGTTCTATAGAATAAAAGTCTATTCACTACGCGCTACCTGAGAGTCAAAAAAGGTCAAGTTTTTTTTAGGTCGCCCGGTGGCCTTTGCTAAGTTATAGCTCCCGTTGTATTGCCTAGAATCATATGAACATCTCGCCCTGCACTTTCGGCTGATAAAATCGCATCAACTACATCTTGATAGCACAAATTGTCTCGTTTCAATAACTCGCATTGCAGTTTACTGTCACACATACCGCATACCAGTCTATCACGTAACATTATTTTAAAGCACATTCATCACGCTATTAATTGCAATTATAAAATTTATAAAACACAGATATTTCTTAGGTTTTGGGTTTGTTAAAATTATTTCTATTTCTCTGAATGTCACATCAACCGCTTTTTCTGGAGTAATTAATGCAAGTAATGTCTCGTAAAATCATGAGTCACAACTGAAAAAATTTGCTCTCTTAGCAGAATCTAATATGACGCCGTTAGTCTAGAAATAAAATTTTAAACGGTCTAGATAATTGTCCCAACTGTTTGTCAAATTCCACTGATTTTATGTCCATTTTTACACTTTTCACCACACGTCGCCACTAATATGTTCAGAATATCGTCTCTTTTCTCTTTTTACGTGCTATAGAATAATCTTGATCCCTTCAAGTCTGTGAAGACGCATTATTTTCATAAGATAATTTGACAAAATAGCTTTTCTATAAGAAGAATACACCTAAGGATGATTCCCTTTCTGCACGACGAAGAGCTGAAAGTTCTTACTCTAGGACTATAAAATACAGTGACCAATTTACTTTTGATGTGTTATATTATTTTAAACTGGTTTTAAAAGAAAAATTGACTGTAAAGGAAATAGGGCTAGGGGGATGACCAAAATGGGGAGATGATCGTTACCAGTGTAACATCCTCCATGAAAAAAGGGAAGCTGGGCATGGGAATAGACTGCTAGACTGGTCTATTGCACTTTTAGGATTTTGGAAAGGAAATACTAAATGGGTAGGTGAACCATAATTGAGGCGAAAAAGATAAAATCAAAATGGATATTGAAAAATAAAGCATACAAGGGATCACTAAAATTAGGGCTAATGATCTTCTGTTCACCAGATGTCGCTAGTTGGGACTGAGGTGAAGTTTTTTCTTACTCACCACAATATATAATTATTGTACATAATATTATAGTATAGCCTCAATATTATACTGTGGGAGACTGGTGCCTAAACTAGGCTTTACGCCTGTATTTCAGGACGCCAGATCGCCGCCCTATGGTTGTAATTACAATACTTTTATTATGCACTCGTACATGTACCATATTTATAATTTACATAATATCTTCTTTCATCTAAGTAGAATTTTAGATATATATATATAAAGGGACGTCAGGGTGGTCTGCTATATCCTCTGGATCCATACTTGACCCTAATTAGACGTGCAAGGAGAATTAAAAGATGTAGTTCACACAAAATGTAATTAGGGTATTATGACAAAATTATTAGAGGTACTCAATAGTTAAACACTCCACCAAGAACGTAGCGCTTATTCGCGATGTGAACAGCTTGCCGTCTCGATGCGAACTGCCTCGTCGTTCCCTCTTTCTTTTCACACTAGCCCTTGGTGTTGCGTCAGAGCGAATGACAACCGATTACTTCGACAGATGGCGTTTTGCATATCCGGTTGACATTCACTCTTACATAATCTTCGAAATAATTAAACGCGCCGTCACAGCCGGACTGACATTAGCACGTCCTCGTGCTGCTTTTGGTGTAGAGTTATTCTGTAACAATAGGAAAATAAAACCCGCTGGGATTACCACTTTCATTCGCTCGTCCTATCCTGACATGAATAGGTACACTGTCCCTATCTTTGGACATTTAGGAGCCCATACACATACACGCAAGGCGATTACGTTTGACCTCATGCAAACTAACACTGGCTAAGGCGTCCTTTCGACCAACCATCATCTCCTATGGTGACTTGGACCGGACAACCTAGCCCTGACTAGCTAGCTCACAGAGTGGCAGCGTCCCTTCGACCAGTCATCATCTCATATGACAACATGGACCGGACAACTGGCTCTTCACACGTCATCTCATATGACGACACCTTAGACAGTTTAATAGCATCAATTAATTCTCACAAATGACATTACTAACCTTAAAGTTCCTCGCGCTCTGATGCTGATAGGGTTGCTGAGCTTGCAGTTTCAGTACGACCGCTGGACACCGATATTGTGTCACTATCATCATCTGATGTTAGAGTTCTGTCGATGTGGCTCTGCCCCGCCGTCACGAACTCCTCCTCATCATTATTAATTAACGAGGTAGCAATCTCTACCAGACCGTCATAGCCCCCGGTACTAAACGAAGATTTTCGTGAGCATATTTGTAAGTCCTATTAGACCCATCAATGTTTTTCAGCTCATATCTATCATTTTCTAACACCTTAGTGATTAAAAATGGACCTTTGAATTTTTTATGAAGTTTTGTCTGATTGCGCTCGTTGTTTCTTATAAAAACATACTCGCCTATAGGGAATGGCTTCACGACTGCCTTGCCTCGATTGAACCGTTCTACTTCTGCTGAAGCTGCTTTCGCAATGTTGTCAGCGGCGTTACGTCTGATGGTGTCTAAGTCTGATCGGGGTTCGGGTTCGGGACTTAATACAATTTTTGACATACCTAAGGATTGAGCTTTTATTCCAAACATTAGTTCTGTGGGTGAATATCCAGTTACCCTAGACCGCGTACTGTTTAGAGCTAACTGCACCTCTATAAGTTCATCTCGCCAAGTTTTGTTCGGGTCGTTCTCAACTATGGTGAGAATGCTTTTCAGAGTGCGCATTACACGCTCTACCTGGCCGTTTGCTCTACTAGATCCTGTTGCAATGAGATGAAGGTCTATGGAATGGTCCCTACAAAATTCTCTACATTCGGCACTTATATAGCATCTCCCTTGGTCAGCTATAACGCGTTTAGGTGATCCAAAAAGGCAAACCGCTTTTTTTAGAGCTTTAATAGCACTTACTGAATCTAAAGAGGGGGTATATTCAAGAAGAATGTATTTGGTGAAGGAATCGATAATAACCGATGAATATTCTTTGCGATCGCTTTTTCCACTGAGTTTACCCGTGATATCAATGTGTACGGTATGCCAAGGAGTGGAAACTTTAGGAATCGGATGAAGTCTTATCTGGGTAACGCCTGACGGGCCCTTCGAAGCTTTGCATACTATACAAGAATCTACAAATTTGCGCACTAGCTTTGACATTTGTGGGAACCAATATTGCTCGTAAAGTTTGTTTAGCGTCTTTTCAGTGCCTAGGTGCTTAATCTCTGTATGGACGTGGTTGATTAAAGTCCAAGTGAGGGAGCGCGGTACAACTGGGAGCCAATAGCTACTTTTGTCACGCTCAATTTTCCTATAAAGTATCCCTTTTCGAATATCGTAGGTATGGGCAACGGCTTCAGGAAATTCTTTGTTGTTGTGCTTGTTAATTAGGTCCTGTATTTCGCTATCCCTCTTTTGTTCGACCGTCAGCCAATCCTGATGAAGTTCAACGAATTGGACAGACTTGTTTTTCTTAGACGGATTGGTATCGGGATAGTTCATGGTAGGAAATCGGCGTGTTCCATGCTACTTCCTTGCTTGTAGACTATGTCAAAATCATAAGCCTGGAGGAAGGCCCACCATCGGTGGACTCGGGGTGTAAGATCGGTTTTAGACTTTGACGCCTTAAGAGAATTACAGTCCGTGAAAACTGTGAAGTGCTGTCCATACAGATAATGTCTAAAATGCTCGACCGCTCGGAGCACCGCCATGGTTTCAAGTTCGTAGGAATGGTAATGCGATTCGGTTTCGGTTGTCCGACGGCTAAAGTAGGATATCACATGTAGCAGATTATTATGTCGTTGAATTAGTATTGCACCGTACCCTTCTGAGCTCGCGTCTGTATGGAGCTCTACTGGGGATTTGGGGTCAAAGATCGTCAATACCGGCTCTGATGTCAATATGCTAACTATGGTTTTGTGGATCTCACTATGTTGGCCCGTCCAGGTTATTGGGCCTCTTAGTTTTGTTAGGGGGTATAAAGGACCTACTAAGCGGGTATAAATGAATAAAACGCCGAAAATAAGATGCGAGACCTAAAAATTGACGAACTTGACTGGCTGTGCGCGGGGCGGGTACGTCTGTTAGTGCTTGTACCTTCCTAGGATTGGGAGTTACTTGACCTGATTTTACGACATAACCTAGGAAGTCTACTTGGTTTTTCATGAATTTACACTTATGAATGTTTAAAGAAAAACCCGCTTCACATAGAGCTTGTAGTGTAAGGTTTAAACGTTCAAGGCCTCGCGTGACGTCATCAGAATAACAGAGGATGTCATCCATATATGCTAATGCCACCGTATCCTTAAGCGAACCTAAAGCTTTGTTAATGCACCTTTGATATACTGACGCTGCACTTCTTAGGCCAAAGGGCATGGCAAGAAACTCATATTGCCCCTCGGGGGTCACGAAAGCTGTACGAGCTATGTTGTCGCCCTCAGGATCTATCGGAATCTGGTGATAGCCTGATACCATGTCCAAAGACGAAAAATAACGAGCACCGTGTAGTCGTTCAATCTGTTCGTCGATTATCGGTAACGGGTAATGTTCTGGTCGGGTATTAGCGTTAAGCTCGCGATAGTCTACACACATTCTATCAGAGTTATCTTTCTTTTTAACGAGTAGTATCGGACTGGCAAAGGGTGACGTGCTCTCACGAATGACTCCCGCTTCTAAAAGATGTCTTATTTTATCCCTAACTATTTCCTTCTCCGCCGGTGACAACCTATAAGGACGCCGCTGAACAATTTTATTTGGGTCAACTAACTCTATTCGCATGAAACCTGTAGAGACGCGACGTTTTGGTATGCCGTCTATGAAAAATTCGCGGTATTGTTGTAATAACCTAATGAGGGCTACCCTATGCTCACCTTGTAAATCTGTATCGATGTTAGTAAAATCATATTGACTCGATTTTCCTACAATACCAACCTCCCTACGTAACGAGAAATGAACACGATCGTTACTAATCTCGACATTGACACTCTTGTCTAAAATATCCCTACCTATAATAACCGGTTCACTAATAGCGGCGTTGGGAACTACATGAAACAACATATCTAATTGAATGCCTTCAACATTGATGGGGCTAAGAATCTGCGAGTCACATTTCACTACATTATCATCTCCAATACCCGCGAGATATACAAGTTCGTTACGCATTGTACCTACTAGCCATGTCGGAAGTCACCAATGAACAGGCGGAACCACTATCGAAGAGAAAAGAAACGAGCTCACCCGTAGACGTAGTAAAGGTGCCGATTGCCGGCTTCCGCTCGCACAGGTGGACATTGCTGACAGCCGGTTTCTCGTTGCTCCTTTTGCGATCTGGACACGCTGATGCGACGTGCCCTTGTTGACCACAAACATAACAAGTGACAGGACGCGGATGGACTTGCATCTTCACATGCTGCTCAGCTGTCTTCGTAGTTGCTCTAGTAACAGGCTCTTCGCGGCGTTTGCGACACTCCAAGGCTCGATGACCTGACATACCACACCGATGACACGTTCCAGTAAAGCGTGGTTCATTGTAGCGGCTTCTTTTTACTTCTGTCTCGTTAATCTCTTGTCCTTCGTATTTTCGTTTTGATGAAATACCGTTGAGAACCCGTAACAACTGAGCTCTGGTAGAAACATTACAAGATTGCAGCTCTCGTCGTATAATACCATCTTTTTGGCATAGCACAGAAGCTACAAACCCCGTGATGACATCTTCTGACATTTCAGTGCGAGGGATATGCTCTATCATCCTCCAGACACGCGTTGCAGCATCACTTGCAGTTTCCTTCGTACCGAGTTGAAATCTTAATATCTCGTCGAAGTAGTCTTGCGGTAGCATCGGTTTCCCAAATTTTGCTAGGAGTAATTCCTTTATTTGCATCCATGTTAACTGTGAAGTTTGCAATTTGGTCAAACACTTGGCTGCCCGTCCTCTCAGAGCGTGTGTAAGCGCTAGCAAAATTCTGCACCGTCTAGTTTCCTACTATTCACTACTAGGTATTTCAGTTATCCTGCATCAACCTTCTATGTCCACGTCTTTTTCGTCTGGGTCAAACCGCACTAGTTGTGTTGTCATGCGGTTTGTATCTTCGGTGGACGATGGAGTCTTCAAGAGGCGAGATAATAAGGCCTCCATGTTGCGCAGTAAATTGTGCGACGATGCCACGTGCGCATTGCTATCTTCTCCTTGTGAATGCCCTTCGGATCCCACTTCTGATAAAGGGACGTCAGGGTGGTCTGCTATATCCTCTGGATCCATACTTGACCCTAATTAGACGTGGGTAATCGGGCAAGGAGAATTAAAAGATGTAGTTCACACAAAATGTAATTAGGGTATTATGACAAAATTATTAGAGGTACTCAATAGTTAAACACTCCACCAAGAACGTAGCGCTTATTCGCGATGTGAACAGCTTGCCGTCTCGATGCGAACTGCCTCGTCGTTCCCTCTTTCTTTTCACACTAGCCCTTGGTGTTGCGTCAGAGCGGATGACAACCGATTACTTCGACAGATGGCGTTTTGCATATCCGGTTGACATTCGCTCTTACATAATCTTCGAAATAATTAAACGCGCCGTCATATATATATATATATATATATGTGTGTGTGTGTGTGTGTGTGTGTGTGTGTGTGTGTGTGTGTGTGTGTGTGCGTGTGTGTGCATGTGTGTGCGTGTACGTGTGTAAAATAAAAAACAGATATTCGCAAGAAAACAAAGATAACAGATGCCCTTCAGTATAATTTAACACAGAAATGCATAGATTACTGTATATATACTAGAGAAATGGAAATGGGCAGGTCACATAGCAAGGTATATATTGGTATATATATAACTTGGTAAATATCTATTTATCTATGAGTTCAAGTTCAACAACAAGCAACCACCGAGCCATAGCACAGAGCCAGAGCCATAGATAATATACTATATAGGGCAGCAAGAGCCACCGTTTTCAATATGGTTTTCGATAATCGACATAGAGCAGAGTACATACTATATCGAATAATCGATACAGCCCGCAGGGTTGTCAACTTTATTTTTTAGGAGATCGTACCATAAACTGGAAAAAAACGTATTTTGCTAAGAACTCAAAAAAAATAATAGTACGCATTAAAATTTCAATAAAACAATGGTAAAAAACACAAAAATAATATTATTATAACGTTACAGCAAAATTTAACATTTAGGGTAGGTATAACATTTAAGCATCTGACACTAAGCTTTACTACGACATTTTTTTTATTAAAGAAAAGGGGCTCGGACTGTGTCCACTCTGCCCTCTATTATAAAGTTAGGGTTACTTTTATTTTTCATTAAACATAAACTCACACTCAACATAGAAAAATATACTTATGTCTATAACTATTACGCCTTGTGTGATCATTTTAAATTACAAAATAATTAACAAAGTTAAACTATTAACCTTTAAAATCAATACAAAGATAGCTCTTAGAGTATATGATCTACCAGGTACTTGAGTATACGATTGACTATAGCGCAATATTAAAATTAAAATTAACCGAGTAATACTGATAATGAACCGGCACAAATTCGAAACAATACCAATTGACATATTTTGATAAACATTTTCTTTAGTCTTCATGTATAGAACATTTCTAAGAAGACATTGCCAACAAGTCATTGCACAGTGCCATCTACGATTTTTTGTAGAATTTGGCCCTATAAGTAATATTATTTGAATATTGAGCGCAGCAGTAGACTCGGGAGAATACAAAGAAGAAGTTTAGACTGTAGAGCTCGTTCAATTTTGATGTTATTGATTTTTCATATCGATAAAATGAACTTAATCAATTATCATTTTTATTTTGTTATAAAGATTAAAAGATTTGAAAATATAGTATATTTTGCGTACGATTTCGAATACATGATAGTACATCGTACTATAGTTCGGCCGTTCAGAGAATGCGTTCCTGACACCTATCAGTTAGTCACGACTAGTGATGGGCACAACAAAACACTGAGTTCGTTACCGTTCCTCCAAAATGAACCGCCGCGTTATTTTTAAGATTATTTTCGTTTTAAATTGGCGGAATAATTTAAAATTTATATTTTAGTAATTTAAGTGGAAACCAAAAAAAGGTAATATTAATATAATAAAATTGTTTTATTTATTCTTTGTTACAAAGTTACAATCTGTATTTCTATGCAATAAAGTACATTGAATTGAATGTGCGTACAGAATATTAATCAGACTCGATTCGCTTGAGGAGGTGGTGTCTTCATCATCATCTTCGCCTACATGTATAATTATATTATTATCAATAACAGAATCAATCCTGATATCTCGGTCAAAATGTTCCACAATCAGGTTTTTAGTCTTCTCAACAACCTTTGCCCAGTCATCTCTTGTGACTTCCCGCAGGCTTCTTTTAATAGGGTCATCATCTTTTCGTGCTGAATGGCGGGAAGTATTGTGGCGGGCGGCGTAACCTTTATTTGAGCCCAGATTAGCTCAATCGCGTTATATTGGCAATGATACGGTGGAATTCTTAGAACGCGATGACCGTACTCCAGAGCCAGTCCATCGATTTCGTATCGCACATTTGCCGCTTTATTTTCTTTAACTAATTTAATTAGCTCTGGTTTTAGCATCTGCATATTTGCGTCAATGCCTTTTGTTTATAACCAAGCCACCATTTCTTCTTTTTTATTAGCTTGGTTTTATTGGTTTTATTTTTAGTAGATAGGAGGCATTATCCATGAATATTACAGAAGGCTCTGGTAGGCTGGGCAAAAGCACGTTCTGGAACCACTCTTTAAATGTAGTGGCATTCATTTCCTCGTGGTAGTCATTTGTGGTTTTGATTGAAATGCCAGTAACGCGTTCTCCACAAAGCCGTATTTTGCAGAACCTGCGGCATATTATCAGACGGGCCCCTTACCCATTGGTACTTTCGACGTCGACGCTTGTGTATCATCCGTCCAAGAACGGAAACCGTGTGATTGGCGTTTAGCCATGTCTCGTCAATGAACACGACATTATCCCAGTTATCAATATTTTTGCTTCTCTCAAAAACTTATCCGTTTTAAAATTATGTCGTATCGTTCTAATAAAATTTTCTTTTGTCTGTTTTTATACGAAAACCAATATCTTTTAAGATTTTGGTTAAAGCAGTTTACCCCGCTAAACAGTCCAGCTTCTCTTAACGATGCCAAAAGCTTCTTCCTGTAGAGATATTCATTTCTGGAATAGTAACCATATATATTATTTCTGATTGCATCGGCGTCAAAGGTGTCAATATCTGTCACGGGTTTAGTTCTACGTTTCTTCTTCGGAGTACGTAAAATATTATCTTCCGTGCCAGTAGAGCCGAACTTTTCTTTATTAATATTTGTTATCGTTCGTTTGCTAACTCCAAGCGCCTGAGAGACGCGTTCTTGTACTTGTTCGACAGGTAACAGGGGTCCGCCATTTTGCCGCTCCCGCTCAAAGTAATCTTGCAGCTTGATGATTAACTCACGGGCTCCTCTTTTCAATGTTTGTCCACGTTTAGGCATTATTATGCACCAAAAGTAAAAAGAACGCAATACAAAACACAATCGAAGTCCGATTTAGCGCCGATGTCAGTTTGAAAAGCAAAAACAGTCCATTAAACGAAAGCCGGGTAATCAAATAAAAACAGATCGAAAACACTTGAAGAACGTGGTCTATGCGCACGAAACGACAACAGACGACTGTTTTAGCGTCACGAAATGGCGGCCCATAACGCCATTTGGGGTTACCATTTTCAACCTAAATATAAAAATGCTACTTTCTTTCGCGCGTTCGGTTTGGTCGTAGTTTTATTTTTATATTTAATAAAAGTTATCTTATAGTCCATTATTTTCAAATTTTTAAAAAGAAAAACAAAACGTATTATTTTATAAAGTATAACTGTATAAGAACAGATTACGATATTAATTGATTATTGATATAATAATGTTGTTTTAATGCTCATCAATTGTTAAAACGGTAAACAACCAGCAAAAATATTTTTTTCGTAACTGCAACGCCATTACAAAGTTACGTCGTCAGTTCAATCGCGACGTGTCAGGAACGAATTCTCTGAACGGCCGAACTATAGGGCAAAAAAGATCGTATGAATACGTTTTAAATCGTACAATTTTTCTCTGTCTGTTGTGTTAATATCAAATCAAATTGTCAAAATCAACGATATTGATTGCCGTAGCCGACATTATTTATCCAATTGTTACAACCTAACTGAGTTTAGCGCAAGTGTATTACCTCGCATTTATGTTGGACGCAAATTTTCCTCCGTTATTTGTGACAATAACTAAACGTAGTGATTATATTCTCTTTGACAATAACAATATTCTCTTTCTGCGCTGGTCGTATGCATATTGCATACTATCATAATGGTGTACGAAAAGTGCTGTGTTGGGCAACCCCCAAGACAACATGTGAAATGCACCTGCTTTTCAGATTCCCTAGGAACGATAATTTAAACCAGATAATTTTTATTTAAGTTTTGATAAATAGAAGGTAATTAGTAATACCTAATTACTAATTACCTTCAAAGTATACACCTATTTATATTTTATATATTTTATAAAATGTTTTGATGGGGAAATAAAAAACGGCGACACAGAGTACATAATGGCTGCTTTATTTTTCATATAAGTATTACTTTTGATAATTACAAACATTTAACAAATAGTAATTAAATACATTATAGAAGTTTATTTTAAAATTCGACTTAAATATGAATGTAAACTTAATAATCTAAGTAAGGAAACTTGTAGGAATCAGTTAAATAAGATTGCTCTGTTTAAAGGCCAATATGTTTATGAGGCTTCATCATGCTTCGTGTTTATATTCTTTCATCTGTCCCTGAAAAGTATAAAGTAATAATAAACCTATTATCATTTTAGCTGCATGAAGTTTAAAAACATAATGATCTTAACAGAGTAATGTGCACCAAGTGTCTGAGGATACAGATGCACTCTCTATTCTCGGTATCTTAAGAAAATGGTCACTCATTCATGGACTGACCGCGGCAAGTGCAACTTAATCTCGCAGATCTATTGATCCGCGCAGCTATTACTAACCACGAATTATTCTTCTCTACGACTAACGTTGTAGGCGATGAAGCACGCTATTTAAGCCCTCGGCACAACGTCGTCGGCCATCAAGCATGAATCGGGCATCGAGCGTTCTGAGTATCAAATTCTATGGAATTTATGCTATCCTGGCATTATGATCCACGCGTCTCATGCGGGGGCGTCTAGTGGCGCTTCAAGAGCATTACTAAACATATTATATCTAACTACAATAAAAGTTTTATCATTGTGACTTGGGAATATAATCCGAAGCTCCGCGCAACCCCTTGGGGAAAATAACGGTATGCTATTTATATATTATTTATTTAGAACCAAGATCATTCAGTATTTTAATTGTTGCATTATTTGTCCAAGACATGTTTTTGATACAGTATTTATATGCTAAATATTGTCTTCTTACGAACAATGGTTGAATTGATGAAATGAAAATGAAAAGATGAAACTTTTGATAAAACCCCCTATAATTCGAAGAGCTTTATTTTGGATCTTATCTAGTTTAGACAGATGTGTTTTAGCACTATTATCGTATAAAAAGCATCCAAAATCCAGCCGACTTCTTAATAGAGAGATATATATAGCGCGCATATGCTTAGGATGTACACCCCAAGCAGGCCCGGACAAAACTTTTAGAATATTTAAGAATTTTGAAGTTTTTTCTACGATCTCAATAGTACCTATTATTATTACCTATTCTTACCTGAAGGATCGTACCTTTCGTTTTAGACACGAAGGCACGCTCTCCTCTCAACGCCCTATCAAAGCAGGTGTCCCTCAGGGATCAGTGCTTACCCCTCTGCTGTATATCCTGTTCACCAACGACATTCCCATCCCGTCGAATGGTGTACAGCTCTCCCTCTTCGCAGATGACACTGCCCTTTATTATACAGGTATCTCGCTACCACATATTCGGAACAAGATCCAACAATCAGTTAGTGACTTAGGAGCTTGGTTCCAAAAATGGCGTATCGATGTGAACCCGGAGAAGAGCTCCGCCGTTCACTTCGATCATCATAAACGACGTCGCCTCTCTACCATTCCGCCAATCCGTATGCTAGGGACCCCTGTCCCCTGGCATACGACCGCCAAACATTTAGGTGTCACCCTTGACACGAGGCTCACCTTCGGGCCCCATGTCAAAAGAGTAACCCGCAACGCACGCTTCTATCTGAGTAGGCTCAACAGTATGCTGGGCCGACACAGTAAGATGTCCCTCCGCAACAAGCGAACCCTTTATAAGGTCTGTATACGACCAGTTATGACTTACGCGGGCCCCATATTTGCCCACGCTAATCCCAATTTCTTTAACGAACTTCAAATACTCTAAACAATTTTTGTCGTCGGGCTACGAACGCACCCTGGTACGTCCGTAACGCCGATCTCCATCGAGACTTAGAGCTCCCCACAGTCCAGCAATTCCTAAAAACACTCTCTGAGAACTTCTTCAAAGCCTCAGAGTCTCACTCTAATCATTTCATTCGTGAGGCAGCTTCCTATGCAGCCCCACGTCCCTCTCGCTATCGAGTCCGCAGACCGAGAAACTCTCTCTCGGACCCCTAACAAGCTATCGGCCGACCTGGACTGCCTCTTGGCGGCTCAGGCCAAGCCTTCTTCTAATGTTTAAAATGCCTTAGTTAGGCGCGTCTCTCAGCGGCCACTCGCCGCCTGCGCCCCCTTTTCCCTAAAGGGGGTCGCGTCCAATTCGGCAGAAAGGCTTCAAAAGCCAATGCCAGTCCCACAGGTGGTGTTTAGTGGGTAGGCACTTCTTCAAAGTGAGTCCCACATAACCACGCAGCCGGCTGCGTGGTATGCTAGGAGCATTCACCACCTCCCTCCGCTTCCGGAGGGTGTCCTTGTTTTGGGCGCAAAAAAGCGGGTCATCAGCTTTTGAGTTATCAACAAGTAAACAAGTCAATCGGGAAGAAACTAGCGACTATGGAGAAAATTGAATATCGCGCCGTCATTAAGTTTCTCACCAAACAAGGAAAGATACCTCAAACCATTTTTAAGAGATGTCAGCTCTTTATGGGGACTCCGCTCCTGGGAAAACCGTGATTTATAGATGGCACGCCCTTTTCAAACAATGGAGTCCCTCCATTGAAGACGACCCCCGACCTGGACGGCCGATTGAGGCTACTACGCCAGAAATAATCGAAAAAGTTGAAAAACTTGTATGGGAAGATGCTCGGCTAAAGAAAAAACAGCTTGCAGCATTAGTTGGAGTATCAGAAACAACCATTTTAAACATCCTACATCAACACCTTGGCATGACTAAAGTCTGTGCAAGATGGGTTTCGAGAATGCTTTCTGCGCATCAAAAACACGAGCGCGTCGAAATTTGTTGCGAGATTTTGGACCGCTGTGGAGAGCAAAGGGAGGAAGTTATGGCCCGAATTGTAACTGGCGATGAAACTTGGGTTCACCATTATGAACCTGAGTCAAAGCAAGCGTCGATGCAGTGGCATAAAAAAGGCACACCCCTTCCTAAGAAGTACAAGGTGTCTCAATCGGCCAGAAAGATTATGGCGACGATCTTTTGGGATTCAGAAGGTATTCTTTTGTTGATTATAAGGAATGTGGTGTTTCCATAACGGGAGAATACTATGCTTATTTACTAGATCAATTAAAAGAAGCTATTAAAGAAAAAAGGCCAGGAAAGCTTACAAAAGGCGTGCTCCTTTGCACGACAATGCGCCCGTGCACACAAGCCATGTTGCAACGGCTGCCATTCACCGATGCGGTTTTGAACAATTGCGCCACCCACCCTACAGCCCAGACCTGGCCCTAAGCGACTATTATTTGTTTCCAAAAATGAAGAAAGAACTACGTGGGAAAAAATTAAGCGACGATGATGATGTGAAGTCGGCAATTTCGGCATATTTTGACGCCCATGACAAATCTTTTTTTTTAGACAGTATTAATAAGTTATTTGACAGATCTAATAAATGTATTAGGGTTAAGGGAGAATACATTGAAAAGGAAAAATAGTTTAATGTTTCATTTCATTATCCTTCCCTGTCATTCCGCGAACTTTTTGACCTCCCCTTGTACTTTCTGGAGGCGGCGACGGCAGCGGTGGTAAAATATTCACCTTTTTGTGATAGGCTATGTGTAGTGTTGCCCAAATGCAAGAACAAGACGAGACTTAGCCAGTCTTGGTCTTGGTCTTGCGACAATACACCTGGTCTTGGTCTTGGTATTGCGCTCCCAGTCTTGGTCTTGGTCTTGCAGCAAAAGTCTCGCAAGTCTCGCAATTACCTATTAGCCTATTACTATTTATTAAACGTTACTTTAGATCTTAGAACAACTTAACAGAGTAGGTACATTTTGAGCTTGAATTAACATAGCCATAGTAAAGACCAACCAAATTAATAAATGTCTAAACATTTAATGAGAAATTCGAAAAATCAACTGACACCGGGTGGGGTTTGAACCCACGACCTAAGCGATCCGTGCCGATGCTCTAACCAACTGAGCTATCTACCGTGTCCCACGGCCACGGGCGTCAGTCTGTTTCTTAATAAACATTTGCCATATTTCTAGAAACGGCACATGAAACGTGTCTCCGATTAAACAGAAAATTATGTTGATAATGCATCCAACAGATAAATTAGCTGAAGAATATGTCTGTTAATTTGAATGTAGTCGGGCGTAAGTATTTAAGACTAGTATATAATAATACCTATACCCGAAACGATCCGGGGCTTAAATTTCATACACTACAACATCAATATCCTGATTATTATATCATTATGGTTAATATTTGTTATTTCATCGTTTATTTTTCGATGTTTGCAATCTTAAATTTCTGTCTTAACGTTCCTCTAAATTTGCTTATGAGTATATAAATATTATGCATTTTAATTTATCCATTAACTAATCCCAACAACAGTAACTGTAAATAATACCACTGTTAAAATATAAATAATTTTAACAGTGGTAGTAGCGCCACGCGGCAGCTTTTGCTGTCGCACGGATGGGCCGGCTCGAACCACGGTGGTACCACGACCTCGAAGTAGAAGTTCACTTCGGCATTTCGTCTGGCGAGTGCAGGTGGCCGGAGGCTCAATTCCCCCCCCCCCCTCTTCTCACTTTTTCTGAGGGTAAGTGCTCAGGCTGCACGCGGGGCATTAATTAAAGCAATTAAGATATAGTTTTAAAACATCAAGCACCAAGCCTGTTATGAGGTCATTCTGGAAAATATGAAAAAAATAGATAACTCTGCTGATACGTTTCGTGTGAGAGCGGTAAGCTTTGAGCGATCTATCCTCACGATATCCTTTCAGATCCTTTGATCGTAACGACGGGTCGTTCCGTATATGGGGCCCTTTAGAAACCTATGAAGTGCGTTATGCTTAAAACAGTCTACACTGCAGGAAATGTACACCTTATGATGTATAAATAAAAAACAAAGTAACTAATAAGCAAGAGGCAAATATTCAACCTGAACTCGGTGACTTTTGTGTCGTGACACAATTTTGCATTTAATTAGCACATGTCCTCCAGAACGCCCGCTGTACAGCCTACTGCAAAACAAACCAACAATATTGCTATAGTGGCAACGCTCAGCTGATATTATATATTTTTTCTTTTATAAGTAGTCTACTTAAATAAGTAAAAATATTATCAAAATCCCCGTGTAGTGGCGGGTAAGAATACCCACTACCCGTGTCGTAAGAGGCGACAGAGGGAAACTGATACAGAAGATGGGCAGCAGCATCTTTCTGATAAAAGCAAAAAGCAATAAAAAAACTGCGGTTGCCAACCCGCTCGCTAAGCGTGGCAACTATAGCAATATACCCCCCATGAGCAACGACACCCAGTCCCCGGCGGCCCCGCTATTCCTGGCTACGGTGGCGACCATGGTAACGGCGGGGCAGGGGGTGCTAAGAATCTCCGGTGGAGGTTCGGTTGCCACCTACGACGACTCGACCTGGCAACATATAACGCACGCACCCTGAGGACTGACGAGAAGATCCTGGAGCTGGAAGAAGAGATAGATAAGTTACGCTGGAATATAATAGGACTATCCGAGGTCCGAAGAGAGGGGGAGGACACGGTAATCCTCGAATCCGGCAACTTATTCTATCACCGGGAGGGCGACTATCTGTCCCAAGGTGTCGGATTTATCGTCCACAAGTCTCTCGTTAACAACGTTGTAAAGATTGGGAGTGTGTCGACGAGGGTTGCGTACCTTATACTCAGAATCACCAAACGGTATTCGCTGAAGGTCATACAGGTTTACGCACCAACCTCGGCACACCCCGATGAGGAGGTGGAGGAAATGTATGAGGATATCTCTAGAGCCATGCATTCCTCCAAACCCCACTATACGGTGTTAATGGGAGACTTCAACGCAAAATCAGGCACAAGAGACAGCGGTGAGCTGAAAGTAGGGAAATTCGAAATAGGGCAACGGAACCCAAGGGGCCAGCAGCTGGCCGACTTTATGGAGAAAGAGGGACTCTTTATGATGAACTCTTTCTTCCAAAAGCGGCCCCACAGAAAGTGGACCTGGTCGAGCCCCGACGGTTCGACAAAAAATGAGATTGACTTCATTATGACGACCAGACGACAACTGTTCAGTGATGTCTCAGTGATCGCGAGGGTGAAAACTGGCAGCGATCACCGAATGGTGAGAGGCAAACTGAACCTAAACGTCAAGTTGGAGAGGTCACGTCTAATGAAGTCAACGCTCCGTCCCCCCTCGTGCTCTAATCCAAAGTCCCGAAAACTTTCAGCTCGAGTTACAAAATCGTTTTCAGTGCCTAGAAGATTGCAATGAAGTGGACGATATGAATGACAAGCTTGCGGAAACTGTCCATGCGGTCGGAGCTAAGTTCTGTAAGACCCGTCGCAGGAGAACACAAAAACTCTCCGATCACACACTTAATCTCATGGTTATTAGACGGGAGATGAAGCTGCAGCCTTCAGCAGATTTGACAGCATACAGGCAACTGAACTTGCGAAACTTCAATACAGCTCGTATTGAAGAAGCGATCGAGCGGAACCAAGGCTCCAAAGTCTTTGCCAGAGATCTGTCTGCCAGAAAGAGCCAACTGTCGAAGCTGAAGACCGAATGTGGCAGCATCGTTTCCGGGACACCTGGGATTTTGAGTGAGATTGAGAGGTTCTATGGGCAGCTGTATGGACACGTCATCGTTGGAACCACACGCAAGTGTGAGTAACGATCCAAGAGCAAGTCTTATCCGACACTATTCCCATGATATCCCGGACGTCAGTCTTTCACTGCTGGCCATATGAGGAAGCTCAAGGTCGCTCAGCGAGCTATGGAGAGGGCTATGCTCGGGGTTTCTCTGCGTGTACTTAGAAATGAGGATATCCGCAGTAGAACCAGAGTAACCGACATAGCCCAAAGGATTAGTAAGCTGAAGTGGCAATGGGCCGGCCATATAGCTCGAAGAACCGACAACCGATGGGGAAGAAAGGTTCTCGAGTGGCAGCCTCGTACCGGCAGGCGAAGTGTAGGGCATCCTCCCACTAGATGGAGTGACGACCTGGTAAGACATGCAGGAAGTCAATAGATGCAGGTGGCTCGGGACCGTGCTTTGTGGCATTCCGTGGGGGAGGCCTATGTTCAGCAGTGGACTTGTGAAGGGCTGTAATGATGATTATCACAATTACACACTTGAACTATTTATGTATTTTCTTATTGTTTTCCTAATTTATTAAAACACAACATCCTGCTGGTTCAAAAAGCTGCGCAGCAAATAAGCAAAAAATATTTTTACAATAAATTTAAATGCATGGTTATCTTTGTTTGTTATTTATTTATCATTACAATAAGCCATTATCTTAAAGTTAATATTTTCCATTTTAATAATTAATAAATTAAAAATTTTTACGGTATAAAACATGCAAAAAACGTGAATCGAGGTTTTATATAAGCACACTATATTAAATTCGCCTCTTATAAATTTCCGGTGGCTTCTATATATTAGAAAATTTTTTTGCAACTAGATCAGATACAATACAAAGTAAAATACAATCGCAATATTTAGAAATGTAATAAATATAAGTAAAATAAAACTAAAGCCTGGCGTCGACTACAGCAGAAATGCGTCGAATCGAAGCGAGTCGCATTTATTCCTAGTGCGTCCATGTCTGAAGAATCGAATCGAATTGTTTATTCATCGCAAATTCTTCATCAAAATATAGGTCGTTATTGCGTCATGGACAGCACTGATGAAGAGGTGTTTTTATTTCATCGTGATAACGTAGATCTTCATGATTAAATAATTCTGGATATTGTTGGACCAGTGATATCAATAGTTCTTCATTCATTTTTATTTAAACAAAAAGATTTTTTACGAAAACGAAATAGAAATTAATAAAAATTCGCCTGTCAAGCAATTCGCGCGGTCGATTCAATTCGGCGCACCGCGGCTCGTCACTAATGGACGCAGTTTCATAGTAAATATATAGGAGGCGACTTTCTGCGATTCGATTCGACTCGGCTCGGCGAGCCTAGTGGACGCTGAGCCTAACACGTACTCTGCGGCCCAATCATGCTTTATGGGTGATGATCTGGCAATGTTTATACATGACCTAAAACTTTCGTTGTCATTATTTGAACTCTCTGTAGCCGCAACGCTAATAACCGATGACGGCCTTACGACACTGAAAAATATTTTTTACATTATTATAATATAATAAAGAAGATTATTTGTTAAAAAAGTTTCTTTGGCCAATACATGCCTTGCGGTCAGTGCCGGCACAGGCGGTGGTGGATTATCAAAAGTTTGCGGAGCCTCTGAAAAACATATACCAAACATTTTAAAATGATGAAACAAAGCAGATATTAGGTCAAATAAGGATAATGTCTTACATTGTTAAATTTAGTTAATAACCTCATATTAACCCTACATACAGGGTATTTTTGAAACGCTCCCGAAAACGAAGACAGACTAAATCTTAGATGATGGGTGAAATATAAAATCGATCCTGATGAAAAAAAAAATCATCTTTTCACAACGTTTTATTAGCTTTATTCACGCTCCATCGTGTTAGTATAGTTAAATAAAACGTTAATTTCATTAAAATAAAACATGAAAATACTTAAACATTAAACCAGCAGTGGAATTTAAAATAAATAAATCATAAAATCAGCTGACTAGGGTCAATATATATATATAGTTTGTAACAAGAAAACTTAAGCTAAGGGTAACACGCCGTCCATTATACCGTTGGAACAAGGAACATGGAAGCCAGATGTCGATGGTGTATTGGTGTTACTGGATGCTACTTCATCATCACTCATCAGAATCATCATCATCAATGCGAATGATAAATGTTTCCGTCATCAGGTTGACCACATGGTAATTTTTTCGGTATTCTTCCTCAATACATTTAACTTTACTGCACAATTTTCCCCATTCACCTTCTATTTACCTTTTCGTTCACTAGTTTAGTCATAAAACAATAGATATAAATAATTTTTCTTTCCTTCCTTTTTAAAACTATCGTCGCGCGTCGTGCAAAGAAAGCTGTGTGTGCGACTGTACATTGGGAAACATCGCTTTTCAAAGCGCGGGAAGAATGAGGAACCAATAGCGTGCGCGCACAGTAATACTGGCGAGCATTCTCCCGTCGCGCCCCCTTCGTACCACGCGCTGCCGCCGCCCGGCCGACTGTGTGTCACCTCGCGTCAGCGCCAACATATGGGGAATTCCCCAAATTTACCTACTAAGATTTGTTTGCAAGCGATATAAGAATTAGAGGCGGCAATTACAATAAAACTTGCAAGTAATTTTTAATAGTTTTGACGTACCTCTTTTCAAATTAAAGTATTGGATGGATTAAAAACGGTAAGTCAATAAAAGTAAAGTAAAATAATTATTTTTTAGATTAATTAACTGTCGATCATAATTGCAATTGATTTTAACTATTAAATTATACAATACCATTTTATTTCTATTTTCTTGTACAAAATCAAAGATAACCAAACCCAAGTAAGTACGTTTATTAATTTCAATATCATTTTTGTAGTAACGAACTGCTTGTTTCGTCAGGGTACAATTGATTGTCTAATTGTATTAAAAAAATTACAACTATAACTTCTAAATTCCATATGAAAGACTAGTCGTAGGGATCATATGGAAACTAAACTTATAAAATAAAAGTTGGCAATGTCATAACATTTGACGGTCTGTGGGAATGTTCAAAGTGTTTACCGCAAGGACGCTAGGACGCAGTAGGCTTCAGTTTTGGCGGGATTAATTATTAATTTTAGTTTTTGAGACAGTTCCGTGTTGACTTTGGACACGCATGCGCGAGCGACAGTTCAATTGTTTTTTTTATTAAATTCTTATTGTTATTACTTGGTATTACCTACTTGTTATTACGTGTTATTCTTGTTGTTACGTTTTGTGTTTCTTTTTTGTTTTAATAATGCCTAACGCGTACGTTTATAGTGCTCGTGAATACGGCAACATGTTAATGTGCCTTGGAGAAGCTTGCGGGAATGCTTCGCGTGCATTACGAATTTACCGAGAGAAATTCCCGACCGCTCGACACCCAGCTGACTCTCGTCTGATAACAGCAGCATTTCAGCGAGTGTTGGAAAATCGGCCCATTGCTCCGAAGGTGGAAGTCAAATGACTGTTCACTCCGAGGAGCGCATTTTAGATGTCATTCGCCGGTATCCGAACCTAGGTACACGAAGTATCGCTAAATTGTTAAGACGTCGGGATGGAACAAGTGTGTCATACTGTTCAGTTCACAAAGTGTTAAAGCGTAACCGAATGCGGCCATACAAAGTGCACAAAGTGCAAGCTTTAGTTCCCGGCGATCACGACCGCCGACGAGTTTTTTGCCGTTGGTTATTAGACCAACAACAATGTGTGCCTGGTTCCATTGAGCACGTTATCTGGACGGACGAGTCGACATTTACCAGAAACGGCCTGTGGAACCGAAGAAATACACACTTGTATTCAGAGGCTAACCCGCACGCTGTTTGACAAACCGGGCACCAAACTCGATGGTCGGTTAACGTATGGGCAGGTTTATTTAAGGATCGCATACTGGGACCAGTGTTTCTGCCACAGCGACGTAACGGACAGCGAAACCTAAACTTTATAAATGAACAGTTGGTTGACATTTTAGACGACCTATCGTTGGATGAATATCGCCGCACATGGTTCCAGCATGATGGTGAACCTCCACATGTCGTGAGGTTCGTCCGTGAGCGCCTTACCGAATTATTTGATGATCGCTGGATTGGCAGACTAGGACCACACGCTTGGCCACCTCGCTCACCAGATCTGACCCCGTTAGACTTCTTTCTGTGGGGTATGTGAAGAAAGGGTTTTAATCGTGAGTGTGATAGTGCTGACGAAATGCGCCAAAGGATCGTGGATGTTTTTGACAAACTACGTGCGGACTGTGTCGAAAACCACACGATGATGCCCCGCCTGCATGAGGAGACGCAACACCGAGCCCATATCTGCCTCGAAATGAATGGAGCACAATTTGAGCCGCATCTCATAAGACCACGGAGGATTTAGAGCGGTAAGCTGTTTCATACCTATTTTTTTTTTAAATAACTTGGTACTGAACTGATCCGAATAGGTACATAACTGAATACATCAGAATAATAAACATACCTACACGATGAATAAAAACGCATAACTCTAACCTTGTTAACATTTCATTTAAGTATTTTTTTCATTAGCGGGGAATCGAACCAGTTATTTGGTTTATTTAACCTGTGAATTTGAATTAACGTGGCTACGTGGAGACAAGCACAGTGGCAAAATAGTAGGTTAAGTAGATAAGTTAGGTATTTAGACAAGTGTTGTAAATTATTAGGTATTGTGGTACCATCGCTAGTTACGGGCCGCGCAATTCGGCGTTCGCGTACATTGACCCTAGTCAGCTGATTGTAATTCAGTAATTCCACTGCTGGTTTTATGTTTAAGTATTTTCATGTTTTATTTTAATGAAATTAACGTTTTATTTAATTATACTAACACGATGGAGCGTGAATAAAGCTAATAAAACGTTGTGAAAAGATGATTTTTTTTTCATCAGGATTGATTTTATATTTCACCCATCATCTAAGATATAGTTAGTACTGTCGTCTGTCTTCGTTTTCGGGAGCGTTTCAAAAATACCCGGGATCATGAAAGCATAAAGTATCAAGTACTCAAGTTTTCTACTCTTGCCAAATAAAATTAAATGATGATTAAAAACTGTAACGCCGGGGAGTTTGCAGGCGACAGCTCTTTACCTAATAATGAATGTTCAGTTATATCTATTAGTAACAAATTCACCGTCTAAGCATTCTAATAGATCATTAGACATCTAGCAAACTGATTCTTGTACTGAAGTGACACAGTTAAATCTTTATTGTAAACGGAACCCTAAATAGAAGTAATATAAATATTAAATCAATTTCGTAGTTTTGGACATGCCCAAAATCAGAATGTTAATTATTGTGTTTTGGGTGAATGGTTCTTTTACATATTATCTGATAACTAACGTCGCCAATAACCACATAAATAATTCAAATATTATAAAACCTTTGACATTATTGCATACATTTTAAAAAAGGTAAGAAGGGCAAAAAAACAAAGGGCGTCTTAATGCCAGTCTCATAGCTATCTTACCTTTTGGAGGCGGCGGCAGCGGTGGTAAAATATTCACCTTTTTGATGGGCTAGTGCATGTGGCGTAGTGCATTTGTGTGTGAGTAAGTCACAAATATTTTATCTGGACATATATTTCAATATGACTTCCAAAGAAAAGGTAATAAAAATGTAATTAATACGTAAATATAGTCCATACACTAGTTTAAAATAATTTAAATGTAAATAAAATATAAGAGCAAATTAGACAGCTGTTACTTGTTGCACACCTACCCACAGAAAAAAGCACATGTACCAAGAGCGACGTCGCTCTTAGTACATCCGCCGTGCCAAAGATCCATTACCGTCAGCTCTGCCATACCTAAAGACGATATTAGCATATTCTTCATTAGTAAAAGCAGCAATAGTTGATTGATCACACAAATAGTCGGAGAACAGTGAAGGAGCACACAGCTAGGGCTAGGCTCAACTCAATAAAAAAGAACATCCGAAATAAACACGAATTCGCAATTAAAACGTCTAGTCACCAGGGCAGTCGTTACTTGACTGAGGGTCCGAAGATGTGACGAACCCTACTACTCGAGTACTGATCCTTATTAGTGTGAATAATTAAATTCTTTATGTGATTTACTAAGCTGATTGTTCTATAGAATAAAAGTCCATTCACTAGGCGCTACCTGAGAGTCAAAAAAGGTCAAGTTTTTTTTAGGTCGCCCGGTGGCCTTTGCTAAGTTATAGCTCCCGTTGTATTGCCTAGAATCATATGAACATCTCGCCCTGCACTTTCGGCTGATAAAATCGCATCAACTACATCTTGATAGCACAAATTGTCTCGTTACAACTCGCATTGCAGTTTACTGTCACACATACCGCATACCAGTCTATCACGTAACATTCTTTCAAAGTCAGTAAAATTACATCCCGAACACAGTTTACGTAAACGAGCAATGTATTCTGAAGCACCTTCATCACGCTATTAATTGCAATTATAAAATTTATAAGACACAAATAGTTTTGGGTTTTTTAAAATTATTTCTATTTCACTGAATGTCACATCAACCGCTTTTTCTGGAATAATTAATGGAAGTAATGTCTCGTAAAATCATGAGTCACACACTGTGAACAAATTTGCTCCTTTAGCAGAATCTAATATGACGCCGTTAGTCTTGAAACAAAATTTTAAACGGTCTAGATAATTGTCCCAACTATTTGTCAAATTTCATTGATTTTATGTCCATTTTTTAGGCCGGCCGCATACATACGGAATTCCGAATCGGAATATCGAAACGGAATCCCGAAACGGAATTCCGTGAACACATCACACACATACGTTTATTTCCGTTCGGAATAACAAGGGTCAGTTGAGAGAGGTTAGCCATTGAGTCTGTACATTCTGCCAGCGAATAATCACGACGATTTTCTGATTGCGATTCCATTGTTGCTGTATCATTGTTACTGGGTGCATCCCCTTATCACCCTAAGCTTGCAATATAGTCAATATTATGAAAAAGATCTATCTAGAGATATGTTTTAAATATGGATGTCTGTAAACTCTTTCGACGAATTATTAAATAAAATAAGATGAAAGGTTACAAAAAGCCATACACCTATAAGATTAAATGTAAAAACATACATAAACACACCTACCCGCTTCGGTCGTGCGACGAACACTGAGCGCGTTCCGTACGGAATTTACGTATGTGTTGCGACTCGTACAAAATCTATGGAAGACTTGCGTTCGGAGCGGCTTTTTCCGTTCGGGATTCCGAACGCACAGATGGTCATACGGAATCTCGAATCGGAGAAAATTCCGTACGGAAAAATACCGTACGTGTGTGGCGGGTCATAGATTTTATATGGACTTGCTGCGTTCGGAATCTCGAATCGGAATATCGAAACGGAATCCCGAAACGAAATTCCGTATGTATGTGGCGGGCCTTACACTTTTCACCACACATCGCCTCTAATATGGGTAGGTGAATAACCATCATTGAGGCGACAAAGATCAAATCAAAATATATATTCTCTAGTATATATACAGTAATCTATGATATATATTGAAAAATGAAGCATACAAGGGATCACAAAAATTAGGGCAGTTGATCTTGTGTTCACCAGATGTCGCTAGTTGGGACTGAGCTGAAGTTTTTTGTTACACAATGAATTATTGAAGAATGAATATACTTTATTGTACACCACAAATTAATATACAAATGACATAACAAAAAGCAGATTATATGTACAATTTGGTGGCCTTATTGCTACATAGCGATCTCTTCAAGGCACCCAAAGGTGTAAAGGGGTTGGCTTTAGTAATCTGCGGCACGATTTAAGTTATCATTTTAGCTTTAGTTGACAGGCAATGATGCTATTGATTACCATCTAGCTGCTTTTTATGCCGGAAATCTTTAGTTTTCGAGATATCGATAGTTAATGTTTTGAGGCATTTTGAGGTTATATTCATTTAAAAATGATACGAAAACGAAATAACAATATAATTATTAGAAAGAGATAGCAATAGAGCATGGTCTGTACCTGTTTTAAAAAATAACACGCAACAACAATATACATGTCCATAAATAAATGTTTTTATAATATTACATTTGGTTGTCAAACCCTAGTACCAGAAGGTATAAATCACAAAACAGAATCTGTCAACCCCGACTTCCACGTGGTCTTTCCGCTCTTACCCCTACAGTGTATATGAAAACCAAGCGCGGAGGGAAAGCAGCCCTCGCCCGCTGTAACTAAGCGCAGAATCAAAATAGTGTTAATTCCCACGGTTTTTTCCCACCCTGAAAACTCCTACATTCCCACCGGGACCCGAATGTCACTTTTATGCCGGACGACCTTTTTTTAATAAATAACAAAACTTTAAAAATTTATTTAAAAAAAAGGGGGGGTTACCGGCACTTCCCCCTTTTAGGGGGAGGTTCCCACCCCTCCTCCGCCCACTCGGCGACCATATATTCATGCCGCAGATTACTAAAGAAATACCATACATAATAAAAGATAAAGTAAAACATATAATATATACATATACATACATATATATAAATAAACTTACGTATCTATCCAAAAATACATATATAAATTACGAAATTCCTCAAACAATAATATAAAGCTGATAAATACAATAAATACATAATTTATCCTAACGGTGTCCGAACGATTGAGACAAGTAATGCTCTTTAAGTAGTCTCTTAAAGATTACAATAGTTTATGCTTCACGTATATGCAATTGAGAATTATATTTAATTGAGAATTTAATTTTAAATAAAAGTTTATCAGTTTCTAGAGTATTATATTAATACACAAAGCAATGCTCTAGTGGTTTGTCACTCCTGTTCTCTTTAATTATTAACACATTTTTTACTGTTTTTTTAATTCTTCTATTTTTAGGAATATCCATTGTATATTTTATTCATTTCTAATCTATTTAGATTTTTCTTTCTGTAATATTGCGTACTGCTCTCTTTGGAGAATCAGCCGAAGACTTGGAAATAATGCTACAGAGTTTAGTCTTAGAAAGTCAAAAAGTTAGCCTACACATGAATGCTTCAAAAACAAAAGTCATAACAAACAGCCACAAGAAAATAATCAAAATAGAAGGGAAGACTACTTGAAGAAAGCAAAAGTCAAAGTAAAAGCCTCCTCCATCTTCTTCCATTTGATTTTATTAGCAGCAACGCTCATCCAATTTTTACAGAAGCTAAAAACTGGATGAGCGATGACTACACACCAAGGACAAATGAAACAAAAAGCAACTTATGCGATAAAAATATATTTAAAATAAGTGTGTAGAAATTTAAAGCTATAATAATAATAATAATATCATGTACAGAAAGAAACACTAACCCTTACATTTTTCTAACAAATAATTTGCCCCGCTATGAAATCTGTCAAATATTTTATCTCATTCCAAAGTGGTTATGCCCTGGTGGCAGAAAAATGTGTGGATGTCCTCATTGGAGCCCCATAAAGTTTGAGGTATATTCAAATTATCTAGGATGACCATGGGAGGAGAGATGGCAGATACAAGTGTTATAAGTTATGGTAAGATATTTAAATTTGGCTTAGAAATGTAAATAGAAAGGAACGAAGTGTTAAAATTCTAATTGCCACAGCAATGATTGGAAAACTATGAGAAGGTGGGGAAATCAATATACAAGCAACTGATCTTAAAATTAGAATGAAGAGTCAGCATGACCTTCACTCTTATCATCCCTAAAACATGAGTAACCTGAGATCCTAAAATAAGTCCTAGGCTTGAGCCATGTCTCCCGGGTGGCTAGGATAAGGGGATAATATTTGTTTGTATGATGAGTTTTTCTTATTCTTAATACTCCGACAGTTCTATTGATGTGTTGGAGGGAAGGTTTCCTCTAGGAAACCAACACAATTATTTTATATTTGACCCACTGGAATCACTATCTCCAACATGAATAACAAAACTTTCTAAATTATCTTCTGAGTATTCCAGACACCTTCATTTACCACACCTTCCTTTTTTATTATTTTTAATGTTGTAACACTCACTTCTGTAAAGAATAATGAAACAGAATGATTAGGTGCTGCATTTTTAATAGCAAATCATGTAGTAAATTTTATCATTGTAAAACTTATGTATGTATTTAATAAAAACTTACCAGTGATTGAAGCTATTTCATCCAAGTACTGGTTCTGGGTCCTTATCCTGTCGTTCTGCTCTAAATCAGTAAGTTTTGAATAGTTTTCACTATGTCATCAACTCCTGCTACATTGTCCAGATTTTCTGTAAAATAAAACAATTTGTCTTAAAATTACAATGCAACACAATGCATAATAATGCACAACAATGCATAATAATGCATTATAATGGTGGTGTTAACGTAATTTAAAACAGAATGTGAACCAAATAGAAAATAGTTTTTGTAAAATCAAAAAAACATCAAAGCGTCATACTAATTTATGAAATCCAACACCGCACGTAAACAATCTTTATTCTGATTGAATTGGGCGTCTTTCTCCTGTTGTTTTTCTTCAAACTTCGAAATCATGCGAAACAACATCTCCCGCACTCCACTATTAATCGTTTTATTCATGTTTAAGTTGGAAAAATGCTCTAAAAAGGTCACAATAAATCAACAACAATACTCCATCTTGTTTTGACAAATTGAGATTTTTTTTTTGAATTTTTTGTAGTTTATGACCTGGTATCTAGACCTTTAGGCCAAGTCTTGGGTATTTTTATTCGGTTTATTATAATTTCCCCACTGTATTTTTGATGAATTTATACAGGTGTCCAGTAAATAGCACGACATACTGCAGGGGGTGATAGCTAGGGTCACTACCTATCAATACAACACAATATATGTTCAGCAAAATCTTACGGATTTACAGTTTTACAAAATTTTCCGAAATACCGAAAAATCTCTACCTTGAAACAGATTTTAAGCATCTCGTAATGAAAAATCCTTTTCTAGTACTTTTTTACATCAAATTATTCGTGAATAGTTACTTTACTCATTGATAAGTCTTTTTCTATCAAAGACAAGAATGTTTTCAAGAAATACTATTTTTGTTTAAATTTGCACAGAACTATTTTCTTATCACTTAAGTTTAACCTGCAGTGGTGAAAAAAATGTATGTGGCAGTTTTGTACAACAAACTTAAAAATAGCTTGTTTAATGGTGATTTTGGAAAGATACAATACTAGTGCATTTTCATTAAAAAATACAAAAAATAAGCTATTTTAGTTAATAAGAGCATTTTATTTTAAATGCAAGTAATGTGACTTTGAATTCGAATCGTTGTAAGGTCGAATTACATAATAATTAATCTACAGCCGACCGGCCGGCCGGTCTGTAAATGACATCTTGAAGGATAAGGTGATAGTAAAAAAACAGAGGAGTTAACTTTAATAAAATGAGTTTTGAGTCTTCTCAGGCTTATTTCCAATATTTTTCTTGCTGCAATGTTAACCCTTGCTCTCAATTCATTGTCATTTTGGATCGGTTTTTCATAGACTTTGGTCCTTCATGGCACCCCAATAAAAAAAATCCAGGGGGTTTAGGTCCGGAGACCTAGGTGGCCATAATATCGGTCCCAGTCGCCCAATCCACCTGCCTGGATAAGCTTCATCTAAGTAGGCTCTTACTTCCCGGTCATAATGAGCAGGGCACCCATCATTTTGAAGCCACATCACCTCTCTTAGCTCACTCGGAACATTTTCAAGGAGCGTGGGTAGGGTTTCTCGTAAAAACTCCCAAGTAATTATTGGCATTTAATGTAGGTGGAAGCTCGACGGGACCCACAATCTGGCCATTAAAAATCCCACACCATAAATTTATTTTGAATTGGTACTGGGACCTGTCTTCTCTTGACACATACGGATTTTCTAATTGCCAACTATGTAAATTATGCAAATTCAAGTAGCCGTCCTTTCTGCAGGCTGACTCATCACTCCATAACACCTTATTAAAAAAGTTTGGGTCCTCCCGATGCATTTCAAGCATGCGGCGGCAGAATTGAACTCTCGGCAGGTAGTCTCTAGTTAAAAGAGTTTGCACGCGTCGTACGTGAAATGGATGGTATCCATACCTCTTAAGTACTGAATGAACAGTGGACTTCGGTATCCCTGTGCGCCGTTGTATCGCCCTAACCGAAGTTGTCGGGTCTTGTTCTCGTTCCTGAAGCACTATGTCTTCGTCAACAACTTGAGGCCGTCCACCGCCACGTTGACCAGGGAGTCTGCCTTCCATGTAGGAGTTATGCACTCTGGTAAACATTTCATGGTGTGGATGTCTGAACCTTTCTCTGTAGAGGGTGGCAGCAGGTCGGGAACTTTGGCCAGCTTCTCCGTAAATAAGGTGCATCTCAGCATACTCTCGCTGCGCATAACCAGGAAAAACGCGGCGGTTGACCATGTTATAAAACACAAAAGTCCAGGTGGTCGCCAAGTCGTCGTAGTGATCACAATAAAAAGTCCAAATCGTAAGGCAAACAAAATCCGGGGTCCAAGGCACAAAACAGTCGTCAGTACGAAACAATAATTTGTGAACACAGAGATGCGTTGCGCACGGTTTAAGGTAGCGTACTGACAAGTGTCGCAAATAAGGTTGAGAGAGTGAGACACAAAATCACAATGCAAGAAAGAGCGGGATAGCACATGCGCTTCTTTTGTTAGACAGTAACCGGTCGGGTCGGGTCGGTCGGCGAGCAGGTAAAAACCTTTAGTCATTACGCGTGCATGTCGCATTTTACGTGTCACAACTAGTTTTATAATAATTCGCGTAAATGAGCAGCTATTACTTATTCTCATAGTGGTTTTTGTCAAAATTACGTTAATTACATTTTCAACAAAATAAGCTTCTCTGGAAGTAAAATAGCATTTTTTTGTATTTTTTTTAATGAAAATGCACTAGTATTGAATCTTTCCTAAATCACCATTAAACAAGCTATTTTTTTAAGTTTGTTGTACAAAACTGCCACATACATTTTTTTTTTCACCACTGTAGGTTAAACTTAAGTGATAAGAAAATAGTTCTGTGCAAATTTAAAAAGAAATAGTATTTCTTGAAAACATTCTTGTCTTTGATAGAAAAAAGACTTATCAATGAGTAAAGTAACTATTCACGAATAATTTGATGTAAAAAAAAGTACTAGAAAAGGATTTTTTCATTACGAGATGCTTAAAAATCTGTTTCAAGGTAGAGATTTTTCGGTATTTCGGAAAATTTTGTAAAACTGTAAATCCGTAACATTTTGCTGAACATATTGTTGCGCGCCACTATTAATGTCTTTTAAATGGCAACACTAGCCACTAGCGCCCTCTAGTATCGAGTAGCAGAACTAGGAGAGTCAAGAAATTTCGGGACCGATATGTACTCGAACATTCTAGATGTTTCCACAGTAGAAGGTTCTGGAAAGTATCGGAGGCGCTATATAAGGCCGGTATAGACCACGACCGAGTCAGTATTGAACTGGCGATACAAGCGAGGACTTCGAAGCGATACAACTACGAACTTAAGCGATCTGTAGTAAAATTGTATTTTGTTATTAGTGTGGTTTAAAGTTGTAATTAGTGTTGTATAATTAAAGTGTCAATTTTGGTAATTCAATCGGCAGTTTTTAATTGTCTCGAACCCCAAGCTCGTAACAATTGGTGTCAGAAGTGGGATCAGATCATGCCGATTTTACAAAGGACGACACGGAGGGTATCCGTACCGAAGTCAACGCCAGCAAGAGACGGACCAGAGACGATTTGGTAATGCAACGCCGCAAACGTCGGAGGGCCAGCTGCCGACCACGGAGGCCGGCCCGTCAGCAGCTCCTGCATCTGCAGCACCTGACTTAGGTGCTCTGATGATGATGCTGCAGGAGCAGGCTCGCCGACAGGAGGAACAGGCCCGCCGACAGGAGGAACAGGCCCGCCGACAGGAGGAACAGGCCCGCCGACAGGAGGAACAGGCCCGCCGACAGGAGGAACAGGCCCGTCGGTTGGAAGAGCGGCTACAGCGGGGACAGGAGGAGCAGATGCTTCTCATGAAGGACCTTCACGCTACCTTCGGGAAAGAGATAAGGGAGGTGAATGATAGGGTTGCTCAACATGACAACCGCCTGTCGGAAGCTGAAACCCGAATCAACCAAGTGAACAATCGGGTTGACAACGTGATTGCTGACGTGAAGAAAACGCTGGACGACCTCAAACTTGGGGATGGAGTTACAGCTCCCGTGGTAGCTACAACACCTTCGCTACGTGGATTCAAAGTGCCGCCGTTCGACGGGACTTCTTCCTGGTCGGCGTACAGAATCCAGTTCGAGGCTGTCATGAAGGCGAACGGCTGGAATAAAAGTCAGGCCATGACTGCTCTCACCCTAGGCCTGCGCGACCAGGCCTTAACTGTTCTGGAAGCTCTCGGTAAGGAAGTGACTTACGAGCAGCTCCTTGAGGCATTGGAGGCGAGATATGGCGACGCTCACCTGGAACACGTCTTTCGTGCGCAGCTCAAAGATCGCGTGCAACGCAGCAACGAAAACCTACAGCAGTGGGCCTTGAGGTGGAAAAGCTGGTTCGAAAAGCATACCAGTCTGTACCTGCGCTCATTGTAGGGAACCTGGTGCAGACATTCATCGACGGCATCCGCGACCTTGAAGTCAGAGCTGCTGTGAGGCTCGGGCACCACGAGACGCAAGGACGCGTTAGCCCATGCACTGGAGGTGGAAGCCGTACGGCAGGATCATCGATCCCATCGCGTCAGGAGGTTGCAGCAGCTGCAGTTCGCGACTACAATAAAGGATACAGCCCTAGGTGCTACGGCTGTGGGGAAAGGGGCCATCTTCGATCCAGCTGCCCTAAGCGAACTGTAGAAAGGAGGTGATCGATCTCGAGAGGTAGTGCGGCTAACAGCACCGCCCAGCAGCAGCAGGAAACGAGTAAAGCCAGGACTGCGGGGCGGGTGCTGGCTGATGTTAAAAGAGCCCCAAGGTTTCGATCTCACAAACCCATGATGGGAACAGCCTAATCATCAAAGGCGAGGTCAACGGAACGCCGTGTAAACTGACCATAGACACTGGAGCCTCTCGCACGGTTGTCAGTTCCCAACTTATAAGTCAGTTCCTTGGGACTCCGCATACAACCGAGAGCGCATTAATTTGGTAACAGCCACCGGTCAGCGCATACCCGTCCGTGGAGAGAAGGAGATGGAGTTGAAGCTAGGCAACATGATCTACCTGCATAATGTCATCGTGGCTGATATAATGGACGACTGCATCCTGGGCCTAGACTTCATGAGGAAGAATTGTTGTGAGATCGATGTTAAGCAAGGTGTTTTGAAATGTGGACATGAGGAACTTTTCGTGGAAGGAGCGATACCGGGAATGTGTACAGCCTTAAGAAGATTGTTCTGCCGCCGAGATCGGAAACGATTGTGCCGGTTAGTCTTCCTCGGAATCCTGGGCAAGCTCATCGTTGTGTACTCGTGGAAAGGGTGGACAATGACCTTCCGTGGAAAGTGGCTCGAACTTTGGTCAGAACCACCGACATCTCAGGAGTACGTGTGCTGAACCTTTGTGATCAGGAACAGATTATGGAAAAAGGCACACTGGTTGGTACTTGTGAGGAAGTGGATTGGTTGCGTAGGTGCCAATACCCATCGACTGGGACCCCCAGCAAGGATGCACAAACGAGGGTGACCACACTTTTAGAAGACTGTCGCAGCGTTCTCTCCCCGAATGAAGTGGTCAAGGCGAAGAAGTTGTTACTCAAGTACGCCGATGTTTTCTCGTCAAACGATGCTGACATAGGAAAGACTGGCTTAGTTCAACACAAAATAAACACAGGAGAAGAATTGCCTATCCGTCAGCGCCCAAGAAGATTGCCGGTAGCACGTGAAAAGGAAGTGGAAACCATGATTGAGGAATGGTGAAGGATGGTGTTATTGAACCTTCATCTAGTCCATGGTGTTCACCTGTGGTGCTGGTAAAGAAGAAGGACGGTATCAAGAGGTTGTGATAGCGTACTTCAGCAAGTCTTTGTCAAAGCCGGAAAGGAACTATTGTGTCACAAGACGGGAATTGCTTGCTGTGGTAAAGTCCTTGCAGCATTTTAGCAAATATCTTCTGGGGCGGAAATTTCTCTTACGAACTGACCATGCTGCACTGAAATGGCTATTGGAGTTCAAAAATCCAGAAGGTCAAGTTGCGAGATGGATTGAACTACTGCAGGAATACGACTTTGTGATCGAACATCGCAGCGGGAAATCTCATGGCAACGCAGAAGCATTGTCAAGAAGATCTTGTCCTGAAGATTTCATGCATTGTACTAGGCAAGAGGGTAAGGAAGTCATATCTGTGAGGATGCTCAGGACAGACCGGCTCAGCAATGACTGGAAGGACAGCCTACAACATGCACAGCAGGAAGATTAGGACATCAAGCCGATTCTGGAATGGATGAAGGCCAGTGCTCCTAAGCCCAAGTGGAGCGACGTCTCAGCGATGAGTTCGACCACAGCTATATGGCCCAATGGGACAGCTTGCTGATTCAGGATGGAGTCCTGTGCCGTAAATGGGAAAATGGCCGGGAGACAGTTGTCATTTGCAAATGGTTGTCCCTAAAGCTAAAGTACCGGATGTTCTACAGCTGTACGATAATGTTTGTTCAGGAGGCCATCTGGAAGGTAAACGAACTCTACTGAAGATCCGAGAACGGTTTTACTGGGTCCACTGTCGTAACGATGTCGAGGACTGGTGTCCCAAATGTACAAGTTGTGCGGCTGTAAAGGACCTCAAACTCGTAGTAGAGGTGCATTGAAATTGTACAATGTTGGTGCACCATGGGAGAGGATAGCCGTTGACGTTGCGGGGCCGTTTCCGGAAAGTGAAAGTGGTAACAAGTATTTCATGGTTGTGATGGATTACTTCACTAAGTGGCCAGAAGTCTTCGCCATTCCAAATCAAGAAGCTTCAACAGTTGCAGATAAACTAGTTCATGAAGTCTTCTGTCGTTTTGGAGTACCTTTAGAGATTCACAGCGATCAAGGAAGGAATTTTGAGTCTCAAATATTCCAGGAAACTTGCCGAGTTATGGGTACTCATAAAACAAGAACAACTTCTTACCACCCACAATCTGATGGAATGGTAGAACGATTTAATCAGACATTGGAGAGGTACCTAGCAAAAGTTGTGGAAAAACGGCAACGAGACTGGGACAGGCACATACAACCGTTTTTGTTGTCATATCGAAGCGCTGTTCACGAAAGTACATCAGTGACACCAGCTTTAGCAAATTTTGGGAGAAAATTACGGTTGCCTGTAGACCTGATCACCGGAATACCACCTGATGCCCCGCAGTATAACCGATTATGCAAATGACTTGCGGAACAAAATGAATGACATTTATGAGCACGTCAGACAATCGGGACAGCAAACGTCTGAAAAGATGAAAACACGGTATGACCGCAAAATGAACAACAAAGGGTTTGACGAAGGTTCACTAGTGTGGTTACACAATCCAGTTCGCAGCAAAGGGAAATCTCCTAAGCTTCAAGCTAAATGGGACGGACCGTACCGGATTGTGACAAGGATCAATGACGTATCCTACCGGATACAGAAAAGTGCAAGAGGTACTCCTAAGATCGTCCATGTGGATCGACTGGCGCGTTATTATGGGGCCAATAATGCTCGGGACGAGCATGTCTTAGGAGGGGGCAGTGTTGCGCGCCACTATTAATGTCTTTTAAATGGCAACACTAGCCACTAGCGCCCTCTAGTATCGAGTAGCAGAACTAGGAGAGTCAAGATCTTTCTAGAAATTTCGGGACCGATATGTACTCGAACATTCTAGATGTTTCCACAGTAGAAGGTTCTGGAAAGTATCGGAGGCGCTATATAAGGCCGGTATAGACCACGACCGAGTCAGTATTGAACTGGCGATACAAGCGAGGACTTCGAAGCGATACAACTACGAACTTAAGCGATCTGTAGTAAAATTGTATTTTGTTATTAGTGTGGTTTAAAGTTGTAATTAGTGTTGTATAATTAAAGTGTCAATTTTGGTAATTCAATCGGCAGTTTTTAATTGTCTCGAACCCCAAGCTCGTAACAATATATTGTGTTGTAATGATAGGTAGTGACCCTAGCTATCACCCCCTGCAGTATGTCGTGCTATTTACTGGACATCCTGTATAGAGGCACGTAATAGGATCTATTTTTTAACATATCAATCAGGCGGCGGGAGGGATCTTGCACTGTCACTTGATTTTGCACAATGTCACTAATTTCGGGTCGGCTTTAGTAATCTGCGGCACGATTTAAGTGTCCATTTTAGCTTTAGTTGACGGGCAATGATGCTATTGATTACCATCTAGCTGCTTTTTATGCCGGAAATCTTTAGTTTTCGAGATATCGATAATTATAATTTTAAGGTTATATCCATTTAAAATGATACGAAAACGAAACAACAATATAATTATTAGAAAGAGACAGCAATAGAGCATGGTCTGTATCTGTTTTAAAAATAACACGCAACAACAATATAACAATTAGAAAGATCCTTTTATGGAATTAATTAAAGCAACTAAACATGTTTATAAATAAATGTTTTAATAATATTATATTTGGTCGTTTCTTTTGATCAAACCCTAGTACCAGAAGGTATAAATCACAAAACCGAATCTGTCAACCCCGTCTTCCACGTGGTCTTTCCGCTCTTACCCCTAGAGTGTATATGAAAACCCGGAAGCGCGGAGGGAAAGCAGCCCTCGCCCGCTGTAACTAAGCGCAGGCAGCATACGAGCCGTAGCGGCTGAGGCTGGTCGCCGAAGGCGACCTAACAGCCGAAGCTGCGCAGGTGAGCTAGGTGCCTGTGCTTAGTTACGCAAGGGCGAACGGGCTGCACTTCCCGCAGCGCTGGAGCAGAAGCAGAATCAAAATAGTGTTGATTCGCACGGTTTTTTCCCTCAAAATCAATTTTGCCTCAATAGGTCACAAAACTTTAAAAAATCATTAAAAAGGGGTTTCGGCACTTAACCCTTTTAGGGGGAGGTTCCCATCCCTCCCCTCCCCCTCCCACTCGGCGACCATATATTCATGCCGCAGATTACTATTTGCCTCAATAGGTCACAAAACTTTAAAAAATCATTAAAAAAAAAGGGGGGGTTTCCGGCACTTAATTCTTTTAGGGAGGTTCCACCCCTCCCCTCTCCCCGCCCACTGGCGACCATATATTCATGCCGCAGATTACTAAAGAAATACCCTAATTTCACTGACAAGAATCAATCTGTCAAATGAAAAGCACTCACATGTAAATATGAAATGTTCGATATCACCAACAGAATTATTGCAGAAGGTGCAGTAGCTGTTCGCCACTATGCCCAACCGAGCCAGATGGGCCGGGACGGTGGAGTGACCAAAACGCAGTCTGTTTATAGTCGTAATAAAGTTCCGACTGGCCATTTTCAGTTTGTTATACCATGGTACACATTTCCATGCCATTTACCCTTCTGTTCTTGATCTTGTTTCCAAAATTCGACCCATAAACTATTGACCTGGTTGTCAATAGATTGATAACAGTCGGTCAAAGATACTTTTACTATGGAGCTAACATCCAACATGTTGGTTCCATCATGTGCAATTTTATCTACTATCGCATTTCCTGTTATGCCCCTATGTGATGGAATCCACATGAAAGAGACCTGTATACCATTTTGTGCATAACTAAATAAGAATTTTTTAATATTATACAAAATATAGTTTTTTTTAAAGTCAAATCTGAGATTGGTTAAACTTTGGACCATACTTAAACTGTCTGTTAAAATTAAAAAATTATTAAAACTATTTATATGTGCGATCCTCTTCAGGACCTCGAGGGCCGCATATACCTCTGCAGTGAAAACACTGCATTTAGGGTCCAGAAGAAAACTTTGACCAAACTTGGATTGGGGATCATAAACAGCACTGCGCACAAAGAGCTCACTTTTGCTACCATCTGTATACAAAGTATAGTAGTTATTGTCGGAAAGAAAACTTAATAATTCACAATTATTAAAAATTTTTTTAGAAACAATATTGGTTTCAAGTATAATACAGGAATATGGGTATGTGTAGCATGTCCACTTTGATTGTTTAATTACATTTTAAAAATCTTCATTCATTTGCTGTACAATGAGAGGCAGAACTGGGAAATAACCTCGTAAAAGCTCACCTCCCGAAGTCTGCTGGGCCGAGCGTTGTACAGGAAAAGGTACTATTTTTTGGAGAACATTATCATTACCAGATAACAGCTTTAGTAAATATCTCTCTATTAGCAGAAGTCTTCTAAGACACAGTGGCATTATTTTGGTTTCAACTTCCATAGCTCGTATGGGAGTTGAACACATAGCCCCAGAAATAATTCGCAGAGCTTTGTTTTGAATTATGTCTAGTTTTTTTACACAACTACTATTTGAGTAGGCTAAACAACTGTAGTCGAAGTGGCTTCTGACTATAGATTTATATAGCATACTTAAAACTTTGGGGTCTGCACCCCAAGTCACACCAGCTAAACATCTTATAATATTTAAGCCCTTAAGAAAGTTAGTTATAATGTGATTGATGTGTAAATCAAAACAAAGTTTGTTATCTATGACAACACCCAGGAATTTATGGTTAGATACAACTGAAATTGGATGATTATTGTTGAGTATGCCATTAGAGGGAAAATCTTTACTAAAAATCATGGCCTTGCTTTTGTTGGGGTTAATCTGTGGAGCCAACTTGTTATTATAATATATGTACAATTGATCTAAAGCATTATTCATACTATTTACAGCTATATCTACATTATGGTCTGTACAATATATTACAAGATCATCCGCAAATTGTAAAATATTTACACCTTCTATATTTACAAAATTAAGAATTTGACTAGTATATATATTGTACAACAATGGAGATAATGTAGCCCCCTGCATTGTACCTTTGGAGACCCTTCTGGGACCATGGAGAATATTATTATGCCTTATATACAAAGTTCTATCTGTTAAAAAATTATATAACCAATGACAAAGTATGCCTGGTATACCAGTGTCAGAAAGAATTTGAACCAAAATGCCAGGATCTACATTATCAAACGCACCTTCAACATCCAGAAAAACACAAACACTAGACTTATTATTATTATTGGCATATTTCAGATCTGACAAGAGAGAGATGAAGCTGTCAGCACAACTTCTCCCTCTCCGGAAGCCATATTGAACATGTGGAATGATGTTGTTCGCCTCTACATAATACTCAAGACGCATCTTTATCATGTTTTCATTAAGCTTTCCAACACAAGATGACAATGATATGGGACGATATGAGTTAGGATCTTCAGGTGGCTTGTCAAGCCTAAGTAGAGGGATTACACACTGTGTTTTCCAAGATTCAGGAATTTTTTTTAAGTGCTAAAGAGCATTAAGATTAGCTAATAGTTTCTTTTGAACGGACTGATTTAGGTTTTTGATCAAAATGTATGGACAATCGTCTAAACGAGGGGTTGTGTTTCATCTGGATTCTAAACTTGTACAAAACTCACTCCAAGTAAAGGGTTCTATGAGGAAACTGGACTTCTGAAGGCTCTTATTAATTTGAAAATAACTTTCTAGATTATCAATAACCCTACATCCATTTTGAGATAATTTTTCTAAGAGAGGGACAACAAATTCGTCTTTATATGTTCTATTATTGCATTATATTCGTTTAAATAATTTGTTGTATTTCCATATAGTACTAACAGGTGTAGTTCTGTTAAAAGTATTACAGATGTTCGCCCAACCATTGCGTTTATGTTCTGAAATAGTATTTTTCTTAACAGCATTAAGACTTTTGTAATTAATGTAATTATCAATGGTTGGATCCCTTCTGTACAGTTTTAAAGCTTCATAAGTTTTAATAACACTCTGTTCACATGTGTCACTCCACCAAGGTGCTGGAGGTTTGCAACAATAGCTATTTGCTTTGACAAACTTTGGCACAGTGTCCCTCTTAAGTGTATCAAACCTTTCGATAAATTCGTCATACGACTGTAATGGATTCTCATTATTAACTTTAAAATTAGAAAAAGTAGTTATAGACAGCTCGTTGTATTTCGTCCAGTCTGTCTTATTGTATAAGAATTTTTCAATGGGAGGATTAATAATTTGGTATCTATCAACGGACAATAAAACACGAGTAAGCGTAGGAAAATTATAGCTTCCCATACAATCATGCTTCCATGCACCCACCAATTGCATAGTGGAGTGATTGGAGCACTACAAAAGCTGACATCAATAGCCGATGGATTTCGGTTAGGATAATTAATAGTAGTGAAGCTACCATTGTTAAGGACACATAGATCAAATTCATCAATTAGATCGTATAACTGTTGACCCCGACTTTTCGTGGTCATACACCCAAATGCCACATGGTGAGCGTTGAAATCTCCAGCCACATATATTGGCTTCGGCAAATCTCTAATTATATCACACAATTTACTTATTCTGAAGTTACCATTCGAGGGAGGGCAGTATACACATAAAATCGTTAATTGTTTACCACTTACATATAACGATAATGCCAAAGTCTGAATGTCTTAGTAAAATCTGGTTTGAATTATATTATATTTAAAATAAGGTTTGATCAAAATTGCTACTCCACCGTGCTCATTTTGGGCGTTATGATAGTGGGAATTATATCCCGAAATTTTAAAATGCTGAGTATCTTTCAGCCAAGTTTCATTGAGTAGATAGATATCAACATTTTGCTCATCTAAAAATTTAGACAATAAGGGTTTTTTCCTATGTATACTTTGAATATTGTACTGAGCTATACATAACTGCTGTATGTTCTGTACTGTACTGTCTATTAATATGACAGATTTTTTAAAAGTAAGTCTTTAATGAACAGTGTAGTCACAGGTTCATTATCTGTTTTATTACCCAATTCAACTAAAGTTTGGACCATTGCCATCAGAATATTCTTATTGTTTGCAATTTGAGCCTTAAGTTGAGTTTGGTTCAAGTTGGGTTTACATTTTTATTTAATTTATGTACATTTTGGCTTATTGCTGGTAGGGTCTTAACAGTGTTGCTCGACTGTGCAGGTAAAGACGGAAAATCAGATGACTTAATAGTAGCCACAGAGGCATAAGTAATTTTACCCTTTTTTTCAAGTATTTTTTTCATTTTTATTGGGCAAGATTTGGAAATGGCCAGGTGAGGGCCACTGCAATTGACACAACACAGGTTCTCTTTTTTATCGCAGTCTCTGAAATTATGCTCCCCAGCACATATTGAGCAACGTTGTTTACCATTACAAATTTTCACAGGGTGGTTGAACTTGAAGCACCGGTAGCATTGCTGCAACAGCGGGACATATTCAAACACCCTGAACGAAAATAGGTCATATTGGATGTTGTCGGGCAGAACATTTGATAAGAAAGTTATACTGACAGGCTCGAGACCTACAGTACTTTGACCAACTTTTTTCGTGAATCTTCTCACTGAAATAATTTCATAGATCGAAGACAATTTTGTATATAAGTCCTTGTTCGAAATGTTGGTAGGCACATATCGTATGATTCCAGATTTTTCTATCTGCGCTGCAGGAATATGCGCCTTCAAGTTGTGCTTTGTTAAAAAGTCTGTATTTGTGATGAAATTATTTGCTGTGTTGTATTGTTTAAAAACAACCGCAATTTTGTTGGCATTAACTCTATGTAAAGCTACCACACCTTTCACCTCCGAAGTAAAGATATGATTAAAATAAACTGGGCTTTTATTTCCAAGTTTAACCTGTTGGTCCTGGCTTTCAACAAAAACTTTGAAGTCCGTATTTGTACAATGTTCAGGATAAAGTCTCAGATAACCTGGCTTAAAAAACGGAATAAAGTCATCCTCACCGCCGCCTACTTCAGGTCCACATTCCTTCGTACCTCTTTTACGAACAATTTTGGATCGTTTCGGGGTTCCAACTGGGTCCTCCGGTTCATTCATTTTAATAATTAACAATTATTTACACTGACTAAAATAAGTTTTGGTAATATTTACAAAGGATATTTTAACGAAAAACAGTAATAATAATTAAATCGAACGCCACGTTTGGAAATCCCGCCAAAAAAAAAAAACACAAATTGAGATTGACATAAATAAAACATTGCCATATGAAAAGTTTGCAAATAATTCGAGTGTCTACTTTCATTTGCCAGACTCTAATCGACATAGAGTAGAGTAATACCATAGACTTAGAATACGCCAGTATCTTCTAATTCTATGAGTAATACATATATAGAGTAGAGCATAGACTTAGAATATACTGGCGTATAGACCACCTGACAGCCCGAAAACGCGTGACCAATTTTGATTTTTCATTGTAAAATATACATCACTAGCTAACGAGCTAGTGATGTATATTTTACTTAAAAGGACTATCGAAAATGATTGTTAAGGAAGCGGTAAAAAGATTATAAAAAAATTGTTTAGTGCATGAAGTTGAATAACTTCAAAAATTAACTGAATTTTGCCATGATAGTACTAAAATAATTAAAAAATATTCATATAACATGTTCCTGGTAATAAAAATCTACCTGCCTTTTGTTGGATTTTAATTCAAATGTATAAAATCCCAGGTGACTTTACCGAAAAACTTAAAAAACTCCCCAATAATCAGATCAGAATGTTGTATTTTTGAGCTATGATCTTTGGAGAAAAATATTTACTGCCGTGGGCAGTTTCCCCGGAATTTATTTTTTAACATATTGTTAATATAAATAGGTAGATACTTAACTAAGTATATACCTGTTTATATTTTATATATTTTATAAAATGTTTTCATGGGGAAACAAAAACGGGGACACGGAGTACATAATGGCTGCTTTATTTTTCATATAAGTACATGCATACATAAACACTCACGCCTGTCACCCAGAGGGGTAGGCAGAGACTACGGACTTCCATTTGGCACGATCCTGGCATACCTCTCTCGCCTCCTTTACATCCATATATCTACGCATACACGCTCGTTGGTTAAGGGTACTCCTAATCTGGCCCATTTTCAATATATTGCCAATTTGGTCGATAAACCTTCGTCTAGGGCGTCCCTTTCCGACTCTGCCGTTCACTTCTGCAGCATAAATTTGCTTTGTCACTCTTTCTTCGTTCATTCTTTCTACATGACCAAACCACCGAAGCATTCCTTTCTTAATCCTGGTCACAACGTCATCTTGCAAACCACTTTTCTCTTATCACACTATTTCTCACCCTGTCATTCAGATTCAGCCCTAGCATACCCTTAATGACCGCATTTCTACAGCATTTATTCTACTCTCATGTTTCTTCTGCCAAATCCAACTTTCACTACCATACATTAAAGTAGGGACTAACACAGCATTGTGAATTGCCAAACGTGCCTTTTTTGACACATTCTGACTCTTCACAATAGCGTGTAGAGCCCCATTCACTCTATTTCCTGCGTTCACTCGTCGTTCTATATCCTTATCATATCTACCATCCCTGCTAAATAAACATCCCAAATATACAAACTCATCCACTTGCTCAATCAACTCCCCTTGTATTCTTATTTCACATAACGTTTTACTTTCTTCTCTTTTAAAAACCATCACTTTCGTCTTACTTGCGTTCACTTTCATACCTCTTTCTTTTAATGACCGATTCATTAAAGTAACCATCATTTGTAACTCGGCCGCCGACGATGCAAATATGACTTGATCATCGGCGTACAAAAGGCATTTGACGGTTAACTCACCCATTCTCAACCCACATTCTTCAACTTTCAAAGTTTGCAAACAACTGTCCATAAATAGGTTAAACAGCCAGGGGGAAGCTACACAGCCCTGTCTGACACCTTTTTGGATGCCAAACCAGTCCGAGTAGACCCCGTTGATCCTGACACAAGCACTAGAGTCCCTATAAAGAGATTTCAATGCCTGTATCAAACCAGCGCTCAAACCAAATGAGTTAAGTGTTTGCCATAACACATTCCTGTCCACTCTGTCATAAGCCTTTTCCAATCCATGAAAGCACAAAAAACTTTCTGGTTTTTGGCCAAAAACTTCTCCGCAATCATGCGCATGGAAAATACTTGATGCGTACACCCCATTCCCTTTCTAAATCCAGCTTGCACATCCCAAATTTTTCATATAAGTATTACTTGTGATAATTACAAACATTTAATAATTAATAATTAAATAGATTATAGAAGTTTATTTTAACATTCGACTTAAGTATGAATGTAAACTTAATAATTTAAGGAAGGAAACTTGTAGGAATGAATTAAATAAGATTGCTCTGTTTAAAGGCCAATATGTTTATGAGGCTTCATCATGCTTCATGTTTATATTCTTTCATCTGTCCCTGAAAAGTATAAAGTAATAATAAACTTATTATCATTTTAGCTGCATGAATTTTAAAAACATAATGATCTTAACAGAGTAAAGTGCACCAAGTGTCTGAGGATACAGATGCACTCTCTATTCTCTCAATCTCGGTATGTTAAGAAAATGGTCACTCATTCATGGACTGACCGTGGCAATTGCAACTTAATTTCGCAGATCTATTGATCTGCGCAGCTATAACTTAACCACGAATTCCTCTTCTTTACGACTAACGCTGTAGGGGATGAACCACGCTATTTAAGCCCTCGCGACAATGTCGTCGGCCATCAAGCATGAATCGGGCATTGACCGTTGTGAGTATCAAATACTATGGAATTTATACTATCACGTCACATGCGCGGTCGTCTAGTAGCGCTTGAGGAGCATTACTAAATATCTATACCTAACTACGCTAAAAGTTTTATCGTTATGATTTGGGAATATAATCCGAAGTTCCGAAGCTCCGCTCAACCCCTTGGGGAAAATAGCATGATGCTATGAATATTGTACTAGTGTGACCGTGAGGCTGTGCGGTTGGTTAAGCAAGGTTATACATTTATTTTGGTTAATAAATAGATACATAGTTGGGTTCATAATGGCTTAAAGAGGATAATCTCAAGATTTTTTATCTTTGATGTACTACAGTTTTATAATGTATAAAAATCTGTCTCTATTTTTACTACTATACTATACTATAATTTTTTTTGAGTTCGTAGCAAAATGTTTTTTTCCAGTTTATGGTACAATATCCTAAGAAATAAAGTGGGGAACCCTGCGGGCTGTATCGATTATTCGATATATTACTCTACTCCATAGACTTAGAATATACTAGCGTATAGACCAACATAGTGTGCAAGGGAGAAGAAAATTCCTTATGGCAAAAATGCAAGATAGAAAAGGATACCAAATCTCATGACTCTGTAACCGATTTTGAATGACAGGTCGGCACAAATCACCACGCAAGAAATAGCTCCGAAATATTTTGTAATTTTTTAAAGTATAATAGTGGTTATTTTTAGTAAGTAACTTTTTTCCAAAATGGTTAATTGTTCCGTGAGTGACTGTGCTGTTAATAATAGAAATAATCCTGATAATTTCACATATCACAGGTAAATTCTCAAGACGTCGTCAATGTTATGACGCGTTTATTTTTGGTTAAAATTTATGTTACATACTGTTTAAAATATAGAATATATTCAATTATTTTGTTAATTTTGATATTTTGCAAAGAAAAAAGTCACGTTGTTGATAATTTGCATGAATTTGGTAAATACATTTTTATACAAAATATTTTACATGAACGCTAGGGATTGACACAACTATATCAAAATTAATGTCGAATTTTATCTTGAATGTTTATAATGAATCGATTGACTTGCCCACACAACAAGAAAATAAATCCTCGGTTTGCGTTCTAAAATGTAATTTTATTTTGCCGTTTGTCAAACAGATTCCCTCCGGATTCTATAATTAGAAAAAATGGTTAAGGTTAATTGGACGGGTTGGTTGGAATCCAAAGAAGATCTCAACTATTTTTCAGCAGTTATTTTCTTGAGAAGTATAAAACAAAAAGTAGAATAAAAACAATTTTATTAAAAGGAGTCATTTCTACATTATTACCAGTAAGTATAATATTGTTATAATACGAGTTCAAAAATTTAACTTTCAAAACTTTAGATAAAAATGGAGACAGATTTTTATACATTATAAAACAGTAGTACATTAAAGTTAAAAAAATCTTGAAATTATCCTCTTTAAGCCATTATGAACCCAACTGAGTATCTATTTATCAACCAAAATAAATGTATAACCTTGCTTAACCAACCGCACAGCCTCACGGTCATACTAGTACAATATTCATAGCATCATGCTATTTTCCCCAAGGAGTTGAGCGGAGCTTCGGATTATATTTCCAAATCATAACGACAAGACTTTTAGCGTAGTTAGGTATAGATATTTAGTAATGCTCCTCAAGCGCTACTAGACGACCGCGCATGTGACGTGATAGTATAAATTCCATAGTATTTGATACTCACAACGGTCAATGCCCGATTCATGCTTGATGGCCGACGACATTGTCGCGAGGGCTTAAATAGCGTGGTTCATCCCCTACAGCGTTAGTCGTAGAGAAGAGTAACTCGTGGTTAAGTAATAGCTGCGCAGATCAATAGATCTGCGAAATTAAGTTGCACTTGCCGCGGTCAGTTCATGAATGAGTGACCATTTTCTTAATATGCCGAGATTGAGAGAATAGAGAGTGCATCTGTATCCGCAGACACTTAGTGCACTTTACTGTGTTAAGATCATTATGTTTTTAAAATTAATGCAGCTAAAATGATAATAAAATTATTATTACTTTATACTTTTCAGGGACAGATGAAAGCATATAAACATGAAGCATGATGAAGCCTCATAAACATATTGCCTTTAAACAGAGCAATCTTATTTAACTGATTCCTAATAAATATAATGTTATAATAAACTTCTATAATGTATTTAATTATTAATTAATAATTATTTGTAATTATCAAAAGTAATACTTATATGAAAAATAAAGCAGTCATTATGTACTCCGTGTCCCCGTTTTTTATTTCCCCATCAAAACATTTTATAAAATATTTAAAATATAAACAGGTATATACGTACTTACTTAAAAATCTACCTATTTATATTAACAATATGTTGAAAAACAAATTCCGGGGAAACTATCCATGGCAGTAAATATTTTTCTCCAAAGATCATAGCTAGAAAATACAACTTTCCGATCTGATTCTTGGGGAGTTTTTTTTTAAAGTTTATCGGTAGAGTCACCTGGGATTTTATACATTTGAATTAAAAATTAACAAAAGGCAGGTAGGTTCAGCTTATTTCCACGAACATGTTATATGAATATTTTTTAATTATTTTAGAACTATCATGGTAAAAATTCAGTAAATTTTTGAAGTTTCGACAATTTCGTGGAATAAACATTTTTTAAATGTTTTTACCGCTTCCTTTACAATCATTTCTCGATAGTCTTTGTAAGTAAAATGTACATCACTATCTAACGCACACAATGGCAAATCAAAATTAGTCACGCGTTTTCGGGCTGTCAGGTCGTCTATACTCCAGTATATTCTAAGTCTATGCGATTGACAATAGTAATAACGCAATATTAAAATTAAAATTAACCGATTAATACTCATAATGAACCGGCACAACTTCGAAACAATACCAATTGACATATTTTGATAAACATTTTCTTTGGTCTTCATATAAAGAACATTGCTAAGAAGTCATTGCCAACAAGTCATTGCACAGTGCCATCTACGATTTTTTGTAGAATTTCGCCCTATAAGTAATATTATTTGAATATATATAATAATATAATATATATAAGAATATATATAATAACAAATATTATTTGAATAATAGTCACTATCAGAGTCATTGAGCGCAGCAGTAGACTCGGGAGAATACAAAGAAGAAGTTTAGACTGTAGAGGTCGTTCAATTTTGATGTTATTGATTTATCATATCGATAAAATTAACTTAATCAATTATCAATTTTATTTTGTTATAAAGATTAAAAGATTTGAAAATATCCTATATTTCCGTACGATTTCGAATACATGATCGTACATCGTAATAGGGCAAAAAAGATCGTATGAATACGATTTAAATCGTACGGTTGGCAAAGCTGACAGCCCGGCCCGTGACAGCTTAGTTCCAATTTACGTGGTTTGGCGCTAACGTCGCAATTTGTTCTCTGTCTACGGACGCCATATTGTGTTAATGTCAAATCAAATTGTCAAAATCAACGATATTGTTTGCCGAACTATCAATGAGCTTTAAAAATTATTTAGAATGTAACGAGAAACGTAACTTTAAACAAGCGGATTGGAAATTATACCATAAAGATTTAATTCATTCATTTTCAGAGAGATATAATCATGATTTTTTGACGAGCGATATTCAAAATTCATACGACTATTTACTTGAACAAATTAATATATCAGCGAATAAAAATATACCAGTAATCATATTCTGTTCAAACCCAGCTAGTAAATTTAAACCAAGGAACTATTGGTGCCCGGCTCTATCTAAAGCAGTAGCAGAACGTAGACTTGCTCTAAGTATATTTTAAAAATCCTACACCAAATAATTATGCATAATTAGAAGAGATGGTAACAAAGGCCAAAAAAGAAATACAAAAGGCAAAATCCCATGCTTGGAATAAATTTTGTAGTGAGATTGATGGGTCTACAGATATGTGGAAAAAAATGCGTTGGTGTAAGGGGTATCAACAATTAACATTTCGTGCATCTGAGGATAAGGAAAAGGACCTACTTCGCTCCCTTACGCCAGATCCTGCAATGTGTTGTCCACCTCAGTTTGCATCGTGTAATGAGCTACTACAATTACCGTTCACAATGCAAGAATTGGATCATAGCTTAAAAAAGAAGAACAGCGCTCCGGGTAATGATGAAGTCACTTACTCCATGGTTTTTAAAGACTTATATAATGCCATATTTAGGTGCTACCGAAGCAGTGGCGTACAATTTTAGTAGTCCCAATTCCTAAGGCAGGTGCTGAACTAAATAGTGAAACTAAACTTAGACCTATTTCTCTCATTTCCTGTCTCTGCAAAATATTTCACAACATGTTAGGTAAGAGAATAGAATGGTATGTAGAAAATCACAATATTTTGTCATCTCGCACAAACGGCTTTAGGAAAGCTCAATCTTGTCTAGACTGTTTATCAAGGCTGGTAATTTATACACAATTAGGCTTTGCTAGTAATATCCCAACCGCGGCTTGTTTTCTTGACATTGAAAATGCATATAATAATAATGTTTTCTTATATTTACGCGAAGACTACACATTAAATGAAAGTAATTTTTACGGATTATATCGCGTTTAATTTTAACTTTTTAAGGGGGCTGAGGTGTTTGACGTCCCGATATCATAGTTAGCCCGACTACCTTCAGTTTTTAATGTTAATTTTTGGTTCGATCTACGCAGAATGAGCTTACAGTATCTTGAAGTCTAGCAGTTGTACTTGGGTTTGGATTTAATTTTATTAATTATAGGATCCCAAGCAGATGGCAGCACCCATCCATCTTCTCTATTGAAATTAGGATGTTTTTTTAATTTCAATAGCCTCGCGAAACATCCTAGGTAGGAATCGGTGTTCTTTTGCGAGGATTTGTGGTCTATCAAATCTAATGTAATGGCGGGGACGATCTCTAACATGTTCACAAACTGCAGACTTCCCGATACGTCAGTGCTTCAAGTCAGCTATATGTTCTTTTACGCGGGTTTTTATAGATATTTTCTTTTATCCTATGTAAGAGAGACCACATTCACAATCCAGCTTGTACACTCCTGCATCTTTTAGAGGGATATGACACTTGACGGATGGTAAAAATTGACTAATCTTCATCGGCGGCTTGAAGTATGTTTTAATGGAAGCTCGCTTCAAGATGTAGCCAACCTTGTCTGTGACTCCTCTGACATAGGGTAGTACAGCAGGCACACGCTCGACTGTGGCAGGCTGCACTCTTCAAAATAGACCCTACAACTAATACACTTAAAAATCTACTGATTTAAAAAAGAAATCCTCCGAAAAATTACATCTCGACGTGAATTCAACAATACCATCATGAGCCAAACCACCGAGGTTGTATGGGTTACCGAAAATACACAAACCAAACGCTCCACTACGTCCCATATTGAGCCAGATCGTTTCACCAATTAATAAGTTGGCTCAAAACTTGGCAAAAATACTGTTACGAGCTTGGGGTTCGAGACAATTAAAAACTGCCGAGTGAATTACCAAAATTGACACTTTAATTACAGAACACTAATTACAACTAAAAACCACACTAATAACAAAATACAATTGTACTACAGACCACTTTAATTCGCAGTTGTATCGCTTCGAAGTATTCGCTTGTATCGCCAATTCAATACTGACTCGGTCGCGGTCTATACCGGCCTTATATAGGGCCTCAGATAGTTTCCAGAACCTTCTACTGTAGAAACATCTAGAATGTTCGAGTACATATCGGTCCCGAAATTTCTAGAAGGATCTTGACTCTCCTAGTTCTGCTACTCGATACTAGAGGGCGCTAGTGGTAACTAGTGTTGCCATGTATAAACCATTAATAGTGGCGCGACACTGCCCATGCCCAATAGTGGCACAAGACATGCTCGTCCCGAGCATTATTGGCCCCATAATAACGCGCCAGTCGATCCACATGGACGATCTTAGGAGTACCTCTTGCACCTTTCTGTATCCGGTAGGTTACGTCATTGATCCTTGTCACAATCCGGTACGGTCCGTCCCATTTAGCTTGAAGCTTAGGAGATTTCCCTTTGCTACGAACTGGATTGTGTAACCACACTAGTGAACCTTCGTCAAACCCTTTGTTGTTCATTTTGCGACACCAGTCCTCGACATCGTCACGACAGTGGACCCAGTAAAACCGTTCTCGGATCTTCAGTAGAGTTCGTTTAACTCCCAGGTGGCCTCCTGAACAACCATTATGGTACAGCTGTAGAACATCCGGTACTTTAGCTTTAGGGACAACCATTTGCAAATGACAACTGTCTCCTGACCATTTTCCCATTTACGGCACAGGACTCCATCCTGAATCAGCAAGCTGTCCCATTGGGCCCAATAGCTTTTCGTGGTCGAACTCATCGCTGAGACGTAACTCCACTTGGGCTTAGGAGCACTGGCCTTCATCCATTCCAGAATCGGCTTGATGTCCGGATCTTCCTGCTGTGCATGTTGTAGGCTGTCCTTCCACTCATTGCAGAGCTGGTCTGTCCTGAGCATCCTCACAGATACTACTTCCTTACCCTCTTGCCTAGTACAATGCTTGCAATCTTCAGGACAAGGTCTTCTTGACAATGCATCTGCGTTGCCATGAGATTTCCCGCTGTGCTGGGCGGTGCGGATAGCCGCACTGCCCCCTCGAGATAGTTCACCTTCCCTTTCTACAGTTCGCTTAGGGCAGCTGGATCGAAGATGGCCCCTTTCCCCACAGCCGTAGCACCTAGGGCTGTATCCTTTATTGCAGTCGCGAACTGTAGCTGCTGCAACCTCCCTGACGCGATGGGAACGATGATCCTGTCGTACGGCTTCCACCTCCAGTGCATGGGCTAACGCGTCCTTAAGCGTCTCGTGGTGCCCGAGCCTCACAGCAGCTCTGACTTCAAGGTCGCGGATGCCGTCGATGAATGTCTGCACCAGGTTCCCTACAATGAGCGCAGGTACAGACTGGTATGCTTTTCGAACCAGCTTTTCCACCTCAAGGGCCCACTGCTGCAGGTTTTCGTTGCTGCGTTGCACGCGATCTTTGAGCTGCGCACGAAAGACGTGTTCCAGGTGAGCGTCGCCATATCTCGCCTCCAATGCCTCAAGGAGCTGCTCGTAAGTCACTTCCTTACCGAGAGCTTCCAGAACAGTTAAGGCCTGGTCGCGCAGGCCTAGGGTGAGCAGTCATGGCCTGACTTTTATTCCAGCCGTTCGCCTTCATGACAGCCTCGAACTGGATTTTGTAGGCCGACCAGGAAGAAGTCCCGTCGAACGGCGGCACTTTGAATCCACGTAGCGAAGGTGTTGTAGCTACCACGGGAGCTGTAATTCCATCCCCAATTTTTAGGTCGTCCAGCGTTTTTCACGTCAGCCATCACGTTGTCAACCCGATTGTTCACTTGGTTGATTCGGGTTTCAGCTTCCGACAGGCGGTTGTCATGTTGAGCAACCCTATCATTCACCTCCCTTATCTCTTTCCCGAAGGTAGCGTGAAGGTCCTTCATGAGAAGCATCTGCTCCTCCTGTCCCCGCTGCAGCCGCTCTTCCAACCGACGGGCCTGTTCCTCCTGTCGGCGGGCCTGTTCCTCCTGTCGACGGGCCTGCTCCTGCAGCATCATCATCAGAGCACCTAAGTCAAGTGCTGCAAATGCAGGAGCTGCTGACGGGCCGACCTCCGTGGTCGGCAGCTGGCCCTCCGACGCTTGCGATGTTGTACCACCAAATCGTCTCTGGTCCGTCTCCAGTTGGCGTTGACTTCGGGTACGGATACCCTCCGTGTCATCTTTAGGTAAAATCGGCATGACTAAATCCCACTTCTGACACCAATTGTTACGAGCTTGGGGTTCGAGACAATTAAAAACTGCCGAGTGAATTACCAAAATTGACACTTTAATTACAGAACACTAATTACAACTAAAAACCACACTAATAACAAAATACAATTGTACTACAGACCACTTTAATTCGCAGTTGTATCGCTTCGAAGTATTCGCTTGTATCGCCAATTCAATACTGACTCGGTCGCGGTCTATACCGGCCTTATATAGGGCCTCAGATAGTTTCCAGAACCTTCTACTGTAGAAACATCTAGAATGTTCGAGTACATATCGGTCCCGAAATTTCTAGAAGGATCTTGACTCTCCTAGTTCTGCTACTCGATACTAGAGGGCGCTAGTGGTAACTAGTGTTGCCATGTATAAACCATTAATAGTGGCGCGCAACAATACTATCACCACTGAGAGGACATACCAGAGCACACACAAAGGATTCATACCATTTTGTTAGTGAGATAAAAGACCTACATCTCGCTGACAATGAAACTATGGTCAGTTTTGATGTTCAGTCACTATTCACATGCTTACCTATTGAAGACTGCATCTCAATTGTAACTAGGAAGCTAGAAGATAACAACATGCCCACAGAATATGCAGTATTACTTAAACACTGCCTCACACCTGGCTATCTATTGTGGAAGGAAGAGTTCTACAAGCAAGTAGACGGTGTGGCGATGGGCTCACCTGTATCTCCCGTAGTCGCCGACATATTCATGGAGGACTTTGAGGAGAAAGCCCTTCTTACTTCTCTTGTAAATCCAAGATTCTACAAGCAGTACGTAGACGATACTTTCACAATTTTACCATCTTACAAAGTAACTGTATTTTTAAACCACCTTAATTCCATAAACTCTAAAATACAATTTACAATGGAGTTAGAGGCAAGCAATTCTTTAGCTTTCCTAGATGTTTTAGTCATCCGAAATCCTGATAACAATATTGGTCACACTGTGTATAGGAAAAAGGCTCATAACAACCGATATTTAAATGGTGAATCGTACCATCATCCATCAAAGTTAGCTACCGTGGGAAAATCTTTGTTTCAGAGATTCTCATGTTCAAGATCGTCCCCGCCATTACATTAGTTTTGATAGACCACAAATCCTCGCAAAAGAACACCGATTCCCACCTAGGATGATTCGCGAGGCTATTGAAATTAAAAAACATCCTAATTTCAATAGAGAAGATGGATGGGTGCTGCCATCTGCTTGGGATCCTATAATTAATAAAATTAAATCCAAACCCAAGTATACCACTGCTAGACTTCAAGATACTGTAAGCTCATTCTGCGTAGATCGAACCAAAAATTAATATTAAACAACTGAAGGTAGCCGGGCTAACTATGACATCGGGACGTCAAACACCTCAGTCCCCCCCGTGACCATGGGTGCTGTAAAGCACCCGAAACGTCGGGAATTAAAAAGCTAAAATTAAACGCGATATAATCTGTAAAAATTAGTTTCATTTAATGTGTAGTCTTCGCGTAAATATAAGAAAACATTATTATTATATGCATTTTCAATGTCAAGAAAACAAGCCGCGGTTGGGATATTACTAGCAAAGCCTAATTGTGTATAAATTACCAGCCTTGATAAACAGTCTAGACAAGATTGAGCTTTCCTAAAGCCGTTTGTGCGAGATGACAAAATATTGTGATTTTCCATAGACTTAGAATATACTGGCGTATAGACCACCTGACAGCCCGAAAACGCGTGACCAATTTTGATTTGTCATTGTATGCGTTAGCTAGTGATGTACATTTTACTTTCGAGGACTATCGAACATGATTGTTAAGGATGCGGTAAAAGGATTATAAAAAATTGTTTAGTGCATAAAGTTGAATAACTTCAATAATTAACTGAATTTTACCATGATAGTTCTAAAATAATTAAAAAACATTCATATAACATGTTCCTGGGAATAAGCTGTAAGCTACCTATTTATATTAACATATTGTTAATATAAATAGGTAGATACTTAACTAATTATTTATATTTTATATATTTTATAAAACGTTTTGATGGGGAAATAAAAACGGGGGCACGGCTGCTTTATTTTTCATATAAGTATTACTTGTGATAATTACAAACATTTAATAATTAATAATTAAATACATTATAGAAGTTTATTTTAACATTCAACTTAATTATGAATGTAAACTTAATAATTTAAGGAAGGAAACTTGTAGGAATCAGTTAAATAAAATTGCTCTGTTTAAAGGCCAATATGTTTATGAGGCTTCATCATGCTTCATGTTTATATTCTTTCATCTGTCCCTGAAAAGTATAAAGTAATAATAAACTTATTATCATTTTATTTTGGTTGATAAATAGATACTTAGTTGGGTTCATAATGGCTTAAAGAGGATAATCTCAAGATTTTTTTGTCTTTAATGTACTACAGTTTTATAATGTATGAAAATCTGTCTCTATATTTATCTAAAGTTTTGAAAGTTAAATTTTTGAAGTCTTATTATAACAATATTTTACTTACTTGTACAAATAATGTAGAAATGACTCCTTTTAATAAAATTGTTTTTATTCTACTTTTTCTTTTATACTTCTCAAGAAAATGTTTGCTGCAAATTGTTGAGTTCTTCTTTGCATTCCAACCAACCCGTCCAATGAACCTTAACCACTTTTTCTAATTATAGAATCCGGAGGGAATCTGACAGACGGCAAAATAAAATTTAATTTTAGAATGCAAACCGAGGATTTATTTTCTTGTTGTGTAGGCAAGTCTATCGATTCATTATAAACATTCAAGATAAATATCGACATTAATTTTGATATAGTTGAGTCAATCCCTAGCGTATATGTAAAATATTTTGTATAAAAATGTATTTACCAAATTCATGCAAATTATCAACAACGTGACTTTTTTCTTTACAAAATATCAAAATTCACAAAATAATTGAAAACATTCTATATTTTAAACAGTATATAACATAAATTATAACCAAAAATAAACGCTTCATAACATTGATGACGTTTTGAGAATTTACCTGTAAAATGTGCAATTATCAGAATTATTTATATTATTAGCACCACAATCACTTACAGAACAAGTAAGCATTTTGGAAAAAAGTTACTTACTAAAAATAACCACTATTACACTTTAAAAAATTACAAAATATTTCGGAGCTATTTCTTGCGTGCCGAATTGTGCCGACCTGTCATTCAAAATCGGTTACAGAGTCATGAGATTTGGTATCCTTTTCTATCTTGCATTTTTGCCATAAGGAATTTTCTTCTCCCTTGCACACTATGTTGGTCTATACGCCAGTATATTCTTAGTCTATGGTGATTTTCTACATACCATTCTATTCTCTTACCTAACATGCTGTGAAATATTTTGCAGAGACAGGAAATGAGAGAAATAGGTCTAAGTTTAGTTTCACTATTTAGTTCAGCACCTGCCTTAGGAATTGGGACTACTAAAATTGTACGCCACTGCTTCGGTACCACCTAAATATGGCATTATATAAGTCTTTAAAAACCATGGAGTAAGTGACTCCATCATTACCCGGAGCGCTGTTCTTCTTTTTTAAGCTATGATCCAATTCTTGCATTGTGAACGGTAATTGTAGTAGCTCATTACACGATGCAGACTGAGGTGGACAACACATTGCAGGATCTGGCGTAAGGGAGCGAAGTAGGTCCTTTTCCTTATCCTCAGATGCACGAAATGTTAATTATTGATACCCCTTAAACCAACGCATTTTTTTCCACATATCTATAGACCCATCAATCTCACTACAAAATTTCTTCCAAGCATGGGATTTTGCCTTTTGTATTTCTTTTTTCGCCTTTGTTACCATCTCTTCTAATTATGCATAATTATTTGGTATAGGATTTTTAAAATATACTTAGTGCAAGTCTACGTTCTGCTACTGCTTTAGATAGAGCCGGGCACCAATAGTTCCTTGGTTTAAATTTACTAGCTGGGTTTGAACAGAATATGATTACTGGTATATTTTTATTCGCTGATATATTAATTTGTTCAAGTAAATAGTCGTATGAATTTTGAATATCGCTCGTCAAAAAATCATGATTATATCTCTCTGAAAATGAATGAATTAAATCTTTATGCTATAATTTCCAATCCGCTTGTTTAAAGTTACGTTTCTCGTTACATTCAAAATAATCTTTAAAGCTCATTGATAGTTCGGCAAACAATATCGTTGATTTTGACAATTTGATTTGACATTAACACAATATGGCGTCCGTAGACAGAGAACAAATTGCGACGGTAGCGCCAAACCACGTAAATTGGAACTAAGCTGTCACGGGCCGGGCTGTCAGCTTTGCCAACCGTACGATTTAAATCGTATTCATACGATCTTTTTTGCCCTATTACGATGTACGATCATGTATTCGAAATCGTACGGAAATATAGGATATTTTCAAATCTTTTAATCTTTATAACAAAATAAAATTGATAATTGATTAAGTTAATTTTATCGATATGATAAATCAATAACATCAAAATTGAACGACCTCTACAGTCTAAACTTCTTCTTTGTATTCTCCCGAGTCTACTGCTGCGCTCAATGACTCTGATAGTGACTATTATTCAAATAATATTTGTTATTATACAGGGTATTTTTGAAACGCTCCCGAAAACGAAGACAGACGACAGTACTAACTATATCTTAGATGATGGGTGAAATATAAAATCGATCCTGATGAAAAAAAAATCATCTTTTCACAACGTTTTATTAGCTTTATTCACGCTCCATCGTGTTAGTATAAATCATCGTGTTAAATAAAACGTTAATTTCATTAAAATAAAACATGAAAATACTTAAACATAAAAGCAGCAGTGGAATTACTGAATTACAATCAGCTGACTAGGTCAATGTACGCGCGAACGCCGAATTCGCGCGGCCCGTAACTAGCGATGGTACCACAATACCTAATAATTTACAACACTTGTCTAAATACCTAACTTATCTACTTAACCTACTAATTTGCCACTGTGCTTGTCTCCACGTAGCCACTTTAATTCGAATTCACAGGTTAAATAAACCAAATAACTGGTTCGATTCCCCGCTAATGAAAAAAAAATACTTAAATAAAATGTTAAAAAGGTTAGAGTCATGCTTTTTTATCCATTATGTAGGTATGTTTATTATTCTGATGTATTCAGTTATGTACCTTTTCAGATCAGTTCAGTACTAAGTAATTTAAAAAAATTAGGTATGAAACGGCTTACCGATCCTCCGTGGCCTTATGAGATTCTCCAAGGCACATTAATATGTTGCCGTATTCACGAGCACTATAAACGTACGCGTTAGGCATTATTAAAACAAAAAAGAAACACAAAACGTAACAACAAGAATAACACGTAATAACAAGTACGTAATACCAAGTAATAACAATAAGAATTTAATAAACAAAACCAATGAACTGTCGCTCGCGCATGCGTGTCCAAAGTCAGCGCGGAACTGTCTCAAAACTAAAATTAATAGTGAATCCGCCAAAACTGAAGCCTACTGCGTCCTAACTAACGTCCTTGCGGTAAACACTTTGAACATTCCCACAGACCGTCAAATGTTATGACATTGCCAACTTTTATTTTATAAGTTTAGTTTCCATATGATCCCTACGACTAGTCTTTCATATGGAATTTAGAAGTTATAGTTGTAATTTTTAATACAATTATACAATCAATTGTACCCTGACGAAACAAGCAGTTCGTTACTATAAAATGATATTGAAATTAATAAACGTACTTACTTGGGTTTGGTTATCTTTGATTTTGTACAAGAAAATAGAAATAAAATGGTATTGAATAATTTAATAGTTAAAATCAATTGCAATTATGATCGACAGTTAATTAATCTAAAAATAATTATTTTACTTTACTTTTATTGACTTTCCGTTTTAATCCTTCCAATACTTTGATTTGAAAACAGGTACGTCAAAACTATTACAAATTACTTGCAAGTTTTATTGTAATTGCCGCCTCTAATTCTTATGTCGCTTGCAAACAAATCTTAGTAGGTAAATTTGGGAATTCCCATATGTTGGCGCTGACGCGAGGTGACACACAGTCGGCCGGGTGGCGGCAGCGCGTGGTACAAAGGGGCGCGACGGGGAATGCTCGCCAGTATTGTTGTGCGCGCACGCTATTGGTTCCTCATTCTTGCCGCGCTTTGAAAAGCGATGTTTCAATATACAGTCGCACACAGCTTTCTATGCACGACGCGCGACGATGTTTTTAAAAGGAAGGAAAGAAAAATTATTTATATCTATTGTTTTATGACTGAACTAGTGAACGAAAAGGTAAATAGAAGGTGAATGGGAAAATTGTGCAGTAAAGTTAAATGTATTGAGGAAGAATACCGAAAAAATTACCATGTGGTCAACCTGATGACGGAAACATTTATCATTCGCATTGATGATGATGATTCTGATGAAGTAGCATCCAGTAACACCAACACACCATCGACATCCGGCTTCCATGTTCCATGTTCTAACGGTATAATGGACGGCGTGTCACCCTTAGCTTAAGTTTTCTTGTTACAAACTACTTTATTTTACGATTGAAATAAAAATAATGCTCAAGCATACATTATCCATTTTAATTTCAACCTCTTCCAAAGTTCTAAGAAGCTAGTAAAGTAACTATTATGATTCTACAATAAAACCATTAATTACTATTATAATATTATAAAACAACAGCCTAGTACCATGTAGTACTTTAGAACGCGACTGTACCCATGCGCAGACACACCCCCTCCACTGTCGCTCAGCGTCGTGACGGGACCTGTACGGAGCTAGATAAAAGAGTTTGGCTTCGACGCGGATATTGACCCTAGTCAGCTGATTTTATGATTTATTTATTTTAAATTCCACTGCTGGTTTAATATTTAAGTATTTTCATGATTCTTTTTAATGAAATTAATGTTTTATTTAACTATATCAACACGATGGAGCGTGAATGAAGCTAATAAAACGTTGTGAAAAGATGATTTTTTTTTCATCAGGATCGATTTTATATTTCACCCATCATCTAAGATATAGTTAGTACTGTCGTCTGTCTTCGTTTTCGGGAGCGTTTCAAAAATACCCTGTATATATTCTTATATATATTATATTATTATATATATTCAAATAATATTACTTATAGGGCGAAATTCTACAAAAAATCGTAGATGGCACTGTGCAATGACTTGTTGGCAATGACTTCTTAGCAATGTTCTTTATATGAAGACCAAAGAAAATGTTTATCAAAATATGTCAATTGGTATTGTTTCGAAGTTGTGCCGGTTCGTTATGAGTATTAATCGGTTAATTTTAATTTTAATATTGCGCTATTACTATTGTCAATCGCAAAGACTTAGAATATACTGGCGTATAGACGACCTGACAGCCCGAAAACGCGTGACTAATTTTGATTTGTCATTGTGTGCGTTAGATAGTGATGTACATTTTACTTACAAAGACTATCGAAAAATGATTGTAAAGGAAGCGGTAAAAATATTTTAAAAAATGTTTATTCCACGAAATTGTCGAAACTTCAAACATTAACTGAATTTTTACCATGATAGTTCTAAAATAATTAAAAAATATTCATATCACATGCTCGTGGAAATAAGCTGAACCTACCTGCCTATTGTTGATTTTTAATTCAAATGTATAAAATTCCAGGTGACTCTACCGATAAACTTAAAAAAAAAAAACTCCCCAAGAATCAGATCGGAAAGTTGTATTTACGAGCTATCATCTTTGGAGAAAAATATTTACTGCCATGGACAGTTTCCCCGGAATTTGTTTTTCAACATATTGTTTATATAAATAGGTAGATTTTTAACTAAGTACATATATACCTGTTTATATTTTAAATATTTTATAAAATGTTTTGATGGGGAAATAAAAAACGGGGACACGGAGTACATAATGACTGCTTTATTTTTCATATAAGTATTACTTTTGATAATTACAAATATTTATTAATAAATAATTAAATACATTATGGAAGTTTATTTTAACATTCGACTTAAATATGAAAAAACTTTATAATTTAAGTAAGGAAACTTGTAGGAATTAGTTGAATAAGATTGCTCTGTTTAAAGGCCAATATGTTTATGAGGCTTCATCATGCTTCATGTTTATATTCTTTCATCTGTCCCTGAAAAATATAAACCTATTAACATTTTAGCTGCATGAATCTTAAAAACATAATGATCTTAACAGAGTAAAGTGCACCAAGTGTCTGAGGATACAAATGCACTCTCTATTCTCTCAATCTCGGTATGTTAAGAAAATGGTCACTCATTCATGGACTGACTGCGGCAAGTGCAACTTAATCTCGCAGTTCGATTGATCCGCGCAGCTATTACTTAACCACGAGTTCCTCTTCTCACGACTAACGCTGTAGGCGATGAACCACTATTTAAGCACTCGGCACAATGTCGTCGGCCATCATGCATGAATCGGGCATCAAGCGTTGTGAGTATCAAATACTATGGAAATTATACTATCGCGTCTCATGCGCTCTAGTGGCGCTTCAGGAGCATTACTAACTACGCTAAAAGTTTTAGCATTGTGACTTGGGAATATAATCCGAAGCTCCGCTCAACCCCTTGGGGAAAATAGCGTGATGCTATGAATATTGTACTAGTGTGACCGTGAGGCTGTGCGGTTGGTTAAGTAAGGTTATACATTTATTTTGGTTGATAAATAGATACTCAGTTGGGTTCATAATGGCTTAAAGAGGATAATTTCAAGATTTTTTTATCTTTAATGTACTACTGTTTTATAATGTATAAAAATCTGTCTCCATTTTTATCTAAAGTTTTGAAAGTTAAATTTTTGAAGTCGTATTATAACAATATTATACTTACTGGTAATAATGTAGAAATGACTCCTTTTAATAAAATTGTTTTTATTCTACTTCTCAAGAAAATAACTGCTGAAAAATTGTTGAGATCTTCTTTGGATTCCAACCAACCCGTCCAATTAACCTTAACCATTTTTTCTAATTATAGAATCCGGAGGGAATCTGTTTGACAAACGGCAAAATAAAATTACATTTTAGAACGCAAACCGAGGATTTATTTTCTTGTTGTGTGGGCAAGTCAACCGATTCATTATAAACATTCAAGATAAAATTCGACATTAATTTTGATATAGTTGTGTCAATCCCTAGCGTTCATGTAAAATATTTTGTATAAAAATGTATTTACCAAATTCACGCAAATTATCAACAATGTGACTTTTTTCTTTGCAAAATATCAAAATTAACAAAATAATTGAAAACATTCTATATTTTACACAGTATATAACATGAACTTTAACCAAAAATAAACGCGTCATAACATTGACGACGTCTTGAGAATTTACCTGTGGAATGTGCAATTATCAGGATTATTTCTATTATTCACACCACATTGACTCACAGAACAAGTAACCATTTTGGAAAAAAGTTACTTACTAAAAATAACCACTATTACACTCTAAAAATTACAAAATATCTAAGAGCTATTTCTTGCGTGGCGACTTGTGCCGACCTGTCATTCAAAATCGGTTACAGAGTCATGAGATTTAGTATCCTTTTCTATCTTGTATTTTTGCCATAAGGAATTTTCTTCTCCCTTGCACACTATGTTGGTCTATACGCCAGTATATTCTAAGTCTATGAGTCAATCGTATACTCAGGTACCTGGTAGATCATATACTCTAAGAGCTATGTTTGTATCGATTTTTAATTTTAATAATTTTACTTTGTTAATTATTTTGTAATGTAAAATGATCACACATGGCTTAATAGTTATAGATATAAGTATATTTTTCTATGTTGAGTGTGAGTTTATGTTTAATGAAAAAGTAAAAGTAACCCTATCTTTATAATAGAGGCAAAGTGGACATAGTCCGAGCTCCTTTTCTTTAATAAAAAAAAGTCGTAGTAAAGTTTAGTGTCAAATGCTTAAATGTTATACCTCCCCTAAATGTTAAATTTTGCTGTGACGTTATAATAATATTTATTACTTTTGTATTTGTACCATTGTTTTATTGAAATTTTAATGCGTACTATTATTTTTTTTGAGGTCTTAGCAAAAACGTTTTTTCCAGTTTATGATACGATCGCCTAAAAAATAAAGTTTGCAACCCTGCGGCTGTATCGATTATCGAAAACGCGTCGGTGGCTCGGTGGTTGAACTTGAATAGTAAATGGGTGGTATTTCTTTAGTAATCTGCGGCATGAATATATGGTCGCAGTGGGCGGGAGGGGGGAGGAGGTGAGAACCTCCCTAAAAGAATTAAGTGCCGAAACCCTTTTAATGATTTTTAAAGTTTTGTGACCATTGAGGCAAATAGTAATCTGCGGCATGAATATATGGTCGCTGAGTGGGCGGGAGGGGAGGTGAAACCTCCCTAAAAGTTAAGTGCCGGAAACCCCTTTTTAAATGATTTTTAAAGTTTTGTTACCTATTGAGGCAAAATTGATTTTGAGGGAAACCGTGCGAACAACACTATTTTGATTCTGTTTCTTTGCTCCAGTGCTGTGAAGTGTAGCCTGCCGTTTCAGGTAATCTGCCAGGCATTCCAGCTCACCTGCGCAGCTTGGCTGTTTGGCGCCTCGGCGACCAGCCCCAGCCGCCACGGCTCGTATGCTGCCTGCGCTTAGTTACAGCGGGCGAGGGCTGCTCTCCCTCCGCGCTTCCGGGTTTTCATACACCTAGGGTAAGAGCGGAAAGACCACGTGGAAGACGGGTTGACATCGGTTTTGTGATTTATACCTTCTGGTACTAGGGTTTGATCAAAAGAAACGACCAAATATAATATTATTAAAACATTTATTTATAAACATGTTTAATTGCTTTAATTAATTCCATAAAGGATCTCTATGTTATATTGTTGTTGTGTGTTATTTTTAAAACAGATACAGACCATGCTCTATTTTATCTCTTTCTAATAATTATATTGTTGTTTGTTTCGTATCATTTTAAATGGATATAACCTCAAAATTATAATTATCGATATCTAGAAAACTAAAGATCCGGCATAAAAGCAGCTAGATGGTAATCAATAGCATCATTGCCTGTCAACTAAAGCCAAAATGAACACTTAAATCGTGCCGCAGATTACTAAAGCCGACCCAATGCTGTTAACGCAGGCGTGATCGATTAAATTATGCATTTTAAAAACTAAAATTCATATGTAAGCGTGTCGACAGTTGGGATTATTTTAGAATATTTTGACATTTACTATTTACAAGGACAATTAGTGACTAAATAAATCCAGGTTTTTGGACGATTTTGTGGGGAATATAAGGTATTGTGCTGATTTTAGCTATTTTGTGTATTTCGTAGATTTGTTTATTCTTCGTGTTGGTGATAGTTAACAAATATAAATGTGTAAATAATAATTGTGTTGGTTTCCTAGAGGAAACCTTCCTTCCAATACATCAATAGAACTGTCGGAGTATTAAGAATAAGAAAAACTCATCATACAAACAAATATTATCCCTTTATCCTAGCCACCCAGGAGACATGCTTCAAGCCTAGGACTTATTTTAGGATCTCAGGTTACTCATGTTTCTAGGGATAATAAGAGTGAAGGTCATGTTGACTCTTTCATTCTAATTTTAAGGTCAGTTGCTTGTATATTGATTTCCCCACCTTCTCATTGTTTTCCAATAATTGCTTTGGGAATTAGAATTTTAACACTTCTTACTTTTCTATTTATATTCCTAAGCCAAATTTAAATATCTTACCATAACTTATAACAATTGTACCTGCCATCTCTCCTCCCATGGTCATCCTAGATAATTTGAATATACCTCAAACTTTATGGGGCTCCAATGAGGGCATCCACACATTTTTCTGCCACCAGGGCATAGCCACTTTGGAATGAGATAAAATATTTGACAGATTTCATAGCGGGGAAAATTATTTGTTAGAAAAATGTCAGGGTTAGTGTTTCTTTCTGTACACAATATTATTATTATTATTATAGCTTTAAATTTCTGCACACTTATTTTAAATATATTTTTATCGCATAAGTTGCTTTTTGTTTCATTTGTCCTTGGTGTGTAGTCAAAGCAAAAGTCAAAGAAAAAGCCTCCTCCATCTTCTTCCATTTGATTTTATTAGTAGCAACGCTCATCCAGGTTTTACCTGCTATTTCTATAATTTTGTCTTCCCATCTTTTCCTCTGTCTCCGCACTAGCCTTTTGCTTATCGGACCTAGCCATTTTGTTGTTTGACGAGTCCACCTTTTGTCCTTGTACTTTGCTATGTGACCTGCCCATTTCCATTTCTGTGTTAAACTATACTGAAGGGCATCTGTTATCTTTGTTTTCTTGCGAATATCTGTTTCTTATTTTCTGTATTTTTCTCAACTTCAGTATACTTCTTTCCATTGCATGCTGACAGGACAAGATTTTATTTTTTATTTTTTCAGTGTATACCCATTTTTTTTAATAGGATAAGGGTAACAAACGAGCACACAGTCCACCTGATGGTAAGTGGTTAAGATGGAATGCCTCGTTTCCAGTAAAAAGGGTCTCCGGTTCTCTACACTCACCATACGAAACACAGCAGCGTTAAGCTGCTATTTTACGCTGGTATTCTGTGAGAGCGTGGTCCTTCCCCGGTCGAGCCGACCCATTCGTGCTACAACTATACCAGTAATATAGCTGCAGCATGGCTCTACCACGTAAAAAATGTTTGACTTGCATAAGTTAAGCTTGGGAGAATGCAAGAATCCATAATTATTTATCTTTTTCATTTTCAGGTTGTAGTTTCCTTTTAGAATTTCTTTTTGTGCCCTGTATTTCTTCCATGTTATATTTATCCTTCTGTCAACTTCATTTTCGTTGCTATTTGTATCAAATGACACCAGTTTACCTAAATACACATAGTCTCAACAGTCTTCAAGTAGTCTTCCCTTCAATTTTGATTATTTTCTTGTGGCTGTTTGTCATGACTTTTGTTTTTGAAGCATTCATGTGTAGGCCAACTGTTTGACTTTCTAAGACTAAACTCTGTAGCATTATTTCCAAGTATTTGGCTGATTCTCTAAAAATAGAAAAATTAAAAAAACAGTAAAAAATGTGCTAATAATTAAAGAGAACAAGAGGGACAAACCACTAGAGCATTGCTTTGTGTATTAATATAATACTCTAGAAACTGATAAACTTTTATTTAAAATTAAATTCTCAATTAAATAGAATTCTCAATTGCATATACGTGAAGCATAAACTATTGTAATCTTTAAGAGACTATTTAAAGAGCGTTACTTGTCTCAATCGTTCGGACACCGTTAGGATAAATTATGTATTTATTGTATTTATCAGCTTTATATTATTGTTTGAGGAATTTCGTAATTTATATATGTATTTTTGGATAGATACGTAAGTTTATTTATATATATGTATGTATGTGTATATATTATATGTTTTACTTTATCTTTTATGATGTATTACTTATTTATATGTTATTTTATTGCATTTATTGTCTATATATCGCAGGGGGGATGAGTTGCTCGCGTCCGTAGGCTTCGACCACCTAATCCTAGGCCCACCCTACACGTGTCCCCCGGGTGGTGCTAAACAAGCGACAAAGCCGAAAGAACAGACTTGGCTCCTCGCCGTGTGGTAGCGACGTAAAAAATACCACCAACTACTTTCGCACTATGAGGCACAAAAGAAATTGCGGAAGCCCGTCTGGCTACACTGAATGTATGTGGAGCAATGAATGTATAATAAGATGGATGAAGTATGCGATATGATGTATGATAGAAGAATAGATGTGTTCTGTGTAATCGAGACGAAACGGAAGGGAAAGGATGCCACTACACATGGCATGTATACCGCGTACTGGTCTGGTGTAGGCGAGACAGAGCGGGCATGCCAGGGAGTCGGTATCATCCTTTCAGAAATAATGGGTCATTGTGTGAAAGAGTATGAATGTGTAAGCCCGAGACTGCTATGGATTCGAATGAAAGTGGGCTTAAAGAAGTTGTTTGTTCTAGGGGTCTACGCCCCCAGACATGTCTAAGCCCACTTATATCCGAGAGCAGTTTTGGGAGATGGTAAGGATGGTGCTAATGAAATGCAAGGGTAATGAAAATATTGTTATATTAGGAGATTTTAATGGAAGGGTTGGTGTGAAGAGGCTTGGTTATGAAAGGATATTGGGAACGTTTGGTGATGAAAGCATAAATGAGAATGGTGAAAGCCTCCTCACCGTATGTGTGGAAAAAAATATTTTTGTGACGAACACTTTCTTTCGTCATAAGAAGATTCACATGTATACATGGGAAAGAGGTGGTGGTGATAGAAGTATGATAGATTTCATAATTGTGGATGAAAGAATGAGAAGCGCAGCGGTAGATACAAGGGTTTACCGGGGGTCCAACGTAGGGACGGATCATTACTTGGTCTTATGCCGAATTAATGGTCTATTCAGACGTTGGCGGCATCGGACATCTGTGTCTACCACTGCGTTATAGCGTATAAGAACAGAGAGGTTACAAGATGAAGGTGTGAAAAAGAAGTTCAAATGTAGACTGAGAGAAAATATAAGTGGTATACATGAATTGTGTATGAATGATTTAGACTTGGAGACTGTGTGATATAATGTCAAGAAAGGTTTGATGGATGCAGCTACCGAAGTATGTGGTGTAACTAAGAGAACGAATGAAAGGAAAAATAACACTTTATGGTGGGATGATGAGGTACGGATGGAAGTTGAAGCAAAGAAGAGAGCATGGCTAGATTTACTAGCAACCAAGGCTAGTCATTCTAGTGGTATGAATGATGATATTGAAAGAAAAAAGGCAGTCTTTAGACATCTAAATAAGAGAGTAAAAGAAGTAGTTGAAAGGAAAAAGCAAGAAAGAACTGATAAGAATGATAGAAGAATATCGGATAACTTCCAGGCACATATTAAAATGTTCTGGAAACTCGTAAGAACTGCCAGGGGACATTCAAAACAGCCTAGAATGAATGCTATACGAGACCAGAATGGCTGTATTCTGAATGACGAAGTTTCGAGTTTATGGAGATGGAAGGAATACTTTGAAAGCGTGTTTATGAGTGATGAGACGTTTAAATGAAATGGAAATTCCGAAAGAAGAGGAAAGAGATAAAAAGATAGGTATAGATGAAATAACGAAAGCAATGAAAAGTATGAAAGCAGGTAGGGCAGCCGGATATGATAGAGTATCATCACTCGAAATGCTAAGGGCTGGAGAGGGAGTGGTGGCAGCCCTGCTGTACACCTTGTTTAATTTGTGTTGGGAACTTAAGCGGGTACCGGGAGACTGGTGCAAATATATAAGGGAAAAGGATCGCAGCAGGACTGTAAAACTACTGTATTAGCCTTCTTAGCATTGTGGGAAAACTGTATGCTAAGGTGCTAATTGAAAGAGTTATGAAAGATACTGATGGAAAAATTTGGGATGTGCAAGCGGGATTTAGAAAGGGCATGGGATGTACAGATCAGGTCTTTTCCATGCGCATGATCGCGGGGAAGTTTTTGGCCAAAAACCAAAAGGTTATTTGTGCGTTCGTGGACTTGGAAAAGGCTTATGACACAGTGGACAGGGATGTGTTATGGCAAACACTGAACTCATTTGGGTTGGCTGGGTTGATACAGGCATTGAAGTCTCTGTATAGGGACTCCAGTGCTTGTGTCAGGATCAACGGGGCCTACTCGGACTGGTTTGGCATCCATAAAGGTGTCAGACAGGGCTGTGTGACTTCCCCGTGGCTGTTCAACCTATTTATGGACAGTTGTTTGGAAAATTTGAAAGTTGAAGAATGCAGGTTAAGAATGGGTGAGTAAACCGTCAAATACCTTTTGTACGCCGATGATCAAGTCATACTTGCGTCGTCGGCGACCGAGTTGCACATGATGGTTACATTGATGAACAGGTTAAAAGAAAGGGAATGAAAGTGAACGCAAGTAAGACGAAAGTGATGGTTTTTGAAAGAGAAGAAAGTAAAACGATATGTGAAATAAGAATAGAAGGGGAATTGGTCGAGCAAGTAGATGAGTTGTGTATTTGGGATGTGTATGTAGCAGGGATGGTAGATATGATAAGGATATAGAACGACGAATGAACGCAGGAAATAGAGTAAATAGGGCCTCTACACTATTGTGGAAAGTCAGAATGTGTCCAAAAGGCACGTATGGCAATTCACAATGCTGTGTTAGTCCCTACTTTAATGTATGGTAGTGAAAGTTGGGTGTGGCAGAAGAAGCACGTGAGTAGAATAAATGCTGTAGAAATGCGGTCATTAAGGAGTATGTTAGGGCTGAATCTAAATGACAGAGTGAGAAATTGTGTGATAAGAGAAGAGTGTGGTTTGCAAGATAATGTTGTGACCAGGATTAAGAAAGGAATGCTTCGGTGGTTTGGTCATGTAGAAAGAATAAATGAGGAAAGAGTGACAAAGCAAATTTATGTGGCAGAGGTGAACGGCAGAGTCTGGAAGGGACGCCCTAGGCGAAAATTTATCGACCAAATTGGCGATATATTGAAAATGGGCCAAATTAAGAGTACCCTTAACCGACAAGCGTGTATGCGTAGGTATATGGAGGTGGAGGAGGCGAGAAAGGTGTGTCAGGATCGCGCCAAATGGAATTCCATAGTCTCTGCCTACCCCTCTGGGTGACAGGCGTGAGTGTTTATGTATGTTATCTATGTATGTATATCGCATGTATTGATATTATATTTTGAATATTTATATTGCACCACCTACCTAGTATTCATTGTTTTATTCCTTTACACCTTTGGTTGCCTGGAAGAGATCGCTAGTCATATGTATATTTGTTTGTGGTGTACAATAAAGTATATTCATTCATTCATTCATTGTGTAACAAAAACTTCACCTCAGTCCCAACTAGCGACATCTGGTGAACAGAAGATCATTAGCCCTAATTTTTGTGATCCCTTGTAATTTTTCTTAATTTTTCAATACCAATTTTAATTTGATCTTTGTCGCCTCAATTATGGTTCATCAACCCATTTAGTATTTCCTTTCCAAAATCCTAAATGTGCAGTAGACCCGGCAGTCTATTCCCATGCCCTGGCTTCCCTTCTTTCATGGAGGATACACTGGTAACGATCATCTCCCCATGTTGGTCATCCCCCTAGCCCTATTTCCTTTACAGTCAATTTTTCTTTTAAAACCAGTTTAAAATAATATAACACATCAAAAGTAAATTGGTCACTGTATTTTATAGTCTTAGACTAAGAACTTTCAGCTCTTCGTCCTGCAGAAAGAGAATCATCCTTAGGTGTATTCTTCTTATAGAAAAGCTATTTTGTCAAATTATCTTATAAAAATAATGTGCCTTCACAGACTTGAAGGGATCAAGATTGTTCTGTAGCACGTAAAAAGAGAAAAGAGGCGATGTTCTGAACGTATGAGTGGCGGCGTGTGGTGAAAATAGTAAAAAATGGACATAAAATCAGTGAAATTTGATGAGTACAATCTACAAACAAATAGTTGGGACAATTATCTAGACCGTTTAAAATTTTGTTTCAAGACTAAAGGCGTCATATTAGATTCTGCTAAAAGAGCAAATTTTTTCACAGTTGTGACTCATGATTTTACGAGACATTACTACTTGCATTAATTACTCCAGAAAAAGCGGTTGATGTGACATTCAGTGAAATAGAAATAATTTTAAAAAACCCATAACCTAACGAAATATTTGTGTCTTATAAATTTTATAATTGCAATTAATAGCGTGATGAAGGTGCTTCAGAATACATTGCTCATTTACGAAAACTATGTTCGGGATGTAATTTTACTGACTTTGAAAGAATTTTACGTGATAGACTGGTATGCGGTATGTGTGACAGTAAACTGCAATGCGAGTTATTGAAACGAGACAATTTGTGCTATCTGCCGATGCGATTTTATCAGCCGAAAGTGCAGGGCGAGATGTTCATATGATTCTAGGCAATACAAGTTCCCAATAAGTTTGTTTTTAAAAATTAAGTCCGAAAGCATGTGAAAAAATCGTTGCAAGTTTGAACTAACTCAACTCTTATTTTTATTTATTTAATTATGTATATTTGATATTTGTTCTGACATAGATAATATTTATATATATTGTATATAAATGTACTGTATGTATGTATATGTGTATCCATATATTTATATATGTATATATTGTGTATTTAAGCATATATGTGTATGTATGTGTGTGTATATGTATATTTATATGTATATACAATTTTTTTTTTAGCTCTTCTATTTTGATTATTGCTGCACCGCCTTTTTGTTTGTCTATATCTGTTTAGCTAATGGTTGACTGGGAGAATGCCCTATGGCATTAAGTCCGCTATATGTACAACTGTGTGCATGAAAGCTTAAATAAATAAATAAATGCTTATATGGTGAATTTGTTACTAATAGATACAACTGAACATTCATTATTAGGTAAAGGGCTGGTAGCTGTAACAATCTATAAATGTTTACTGCTGCCCTAAACCTTTTTTCATTTTTAAAAGTAGTCGCCTGCAAACTCCCCGGCCTTACAGTTTTTAGTCATCATTTAATTTTATTTGGCTAGAGTAGAAAATTTGAGTACTTGATACTTTTATGCTTTCATGATCCCATGTAATATGTAGGGTTAATATGAGGTTACTAACTAAATTTAACAATGTAAGACACTCTATCCTTATTTGACCTAATGTCTGCTTTGTTTCATACATATTTGTTTTTCAGAGGCTCCGCAAACTTTTGATAATCCACCACCTTTCTGGCCGGACCGACCGCAAGGCATGTATTGACGAAATAAATTTTTAACAATCTTCTTATTACATTATAATAAAAAAAATTATTTTCAGTAAGGCCGTCATCGGTTGTTAGCGTTGTGGCTACAGAAAGGTCCAATGATGACAACGAAAGTTTTAGGTCATGTATAAACATTGCCAGATTATCACCCATAAAGTTTGATTGGGCCGCAGAGTACGTGTTAGTTTTATTTTACTTATATTTATTACATTTCCTGTACTATTTTGATTATTTGTGTATTCATGTAGCAAATATTGTGACTGTTTTTTACTTTGTATTGTATCTGATCTAGTTGCAAAAATATTATATAAAGCCTCGATTCACGTTTTTTGCATGATTTATACCGTAAAAAAATTTAGTTTATTAATTATTAAAATAGAAAATATTAACTTTAAAATAATGTTTTATTGTAATGATAAATAAATAACAGAAATTTTAATTAATATAAGTAAAATAAAACTACCACCTACTCTGCGCCCAATCACGCTTTATGGTTGATGATCTGGCAATATTTATAGATGACCTAAAACTTTCGTTGTCATCATTTGAACTCTCTGTGCCGAAACGCTAACAAACGATGACTGCTTTACGTCACTGAAAAGTAATTTTTACATTATTATAATGTAATAAAGAAGATTATTTGTTAAAACAGTTTCTTTCGTCAAAACACGCCTTGCGGTCGGTGCCGGCGCAGGCGATGGCGAGGAAACCATCAGAAGAGAAGAAGAGAATTAAATGGCGCTGAAGAATCCGGAGCTAGTAGTACCGCCCTATTATAAAACTCTGCACATGGGGTTTGTACCATGTGCAGAGATTGTTAGAGGAAGGTGCACAAGACTACGGCTGGAAATTAATCACAAGTGAAAATAGTGATATAGACACTGATAGACAATACATAAATAGTCATAAGCGTTTGATATTATAGTTTAGTGAATAATGATTATAGCTTAGAGTTTTATCTCATAATTTTATAGTAGAATTAGTTTTAAGTTATGTATTGAATTTATAATAGTTACATAGAAATGTATAACTTAATATAGAAATGTATAACTTTAATATATAGAAAACACAATTGTTACGCGACTCAGCAAGGTCGTGCCTTGCTCTCTCGCGCCTCGCTCTGATTGGTCGTTACCATTCCCACTTCGCTTGTACCGTATTTGTCGACCTAGCCGAGGTCGTATAAAAAGGGGGCCATTTCCGTCGTTTGACATCATTCCGCTTGCGCCGCCGCCTCGAGCGGACGTAAGCTGACCGCGCTCGTCCCCGTACGTTGAGTGCCTCTCGCTTCGCCTCCGCTATCCTGCTCACGCTGTGCAGCGCAGTCGCCTCGGTGAGTTTTGCTTGCCTTCACTTACCTGTTCTTGCCCCTGCCCTGGCAGTTCATTAAAAAATCATGAAAATACTTAAACATAAAACCAGCAGTGTAATTACAATCAGCTGACTAGAAGTCAAAGTACGCGCGGACGCTGAAATCGCGCGGCCCACAGCTGAAATCGTACCACAATACCTAATAATTTACAACACTTGTCTAAATACCTATTTTATTTACTTAACTTACTATTTTGCCACTGTGCTTGTCTCCACCTTGCAACTTTAATTGAATTCACAGGTTAAATAAACCAAATACCTGGTTCGATTCCCGCTACTGAAAAAATACTTAAATGAAATGTTAACAAGGATAGTCAGGCTTTTTATCCATCGTGTAGGTATGTTTATTATTCTGATGTATTCAGTTATGTACTTATTCAGATCAGTTCAGTACTAAGTTATAAAAAATTAGGTATTATTAAAACAAAACAAGAAACACAAAACGTAACAAGAAGAATAATAACAACAAGAATTTAATAAACAAAACGATTGATCTGTC